>JARKIP010000024.1:40155000-40796875 GCA_029990175.1 Petunia secreta | reverse complement strand
AAATTAACTTAGGATTTAAATAAGGAAATATGGGTATAACCTTGTTTAAACTGATTTCAAAGAGGAAAAGGATTCCTAAACTTAGTTGGATCCGGCTAAATCTAGTTCCTATATATACAAGTTAATTTGGCCAGAATCTACACGCACAAAAGAGATCTCAATAGAGCATATCAAGTATAATCAGATCGTGAGAAGCTTTGTGTGCAAGAACAAAGACTGAGCAGCAGAACCTTACGAAGGAACAGTTTCATAGATAAGTCTATTGTTTAGGTTCTTTGTTATAGGCTATTGAGTTGTAATCTATTCGCTTGTTTGAGAAGCATTAAGTAGACATTACTTTTTGAGGTTAAGTAGAGGTAACCTTACCAGCTAACGTGTAGCTGTGAAGGTTCTAGGTACTAGGGGATTCTAGTTCCTTGATTACATTATGTTGTAGTCTAAAACTTACTCGGGTTTTCCTTTAGTGGAAGAGTTAAAATCCTAAGAGTTTGGGTCGTCGTTTTTTATCCCTTGATCAAGGATTTTTCCACGTAAAAATCTCTGTGTTCTTTACGTTTCCGCAATTTGTTTAGTTTTAGAGATAGGTGAAACTTGCAAGGAACCCGGGTCTTTGAGAGTTAGGCGCAGAAGGTTAAAAGCAAGTTGTAGAATTCGAAAATCGGGTAAGGACACTATTCATCCCCCTCCCCCCAGTGTTTTACAAAGGTGCACCAAGTGCAACATGGTCATTTTTGAAAGATATGTACGTGGGGCTATTTTCTGGTGCAATTGGTTCACAAAAGGTGCACCAAAGCTCGTGCCAGCACGGGCTCAACTATACTACTTCATGCTCTAGTTTTGCTTTAAAACTTTATATTTCTAAAAGTGTGGTTAAAAAATATTTTATTCTTTAATAACATTTTGAGGTCGAATTTTGGCAAAAAAGTCGTCTTCGATAGAGAGCGCATGCGACTTTTTAATTCAAAATTTTCGAGAGATGTAATGGAAAATAAAATGAAAATTTTTCTTGATTTACATAATGAATTTATTTACACGTAAAAAGATGATTAATTTTCTAGCAAATATTAAGAAAAATAACAAATAGTCTCATACTCTCTATCTGTAAATTTAAATGTTAACAAATCAAGTCGTCATCGAAACTTACACTCCTTAATATCTTTGTGATATGAATTTCTTTGGCCATAAATCATCTCACTTAGAGCGAAAGTAGAAGTTTAATTTAAATCGTTTCTAATTATAAAATTATATCAACTTCCACTTTTGCTTTTCTACTTGTAAATTCAGTTACTTCGTCTGTTTAGTAGTAATGAGGTCCAAACATTTGGATTAATGCAGTTCATAGAAGTCTCGGTCTTCCCTAGTGAAGAATTATCCTTTGGAAAAGTATCATGTATCCTCCTGAGATTGAGTTTACTATTCCTTTTATTCTCATTTGGGTTTTCACTCTTATTTTGTGTTGAATTTTTTTGGACTTAAAGCTGGTGGTGTCTCATCAAATAAAAGTCTGGTATGAAAAAATTAAGTGTCGTATGAAAATAATTAAAATTTGTGTAGTGCTGGAGAACTCAACTGGTGCTTCCCTTTTACTTAGCTTGCCTTCAATTTTTCCCTTCAATGAATATGACAACTAATTGAGTTACTCTGAATCTCAAATCTTCATCGTATTTTATGAGATGAAGAGTATTTATTGGCATTTGCGAAGTATGTTATTTCTTGTGTTCTGCAAGGAGATAGAACTTTTGACTAAATTCTTTTCAACTTTAAGTTTATACCAAGATGGTTTATTTTGATTTCCATTAATGTGTCGGTCTCCATTGTTTGATATGCAGCACAAATACCTTGGAGTAGGTTGAACGTGCAGAAGCTCTGTTGGCACTTGATTTTGGAAAGCGAGTAGCCAAAAAGCTATTTTGTACTACTCCCTCCGTTTTAAAATGGATGGCACTATTTTCTTATTAGTCCGTTCCAACAGAATGGCACAATTCTAAATTTGGAAATATTTTTGAGTTGAAACTACTACTTTACCCTTAATGAAATGCTTTATAGCCACATATTTATGTAGGGCTTATTTTGGACCACAAGTTTCAAAAATCTTACAACATTTCTTAAACTCTGTTCCAAGTCAAACTAAGACAACCATTTTGGAACAGATGAAGTATAATAAATGACTCAGCCATGTGATACCATTTGGAATGTAAAAAAGGCTCTCAAAGTTGACTAAATTCACTGTAATACCAACGGCTTGAATGTAATAAAAAAATATCTTAGGGGTATAAATATTTTCTAAAAGTTGGCTCTGTTGGTTGGTACAGGGATGTACATGACTTTTTGGTCCACGAGAGACAAAGTACATAAAGAAAGCTTTAAAGTATAACAGTAGCGAAGCACAAAGCATTGAAAAGCCGAACTGCCCTCCTGTCGGTAAGGAGGATGGCCCCAAGCTCCTAAAACTCTCCTTTATATAGTAGTACTAAAGTAATAGGCCTGCAAATATATGATCGTGTGATTTTAAGCTTTAGAAAGTACGTGTATATGATTGGACCCCATACTTATATTCCCCTATACACTATTAGATTAGTGTATAGAAGGTTAAAGTAGGGTAAAATCAGTTTATACACATAAAAGACCACGTTTTAAAACATGTTTTGGGCTTGTATTACTTATGCAAAGGGGGGCAGTTTCAGTTTTACGAAAATGGTTCAGTCTCAGGCAGTTAACACGCAAAAGGCCCCTGTTTATCGAGAAAAAAAATCAGATTTCAATGATTCATACAAGTAGGCTGCTCAATACTGCATTAAAACCTGTTATGTAAGTTTAATCACCAAATTGCTTTCACTTAACATGCAAAACTCTTGTTTTATCGTAGTATAATGATGTAAAACATACAAATGGGTGAAGGTTAAGGAAGAGGCCCCTGGATAGCCTTGGCATGATTGCCAAAACACATATAATACAGGAAGGAATCCTAACAAATACATAAACAGATAGGGGGGAAGCCTATATCATATCAAAACCATAGAATTAGGCTAAGGTAGTGTAAAAGTATTAGGTTATGCTACTGCTTTGGCTTAACACAGAAGCTATTGGAGCTCATTCCCTTGCACAAGATTGGTTAGCAATATAGAGCTTTATGTATTTTCCCTTGGATTTTAACATCCCTGCAATAGTAAACAGGGTATAGTCTCTAAGACTGTCCCAGGAGGAACCTGCACACACTGTTAGTGGCCAAAAGGAAGGCCCAAAAGGATAGCACATAGCATTACAAGTTATGCTTCACAAACTTATAGGATATAGAAAGAGAGACTAGCTTTTATAGATACTTTGAACAAGCAATCAGGATAATAGTAATGACAGTGTAGCAAACCAAGAGCCTTTTTATATCGGTATCAAGGCTTTTCTTTTCAGCAAGCAAACCAAGAGAACAGTAAGCCTTTTCAGAATGATTAAGAGAAGGAGAGTATTCTTAGCCGTGTGTATGTTTCTGTGTATCTCAGTGTAGGAATGTGTGTGTTAGAATGAGAAGCACATTAGTTTATATAGGTGTGAGGAGAGGCTCTAATTCAAACCGGTAAAAGCCAGAGAAGGTAAGGGTATATTGTCTTCCAAAATTAAGCAGGATTCACCCTGGTACCCTTACCAAATATAGTTCAATCAATCCTCAAATTCAAGGCAAATAAGACCTCTTAACAAATATATTTCCCACATTTTACACATAGTGAAGTCTAGGTTCACAATCAGCTATACAAACATAACCTTAACAGATTTAGGAGACTCTAATTAACATTGGATCAATCACATAATCAATTTCTATTCCAGCTTTCAATTAAAATTTGAAATTGAAACTAATTAGGATCCTTTTAATCATGCTAATCGAATCTTTAAAATTTCAAATCAGTCCAGTCATAAGTTCAAGATCATCGAATATTAACATAATAAGAAGGCTAATATATTTTTCAAACATGCATGAGCATGACCAACTCATAAACTGGCACAGGTTTTACATCTCGAAACTGATAGGAATGATCTAGAGTGTCAGTTATGAATATACTCATGCACTACAAGAAAACTGCTCAATTGGGACAAACATTTATGGACAGGTATTTCTAATTAGCTTTTTAATTTAGGGAAGAGATCGAGAAAAGTCTGGTCTATAAAAAAGGCAATATCTGGTCCTTAATCCTAATTGAGCGTGCGGACTGAGGCGCTAAACTGAATGGAAAAGTAAAAAGAATTTATTTAAACTCATTCTAAAAAAGAAAAATTAGATCTATTATTTTTCAACTCCCGCTAAACAAAACCCTAAGTCTTTTAACACTAATTTCTCCGTCATTGAACATTGATTTCCTCGACGGGTCGTAATCGAGTCTTAAGGTAAAATTTTTAGCTTTCTCTGTCTTCGTCTACTGATTTCCTCGTTGTAGTATATAGCTCCTATATTTTCTTTCTCTCAACTAAGCATTAAAGTAAAAGGAATGAAATAACTAACCATCTCCACTTTGTTGAAACTTGTGCTGCAAATGATATCGAATTAGAGGTAATATTAACTTCTTTCTTCATAAAAATGTTGTCTTTTTCATGCTTGCTTTATAACAATTTGAACCTTTTAATATGATCTTTCGTCTAGTAGCAATACTTAGTTGGGTAGTCAAGAATTTGTACATATGCTGAAGAAATCTTTCTATCTTGGTTTTATTTTTTTTGGGTAATTATGAAACTTTTTGTTAATCACCAAATCTACCTTTACAATTCAGGCATAATCTGTTAGAAAATTTGGGAGAGCAAGACAACACAAAACAACACTCAAAACTCATAAAGAAAATAATGGAGGAAAGGAGGATTTCTATTCAACTTGACTTGCTCAAATGGCCAGGGATACATGGCTATTTATAGAGGAATTCTTTCATATATCTAGCCTACACTACACGTAAATACATTAACTTAGTCCACACTTTACCTCTCCCAAGATACATGGATGACACTAATACATAAATGAATTCACACTCTAATACATGTACTAACTTAATAGTCTAGTTCATGAACTAATGTAAACACATGTAGACAAATGTAATCTAATGTGAACTAAATGGAAAAAAGTTTATTTTGTTCATATTTCAACATCCCCCCTTAAACTTGTTTCATCACTCCAAGTGTCATCGTTAGCTTTTGAAAAAGCTCAATCTTCAACAGTTTGGTAAAAATATCTGCAGTTTGATCTTGCCACTTCATGTGCTCAAGCTCCACAACTTTATTAGATACGAGATCTCTAATAAAGTGATATCTAGTATCAATATGCTTGCTCCATTCATGAAACACCAGGTTCCTGGCCAATTCAATAGCCGATTTGTTGTCAACAAAAATCTTTGTTGCATCTTCTTGTGGTTGGTGAAGTTCCTCCAACAAGATCCTTAGCCAAATTACATGACAAACACAAGAACACGCTGCCACATACTCCGCTTCATAGGTTGACAAAGTCACAATTGCTTGCTTCTTATAATTCCATGTAAATGCGGAATTTTCAAGAAAGAAGACAAACTCGGTAGTACTCTTCTATCATCAATATCACCAGCCCAATCACTATCACAATATCCAATAAGCTTGGAGTCTTTGGATGATGAATAAAATATTCTATAATCAAATGTACCTTTGATGTACTGAAGTATTCTTTTGGCTACCTTCAAGTGAGAGGTAGTAGGCTCTTCCATAAAGCGACTCACAAGTCCAACACCAAAAAGAATATCTGGCCTTGTACATGTCAAGTACCTTAAACTTCCAACGAGACTCTTAAAAAGTATGTGATTGATCTTTTCTCCATCTCCATACTTGGATACTTTAACTCTACATTCAACGGGGGGTGCTCATCGGATTGCAATTCTCCATATCAAAATTCTTGAGAATTTCCTTTGCATATTCTTCTTGAGAAATAAAAATTCCATCAACCCTTTGTTGCACTTTAATTCCGAGATAGTAGGACATTAAGCTAATGTCCATCATCTCAAACTCTCTTGCCATAGCCTCCTTGAATTCTTCAAACATCTTTGGATTATTTCCTGTAAAGATCAAATCATCTACATACAAGCAAACAAGTAAGATGTCAGCATTTTTAGCAACCTTGACAAAAAAAGCATGTTCATGTGGACACTTCAAAAAATTATTTGCTTGAAAATATTTATCAATTCTACTATTCCAAGCCCGTGGGGCTTGCTTCAAGCCATAAAGTGCCTTCTTTAATTTTAGCACTTTGTCTTCATGTCTTTCAACCTTATAGCCCAAAGGTTGATTAATGTATACTTCTTCCTTCAAAACACCATTCAAGAAAGCGGCTTTGACATCCATTTGATGGATTTTCCATTGATTTTGTGCTGCCAAGGAAATAATACTACGAATTGTTTCCAACCGAGCAACCGGCGCAAATACTTCATCATAGTCAATATCGGCCTTTTGCTTGTATCCCTTGGCAACCAATCTTGCTTTATACCGTTTCACCTCTCCCTTGAAATTTTTCTTTAACTTGTACACCCATTTGACACTAATGGTGCTTTTGGCTTTTGGAAATGTGGCCAACTCCCAAGTATCATTCTTTTTGATTTCTTCATCCATGGCATCTCTCTATTTGGTATTTTTGGCAGCATCCTCATAAGTTAAAGTCTCACTATCCACCAACAAGCAAAAGTGAGTCAAATGATATAAATCTTCTCTTACCACTTCCATATTTTCGTACAAGTCACGAGACTTCTAGTCTTCTGAGGCACTTCACTTGAGTAACTTGGACTTGACTCATCTTCTTCTTGATCTTGTGCTGGAGGCGTTGATGGTGGTGTGATAGGCTGCTCCCCAACTTCGTCATCACCATCTTCATCAAAGAAAGGACTAAAAGAGTAATCTTGCTCTTTAGCTTTCCATTCCCAAGCATTCTTTTCATCAAATTCTACATCTCTACTTATGGTGACCTTGCTATTTCTTGGGTTATATAATTTATAACCTTTAGAATTTTGATCATAGCCAATGAAAACATACCTCTCACTTTTATCATCAAGCTTGAACCTCTTCTCATCCGACACATGTGCATAAGCAATGCTCCCAAAAACTCGCAAATGAGCAACTTCTGGTTAGAAACCGCTCCAAGCCTCTTGAGGTGTTTTGTCACAAATAGTCTTGGTGTGACACCAATTTGACAAGTGCACCGCACAAGCAACTGCTTCAGCCTAAAACTCCTTTGGTATATTTTTGCTCTTCAACATACTCCATGCCATATTGAGAATAGTCCGGTTCTTTCTTTCTACGACGCCATTTTGTTGTGGTGATCTTGGAACTGTCAAAAAATGACGAATTCCATTTTTTTCACAAAAAAACTTTGAATTAAGTTGAAGTGAATTCTCCACCATTAGCAGACCACAATGACTTCACTTGGTAGCCACTTTGTTTCTCCACCATGCACTTGAATTTTTTGAAACTTTCAAACATCTCCGATTTTGCCTTCAAGAAATAAACCCAAGCTTTTCTAGAAAATCATCAATAAAAAGTGAAAAATAATTACTTTTACCAAGTAAAGATGGCTTGATTAGTCCGCACACATCCATGTGAATCAACTCCAATGGGGATGGGGCTCTAGTCAAAGACTCTTTAGAAAAGCTTTTCCTTGCTTGCTTTCCAAAGAGACATCCTTCACAAAGTTGGATCGGATGGTCAATAGTTGGCAACCCAATCACCATGCTCTCCTTCTTCATTAACCTTAGACTACCAAAATTCACATGACCGAATCTCATATGCCAAAGCCAAGATGAATCTATGGCACATGATAGCAAGCACTTTGGAACATCACTTTGAAGATTCAAAATAAATATTTTATTATTAGCCATAGGAACTTTAGCTAACAATCTCACATTTTCATCTCTCATGAATAATTTTTTATCCTTCAAATGAATATCATAATTTTTCTCCAAAAGTTGTCCCAAACTTAAAATATTACATTTCCTCTCCGGTACATACGAAACATTAAAAATTAATTGGTGACTACCATCTCTCAGACGAATTAAAATTGTACCTTTTCCTTTGATTTTAACCCGTGAAGACTCTCCAAAAGTGATGTTGCCACCATTCAACTCTTCAAGCTCCACAAATAAATTCTTCTTTCTATCAATATTGCTACTTGCACCGGAGTCAAGGTACCATTGATTTCTCTCTATACTTTCTTCTCCTTTGCAAGCAAGAAGTAAAGTGCTATCTCCATCTTCATTTTTTCTCTCCACAAAATTACTTTTCTCCTCCATATTATTTTTGCTATACATCTTCCACGGCCTCTTCCTTGGTTATAGTCTTGACTTTTATTCTCTTTTCTTTGTGGTTGACTACCACCTCTTCCTCTTGTCGACGCCCATTTTTTCCCGAACTCGGTTAGAGTTCAAAATAGGGCTCGACTTATTGGAACTCACGGGTAAGATTTGAAGTCGCTACCTATCATATTTCTTACTAGGCATATTAGGGCACCTATTTTGTTTCTAGCCAATTTTAATGTTAACTCCGATAACTTGATCTACAAATCGAAAAGTCTGAGTAAGGGCTCAAATTAACCCAAGAGGAAGGTGTTAGGCACCTCTCAGATTCCACCAAATGTGGTTCCCGGCTGGACTAATAATGGGGATTCAATAATAAACTAAGAGTAAATAAAACAATTTCTACTATAATATACAATTAAATACAAATAATTGCATAAACAATAAATAAATATTCAATCTTCGCCATGGACTTCGAAAATTCATCCGAAGATACCTTGCAAGTAAAACAAGTTAGTTAGTATGCCAAATATATAAAAATAAAATTAATAAATGTCAAACAAATAAAGCAATAAGGAAACACAATATCAATTTTTAAAGGCTTGTCTTCTCCAACAACGTCGTCCTTTAGTAATTTCATCCAAATGTACCTCGCAAAAAAGCATAAAAATGAAGTTAATATTATAACTAATAAAGCAAAAAACAAACGTATAATAATAATAATAAAGTAGCAATAATAATAATGATAATTATATAAAAAATAATAATAGTAATGGTAATAAAAAAATAAAAATATTAGTAGTAAAATAATAGTAATTATAATAATAATATTAATAAAAGGAAAACAAAAGGGAAAAAGAAATTTTTGAATGTTTAGGCTCAGATTCGGGTGATCGGAGGCTAGGGATACCGTCACGGCTGCAAATACGCCGGCCGGTCGTGTTGCCATGCCAAGTGCGAGTCCTATTGCCTATCCCATTCGTTTTTTCAACATTATGTATATAAATGTTATCGTCATCGCCTTTTTATTTTCGGGACACGTAAGAGACGGTAAATACGGGACGAAATTTGTATTGGCCTCCAAACGTCATTAGCCGTGTAATATCCGTTCAAATCAGCACGTAAGCCTCAAACAAAATATTTTCATAGGCTACTAAAGTGCAATATTAACACGTATAGTATCTGTTCAATATCAGTAACAAAGCTACGCCAACGAGCTGTAATCTCATCTAAACACCTGGAACAAGTATCCAAACAATTCCAGAAAATAATTAATAATTCAACAGAGAGACAAAATTGCACAAAACAATTTTCCACAGTCAAACTGTAAAACCCAGTAAACGGAATCATAGCGCCATCGGCCAAAGGTCGATGCGGAAAACAATCAGGAGGAGCGACACCGGATCCACGTTGGCGGCGTCGCTGCTGACTCCACTAATTCCCTTTAGATTTCAATCACAAATTAACTAGAAGTGAAGTACAACATCAAAAATAGGGACCCCGACGATGGGGTGATTTCCAGTTGCTGGAAATAGGCGACGAGGGCTCTTTTTGATATCAATATTCAGTCAACAGAACGAGGAGGAGACAGGGTCTCCAGTGATAAGTGATGGTGGCGTCATAACCATGGTGGAAGGGGGGAGGAGGAGCGACTGCTAGGCAGCGTTGCTACCACCCCAACACCAACACCCTTCCCTCTTTCACTTCCCAAATCCATCTTTCCCGATTTGTATTCTACATCCCTTTTTCTAGTGTTTCCCCTATTTCTTTTGTACTGGTTTCCGATCCCATTTTTGTGTGTGTATATTATATTATGTGTGGGTGTATATCACTGGTGGGGATGGTGGTGATATGTTTCTGATTTTGGTGTCGAGAGTGGAAAAGAGAGCCGGGTAGAGTGTGCGCGTGATGTAGTATATTTTGATTGAGGAAGAAGACGAAAAGAGGGTAGTTCGATCTCCCCCTCCGCATGCTGCTGATGGTGTGTTTTAATAAAGGGATTGGGAGAGCAGTTGGTGTGTGAGCTTAATCCAAGGGATGATTAAGAGGTGATATGAGAGTCATTTTTGGGATTGGAAAGATATTAGGAGAGGATTGATAGAGATCTGATTAGGGAAAGTGTAAGAAAGAAAAAATTGATTTTGGAATTTTTATTCAAAATAGGAGAAAGGAAGGTATATGGTGTAATTAAGAAATACTCCATTGGGGATGTATTTGGTTAGGTATTTGGTTTAGATTCAAAGCAAAAGTAATTTGATAAATAGAAGGAAAATGAATGAATGAATAAATAAATAAATAAATAAAATGAATTAATTAATTTATTTAAAATGTATGGGAAGAAAGAAAAAGCTTATGGTACCAATTGAATGTATCAGGTCGAACTTTTGTCCACGTGCAAAGAAAATATTGAATTCAAATTAATATGTCAATATTATGAAATGAATATGAGCGGTATGGAATTCTGATCGGACATTTTAATTAGAACGCTATTTAAACTTAAAGGTGCAAGGTAAAAGATTATAATAAAATATACGTAAATTATATACAAAAGAAAAGAAACATGCACACATAAGACAATTGGGGTCAACTTAAGTTAAATATGTAAAAATAGTCACACGTAATTATAAAACTCTTATTTATGCGGTAAATTACACGAATAGCCACGGTTTCACAAATAGCCTAAATGATGCAAATTACATATAATCGCAATTAAGTATATAATGCATAATTAGAAGATAATCACATGTAAATGCATGTTTCCTAATGCAGATTTTGTTCAAACAGTCAATATTGCACCTTTAAGTTAAATATAGCCAATTATAAAAAAAAGGAGGGACAAAATTGGGTGTCAACACCTCTTCCACCACGACCTCTTTGGTGCGAGCCACGCCTTCATCTTTCTCCTTAAAAGAAAGTTTTGCTTGTAAGGCTTGTTCAACCGATTCTTCTTTCGGTTTCTTCAAATTTTCTTCATGTGCTTGTAAAGAACTCATTTTCTTCATGACCAAGTCTTTGGAATCTTTAATTTCCACAACGATATAATTAAATTTTGAATCAACGGATCATAGTATTTTTGCAACGACCCTATCATCACTTAAATCTTCACCATATCTCTTCATTTGATTGACAATAGCCAAAACTCTTGAAATATAATCCGAAACGGATTCGGATTCATTCATATGCAATGATTCAAACTCTCCTCTTAAGGTTTGGAGACGAACTCTTTTCACTTTATCCAAACTTTTAAAGGAAGTTTGAAGAGAATCTCATGCTTGCTTGGAGGTGGTTGCATTTGCAACCTTCTCAAACATCTTGTCATCCAAACTTTGATGAATGAGAGTGAGTGCCTTTTGATCTTTCTTTCTAAAGGCAGCATCATCCTCCGCTTCATCACCTCCGACTTCCTCCGGTTCTCAAACATCATAGGCACCAAGTAAGGCCTTCATCCGGATACACCAATTTCCATAGTTTTCTTTTGTGAGCATAGTAACTTGGAATGGAGTTTCATTACTATTTATCATCTTTCTCCAAGTTTGGTTGTCTCTCAATTACACCGGCTCTGATACCAAATGTTAGAAAATTTGGGAGAGCAAGACAACACAAAACAACACTCAAAACTCACAAAGAAGAAAATGAAGGAAAGGAAGATTTCTATTCAACTTGACTAGCTCAAATGGCTAGGGATACATGGATATTTATATAGGAATCTACACTACATGTAAACACATTAATACAGTCCACACTTTACCTCTCCCAAGATACATGGATGACACTAATACATAGATGAATTCATAAATACATGGACTTAATATTCTAGTTCATGAACTAATGTAAATACCTGTAGACAAATGTAAACTAATGTGAACTAAATAGAAATAACTTTATTTTGTTCATATTTCAACATGATCATAATATGTGTCCATGATCGTAATATGTGTCCTTAACTAACTACTTTCAAGGCATTTGGAAAAATTAATTCGTGATCATAATATGTGTCTGTTGGGAGTATCATCGTGGCACGACATTAAAGAACATAAGTTAAATCATATATGGGCGGTTGTTGAGGTAACAAATGAGCCTACAACTTCCTAAATCCTGCTAGTCCTCTATTTACTCTCTCATTTCATTTATTAGAAAATCTCTTAATTTCTGCTCTATGACATAATGGATCTAGAAAAGAGCTGCTTTCTTAGGAGTTTGGTAATTGACTGTAAATAGAGTTTTTTTTATTTTTCTGATTTTGTATTTGACAAATTCTAACTAAAAAGATTTCAGTTCACACACTCTTCTAGTTGTGAAGGGGTGTTGCTCCCAACGCACACGCAAGTATACGTGGTCGACAAGTAATAAAGTGATAAGTAGAGTATCGTTCCCACGAGGACTATTCAGACTGGACTCCTAACAAACAATTTCTTAAGAACTATTCAGGGATCTTTTTTCAATGGTTGAGATTTTACTAACTAAATGCAGCAATAAAAACAAGTAATTGAAATCAAGTAACAGAGCAAATTCTAAGTTGTTATCAGTAAAAGATGACGGTCCCGGGTCAGAGTTACGAACAATCCAGTTGAGTTTTCCAGTTGATTCTACGTTTTGATTTCCTAGATTGCTAACTACAGGTTAAATGTACCCATGAAAACCTTTCGATTCTTCACGGTCTATGCAGGCTACTCCAATCCCTATATGTCTATGGGTTTAATCACGTGCACGCATTAACGAATTCTGTAATGAGTTAAACTAGGCGAGCAAGTATATGTCTATCCTACTCACAAATTGGTTCCCAGATGCCCGGGTTCACAAACTAGTCCTATTCTTTCTTATTACGTAATTAAATTCCCTCTTTCGAGTTCAATATAAAAACCATAGATAGTGTTCAATTATCAGGCCTCAATAATCAAACAATTATGCTCAAGAAAGAATAAACAATCCGTAATGGTAAATCAATCTATAGAAATTAACTTTCAAACATCAACCTTCATGTATTTACTCTAACCCTAGAACAAACAAACTATAGAATTAAAGAGACGAATAAGAGAAAGAGAGAAAGAACTTGTGTAGAAGACATCTAGGGCTCCTCCCCTCTCCTCCAAAACTTGCTCCCAAGTCTGAACTCCCATCAAAAACTAAGTAAAAGAATATTTATAGGGTTTACAAACACCTAGTAATACGTTAGACCCAATCCTAGACGAAATAGGAAGTAAAAACGCGCACAAGGGGCGCTATAACGGGCGCCGCGCGCCTCGTAACGCGCGACATTTGGACAGAACCCGTCGAAAGTTGACCGCTATGCCTCCGCGCCGTGTGGGAAACCGCGCCCACCAGGCTGGCGCGTTTCCTGGCGCGGCGCGCCACCTGTGGCGCCCAGCCATTTTCCTGTTTCGTTCGCTCCTTTGCTCGCTCGTGTCGTGCCTTCGTGTGCTCGATCCAATCCTCAATCAAAATCCAATCTTTTTTTGCTCAATCATGCTCTTAAAAGCTCCAATTGTACTGCACAACAACCTACATACACACGACATCAAATCAGTGCAAAATCACATTCATAAACCATAAAACGAGCGAATAAGGTACTAAAACGTGAGGAAATATTAAGGAAATATAGGCATAAAATGCCAAACATCACCACCCCACACTTGAACCCTTGCTCGCCCTCGAGCAAGTCACAACTAACTTTCCAACCTAGGTAAAACAGGTCTGCCTATGACTATGGTTGATACCGACCATTGAACCAATGCACACATGACTACTATGGATCCACAACATGCCAACAAATTATCAAAATCAAAAATATAGAAACAACCACCCCAAAATTGCTCAAATGCACAAACTCAACTTAATGCAACCATGCTCCCACAAAATCACATCTATCTACTCAACCAAGAACCATCAACTTCACCTATTTCACGCAAACCACGTGCCCTCACCAATATGAAGCAAAAGAGTGCCCCCCAAAGATCACACACAACAATAAATATCAAAAATAGAATGGGGACAATAGCATAGAAAGAATTCACTCACTCTCATGAAAAGCTCACATGCAACACACACTGCACCATAGGCTTGCCCGTAGTGTAGGACTCCACTAATGTAAGCTCACTCCAATCGGGATTAACTAGGACTTTAAAAAGGTCGTAATGTAGGCTAAGGGGCGGGTAGGATACATATGGTAATAGTGACTACCTCCCTAAGCACTTTAATACATCACAATTATTTCAAACACAATTCTCATCAAAGCCACCCAATCAACAACTTTCACACACACACCTTCTCAACAAGTAGCATTTTTCTTTTAAGCACACACTAGCAAGGAATGGATACTCTTTTCTCTTTATTTCTTTTTTTCACAAATTTTTTTTTCAACTTTGCTTTTTTTTTTTCTTTTCTTATTTCAATTTCATCCAACCTTGCCAATTCCTTTCACTACTTCACAAATTTTCAATTATTCCCCTTCATTAGCTCCACTCAAAAACCTCCCAATTCCAACCACAACTCCAATCAACTACACAATATCAGCTAAAGTGCTTAAGGAGTAAAGGGCCAAAAGAGACAATTTAGAATAAATGGGTAGGCTCGGGGTGTGGGTACCAACAAAAAGGGTCAAAGAAATCACAACAACAACTTTTTTCCAAGGTATATATGTAAGGATAGGCAAATCAAAAGAAGGCCTTGTATCATTTCCCGACTAGAGCAAACCTAGGATTTCGCTTTGCACACACACGGGGCAAGTTCTAGACATTAATATGCAACATGGAGTATAATAAAAATATGCCTCACAACACACATTGCACACGATCCACATAAAAAGGTTCCATCAACAACTCTCAATCAAGCATCTAGAGTGCAACTTGTGGAAAATTAAGCACTAATGCACAAGGGTTCACAATCAAGTCAAGCAAGCGGACTCAAGCATCTCAAGAGGGTTGTTCCATGTTTTTCCTAGGCATGCATCAAAATTAAAACTCAAGGACACCACAAATAGCACATGCAATCAATTCAAGTCCACCGGTATCAAACAAATCAAAGGCACCTAGCATTCTACCTATTTCCTTCGTCTAGGGTCACCTATACTAACTATCCTAATCCTAAAAATAAAAACTACCCGGTTCAAAGGTCTCCCCGTGGAAAAGAACCGAGGCCATAAGAAAAACCACGGGGTGGATGACATGTACCACTAATAAAAACTAAAAGGAAAATCTTTTTGGAAATTTTCATTGGTTTTCTAATTTTTTTTTTCATATATTAAAGCAAGAAACAAATAAAAATAAAGTCAAGTGACAAAAGAAAAATCCTACGGTACATGCATCCCTAACCTCAAAAATAAATAAAAGTGTAGTTCCCCACCCCACACTTAAACTAAGCACTGTCCTCAGTGCTAAAAATAAGAAAGTGCAAGGTAAAGAAAACTTCCCTGAAGACTCTAGTCCTTGGTGCTAGCATCCTCCAAGCTTCCATATAGTATGAGGTACTCAGACTTCCCTCATCAGGTCATCAATATTAGGCAAGGGTGAGGACACCCCATACTTAGCCTCGACATTACATGAACCTGCAATCCAAAGAATCACCCAAAGTAATATACAGCTATAAAAATAATAATAAAAATAAATAAAAGTAAAGCAAACAAATTGGGCTGCCTCCCAAGAAGCGCTTGATTTAACGTCGCGGCACGACGAAGACAACTTCATCACTTTTTCCTCCACCTTGAACTTATGAATTGAATCCCCAACTTTGCCTCAAGTTTACAACTATGGTATTGGGGTGGTGGCAAAAATATAAAAGGACCAAGTAACCATTGTCGCATTTTGCACTTCTTAGCCTTTAAATGAGGGATGTCGTTTTGTCTCCTCGGCATCACAAACTCTAAAATATAGGCACCTTGTTCCTCCTCCTTTTGTTTCTTCATAGGCTCGGGTGGCTCAATTTTAATGTCACCATCCAAACACAATGTTGAAAAATGATTGGAATGAGGTCCAATGCGCTTCAATTCTAAAGTTGCATTACTTTTGACACCCTCACTTGCACAAACACTAGAGTCCTCACCTATGATGTTTTCTATTTTCTCACTTGACTCTAATGTGATTTCCTCAACCTTGGCATCATCAACTAATATTGGGTCGAATGGTAGGAATTTCACTTTTTGCTCCTCAAATTGGCTTCTAAGCTCTTCTATCTCAAATCTACTATTTACGACAACTGATAATTGGGCTTCAGACACCTCAACCATATCACTCAAATTCTCCTCCAAGTCGTGAATAGTCAAGCCAAATTCGTCGATCTCTTGCCCGAGCTCCACTCTTTCTTCCATAAATTGCATCGTCATATTTGTAAGTTCACTCCTGAAATCCCCATAAGCTTCTAAGAGTTTGGCTTGCTCCATTAGTCAAGTTTCGCTGACAACCTGCACTTTATCACTCCTGTCAAACTCACAAATATCATTAGAATCATCACAAAAATTATTGGGGGAAGGAGCATGACACTTAGGACAATCATTCAACCGACCACCACATAATTTACAAAACTTCCAATCAAAGGTGGTAGAAAATTCACATAACCAGTCTCGCAGGGTTGGAAGACTCGGGCAATTTTCCCAAAAGTGATGTCCTCCACAAAGTAGACAAGAATCAATAAAATTTGAGCAACCATCATTCAACCCACTTTCATTAAAAGATGCCATGTAAACTAGTAATACAATAATAAACTAAAAATAAAATAAAAAAAATTAAACCTGAATAGAAAATAATAAATTGTTCAAAAAGAAAACAGTCAATTTAGTCCCCGGCAACGGCGCCAAAAACTTGTTGCTCCCAACGCACACGCAAGTATACGTGGTCGACAAGTAATAAAGTGATAAGTAGAGTATCGTTCCCACGAGGACTATTCAGACTGGACTCCTAACAAACAATTTCTTAAAAACTATTCAGGGATCTTTTTCCAATGGTTGAGATTTTACTAACTAAATGCAGCAATAAAAACAAGTAATTGAAATCAAGTAACAGAGCAAATTCTAAGTTGTTATAAGTAAAAGATGACGGTCCCGGGTCAGAGTTACGAACAATCCAGTTGAGTTTTACAGTTGATTCTACTTTTTGATTTCCTAGATTGCTAACTACAGGTTAAATGTACCCATGAAAACCTTTCGATTCTTCACGGTCTATGCAGGCTACTCCAATCCCTATATGTCTATGGGTTGAATCACGTGCACGCATTAACGAATTCTGTAATGAGTTAAACTAAGCGAGCAAGTATATGTCTATCCTACTCACAAATTGGTTCCCCGATGCCCGGGTTCACAAACTAGTCCTATTCTTTCTTATTACGTAATTAAATTCCCTCTTTCGAGTTCAATCTAAAAACCATAGATAGTGTTCAATTATCAGGCCTCAATAATCAAACAATTATGCTCAAGAAAGAATAAACAATCCGTAATGGTAAATCAATCTATAGAAATCAACTTTAAAACATCAACCTTCATGTATTTACTCAAACCCTAGAACAAACAAACTATAGAATTAAAGAGACGAATAAGAGAAAGAGAGAAAGAACTTGTGTAGAAGACATCTAGGGCTCCTCCCCTCTCCTCCAAAACTTGCTCCCAAGTCTGAACTCCCATAAAAAACTAAGTAAAAGAATATTTATAGGGTTTACAAACATCTAGTAATAAGTTAGACCCAATCCTAGACGAAATAGGAAGTAAAAACGCGCACAAGGGGCGCTATAACGGGCGCCGCGCGCCTCGTAACGCGCGACATTGGACAGAACCCGTCGAAAGTTGACCGCTATGCCTCCGCGCCGCGTGGGAAACCGCACCCACCAGGCTGGCGCATTTCCTGGCGCGGCGCGCCACCTGTGGCGCCCAGCCATTTTCCTGTTTCGTTCGCTCCTTTGCTCGCTCGTGTCGTGCCTTCGTGTGCTCGATCCAATCCTCAATCAAAATCCAATCTTTTCTTGCTCAATCATGCTCTTAAAAGCTCCAATTATATTGCACAACAACCTACATACACACGACATCAAATCAGTGCAAAATCACATTCATAAACCATAAAACGAGCGAATAAGGTACTAAAACGTGAGGAAATATTAAGGAAATATAGGCATAAAATGCCAAACATCAAGGGGGAGTTTGGAGAATGGCTGGTGGACCAAAGCAAAAACAGATTGCTTTTTTAAGTTAATACAAACAGGTTTTAGTTAGCTATTGTGTTTTCAATTGTATCCGGAAGCTCTATGGCTTTTGTACTGTACATATTTTGGTATTGAAGTTATTGTCTCAGTGGCGTGATATCTTTTACTATGTACTAATGTAGTCTATAAGTTGATAATAGATTACACATGTCTTTCCTGAACATTAACAACTCTCTAAATGATAGTAGTTCAACTTATGTTTGATGGTTTATTGCAGAATGAATTTGAGAGTGATGACATGCATTTTCATCGCGAGAATATCTTGGAATGGATGAAAAAGTTATGGAATAGATTGAGAGGAGAATGACTATCCATTTGATGAATATACCAAGTAAGTAACTTACTGGTACTTTAATTTATTTTTTCGTTTCGAGTGAATGTTAGTATGCAGCTAAATTTATAATCTGGGCTTATTGTTGGTTGTGGATTTTCTGGCTGCTTTGCGCCTTTTGTGCTCCTATTTTTACAAAATAGAATAGGGATTTTTATCCTCTATGCCCATAAAATTTAATGTATTTACAAGTCATACCCATTATAAATTATACTACCCATAAAACTAAAAGTATTTACCCAACCTACCCATTTATTATTGTATACCTTTGTTATGTCTTATAGGTGTATACCTTTAAAGTATACTGCATAAATTATGGTATACAAGTCTGGAGGGACATTTATTAATGTATACCTTTGTTATGCCTTATAGGTATATACCTTTATGGTATACTGCATAAACTATGGTATACAAGTCTGGGTGGGTAGAGTGGATAAATAATTTAGTGGATAGGTCCGGTAATATTTGAAAGTAGTGGGCCGTTGCTGTAATTATTTTAGATTTTGTGGGTATTTTTGTAAGTGTCCCAATAGAATAAGTGTTTAGAGTAGCATATTCTTTGATTGAGACACGCCAAAATGAATGTACTTCTGGCCGACTATTTATGTTATGTGCTGTATGTGCTTGATTTATAAAGAATACTCCACCATTTCTTCAGTAAAACTTATATTTCTAGACTATGTACAGAAATAAAATTTGAATTGTGAGTTTGAGTTAGAATACAAAAACAATAAAATTTAAGATTACTATCTAATGATTATGTCGTATTTTTCATAATTATGGTTGTTACTTTATTTGATTACAAGTATGGTGCATTTTTTCTTTGAACTGGTTGAAACTTTCAGCAAATATTGAACCTGTAAAAAGGGAACAACAGAGTGGAAAAGAAATAAGTTGCCCCTCAAAACTAATTCATTAGAGAACCAACCTTGAGGACCTTTCAACTCAAAGTTTTGTTCTTTTTTGAACTGGTGCATTTTGATAATGCAATCTGCTCCAAAATGCAAACTTTGTTTAGATATGTTGTGAAAATAAAAGCTGCAAAGTAAATCAAACAGAGATACTATATAGAGAGAGACTGATATCTTATTTCATTTCAAACTGATGTACAGAATAAACTAAAATGACTTCCTATTTATAGAAGAAAAGAAGCAGCTGCAAAGCTTTTCAGGAAGCTGCTGCAAGGCTTTTCAGAAGCTGCTGGCAAGCTGTCTGCTTGAGCTACTTGTAAGCTGCTTGTCAGCTACCTGCTTGTAAGCTGCTTGTAAGCTACCTGCTTGTAAGCTACTTGTAAGCTGCTTGTAGATCAAGCTTCTTCAGGAAGCTATGGGAGTAATGGACATCCACAATATAACATATTCATAACACTCCCCCTTGGATGTTCATTAATAGATAATGTGCCTCATTAAAACCTTACTAAGAAAAAACTCTGTGGGAAAAAAGTCTTAGTGAAGGAAAAAGAGTACACTTGTTTTGTAATACGCATTATCAGTTGCCTCATTAAAAACCTTACCAAGAAAACCCAGTGGGAAAAAATATGGTTAAGGGAAAAAGAGTACAACGCGTATTTTACTCCCCTAATGAAAACTTCGATCAAGGTGCTTTAGTTTTCTCATTCCAATCTTGTATACCATTTTCTCAAAAGTTGCAGGCGGTAAAGATTTGGTGAAAAAATCTGCCAGATTATCACACGAACATATTTGTTGCACGTCAATTTCACCATCTTTTTGGAGATCATGTGTGAAGAAGAACTTTGGTGAAATGTGCTTTGTTCTATCTCCTTTTATAAATCCTTCCTTCAATTGGTTTATGCATGAAGTATTGTCCTCATATAAGATCGTGGGTATTTTGGTATCACACTTAAGACCACATCTTTCTCGAATGAAATGTATCACTGATCTCAACCATACGCATTCCCTACTTGCTTCATCAATAGCTATTAATTCAGCATGATTTGGAGAAGTAGCACACATTGATTGTTTAGTAGATCGCCATGATATGGCAGTACCTCCACATGTGAAGAGGTAACCAGTTTGAGATCGACCCCTATGTGGGTCAGATAAATACCCTGCATCTGCATAACCAACAAGATCTGCACCATATTTGTTAGAATAAAACAAACCCATATCAACAGATCCTTTTAGATATCTCAATACCTGTTTGATACCTTTCCAATGTCGATGTGTAGGAGCAGAACTAAATCTTGCTAAAACATTAACAGAAAATGCTATATCAGGTCTAGTAGAGTTAGCAAGATACATAAGTGCACCAATTACACTTAGATATGGTACTTCAGGACCAAGAAGTTCCTCATCCTCTTCTTGAGGCCGGAACGGATCTTTATCCACTTCAAGGGATCGAACAATCATTGGAGTACTTAATGGATGTGCTTTATCCATGTAAAATCGTTTTAAGACCTTTTCTGTATAGGCAGATTGATGAATAAAGATTCCGTCTACTAAATGTTCAATTTGTAGACCAAGACAAAGTTTTGTCTTTCCGAGATCTTTCATCTCAAATTCTTTCTTTAAATAATCAATTGCCTTTTGGAGCTCTTCTGGAGTTCCAATGAGATTTATGTCATCAACATAAACAGCAAGTATAACAAATTGTGATGCTGTTTTCTTTATGAATATACATGGACATTTGACATTGTTTATATAACCTTCTTTCATCAAGTACTCACTAAGGCGATTGTACCACATGCGCCCTGATTGTTTTAAACCATACAAAGATCTTTGTAATCTGATTGAGTGCATTTCCCGAGACTTTGAATTATATGCTTCAGGCATTTTAAATCCTTCAGGGATTTTCATATAAATTTCATTATCAAGTGAGCCATATAGGTATGCTGTAACTACATCCACCAGGTGTATTTCAAGTTTTTCATGTACAGCTAAACTGATGAGATATCGAAATGTTATTCCATCCATAACAGGTGAATATGTTTCTTCATAATCGACACCAGGTCTTTGTGAGAATCCTTGTGCAACAAGGCGTGCTTTATATCTTATGATTTCACCTTTCTCATTTCGTTTACGCACAAAGACCCATTTAAAGCCAACTGGTTTTACACCATTAGGTGTTTGGACTACAGGTCCAAAAACATCACGTTTGGCAAGTGAGCTCAATTCTGCTTGAATTGCCTCTTGCCATTTTGGCCAATCATTTCTTTGTCGACAATGTTGAATAGATTGAGGTTCAAAATCCTCATTATCTTGCATAATATTAAGTGCAACACTATATGCAAAGACATCATCCACCTCTATTTCAGATCGATTCAAATTTATTCCATCACCAGTGGAATTTATTAAATATTCCTCACTCACTTGAGTCTCAGGTTCATTAATTTCTTCAGGAAATTCAGGATTAATAAGATCTTGGTTCTCTTCAAGAGATTCTTTCATAGTGTCATCTTGATCATTTGTCACTTTCCTTTTTCTAGGATTTCGATCTTTGGAACCCAGTGGTCTACCACGCTTCAGGCGTGCTTTAGGTTCACTGGCTATGACACTACTAGATGGTCCTACTGGGATATCCATCCGAATCGGTACATTCTCTGCAGGGATATGTGATTTAGTAATCCTTTTCAAATCAGTAAATGCATCAGGCATTTGATTTGCTATATTTTGCAAATGAACGATCTTCTGGACCTCTTTTTCACATATGGGGGCACGTGGATCAAAGTGAGATAATGATGGAACTTTCCACACAATTTCTCTATTTATTCCCTTTTTCTCTCCCCCTAATTGTGGGAAAGTTGTCTCATCAAATCGACAATCTGCAAATCGAGCAGTGAATAAATCTCCCGTCAATGGCTCAAGATACCGAATAATAGAGGGTGACTCAAACCCAACATATATTCCCAGCCTTCTCTGGGGTCCCATCTTAGTGCGCTGTGGTGGTGCTACTGGCACATATACAGCACATCCAAATATTCGTAGATGAGAAATATTCGGTTCATGGCCAAAAACTAATTGTGACGGGGAGAATTCATGATAATGTGTCGGTCTGAGACGAACAAGTGATGCTGCATGTAAAATAGCATGACCCCAAGCAGTAGTGGGCAATTTTGTTTTCATTAATAGCGGTCTTGCTATCAATTGTAGTCGTTTAATAAATGACTCTGCAAGGCCATTTTGAGTATGAACATAAGCTACAGGATGTTCAACTCTTATTCCGACTGATAAACAATAATTATTAAAAGCTTGGGATGAAAATTCTGCAGCATTATCAAGGCGAATAGCTTTAATAGGATTATCAGGGAATTGTGCCTTTAATCGAATTATTTGTGCCAACAATTTCGCAAACGCCAGGTTGCGAGATGATAATAGGCACACATGAGACCATCTTGAAGATGCATCAATTAGGACCATAAAATATCTAAACAATCCACAAGGTGGATGAATAGGTCCACATATATCCCCATGGATACGTTCTAAAAACGTAGGAGATTCAATCCCAACCTTTGTTGGTGATGGTCTAGTGATTAACTTTCCTTGATAACAAGCAGTACAAGAAAATTCATCACTTTTAAGAATCTTCAGGTTCTTAAGTGAATGCCCACTTGAATTTTCAATGACTCGCCTCATCATTATTGATCCAGGATGACCCAAACGGTCATGCCAAAGCACAAAATTATTTAAATCAGTAAACTTCTGGTTTACGACAGAGTGTGCTTCAACTGTACCAATCTTTGTACAGTATAAGCCAGAAGATAAAGTTGGCAACTTTTCTAAAACATATTTCTGGCCAGAGACATTCTTTGTAATACAAAGATATTCATTATTCATTTCATTTATTGTCTCAATATGATATCCATTTCGGCGGATATCTTTAAAACTTAACAAGTTTCTTCTGGACTTGGAAGAGAACAATGCATCATCAATAATAAGTTTTGTTCCCTTAGGCAGAAATATAGTTGCTCTTCCGGAGCCTTCAATTAAATTAGTATTACCAGAAATAGTAGAAACATTTGCCTTTCTCATTATCAAGTGTGAAAAATATTTTCGATCTTTGAATATGGCATGTGTTGTTCCACTATCAATTACGCAAATATCTTCAGAATTGATCTTTGATCCAAATAAAGTTTGAGGGATATCCATGTGTTCTTCAAAATAAAATAACATAGATAAAAACAGACATCATATATTACATGATTTATTATTAAAACAAAACTTTACTAGTATTACTACAATAATATTAAACATACAAACTATTACAAACGACATAACTTAAAATGTATTTAAGTCTCTTTGGCTACAGATCCATCACCAGTCAGATAATTTATTTGTCCTTCAGGGATCTGTCCTTCAGGGAACTGTCCTTCAGGGATCTGTCCTTCAGGGATCTCAAAGAAATCTGCTATTTCCAAATGCGTGAAGTCCACATTATCTTTAGACATAAAGTTGGCTTCAGCATTATTTCCTTTCTTTTTCAGAGATGCTTGATAGAGATCAACTAGGTACTTTGGCGTACGACAGGTACGTGACCAATGTCCGTTTGCTCCACAACGGTAGCAACCATTCTCTGAATTTTTCGTTTGCACCGCTTCATGCTTTTTATCCTTTCCTTTCCACTGCTGGTGGTCAGGGGATTTTGGTGCATAACGATCATCATGATAGGAGTTTCTTCCTCGACCACGACCACGACCGCGGCCACGACTGGGGCCACGCCACTTTCCACGTTTTTGGTGGAAATTCGTCTCATTCACTTCTGGGAATGGAGCAGAACCAGTGGGTCGACTTTCATGATTTTTCATCAATAATCCGTTATGTTGTTCAGCAACAAGCAGATGTGAAATTAACTCAGAATATTTACTAAATTTCATCTCTCGATATTGCTGCTGCAGGAGCACATTCGAGGCATGAAAAGTGGAGAATGTTTTCTCAAGCATGTCACTATCAGTGATATTTTCTCCACATAATTTCAACTGAGAAATAATTCTAAACATAGCAGAATTATATTCACTGATGGTTTTAAAATCTTGTAGCCTCAGATGGATCCAGTCATAACGTGCTTGTGGATGTATGACCATCTTCAGGTGGTCATACCTGTCTTTCAAGCTGTTCCACAGCATGAGTGGATCTTTAACCGTGAGATATTCCATTTTTAGACCTTCATCAAGATGATGACGCAGGAATATCATTGCTTTAGCACGGTTTTGATTAGATGCTTGATTATTATTCTTGATGGTGTCTCCAAGACCCATCGCATCTAAATGGATTTCAGCATCTAAAACCCATGAAAGATAACTTTTGCCCGATATATCAAGGGCAGTAAATTCAATCTTAGAAATATTAGCCATAAATTTAGAAAGTAAAATCCTTACCTTACACCTTTTCTAGATAGCAGAGCCTCGTGCTGATAACGTGTTGTGAAAATAAAAGCTGCAAAGTAAATCAAACAGAGATACTATATAGAGAGAGACTGATATCTTATTTCATTTCAAACTGATGTACAGAATAAACTAAAATGACTTCCTATTTATAGAAGAAAAGAAGCAGCTGCAAAGCTTTTAAGGAAGCTGCTGCAAGGCTTTTCAGAAGCTGCTGGCAAGCTGTCTGCTTGAGCTACTTGTAAGCTGCTTGTCAGCTACCTGCTTGTAAGCTGCTTGTAAGCTACCTGCTTGTAAGCTACTTGTAAGCTGCTTGTAGATCAAGCTTCTTCAGGAAGCTATGGGAGTAATGGACATCCACAATATAACATATTCATAACAAGATAAAGTTTGTACCCGCTATTCGTGGAATTTGTAAAACTTTTAGTCAGATAGCCCAAGTTGGGATTAGATATTTTCCTTTTTTCACTGGTAGTGCTGGAAATTGACAATGACTATAGCAGACAATCGTTATATCTCAAACAGTTCCATTCTGCATGTAGATTACTTTGTCTGATCCAGAACTTCTGCTTTTTGGCACAATAGCTTGCACCTTATTAGTTAATTCTTTAGTTGTGCGGCTCTTCCTTTTCTTTTTTCTTTTTTTCTGTAGAGAATAATAGAAGTTCATTTACAGAGGCAACATTATATTGTAATATAACACACCCCATGCACAGACTAGTCCAATGAAATTTTGTGCTGCTTAAGAAGCAAACTAATTAACCAACTTCCTAGTTGTTCTATTCAGGTTTCCCTTCATCTCTGTAAGTTTTTAGAAAAGAATTTTCTTCATACCTTTTTACAGGTTTTGGATTTTGGAATGCACATGAAAGAAGTAGATTTTGATGGACATAGTTGACTCATTTTGCTGGGAATAGCATTGGACGGCTAAGATGGAGCCACGTAAGTGTGAGATGGCACTGACGTGTCTAGATAGTGGAGTGTGAGGTGTATAAGTGTGTATAGTATATATATTGTGCATAAAATAGTATAAAATATGTATAAATGTGTATAAAATACATATAAATATGTAGAAAAATTGTAAAATTTATTTAAAAATTGTATAATGACTTAAATAAATGTAGAAAATATCATTATGAAATTTAAAATAATTTTGAACAATTTTGTTGCAAATAGTGTAATTGCAAAAATTTGTAATTGAACGTGCGAATTTTTTAAATAGTCGTAGTTTGTGCCAATGTCTTTAAAAATAGCCTAATTAGTGTATTTGTGTGAGATAGAAATTTTGTGTAAAGATAACTGTAGAGTTATTAGTGCAATTTTGTTTGAAAAATTGCTACTGAAACAGGAGGGACAAAATTTGGTGTCAACAGCTGCCCTTCTTTGCCCGAGGATGATAGAAGAGTCTTCGGGTAAAGACGTTGATAGAACAACCAATTTTGTCGTGACTCTTGGAATATGTATTTAGAGATTGAGAGTGTTTGTGTGGTGTCAGGTTGTAGTGTCATTGTATCGCCGGATTGTATATCCTGCAATAGAAGTGAGTTTTGCAAAACAATGCGTATGCAAAATGCATAAATACACTTTCCTGTTTGTTAGATCGTCTTGCCAATGTTTCTCGTAATTTGAATGTGTGCTCGTCACGTTGGACTGTATACACCTTTGTTATGCCAAGTTGTCCACCGCTTATTATGCCATTCTTTTCCTCGGGTTGTCTACCCTTTTTCATGCTATTCTTTTCAACTGGTTATCTTCCCTCTGGGCTGTCTACCCTCCGGGCCGTCTACCCTCCAGGCCGTCTACCCCTTGTCATGGAAATCTTTCTTATTGGGTTGTCTCTCCGGGCTGTCCACCCTTTTTCATGCCAATTTTTCTTATCGAGCTGTCTACCCTTCGGGCTGTCTACCTTTTATCATGCCAATATTTCTTATCAGGCTGTCTACCCTTTGTCATGCAAATCTTTCTTATCGGACTGTCTACCCTTCGGGTTGTCTATCCTTTGTCATGCCAATCTTTTTATTTGGTTGTCTACCCTTTATCATGTCATTCCTTCCACCGGGTTGTCTACCATCCAGGCTGTCTACCCTTTGTCATGTCAATCTTTCTTATCGGGTTGTCTACCCTCTGGGCCGTCTACCATTTTTCATGTCAATCTTTCTTATCGGGTTGTCTACCCTTTATCATGCCAACCTTTCTTATCGGGATGTCTACTCTCCGGGCTGTCCTCGGGTTGTCTATCCATTGTCATACCAATATTTTCATCGGGCCGTCTATCCTTTGTCATGTCAATCTTTCTCATCAGGTTGTCTACCCTCCAGGCTGTCTACCCTCTAGGCTGTCTACCCTTTGTCATGCCATTCCTTTCACCGCTCTGTTTATCTTCCAGGCTGTCTACCTTTATGAGTCGTGCGGGGGATGGTTTAGGTTGTGCATTCTTGGCTTGCTTCGCGCCTTCTCCTCTCGAATGCCGGGACCTCGGCCAAGCTAGTGGGAATTTATAAAGAAATAAAGAAAATAGCGCAAATATTTTGAAAAAGCTTTTATAAGAAGAAAAGTATTTTTTTTCCATTGAATCGCAAACTGCGTTTTGTAAAATCATGGCCGTTGTACCTTGGGTAATTCTAGCTTCCCATTGAATGAATTTTGACCCAGTTTCTTTCTTTTGCTTTCTTTTTGAAATTTTTGAGACTCTCAAAATTTTTGCCCTAGTGTCAATTTTTATTTGTCCTTTTGAAATTTTTGAGGAACGGGTTCCTCAAAAATTCTGTCCCAGTATCTACTTCGTGAGAAAAGTAATTTTTTTTGTATTTATACGACTGAACCTTGGGTAGGTTGCCTACGTATCCCATTTGGGGAATCAGGTGGTAACGTAGTTCTAGATTACATGATATGTTGTGAAACAATAGAGCAATTAGCTAATGCAAGTTCTTAAACAAAGTATCTTTTGACAGCGTCTGCATTGATCGCTTTCGGCCAAACTTCTCTGTCCATCTCTGTTAGTATTAGTGCTCCTCCGGTCAAAACTCGGTGAACCATGTATGGCCCTTGCCAATTTGGTGCAAACTTGCCTCTTGCCTCTTCTTAATTAGAGAATATCTTTTTCAGCACTAACTGCCCAGGTTCGAAAGACCTTTCTCGAACTTTCTTGTTAAATGTTTTAGTAATTCTCTTCTGATATAATTGCCCATGATACATTGCATTCATCCTCTTGCCATCTATGAGCGCCAGCTGCTGCATCTTTCTTTGACCCATTCAGCGTCTTTCAATTGTGCTTCTTGAATGATCCTCAGAGATGGTATCTCGACCCCTACTGGTAGTACCGCTTCAGTGCCATAGACTAATAGGTATGGGGTAGCTCCTATTGATGTCCTTATAGTGTTGCGGTACCCCAACAATGCATAGGCTAGATTCTCGTGCCATTGCTTCGAATTGTCAGTCAACTTGTGCAGTATTTTCTTGATGTTCTTGTTGGCTGCCTCAACTGCTCTATTCATCTGATGTCTGTATGCAGTGGAATTATGGTCTTGATCTTGAAGACTTCACAGGTTACTTTCACCAAATCGCTATTGAGATTGGACCCGTTGTCGGTGATGATTGACTCAAGAATGCCGAATCTACAGATTATTTTGTCATAAACGTAATTTGCTACCATTTTCTTTGTCACTGACTTGTACGATGCAGCTTCCACCCATTTGGTAAAGTAATCAATAGCTACCAATATAAAATGATGTCCGTTTGATGCAGCAGGTTCAATAGGTCCTATGACATCCATTCCACAGGAGGCAAAGGGCCAAGGTGATCCCATAACATTCAGCTCGCTGGGAGGTACTTGAATCATGTCTCCGTGGACTTGGCATTGATGACAATTCTTTGCGTGCTTTAAGCAATCATGCTCCATTGTCATCCAGAAATATCCAACCTTAAGATCTTATTTGTGAGCACAAAGTAATTCATGTGCGGGCCGCACGCCCTAGAGTGTATTTCTTCTAATAGTCTCGCGGCTTCTTTAGCATCTACACATCTCAGCGGACCTAAATCAGCTGTTCTTTTGTATAAGACTTCACCATTCAAAAAGAAACCACATTCCAATCTTCTTAACGTCTTCTTTTGAAGGTTGATGCTCCATCTTTTGGGTAAGTTCCCTATTTGAGAAATCTCTTAATGTCATAGAACCACGGCTGTCCATTCAACTTCTTCCACATTATAATAATATGATGGTTGCTTTCTCACTGCCACGGGTATTGAAACAATACAGTTCTTGACTTGATCATGGAGGATAGGCCAAAGCGTCCGAATTCATTTTGTAGCCTAGGTATATGCCAGAACTCTATCTTGGTGAACCTTTGCTTCAGATCTTTAATGCACTCAAGGTACGAGAATATTTTGGAATTCTTTTTCGTCCGATAGTACATTACTTGAAAGTGTACTTCAGTCTAGTTTTGTTTTTATTTGTTTTTCTTGTACTAAGACTCTTAATTCTGATGAATTCCTATAGCATGTAAGGCTTGGTCACTTACCATTTCAAGCAATGAGAAATATTCATTTACATTCTAAGTGTTCTGCTTTTGTTAATCTATTTCCTTGTGAAATCTGTCCTCTTGCTAGGCAATCTAAATTACCATTTCCCTATTAGTTCAATCTCAATATCTCATAATTTTTAAGTAATTCGTATTGATACTTGGGGTCCTTATAAACATCTTACCAATAATGGTTACAAATATTTTTTAACAGTAGTGTATGATCACAGTATAGGGACTTGGACAATTCTGATTTCACAAAGAGCATACATTTTCAGTTTTAAAGTCTTTTCTACTGATGGTTGAGAGGCAGTTTGGGGTTAAAGTTAAGAAAGTAAGATCAGACAATGCCCTTGAATTAGGGACAAGTAACATTTGTGCTCAATTGTTTGCTTCACAAGGTTTCCAGCACCAAACTACTTGTACCTATACACCCCAACAAAATGGAGTTGTTGAAAGGAAGCACAGACACCTATTGGAGACTTGCAGATCTCTGTTATTTCAGTCTAAGCTTCCCATTCAATATTAGGGAGAATTCTCATTGACTGTTGTTGACACCCAATTTTGTCCCTCCTTTTTTTTAAATTGGCTATAATTCAACTTAAGGGTGCAACGTGACTATTTGTGCAAACTGTGCATTAGAAATCATGCATTTACGTGCGCTATCCTCTATTTATATATATAATATACTTAAGTGTGGCTATATTACATAAATTTGCATCATTTAGGGTATTTATCAAAATGTGAATATTTGCGCAATTTAGTACATTCATAATATGTCACATAATTGCATCAATTAGGCTACGTGTCAATTTATGATTATTTGTGAAAATTAGTAACTATCTGTGAATATCTATATTTAAATAATTTTATTTGAGTATCATTTAATAATTATTTGTGCATTTTAAATAATATGTACGCATTTTAAATCACTCCAAGTGTCATCGTTAGCTTTTGAAAAAGCTCAATCTTCAACAGTTTGGTAAAAATATCTGCAGTTTGATCTTGCCACTTCATGTGCTCAAGCTCCACAACTTTATTAGATACGAGATCTCTAATAAAGTGATATCTAGTATCAATATGCTTGCTCCATTCATGAAACACCAGGTTCCTGGCCAATTCAGTAGCCGATTTGTTGTCAACAAAAATCTTTGTTGCATCTTCTTGTGGTTGGTGAAGTTCCTCCAACAAGATCCTTAGCCAAATTGCATGACAAACACAAGAACATGCTGCCACATATTCCGCTTCATAGGTTGACAAAGTCACAATTGGTTGCTTCTTATAATTTCATGTAAATGCGAAATTTTCAAAAAAGAAGACAAACCCGGTAGTACTCTTTCTATCATCAATATCACCAGCCCAATCACTATCACAATATCCAATAAGCTTGGAGTCTTTGGATGATGAATAAAAAATTCCATAATCAAGTGTACCTTTGATGTACTGAAGTATTCTTTTGGCTACCTTCAAATGAGAGGTAGTAGGCTCTTCCATAAAGCGACTCACAAGTCCAACACCAAAAAGAATATCTGGCCTTGTACATGTCAAGTACCTTAAACTTCCAACGAGACTCTTAAAAAGTGTGTGATTGATATTTTCTCCATCTCCATACTTGGATACTTTAACTCTACATTCAACGGGGGGTGCTCACCGGATTGCAATTCTCCATATCAAAATTCTTGAGAATTTCCTTTGTATATTCTTCTTGAGAAATAAAAATTCCATCAACCCTTTGTTGCACTTTAATTCCGAGATGGTAGGATATTAAGCTAATGTCCATCATCTCAAACTCTCTTGCCATAGCCTCCTTGAATTCTTCAAACATCTTTGGATTATTTCCTGTAAAGATCAAATCATCTACATACAAGCAAACAAGTAAGATGTCAGCATTTTTAGCAACCTTGACAAAAAAAGCATGTTCACGTGGACACTTCGAAAAATTATTTGCTTGAAAATATTTGTCAATTCTACTATTCCAAGCCCGTGGGGCTTGCTTCAAGCCATAAAGTTCCTTCTTCAATTTTAGCACTTTGTCTTCATATCCTTCAACCTTATAGCCCAAAGGTTGATTAATGTATACTTCTTCCTTCAAAACACCATTCAAGAAAACAGACTTGACATCCATTTGATGGATTTTCCATTGATTTTGTGCTGCCAAGGAAATAATACTACGAATTGTTTCCAACCGAGCAACCGGCGCAAATACTTCATCATAGTCAATATCGGCCTTTTGCTTGTATCTCTTGTCAACCAATCTTGCTTTATACCTTTTCACCTCTCCCTTTAAATTTTTCTTTAACTTGTACACCCATTTGACACCAATGGTGCTTTTGCCTTTTGGAAATGTGGCCAACTCCGAAGTATCATCCTTTTTTATTTCTTCATCCATGGCATCTCTCTATTTGGTATTTTTGGCAGCATCCTCATAAGTTAAAGGCTCACTATCCACCAACAAGCAAAAGTGAGTCAAATCATATAAATCTTCTCTTACCACTTCCATATTTTCGTACAAGTCACGAGACTTCTAGTCTTCTGAGGCACTTCACTTGAGTAACTTGGACTTGACTCATCTTCTTCTTGATCTTGTGCTGGAGGTGTTGATGGTGGTGTGATAGGCTGCTCCCCAACTTCGTCATCACCATCTTCATCAAAGAAAGGACTAAAAGAGTAATCTTGCTCTTGCTATCCATTCCCAAGCATTCTTTTCATCAAATTCTACATCTCTACTTATGGTGACCTTGCTATTTCTTGGGTTATATAATTTATAACCTTTAGAATTTTGATCATAGCCAATGAAAACATACCTCTCACTTTTATCATCAAGCTTGAACCTTGGGTAGGTTGCCTACGTATCCCATTTGGGGAATCAGGTGGTAACGTAGTTCTAGATTACATGATATGTTGTGAAAAAATAGTTTTGTTTTTATTTGTTTTTCTTGTACTAAGACTCTTAATTCTGATGAATTCCTATAGCATGTAAGGCTGGGTCACTTACCATTTCAAGCAATGAGAAATATTCATTTACATTCTAAGTGTTCTGCTTTTGTTAATCTATTTTCTTGTGAAATCTGTCCTCTTGCTAGGCAATCTAAATTACCATTTCCCTATTAGTTCAATCTCAATATCTCATAATTTTGAAGTAATTCGTATTGATACTTGGGGTCCTTATAAACATCTTACCAATAATGGTTACAAATATTTTTTAACAATAGTGTATGATCACAGTATAGGGACTTGGACAATTCTGATTTCACAAAGAGCATACATTTTCAGTTTTAAAGTCTTTTCTACTGATGGTTGAGAGGCAGTTTGGGGTTAAAGTTAAGAAAGTAAGATCAGACAATGCCCTTGAATTAGGGACAAGTAACATTTGTGCTCAATTGTTTGCTTCACAAGGTTTCCAGCACCAAACTACTTGTACCTATACACCCCAACAAAATGGAGTTGTTGAAAGGAAGCACAGACACCTATTGGAGACTTGCAGATCTCTGTTATTTCAGTCTAAGCTTCCCATTCAATATTAGGGAGAATTCTCATTGACTGTTGTTGACACCCAATTTTGTCCCTCCTTTTTTTTAAATTGGCTATAATTCAACTTAAGGGTGCAACGTGACTATTTGTGCAAACTGTGCATTAGAAATCATGCATTTACGTGCGCTATTCTCTATTTATATATATAATATACTTAAGTGTGGCTATATTACATAAATTTGCATCATTTAGGGTATTTATCAAAATGTGAATATTTGCGCAATTTAGTACATTCATAATATGTCACATAATTGCATCAATTAGGCTACGTGTCAATTTATGATTATTTGTGAAAATTAGTAACTATCTGTGAATATCTATATTTAAATAATTTTATTTGTGTATTATTTAATAATTATTTGTGCATTTTAAATAATATGTATGTATGTATGTATGTATGTATGTATGTATGTATGTATGTATGTATGTATATATATATATATATATATATATATATATATTATTTCTTTTTTGCACCTTTAAGTTACATATTGACCAATTTAAAAGAAAATGTCCAAATTCCTATCATAATTCTTCATTTATTTATATTTATCTTATTACATTTTTCCTTTTTGAACCTGGACGAGTGTTCGTCTAGGTACGTTCATAATTGCATTAAAAAATTTTCTTTTCCTCTTATTGTATTTTGAATTAATCCTTTTTTTAATCCCAAATCTTCTTCCTAATTCTACTTTGAACTTAGACATAAAGCCTAACCAAATACATCCTTTACATACCCCTTTTTCTAAAACTAGTCCAAGTTCATCCTTTCTCTAATCTCTCCCTCAATCTTTCAATTACAATCAAATCCAAAAATTTTCTATTCCCTAATCTCCCTAAAATTCCCAAATCCCTCACTCCTCAACTAATTCCCAAATCAACCCAACTTCTCCCTAAAATCACTCTAGTTCCAACGGCTACTCCCATCCCCCCTTTGCTTAAGTACACAGTACACTTGGACATCAAGGGAGACGTTTTCCCATACAGACAAAAAACCAATCACCATTCTTTCTCCTTTCCTTCGTCTCTTTCAAAATACACACCCAGACACCATCAACACCCCTCCACGATACACATATACCCACACACGAACAAGATTAGTATATACTCTCCTTATCTTTTTCTTTACCGAATTTTACAAGACATACAGAGAAAACTCTGTCCACTCAAGAAAACTGCACAATAGGGACGAATATTTAGGGACTGTTTCGAAATCTGGTCCTTAAAAGTGGTGCTATAAGGACCAGTTTTAGGTATGGTCCATAATTACTGATTTTATGTATTATTTTAAGGACGAGATTAAATCTGGTCCATAAAAACTAAAGTATCTGGTCCTTAACATCAATTGAGCCCGCGAGACATACATATCAAGGCGCCAAACTAATAAAAAAAAAAGGAAAATTTTAAACTCAATTTCTAAAAAAACAAAAAGCCCTGTCTTTTGAACTCCCGCTAAACATCAAAAAAACCAAAAGCCCTTTGCTTTCAATTCCCGCTAAACATCAAAACCCTAAGTCACATCATAAGTTCTCTATCTATTGTAAACACTGAATTGCTCTAATTTTTGGAATCAATTACTCTCTCTCTTAAGGTAATTCTTTTTAGCTCTCTTTGTCTTCTTCTCTCCTTTCATCTCTTTCTCATTGATTTGTTTGTTGAGTTTCAGAAAAATAACTTGGAGTCGACTTTCAAATTGGTCCAGGAACGACGTTATCTTTCTTAAGGTAAATAAATTTTTTCAGCTCTCTCTGTCTTCTTTTCCAGATTCTCAATCTCCTCTCGTATCTCGCCACTGCTATGAGTTCTTGAGCTTCAGAAATAGGATTTTCTTTTTTATGTATTCTTGATTCTTCATTCTTATCTTAATGTATGGATTGAAATATTCTGTCAAAAGATGTTGTGAGATTTATTTTTCTGAATAATTGGCTTATATTTAGATACTTTACGACACTGGCACCGTATCGATGTAAGTCGATTTGAGAAATCAATAGGGTGTAAAATCTGTTCGATTAGTTTAGCGCTTCATAGCTTTGATATTTTTGTTATTGATGGAGACGCCAAGTCTAAAGTGATGGTGCAAATACAACAACATCATACATTCAATTTATTGAATGTACTATAAGCAGGGGACTAAAAGAATTATGAAGAACCAATGTGCCTATAGTTCGACTTAAGTTAGTAATAAAACAAATTCTACAGCCTGTCCAGCGGTATATATAGACTATCATTGAGCTTTCTGTTTTCGCCTTCTAAAATCAAAAGCAAATCGTTCTTGATTAATCAATCTTTAGGCTAAATTTCTGCAATATTAGAGTTTGCTTGTGTTCTGCCTTTGGTGCCATATAAATCGAATGCAATATAATATATCATTAGTAAAATTGACGATTGAGTGTCATCCCGCATTCAAAGTTTGTCACTATGTGATCTTTACTTATCTCAATGTAAATTGGTTTAGAGTTATTTGTGCTTCAGAAGTGTGATTGCGGTTTTCAATTTATTTAATTTCTTAAAACTTGATAGCTGAGTACTTGCTTGATATAATACTTTATAGATAAGTTCTTAGTTATGGGTCTGATGAATAGAATTACTAATGGTTTTGTAGTATAGTTCATTACCATTCGATAATTAAGCCGATACTTTTTTTTTTTCAAACTTCAAGAGTCATAGAAAATAAAAAGAATGTTAATGTTACATGACTATGTTTCGAATAGGGAATCTGAAGAGAGATTTCTTTTTAGAGTTATTTTCTCATCCATCTGATTGAAATTTGGCTTTAAAAATAGTTGGAATATTATGGACTATGAATCGTAATGGGAAGTCCTTTTACATTTTGGCTTGTCTAAGTTAGAGCCAAGTAATTGCTTAGTTTACTTATTATTGCTTTCTAGATTTTTTTGTTAGATTTTCCCTTATAGATTCATAGAAACATGATGATATTTAATGAAAAGTAAGGGTGGGCACTATATGGGCAGGAGATGGAGTACTAGCAAAGTATTTGGCAGCTGTTCATGGTTTTTTTTATTCCCCTTTTCCATTTTCTGGTGCACAAAAAAAAAATCAAAATGAGTTAAGGATGTATTTCTTGGTATACAACATCATAATATTAGTGTTTGACATGGTTCAATGAAAGGTTAGGGTGGGCACCATAGGGCCAGGAGGTGAAATACTTATCAAAATGAGTTAAGGTTGTATTTTCTAGTATGCAACATCAGATAATTAGTGTCTTGAGTACTAGAATAATATCTCTTGTACACCAGCAATATATTTGTTGGTTTTCATGCACTTTAAATTTTAGAATAACTATTTTATTATTAATTTTCATATCTTTTGGATACTTTTATTTCTTTTTGAGATTGCATAGAAAGTTATCTGCTTCATAAAGTATATGCATCTTAATGTAATTTTGTTATCCTAATTTTTTCTAATTTTACTGTTGTATATCCTCTAAGGTTATGGCACCCTGTAAGGCATGGATGCAACTTGTTGATAATAATCGACTTGATGAGGCATATACAACTGGGGTGAAAAAATTTTTAGATTATGCTTTTAGGAGAACGGGAGAATTGCATGAAATACGATGTCCATGCATTAGATGTTGCAACACAGGCTCAGGAACACGTGAGATAGTCGAGTCACATTTGAAAGTATTTGGAATAATAAAAAATTATACATTTTGGTATCACCATGGAGAAGTTTTAGGTGAGCCACAGTCGGAATGTGAAGATGAAGACGATTATGAAGTAGCAGAGTCGGAGAGTGAGGATGAAATACAAGAACTTTTGAGAGATTTATATCCTGATCTTGATGGAAGCACCACAGATGCTGATTTTGACAATTTACATGAGGAGGAACCGAATGCTGAAGCAACAAAGTTTTATAGCTTACTCCGAGATTTTGAGCAGCCATTGTACCAAAACTCAAAAAGTTCAAAGTTATCCACTTTGATTAAATTGCTTCACATAAAAAGTATGGGTCGTTGGAGTAATGAGTCATTTACAATATTACTGAAAATGTTAAAGGAGGAGTTGTTGCCATATGGCGCAAATCTGCCAGATTCATATTATGAGGCAAAGAAGATAATTCGGGACCTTGGGCTTTCTTACCAGAAGATAGATGCTTGTAAAAATGATTGCATGTTATATTGGAAGGAGGATGAGTTGCTTGATTCCTGCAAAATTTGTGGTGCTTCTCGATGGAAAACTGATAAGCATAGTGGGAAAACAAGGAGTAAAAAAGGCAAAAAGATAGCATCAAAGACTTTGCGCTACTTTCCATTAAAGTCGAGGCTTCAAAGGTTGTTTATGTCTACAAAGACGTCATCTTTAATGGTATGGCATCATGATAAAAGAGTTGATGATGGAATAATGAGGCACCCAGCTGATTCAATGGCGTGGAAGTCATTTGATGAAATTCATCCCTCATTTGCTGCTGAGCCTCGTAATGTTCGTCTTGGACTTGCTAGTGATGGGTTTCAGCCATTTCGGAATTCAAAAACCTCATATAGCATTTGGCCAGTGGTACTTATTCCTTACAACTTACAGCCTTGGTTGTGGATGAAAAAAGAGAATTTTATTATGTCAATGCTCATTCCTAGTCCAGATAGTCCAGGAGATGCAGTTGATGTACACCTTCAACCGTTGATAGAGGAACTGAAAGAGTTATGGGAAATAGGTGTTGAGACTTTTGATGCATCAACTAGACAGAATTTTAAGTTGCATGCTTCTTTGTTATGGACCATCAATGATTTTCCAGCATATGGAAATTTATCTGGATGGAGTACAAAAGGAAAGTTGGCATGTCCGTGTTGCAACAAAGAAACTTGTTCAATCAGATTGGCTAATAGTAAGAAGCAGTGTTTTATGGGTCATCGGTGTTACCTTCCTCTTAGTCACAAATGGAGGAATGATAAGGAGTCATTTGATGGCACAAAAGAGAGAAGACTCGCACCAAAACTGTACTCCGGTGTTGATATACTTGATCAGGTGCGGGATCTTGAAGGGCTACAGTTAACAAAGGATCCAAAGAAAAGGATTAAGATATCACATGGCAATCGAAAGGATAACTGGAACAAGAAGAGTATTTTTTTGAACTTCCATATTGGAAAACTCTCATGTTACGGCATAATTTAGATGTGATGCATATTGAGAAAAATATATTTGATAATATATTGGGGACAATCATGAATGCCAAAGGAAAGACCAAAGACACCCTTAATAGTCGGCTAGATTTGTAAGAAATGAACATTAGGCCGGAATTGCACCCCATCAAAAAAGGGGAGAAATACGAAGTTCCATCTGCAAGTTATACATTATCTCCCCAAGAAAAGCATAACTTGTGTCTTTTCTTAAAGAATTTAAAGGTCCCTGATGGATTTTCATCTAATATTTCTCAATGTGTAAACTTAAAAGATCACAAGATTTCTGGCTTAAAGAGTCATGACTGCCATGTTCTTTTACAACATTTACTTCCTCTTGCACTACGTGGTATGTTGTCCAAGGAAGTGTGTGAACCACTTTTTGAGTTGTCTTTATTTTTTAATGTTCTTGGATCCAAGACGTTAAGAATGGATGACTTGAAACAAATTGAAGCCCAAATTCCTCTAACTCTTTGCAAGTTAGAAAAAGTTTTCCCTCCTTCTTTTTTTGATGTGATGGTGCATTTGCCTATTCATTTAGCTAATGAAGCAGAGATTGCCGGGCCTATTCATTATCGATGGATGTATCCTGTGGAGCGATGGTTATATTTTTTAAAATCTCTCATCGGTAATAGGGCTTGTGCGGAAGGTTCTATTGCAGAGGGCTACATTGCAAATGAATGTATGACCTTATGTTCAAGGTATCTGCATAACATTGACACCAAGTTTAATCGGCCTGAACGAAATTATGATGGTGGTTCAAAGAAATCAGAGGGAGGTCTGACTCTATTTTGTAAACCTGGAAGAGCTTTACGAGCTAGAAAACAACCTGATCTGGATGCAAATGAATTGGAGCAGGCACATATTTACATATTGAAGAATTGTGATGAAGTTCTACCTTTTCTAGAGTATGAAATTCTTTTCTTTTTATTCATTTAGTTCTCTTTATTTCCTTTAGGGTCATTTCTCTTTTCGTGTAATATTTATGGTTTGCGTCGAATATTGTAGAGAGTTTGCACAAATTCATGGAGATGCAACTCGAGAGTTATCCGATGCAGAATGGAATAGACAATTTATTGAATGGCTTAAAGTTAGAGTAAGTAGTATTTACCTATCAAATTCAGCAGTTTAATGTTGTATTACTCGTTTTGAAGTAATCGACTTTATCTTGTTGATAGGTTGCAGAACTGTATAAACAAGATAACAGTCAAATCATGGAAGATCTACTCTCACTTTCACGTGGCCCTACCTCATATATGAAACATTTTAATGGCTGCATAGTTAATGGATATAGATTTCATGTGGAAGATTATGATAAACATTTAAGGACTCAAAATTGTGGCGTGGTTGTTGTTGGTGAGACTGATAAAGATAGTGAGAACCTTGATTACTATGGAGTTCTAACAGATGTAATTGAGTTGCAATTTGTCATGGGTAGAAGAGTTGTTTTATTTCGATGTAAATGGTTTGATGTGTATGATTAAAAAAAAGGAGTTAAAAAGGATGAGTATGACTTCGTAAGTGTTAATCCCGGGCGATTTTTAAAAACAAATGAGCCTTTTGTATTAGCTGACCAAGCCTCTCAAGTATTTTATGCCAATGATAATTCCAATAAAAGTTGGCATGTTGTGAGGAAGATGCAACCTCGCGATACCTTTGAGATTGAGCAAAAATTGGACGATGAGGTTGTAGATTTAGAGAATTCTACACAAAATAAAAGGAAAAGAACAGACGAGGTGAAGTATCTCTTTACGGATTAGCATATCATTGTCATACATTCTGATTGCATGATTTTACTTTGAATTACTTTACTGTCTTCATAATGTATTTCATGGCTTTGCAGGTTTAACATGAAACCATTAAACACTGGAAATGAGGTGGGATCAACTGCGAAAGCTACTACCAAATATGCATTTGTTGCTCCCGGTTCTATAGGGAAGGGACGAGGCCGAGGGCTCAGATCTTTAAGTAATAGTTCTCGTTATACTAGTCAAAGTATGAAAACACCTTCCAACAGGAGATTGGATTATGTTATATCTGGTGGTCAAGGAATGAGAACAACAAATACAAATCCCTTGGTTTTTGAGAAACGGATACAAACTGATATCCTAGTGCCTCCATCTACCGATCAAGTTATGCAATGCAACCAAACATTCGAAACAAGTATGGTTTCTCAAGCTTTTACTCAATTATATTGTGTAAGTAATATGCATAATTGAATTTCAATTCTAAAGTTTTTATTAAAACAATTTTTTGCACAAGGAGCTACAGGAGTGGGACAAGGGCAGTGGCTCAAATCTGCTGGTCAAGGAATGCAGATGAGTAAAAATCCCTTGATTCTTGAGGAAGAACAAATGCAAGCTGAAAATACATTTCCTCTTCCTACAGAAAAACTTATGCAATACATCCAATCAACCAATACAAGTATACTTTTTCAAATATTATTGTGAGCTTTAGATTTTAATTCTAGAGTTTAAGCAATATAATTTTCTTACACCAGGTGCTACGGGAAAGAGACAAGGGCGAGGGCTTAGATCTACAGCACCTTCTAACAGTGCAAGAACAGATCCTACTACCATATCTATTGGTCCTGGCATACAGTCAACAAATAAAAACCCTTTCGTTCTTGAGAAAGAGCGTATGCAAGAATTTGAAACTTCATTGTCCCCATCTGCTGATCAAGTTTTGGAACACAACCAAAAAGTTGAAACTGGTATGATTTTAAATAAGTGTGTTATTAATCTGCAAAACTAAATTTGTTATGCTAAAATATTTGGTAATATTAATTTAAGTTTGAAGTTAGTTTTGTATAAAATCATTTATTTGTATGATATTCCCAGACATTTCTAATATATGCAAATGTAGGTTCAAGTACTACTAAAAAGGTAAAAAGAGTTCGAGGAAAGAACAAGTGTAAAGAAGTTACATCGCTTGAAGTGGGAGAGAACTGAAAGTAACATTTTACCAAAATCGAACAGTTGGAAATATTGACAAAGCGTTCTCAAGGCACTTGGGAAAAATAGTCCGTGATCGTAATATGTGTCCTTTTGGAGTATCGTCATGGAATGAGATCAGTGAAGAAAAATTGAATCACATGTGGGCAGCTGTTGAGGTAACACCTAAATAGGTTTATCTTTTACCTTTTGTATGATCACAAAATGGTGCTGATATCTCAATTTAAGATTCAAAAGAATATTATTGTTTTAAATTCTTTTCTTTTCCTTGTTACTCCATGAAGAATACATGAAAGAGAGAAAGGTCAAATTTTGGGCATCTAACAGAGTAGACAACTTTGTTTGGTAATGTAGCTCCACCCTGCAGCTCTTAGCTTGGGACACCTGAAGTATCTATGTTCTGTCAATTGAGAACTTAAGTTCATATCTGTTGGCTGCTAAACATCCTTTATGAAAAAATCAATTTCTACTTGACTATACAATGAATTATGCATATAGAGAAAAATATAGAAAAAATCAATTTCTACTTGAGAAAAATCATGACAAGTTATATCTTTGAAAGAAACATGAATTTACTTTTTGTTCTTTTCCTAGTGTGTATGATTGGTATATTTGTTGAGTTACTTGCGACAAAGTAAAAAGAAGAAAATTCTTAACGAAATTCTGTAGTAAGTTTCTTAGCTGGAACTTCTTACTTTGGATGAAATACCAGAATGCATGACTGAGATTGCGTCTAAATTAATACTCCTGTATTTAAGTTATTTAATGTCCAGACTGTTCGCTGTTGTCCGATGTTTAAGTTACAACCTTTACTTTCCTGCTTCTCTTATTGTACAGCTCTTGGATGTTGATTTACTTTTCTAGTAAAAAATATCTGCATTTACTGAATGTTAACAGCTCCCTTCATCCTATGTTTGGGTTATTGTAGGATAAGTTTGAGAGTGATGAAATGGATATTCATCGCGAGGATATATTCACATGGATGAAAGATTTATGGAATAGATGGAGAGGAGAATTGCATGCAAAGTATGTGAGGGGTAAGCCTATCCAAGAGGCTCTTAAGAATATGCCAAATGGGGTAGACAAGAAACAATGGGAGCGGTTGGTAAAGGAACATTGGAGTTCAGAAAGGTTTAAGGTCTGAAATAATATCTATATATGCACTTTTTTTATGTCAAAAATAACGTCATTTAATTGAGAATTTATTGATGACGTTTAAATTTAATTATATTTTACAACTATAGGCAAGAAGCACCAGGAACGCGAAAAATAGAGCTAAATTGAAGATGCCTCATCGTATTGGCAGCAAACCAATCAGGCAAATTATTTATCAAAAGGTGTTACCATAAAATATCAATTATTTTTGCTTCTTAATATTGAAGATACTTTATTTGACATGCTTATTTTGATGTAAAGGGCGGAAAAGATGGCAACCCACCAGATTTGGCTACCATCTTCTTTGAGACTCGCAAGAAGAATGAAACGCTTGTTGATTCTGAAACAATTGAAAAACATGTGCGTCTGGTTAATTAAGATATAATTTACTTTAGTTATGGTTCTGATTGAAATCACTATATATTTGTAGGCTCAAATTAAAGAATTGGTGCAGTCTGAACCGTCTCTTCCTACCATAGAGATTGTAGAAAAATGCTTTGGACCTCAATCTCGTAGCCATGTGGTTGGCTTTGGAGGTGGAGTAAAGGCAAAAGACTTGAAAGGTGGCACATCCTCAAGGTCTGAATTATTGTCCCAGCTACGCTCAACTCGAGAGGAAAATCAATCTTTGAGGGATCGCTTGTCGACTCTAGAAAATGAGATGAATGAAGTGAGAGAACTTAAAGAATTCTTCTTATCTCAGCAATCCAACATGCAGCCTTTGAATTCACCTATTTCAGGAGTATGATTATTCAGTAGATGAACATTTCAGGTTAGTAACAGCTTACCTGGATCATCATTTTATTTTGTTGGCGCTTGAGTGTAAATTGGAGTAACCAACTTAGTTCCACGATAACAAGAGGGCAGCTATTTTAATTTATGTTCTACTATGATTAGTACCATCGGAGAATTATTGATGTATGTCTGCAACATGCTGATGTAATTACATCCAAAAAGAGAGAACTTTATAGGGAACGTAAAGCGATCATGGCCATGCTTCTTGGGTCTTTTTGGTACCATGCATACAAATCCCAGTAGGCTGGAGAATGTGGTTGCATTTCAATAAGTAAATAGCACAATTGAGCATCAACTAACTTCTATGAAACTTCCTACTGTGTGTTTGTATGCACTGGAGTACTAGTTATTGCTTTTTTGCACTCTTTCGCATAGTAATTTTCGGAAAAACACAATACATGCACTTACTTTACTCTTCAAATTGTCTAATACACCTGATTTCACTCAATCTTTGGCTGCTATACCTAAGTTGTATTTAGTGTTTAATTTGTTCAAAAAGTCATCACAAATGAGTGTAAAAAAAAAAAAAAACTTATTAGTACATCCTTTAGGAGATGACTGTTTGCAATAGTGCAGATCATTTCATGTCCTGCATATCTATTCCTATGATGTGTGATCTATTCTTTTGGGTGATTGTGTATCTAAGTTATTATTTTGTGTGCTTGCTGTATTGTTGTATCCAGAAAACTTATGCAGAAGCTAATTATAACTTTTGAAAGAACTTATGCCGCAGCTAATTCTAACTTTAGAGAGAAATTATGCAGTAGCTAACTAGCTTACAGTACATCCTTTTGGAGATGAGTGTTTGCTCACTAAGTTTCAGTGTGTGGTGAAGGAAATAAAGTCCATTTCTTTCACAATTTGGTGCATTATCATTTGAAATATTCTTGAATTAGTTACTTGTGGTAATTTGACATTGTCAAAGTGGATATATGCGCAAAAGTTGTTAAAATTGATCTTGTAGCTGTGTATATATGCAGTTTCTCTTAAGAAAATTTCTTTACTTGTGGTAATCTATGACATCATCGTTTCGCTATCTATGTAGTTTTTCTGAAGAGGATTTTATTTTTGTGCTTTTTGCAGGTTTTGAAGATTGCAGTCGCAACAATTTAAAGAAGCAGATTTTGAACAGATACAACTTTTTGGCTATCATTTGCTAGGAATATAATGAACAAACTTTATATATTACAATTCATCAATGTTTTCTAGGATTTTTTTGCTAGGAAAGTAAGCAATATTGTGTCCTATAATATTGTTATATACAGTGCTACTAACTGAATGTTAACCATATTTTTGTTATTTATTCATATATGTTATTGTTATCTAAATTTTCTTATTGCAAATTGAATATTAATACTTGTATAATTAATATGATTCATTTAAGTTGCAGAATTAATTTTTGAAAATCTGTATGTTTCGACAAAGACATTAGGACCAGAATTTAATACCTTTGGGACCAGCAAATCTGGTCCTTAATCTTTGCTCTATTCCCTACTAATCCATCCTCAACTCCTGATACTACCTTCGTTACTCTAGATTATCCTATCACATCTCCTTTCTCTAATTCTTCACCAGACCCTCAACTCTTACCACTCATACCAACAGATACATCCACTTCACCACTCTCCACTTCATCTCATTCTTCCCATATTCCTTCTTCTCCCCTATCTCACTCTCCCACCTCACTATCTCCAAGCACCTCAACCCCTGTTCCTAGAAAGTCCAGCAGACTCCATTACCCTCTATTTTATCTTCAGCATTATGTTTGTGGTTCATTATTGTTTGCTGATTTGGAAAAATTATTTTTTATGGCTCCAATTACTCCCTCCACTATATCATATGCTGCTCATTCCCCATCAAATCCTCATGTTCTTACCTCTGTTTCATCTATCAAAGAACCATTTTCTTTTGCTGAGGCAGCTTCATATCCAGGTTGGGAAAGCTGCAATGGACAAGGAATTTGAGGCTTTCTTGTCCAACCAAACCTAGGATGTTGTTTCTTTGCCACCATGGAAAAGACCTTCGCCTTATAAATCGGTGTACAAGGTCAAACACAAGTCAGATGGAAGCATTGAGAGACTCAAAGCCAGACTTCTGGTCAAAGGAGATATTTAGAGAGAAGCCATTGATTTCAATGAGACCTTCTCTCCTGTTGCCATAATGACAACCATCAGATGTCTCCTATCTATTGCAATTAAGAAGGATTGGCCACTGTCACAACTAGATGTGAATAATGCCTTCCTTCATGGAGATTTGCAGGAGGAGGTTTATATGAAGTTCCCTCTAAGCTATTCATCCCCTGATCCTCTTCAAGTATGCAGACTTAAGACGTCTTTATATGGGCTAAAGCAAGCTTCACTGTAGTGGTTTGCTAGACTCACTGCAGCCCTCACCTTCAAAGGCTTTACTTCTTCCCTAAATGATTACTCTTTTTTTAAAGAAATCTGGGGATTTTATCACTGTTTTAGTTGTCTATGTGATTACATTTTGCTTATAGGAGACAACCCTACAGAAATTGCAGATCTTAAGGTTTTTCTGGATGAAGAGTTTCAAATAAAGGATCTTGGCCCTTTGCATTATTTTTTGTGTCTAGAAATCCTAAGGAAAGATCATGGATTGATCATATGCTAGCGTAAATATACACTTGAACTATTGGAAGAGTTTAATTATGGCCATTTACCTTTGGTCTCATCTCCCTTGGACCAATCAATTAAGCTTAGTGTAGCTTCTGGTGATCTCCTCTCTAATCCAACCATTTATCGACGTCTTCTTGGTAAGCTAAATTATCTTACCAACATGCGTCCTGATCTCTCCTTTGCCGTTCAGCACTTAGAGCCAATTTATAGCAACCCCTCGTCTTCCTCATTATACAGCCGCAATTCGTGTGCTTTGATATCTTCGCACAGATCCTCAAGGTTTGTTCTTTTTTTCCAAAACTTCATTTGATCTTCTTGCTTACTGGGACGCCGAATGGGCTTCTTGTGTTGATTCTCGGTGTTCAATGAGTGGATTTTTTATCAGCCTGGGTGGATCTCTTATTTCTTAGAAATCAAAGAAACAAATTTCAGTTTCTTTGTCTTCCGCTGAAGCGGAATATAGATCAATCAGACGAGTTGTTGTAGAACTTACCTGGTTATCTCGTCTCCTTGTTGATCTCTCAGTTTCTCCGACGCTTCCTATTCCAGTTTTCTCTGATAGCCAATCGACGATTCATATAGTTCGCAATCCCGTTTTCCACGAACGGACAAAACATGTTGACTTCGATTGTCATTTTGTCTGTCAACAGTTTCTTTCAGGCTTGATTTCCCTATCGTATGTTCCTTCATCTGTTCAAGTTGCAGATCTGTTCACCAAAGTTCTTTCAGGACCTTTTCATCGAACTCTTATTGGTAAGTTGGGTGTTGGTACTCTTCCATCCAACTTGAGGGGGTGTTGATTCTCAAGTATTTTCCACCATTGATAAGGGAAAAACAACAGATGAAATGAATGAAAACAAAATAGAAAGTCAGTCAAAGAAGAAGATGAAGTGTTTGACAGACAAACCAACGAAGAGTTGACTGGTTTGGTGGACCGGGTCATTAAGTGACTTGGGCTCAAGTTGATAAGTTTTCAGTTGGGCCACATAACAACTTTGCACAAATTAGATATAAGATTCTGAAGGCCCAACACAACATGAACAAACACGAATAAAAATGCAGTAAATAATTTCCATAATTATTATAAATATTTTTTAGAATTGTTTCTAGGAATATAAGTATTGTAAGAGAATTCGAGGAGAATTCTCTAGAACATATGAGTAGGCTAGTTAGTTTGTAAATTTTATCTAGTTGTTAGAGGATAGTAAGGTAAATGCATTAAAATTTATTCTTGTATATAAAGGTATACATGTTCATAATGAAATATACAGAAAATTATTCCATTTACTTTTCCTTTTCTATTAATTTTATAGTGTGGAGAAAACCATTTTCGCTAGTAAAATAAATGATTTTCTAATATATTTTATGGTGTTTTGCGACTAAGCAACAACTATATTTTAGAAACTATTAAGCAAGGACGAAAATATTATACTTTAGGGTGGACTGTTGTGGTAAGCGGCTGTTAGGCGAGGCGAGGGGCATAGAGAGAGGGGTAGGGGATTTGTGTAGGGTCTGGCCACGAGAGTTGAGGTGGCTGTGGGGCAAGCGTGTACGAATGTGAGAGGGTAAGTGGGACTGAGGGGTAAGGTGGGTGTAATGTTTGAGAGATAGGGGTTAGATAAGAATATGTATACTTCATCCATTTTAATTTATTTAGCGTACTTTTTTTTAAATATGTTTGAACAAAATGGCACTTCTAAACTTGAAAATAACTAGTTTTTTAACTTTTATTTTACTTTTAATGAGATATTTTCCAACCATACATATATTATTTTGTGTTTAAAACTACAAGCTTTAAAAATATTATATTCACACTAATATTATGACTTATTTTAAATGACAAGTTAAAAGTCAAAATTTCTTATGTCTGGTGAAACGATTTTACATAAATTAAACCAAAAGTTAGTACACTACTAAAAAATTTTCTATGATATTTTCGGTTTAGAGAAACATAAGCGCCTCTCATTTTGGTTCAAATGGGCTATCTGACGAATTCTAGCAGCTTCACATGGCTCATTCTTAAATATTAATTTAAAGAAAAGAGAGAGACAGACAAACTGTCTAATAAGCCAATATTGTACTCAACCAGCAATTATTCTGCGTTTACTCCGATTTGAAACGTGGGAATATGATTTTTTAATAATTTCAACATAAATTGTTGGATCCAAATATTGCAGCCAGCTTAGACATGATCTGCATAACCAGGAGAACAACGTTCACATCATGGGCAGTTTAAGTTATACATGTAAATCGAGCCGGGCTAACCCGATACTGGATCGAACCGGTTCATTATAAATGGTTCGTGGTAAAAAGGAAGCGGGCTGCGGGCCGAGCTGGGCTTAAGGAAAAGGATTGGTTAGTCCGCACCGGTAAAAGACCGGTCTTTGACCTACCGGTATACCGGACCGGACCGATTTAGGTGCATAGTTAAAGACTAAGCTATTTTTTTGAAAACTAATTCATCAACAGAACATGATCATGATGTGGTATCATTTATGTGATTCTGGGCAGTACTACTATGGTAATCAAGACGAACGATAGTACTACTATAATGACAAAAGGAGAATGAAAAGGTAATTAGCTTTTGCTGGGGAGGAGAAAAGAGTTCAAGCATATTTTATTGTGATTCTAGGCTGTTAGTAATGGTATGTCATTGTTTGTTTATGTACTTAACAAGCTCATTTATATTCTTAGATAATGAAAGAAAGCTACTTTATGGTACTTAAGAATTGGTAGTAAGCTTGTGTGAATTTGTAAATTCTTTTGTTATTTTTTCCAGAAAATTAGTTGAAGTCATTAGCGTCAGTGCTTATTGAACCAACATGCATTATATAGAAAACATGCATTATATTCACATTCCTTCTATTTTTCTCGTATTAAATGTCCTTCCAATTACATGTAGAAAGTGATAGACTTAGCTTAACATGAAAAAAGAAGGACAGGACTGGACTTGACCGGTGCTTAATGGGCTAGAGCCGAACCGGACTTAAATTTTTTGAAAAAGATCTGTTTCACTCGGTGCACCTATGTAAGACACTCGAAAGGGGGTGAATAGTGTCCTTACCCAATTTTTAAATCCTAAAACTTGCCTTTAATCTTTATCGCCTAATTTACAAAGAACCAGGTTCCTTGCAAGTTTCACCTATCTCTGAAACTAAACTTAATGCGGAAACGTAAATAACACAGAGATTTTTTCGTGGAAAAATCATTGCTCAAGGGATGAAAAACCCCGACCCAAACTCTTGGGATTTCAACTCTTCCACTAAAGGAAAACCCGAGAAAGTTTTAGACTACGACGTAATGTAATCAAGAAACTAGAACCCCCTAGTACCTAGAACCATCCAAGCCACTGTTAGCTGATAAAGTTATCTCTACTTCACCTCAAGGAGTAATCTCTACTTAATGCGTATAAACAAGATGATAGATTACAACTCAATAGTCTATAACAAACAACTAAAACAATAGACTTAACTATGAAACTGCTACATCGTAAGGTTCTGCTGCTCAGCCTTTGTTCTTGCACACAAAGTCTCTCACGATCTAATTGTTCTTGATTTGCTCCGTTGAGATGTCTTTTGTGCGTAATGATTCTGGCCAAATTAACTTGTATATATAGGAGTGTGACTTAGCCGGATCCAACTAAGTTTAGAAATCCTTTTCCAATTTGGAATCCATTTCAAACAAGGTTTACCGATATTGCCTTATTTAAAACTTAAGTTAATTTGCCTTTCCAATCCTTTTTCGTTTAGGAACCGCGTCTCTTTTCAGCACCGCTTCTCGCTTCTTCTTTTCCCGGTAGGATTGGAACTTTGACTCTAGTTGTTCTCTTTCTCCTTCTTCAACCCTGACTTGATTATCTCGTTGAACATCTCAGTCTTCTCAACACAACTGTGAACCTTTTTATGGTCCACTTAGCACCAGGTCTTTTGTCATCTACAAAACTCATCATTCAATAAAGTCCCCCTTTTTTATGATGACAAACAATGCTGTCTCACAGAGAGTTTATACGCTCAAGAACCTGTAAAATTTCAAACACTAACTACGAACCAGGATAATACAGTCAGGAAAAAAAATATAACATATAATAAACTAACAACATCTAACTTTCCCCTTTTGGCATCATCGAAAAGTTTCACAGTTATAAGAACCTACTCAACTTAAATAAAGTCTTAGTTGATTCTAGTGCTAAAGGCAGCAAGCCAACTTTTAAACGTCAGGAACCTATTTCAGACAATAAATACTAGCAAGATAGGATATTCATATCAACATAAGAGCCAAACCGGCTTATTAAAATCCAAGCATCATCCAAATATTACAAACAAAAATATAACATTGTCTTAAAAACATGCCATAAAAAGAACCAAGAGGGGACTGGGGAAAGGAACTGGTTCAGAATTGGGGAATATCAGGGATTTTAAAGTGATAGAGCAATAAGGCAAGGCGATGCGAGTTCCCTTCTCGTTCACACTCCAGCTCTGCAACCAGCCTCGTGTTTTCAGCATTCATCCAGGCCAGCTCATCATTTTGCCTTTCAAGCTACCTCCTGAACCCCTCAATCCTCCTGTCCATTCTAGCATTCTTTCTTTCATCTGCATCCTCCTCCACATGCTCTGGTTCATCAGCAGGTTCACCATCCAACACATAGTCACACGACTTCAGAATGTTCCTCCCAAACACATCATTGTGGTCCGGCTCCGTCCACTTACCAACAGGATCCCCAAAGAAATCAAATACCTTACACAGAAGAAACCCATAGACTAGCACATATTTACCCAACCCCATGTCAGCTACCCTACCAATGTGCTTGATCATCAATTCAGGACGATCAATACGAACCTCACTATCTAGCAGGTCCATATAGGTCATATCCAGAATATTGGCCTCACTTCGCCTCTCAGACCTCTGCAACAGGTTCTTCAGCACAAATTCAAATAGCAACTAGTAGAAGGGTTGCATTGCCTTCTTCTTAACTTGTGTAGCCCTTGCAAGTCTAGGTCTCCCTGCAAATTTCTGGGTCACCTCCAAAGCAGACACACCATCTCCTCTAGCCGGCCACGAGTTCCTCATGTACTCGCTGTAGCCCTCAGAAGGAACACCCAAAATCTCACCAAGCTCCACACTATGAAACTGTATCACCAGCCCCTTGACTATGGTTGTCACAATTCCCTCACTTACTGTGCAATTTGAGTAAAATTCTCGAACCTCTTGCTCTCTCAGCTGTCTAGTTCTGTCCCTGAACAGGTTTAACCAACCCTGAGCTCTCAACTTAGCACCAAGCTGAGTCATTCCTTCTAGCTCCAGGTTAGTGAGAATTTTATCCTTCACCAATGGCAGACCTCTAAAGTAGGCTACCCTCCCTTTCTTGTCTTCCTTGTCATCACCAATCACTAACTTTGTCTTGGAACCTCTCCTACAAACCTCAGGTTCCTCCATAATCATTTATTGCTGCTCTCGAACAGAACCGCGAGTAGCAGGTCTCCTAGCATGACTCATTGTCTTTCTACTGCTTTCTCCCATACCCTCAGTATCACCAGAACTTCCAATTTCGGAACTACCCACAAATTCTCCTCCCTTCACCAACCTTCGTTTCGTCACTGTTTATTTTTGTTCCTGAACCACAGGCCTCTTACCCAATCTCCTCTGTTCCTCCACCACCACAACATCAGTCTTACCGGAGGAACCTTCAGGACCTTGAAGAGTGGGATTGGCCTCAGGCAACACAGCATCCAAAGGCTCAGTAAAACCTACACCTTCCACATTTTCTTCCACAATCATCAATATCTCTCAGATCTGCGTCATCACCTGCCACAGAACCAGAGAACGAACCAGGTTCTTTCTCAGGTTCCTTGGTAGGTTCAGCAGATTTTTCCTCTCCCTTGTCACTAATGGTCTTTTCTACCATAGGAACTGTTTCAGGAACAGGTTCCTCGATAGTGTTCTCAGTTTCTTTTGCAACTACCACAACCCTTGTATCAACGATTTTTTCAAGATTTTAAGCACCTTCTCCTTATCACATACTTCAGCCACTACATGCTCTCTTAAATCTACAGGCTCATAAGGTAAACTAGTATCTACAACAACAGTACCGGTAGGAGAACTAGGGTTTACCTTTTAAGTTTCTTAACGATTTTCTTGAACCATATTGACGACCCTTCATCCATACCAGAAACGGAGACATTTTCCCCCTTACTAGTTGCTTCCTCCGTCAACATTTTCTGCTTTAATTTCGCGAACTTTTTCCCCCTTCGCCATCGCTACGGCACGAATCGCGGCTAGTTGCTTTGCCTTTTGATTTAGTTTTGAGATTTTGAGTTTGGGTGAAGAAAGTTGTGAATCAATTTTGGAACTGGTCGACATTTTTATAGAATATTGTTTTTAGAGAGAGAAGAGAAGTTTTAGAGAGACTTTTTTCTTTTCACGCCGATAGAAACAATGTTTCTTGATCACTCAGTAGAATAGAGAAGGTTATAGGCGTATCGGGAAGGGGAACGGGTGATGAGATATGAAAAAACTGTTACACATTATGACGCATAGGAGCTGACGCCAGCAGGTTCAAAGAATTTGAAATTTAAAAATTGACCACTAATCCGGCGCCAAGTGAGGATGATTGGTAATAATTTGGCCACGTAAGACAAATATTATACTCAGTAAGTAACATAGAATGTGTACCTGAATATCCATACACTAGTTTCTTCAATAATATCCTTTATTTCAAAAAATTTTGCCACCATCTAGGTTATGAAAACAGGTTCCAAACAGGTCAGCAAGCAAAACAATTAAGTTTTCATATTTAAAATCAACTAAACAAACTTAAGCTAGGTAAAGCAAGGAAACTTCACTAGCCAATCATTGGAAGAACCAGGTGCTGCTTCGTTCACTGTATCTTGGTCATCCCTAGTTCAAGCCTGTTCTTTTTAAATTGTACCCTGTTCAATGCTTTCTAGTTTCCCCTGAGTTTGATCCTTATCATCATGATTATCTTTAACCCCATCCAGATTCTCAGGGCCTTCAGCAGGTTCATCCCTTGCAAGACCAATCTCCTGATCATTATCTTCTTGTCTGTTTGTAATACTTTTAGATTCATCAAATACCACATGCACACTTTCTTCTACAGTCACGGTCCTCTTGTTAAACACTTTATAAGCTTTACTTTATGAGGAATATCCCAAGAAGATGGCTTCATCACTTCTAGCATCGAATTTTCCTAAAGGTTTTTTCCCATTGTTATGCACGAAACACTTGCACCCAAAAGCTCTGAGATGTGCAATATTAGGTTTCCCGCCTCTAATCAGCTCATAGGGAGTTTTCTCTAACAAAGGACGGATAGAACAACGATTCAGCAAGTAGCAAGCGGTATTGACTACTTCAGCCCAAAAACTCTTTGATAGACCGCTTGACAAAAACATAGTTCTAGCCATGTCCTCTAAGGACCTGTTCTTTCTTTCCACTACACCATTCTGCTGAGGGGTCCTTGGTGTAGATAAGTTGTGGTCCACACCATGTTTATTACAATATTCTTCAAATTTAGCATTCTCAAACTCCATTCCATTGTCAGACCTTATACCTACTAGTTGAAGCCCCAGTTTCTTCTGATTGGATCTGACCTAATCCTCGAACATATCATATGCTTCATCTTTAGATCTGAGGAACAGGGTCCATATGTATCTGGAGTAATCATCATCTATTACCATTACGAACCTTTTACCTCCTCTGCTCCTTACCCTCATTGGTCCACACAAGTCCATGTTAACCAGCTCAAGTGGTTTAGAAGTAGTAACAACTTTCTTTGACTTGAATGAAGATCTTACATGTTTCCCCCTCACACAAGAATCACAAATCTTGATGTCAGTGAACCTCTTATTTGGCTTTCTACGAACCAGGTCCTTTGACACCAACTTATTCAATTAAGTCAAGCTTGCAAATGTCCCAGTCTCTTGTGCCACAACTGACTATCATTCTCCAGCACATTCAGACAAGTCAAATTATTCTTAGGAAGAGAACCTAATGTAGCCTTATTTACATTATTAGCTCGTTTCCCTTCCATTATTACTTTACCAGTCTGCAGGTTCTTTACAGTGCAACCTACAGATGTGAAACTCACTGAATTTTCTCTATCACATAGTTGGAAAATACTTAGAAGATTATGCCTCAATCCATCCACACAGAGTACATTGTCAATAGCATGATAGAGGGATCTCCCAACTTTTGAAATACCAATAATTTCACCGCTCTTGCCTCATCCAAAAGCCACACTACCCCCCTTGAAACGCTGTGAGTGAGAGAAATTTTCTTCTATCTCGTGTCATGTGCCTGGAAAACCCACTATCAAGAATCTGGCTTGGGTTGTTCCATCTCACACCAGCCTGCAAAAGAAAATCAAGGGTTAGTAACAGGAACCCAAACAAGCTTGGGTCCCTTTTTAATATCGAAGGGATGAATCAAAACTTTTCTAGCCTAATAAGGTAAAACTGATTTTTTATTCTTTTTCACTGCTCCTTTTGCAACACTGCATTCGTTCTTGATATATCCAGTCTTACCATACAAGAAGCAGAGTTTGTTGCAAAGAAGTCCTACATATTTGCTATTAGGGTTCGAAGCAGACAAAGGTTTCCTATGTCCTAATCCTGTTTTACCTCTATTATGATTTTCATGCAACCAATTCAAAGCTTCAGAAAACTTATTCCATTTAATGAGTCGGGTGAGCTCAGAGTTAGCTTTTTCAACCTTTTCCAGAAGATTTCCTGAAGAACCCGGTTCTTCTCAATTTCCTGATGTAGAACCTAGTTTTTCTTTTTAAGCTCAGCTTCAAGGTTGATTTGAGCTTCACTAACTCCTTGCTTACCAGACACCTCTCTCAATTTTTGATTTTCAAGTTCGAGTGCAGAAACTTACTTCTTCTCACAAAGCACTTGTTCCTTTAATTGACGACCTTCCAATTCAAGGACTGAGACTTTCTGTTTTAGTTCAAAAACTTGAGCTTCGCTAGCAGTTAATTCCTTTTTAAGATCAGATTTAGATTTTTCAAAGTTTTTATTTTTCATTGAAAAATCAGGCACAACCGCCATTAGTTGGTCCTTCTCAGAAAGTACATGTTCTTTCTCAGACCTTAAATTTTCAATGCCTTCAATTAAAGTCAGGGAAAGCAAATTCAATTCCCTAGGAGAGCAAGTATGAAGTCTAGTTTTTAGCTCATCGAGACTTACCTCAGGTGGATCATCATTTGAAGTTTCATCATCAGCCATCAGAGCCAATGGAGAGTCGTCTTCAGGTTCTTCTTCGTCGTCATCACTTTCGCTTTCAGAAGGTCCCCATGTTGCATAGAAAGCCTCTTTCTTCTTTCTCCTTAATGCTCTGAAGTTGGGAGGATGTTCGGTCTTCTTAGGTTCATTCTCCTTTATAGCCCCAGACCTTTTCCACTCAATATCCCACAATGGGCAGTCCTTCATGGCATGATCCTTCTTGTTACACTTGAAGCACCCTGAGTAGTCGGGATTTTCAATTAGGTTGTTCTTGGCAGGAGTGGCTCTAGTTCTTCTTCTTTTAAGTCTTAAGGACTTTCAAACTGCATTGAACAAAGCCATCTCATGCTCAGACACTTCATACTTAGAACCTCCAGTTGCCTCTAGAGCTAGGTTCTTCTCCTTCTTAGGTTCCACCTTAATTCTTGACTGTTTCATTAACTCATGGGTTTTCAGACTACCAACGAGTTCATCTAGTTCAATCTTATCAAGTTCCTTGGACTCAATGATAGCTGTAACCTTTGACTCCCATGAATCAGGTAGAATTCTGATAATTTTTTCTACTAAGTCTTCATTGATCAGAACCATATCCAGTGACTTCATCTCGTTTGTTATGATTGTGAACCTGGTCATCATGTCCTGGATGGACTCAGATTCTCCCATAGCAAATAACTCGAACTTCCCTTTCAGCATCTGGATCCTTGACTTCTTTACACGTGAAGTTCCTTCATGGGCAATTTGTAGAGCATCCCAAATTTCTTTGGCAGTCTTGTATGAAGAAACTCGGTTGTATTCATCTGGGCCAAGTCCATATATGACGGGCCTCTTAGCTTTCGCATTCTTCTCAACCATCTTAAAGTCAGCATCAGTATACTCAGATATCTCCTTAGGAACGGTTTGCTCATTAAGTGGCTGTCCAACAGTTCTGCATGGAATGAGAGGTCCATCCTTGGTAATGATCCATAACTGAAAGTCTTCTACTTGAATAAAGTCTTCCATCATGCCTTTCAACTATCCATAGTATTGGCCATTGAATTGAGGAGGCATGTTGACAGATTCTCCTTCGGTTATGATCGGTGGTGCACTCATTGTTCAGATCCTTCTCAAGATGTTTATCTTTATTCGAGAGAACCTGCTCTGATACCACTTGTTGCACTTGGTGCACCTATGTAAGACACTAGAAGGAGGTGAATAGTGTCCTTACCCAATTTTTAAATCCTAAAACTTGCCTTTAACCTTTATCGCCTAACTTACAAAGAACCAGGTTCCTTGCAAGTTTCACCTATCTCTGAAACTAAAACTTAATGCGTTAACGTAAATAACACAGATATTTTTACGTGGAAAAATCCTTGCTCAAGGGATAAGAAACCACGACCCAAACTCTTTGGATTTCAACTCTTCCACTAAAGAAAACCCGAGCAAGTTTTAGACTACAACGTAATGTAATCAAGAAACTAGAACCCCCTAGTACCTAGAACCTTCCAAACAACACGTTAGCTGGTAAGGTTAACTCTACTTTACCTCAAGGAGTAATTTCTACTTAATGCGTACAAACAAGTTGATAGATTACAACTCAATAACCTATAACAAAGAACTAAAACAACAGAATAAACTATGAAACTGCTCCTTCGTAAGGTTCGGCTGCTCAGCCTTTGTTCTTGCACACAAAGCTCTTACGATCTAATTGTTCTTGATTTGCTCCATTGAGATGTCTTTTGTGCGTGATTAATTTAGGCCAAATTAACTGGTATATGTAGGAGTTAGACTTAGCCAGATCCAACTAAGTTTATAACTCCTTTTCCACTATGGAATCCGTTTCAAACAAGGTTTACCCATATTGCCTTATTTAAAACCTAAATTAATTTGCCTTAGTTTCCAATCCTTTTTCGTTTTGGAACCGCGTCTCTTTTCAGCACTGCTTCTCACTTCTTCTTTTCCTGGTAGGATTGGAACATTGACTCCAGCTGTTCTCTATCTCCTTCTTCAACACTAACTTGATTATCTTGTCGAACAACTCAGTCTTCTCAACTCAACTGTGAACTTTTTCATGGTCCACTTAGCACCAGGTCTTTTATCATCTTCAAAACTCATTCTTCAACAGAAGACCTGCTCTGGTACCACTTGTTACAATCTAAGCACCTCCTATGGACACTAGAAGGAGGGTTGAATAGTATCATCTGATTTACGCCGAAGACCCTGACTCTTAATCACAAGAACATGTTCTTGTACTGTTGCCTACACGAAAAAACAATACAAAAGTAAACAACAATCTAAAATACACACTGTTTTTATGTGGAAAACTCCTTGCTCAAGGGAGAGAAACCACGATCCATACTCTGCGATTTTGAAAACACTTCATTAACGCAAAGAGCAAGTTTTAGATTACAAACTCTGTAACCAAGGGGCTACACTCTAGACCCTAATCACTCAACAAAGCTACACTCTAGCTTTATAAAGCAATCACTCAAAGTTCATCTATTACAATGGCTTCTAACATAAGCAGATAGGTAATACAGTCAAAACATAAAAACTATGACAACTACAATAAAGAACCTAAACTGATTCACCACTTGTACTCTTAGTTCTTCACTGGTTGTCGTCAACAGTTAAGTCACTTTAAGAGTTATTGAATTTGCCTTTTGTTGGCTCTCAACTCTCGTAGTGAATAACTGAGATCGGTTGCCTCAGTTACTTGTTTTTATATGGGTTTCGTAACCCTAGTAGTATTTCACTATGAAACCTTGTAAATATGGGAAATCAAGATTTTTCTGTGATATTTTCCTTGTTCGACACTAACTCCTGTTCACGCTTCAATGAGACAGGCCTAGCATTCTTTTAGCTGACTAGGATGCGCATAAGTCTGCGCGCCACTACTCCTAGTTCTTCATGGATTTGCATTCCACAAAATATTTTCGATCAGTCGTGCTCTTCTCATCAAAGACTAAGTTCTTCTCCAAGTTACTAAGTCCTTCGTTTGTCATTCTTCAAAACATCTGACTCAACAAATTTTCACCCAATACACCTAACAATTTATATGTGGAAGATTTTGACACAAACTGCTATAGATTTCATTTGCGCAGTTGGCCCTAACTAATTTTTTGCATAAGAAAGCCGTTGCTTTGAATTTTTGTTGAATAAATGTGATAACTAATCCAGAGTAACGTGAAAAAAGTCAACGAAATTGAAGCTTTAAGTTTGTTTCACTAGTTAAACATGGAAGCAAGTTTCCTCAACTAAATTGTATCGCAAACGGCCTCACAATAATAATTTGTAGTTATCTGCCTCACAAAGATGTCTCTTACGTTATTTGTCATTTCTCTAACAATCTTTTAAAGTTTTCTGTTGTTGTACCAGCAAAAAGAGTATGAGAGGAACAAATTAATCTGCACTACAAGACAAATCAAATTAGCCAAATAGCGCATCGTTGAAAGCATAAAATATTTATTACAAGTCATAACATAGTAAGCTCATCAAGCTAGAACAAATATTAATGCGGAGGAATACAGAGCTTTGAGTTACTGACATAAAATATAGAAAGCAGAAACTTAAAAATTACAATGATTTATTAAACACCACAATACGCCTTGAAAGCACCACTGCCAGCTCTTTGGCCAGCTTCTGACACAACATACTTGAACACTCCAAGAATTTCATACGGTTTGAAGAGTAAAGGGTGTTCTTCATCCACAAGTTCTTTTGGGGCCTCTATGATGTAATTTGGTTTTGGTGATGACGGTAACTGAAAGGAGAATCTGTCACTATCTCCGGTCATCATTACCTTATGGACAGGAGAATGCAATCGACCATTTGTCCATGCCTATAAAAATTTACAAAATTATTACTATTTGTTAATGTTATGGCATGTAATGTTCAACACAAAGAGCTATAGCAAATAGGACAATATTCACCAGCTGGAAGAGTATGTTTTGCTTTCTTGTTGCTTCCAACAGGGCAGCCGCAATTTTTAATTTTAAGTAACAAATGGTATTGCATTCATTGTATTCAATTAGAACTTTATAAACGTTTCATATACTATACCGTATAGAGTTTCCACGGCCAAAAAGTGCACACATTCTTACTTAAAATTTAGGATCTACTTCTGACTTACCAAGATGCTAACCATAAAGCGTTTATTTGAGGCTGCAGAGATACTAATTTGTTTAAGACGTATAAGAATAGAATCAAAATGAATTAATTTCTTCCGAAGAAACTAGATAATTCTAAACCAAGGAAACAATGTTAACTAGAATAAATTACTCTATAACGATTTTATACTTATTTTATTAATTAGGAGAGTTCATTTGAATCTACTAATGTAAATACATACATAAGAAGAAAGTTACGTAAATATATAAACTACGAAAAAAAATTGATAACATGGAACGCGTGATATAATTTGTTAGCCTAAATATGTCGAGCAAGTTTATATTATTTAAGTTTTGCATAAAAGAAAAAATATGTGATTCCAACATCTTTTTATTTTCTTTAGTCTCCTGCACGCGCCCTATCAACAAATAATAACATTAAAAGTAACGGTTACCATGAAGGAATCCCCTGAAATAATAAGGTATGCATTTGGTGCGATGTTGACATCAATCCACTCTCCATTTTTCTGAAGAACCTGCAATCCGTTTACATGATTTTGCGATATAATGGTTAAGAAGCCATTATCTGTGTGGTCATTCAATCCAGGTTTACCCTCATCTTTACTTTGAGATGCCTTGTATTTGGTGAACTTCAAATAAAAGAAGCTGCTATCCAAGAATTCATCAATGTAGTTTTTCAATCCCAAGCTCTCTAAAATCATCCTTTTTACGATTTCATCCAATTCCACAAGTGTATTTGAGTACGACTGACAAATCTTGCTGCCAAATTAATGAATCCGTTAAAATTAAAACAAATACTTCTTAGAGTGTGGTGAGATAGTTTGAACTTTTCAATATTTAACAAGAGGTCTCAATTTCTTTTCATCATAATGAAAAACTCCTTGATAATGAACACTTTACTCATTTAGTGGGTCTATCGAGCAGGAATCTAGATTAATCATAGCAATAGACATCAAATATTTTTCCAACGCATTAATAAAATGAGTATTTTTATCTTTCCATATCAAGCACTAAATAGTAAATCGTTTCTCTTCCATCTTCAAAATGGGCTTTGGCAATTCAAAACATTGTTTAGTCATACAATGGGGTAATGATTCTTTTGGGCAATTTAATGATAGATTTTCCAAAAATTAAATACTGGTATAGGGTGAAAAAATTCTATTAATAAAATTTAAATTTTTCTTCAAATAAAATGCATGTGCAAGCAAAACTTCAAATTTCAAAAACATTTTTTTTTCTCAATTAAGTTTCAACCAAATCAATATCCAAATGCCTACTAGCTCTCCAGCTGTCGTCCCTCTTTCCCTTCTTTACTTCACAGAAAGGCTGCATTCTGCGACTCAGCGATTAGAAATACAGAAAAATACTAAGAGATAAGTTCAGAAAAAAGAAAAAGAACCGAAACCCAACTGAAAAAGGAAAACATGAAAGAAAACACATAAGTAGTCTCGGCAAACGGAAAGTTTTAGAGGGTCTTAGATTGGAAAAAGTATTTATAAGCCAAAATTTTGAAAAATCCACCTTTTAGCTTTTAGGTTTTTTTTTTTTTGGGGACACTTTTTGACTTAAAAGTCAATGATTAAAAACACAATGACGAACACTCGAAAACGTAAAGAAGGGCTTAAAAGCTATTTTGACACTGTGTGTATTGCTGGGTCTAGCAATAATTCAAACACTAACAAGCTAAAAGAGTAAAAAGTTGACGATTTTATTCTATTTGATACTCTTATAAGCTATTTAAGAAAACCTCTAATCATCTCTAGTAATTCAAAGCTTAGGATTTCCATCAGCCAGAAGATATTGACAAAAGTTAGGATTTACAACAAAGATAGGATTGGAGGAACATACCAAAAGTCAGGATGTCCATCAGGCCAAAAGATATTGGCAAAATTTTCAACACTTCCATGTTGGAGCAAGTCAGCAATGACCACACTCTCATACAATGGTAGTTGTGGAATCTGTCCTGCGTAGCCATGAAATGGTTTGTCTGAGACATTTTTCAGTTTGGTCTCTAACGGAAATTCAAATATTTCCTTGGAAGCACCAAACATGGCTTCTCTTATCTCATTTGGAACCTTATCATATGTTGCTTCAAAGCAACCATACTCTTGCAAGGCTTGGAAAACTTGAGTTTTTTTGGATTCCCACTGTGAAGAACCTGGTTTTGGCCATGGCTTGCACAGATCTATGGTAGGAATTTTCATATCTTTGGATGCCATAGATGAATTCCTTTAGAGTTTAAGCCAAACTCACTTTAGATCACACAGGTTTGATGACCTATTCTTCACTTTCCCTTTCCACTATATATATATACACATATATATGTATATATATATATATATATTATAATGTTTTGTTCATGGACAAAGTTATGAAGGATTATCTTGTTGGAATTAATAACCACTAAATTATCTAATTATACTAGCGCATTATTTAGTTGACTGAATATAAAATGAGAAAATCATGTGTATGTTGAAGCAGGATTAACTTAAAAAAGATTTTTTTTTTTTTTAAAAAAAACAATTTAATCTTTCGTGTTTCAGTGATAACAAGTAACCATTATTACCCAAAGGTAAGGCTAATCATGATAAGTATGCCATATTCTTTGTGATTCCAATATGCTTCATTCTAGCTCCCCAAATGTGGCATATTAATGATGCTAGTGTTACATTAGCTAACTCTCTGGAGAAGATTGGGGGAAAAGACTCCCTCAAGTCTTTATTTAACAATAAGGGATGTGCGTCGAGCGTTACAAAATACGTGCGTTTAACCTTAAAACAGGGGCCATATTAGAAACAATAAAACTTGGGAGCCTTCATTAAAAACTTTGAGACTGAATTAACAATCTCCAAAACTTTGAATCAAAAGGTGGGGTGCGGGAAACTGATCAGTCTGATCAGTTCCATCATTTCAAACATCGAACCCCAAACTCCTTTCTTCTTCTTACACACTTCTCAAGTCTTCTACGCAACCTTCTGAATATCATCGTCACCGACCATCTACATCGTTCCGGTTAAATCTAAAGGTAGCTTTTGAACTATATTGATTATTTTCAACTGAATACAGGTTTATTTTTTGCTATTTTGCTATTTTAAAAAAATTAGGGATTTAACGCATTTTTACTAGTTCTGGAATGAAGTTCTCGTGAAAATCTTTATTTTTGTTGATTATTTTGTCAAATAGTGCTATGTTCTTGTACAAATAGTGAAGCTTTTGTATGTTTATGTTATATTACTATGTTAAGAGCATACTTCTTCACACTGTCAAACATCGTGAGACAGTGTTCTAAACGTGTGATAGGACGTTTGAAGTTGCTGATGCATTTTCTATGATGTTTGTTAAACTAAATTAGGATTTTATAAAATAAATATGCTAAAGGTTGAAAATTTATTTTTAAGTTTATATTGAACAAAATGGTATACAAATAGTCAAGATTTTGCATGTTTATGTTTGTACTTGCATGTTCAAAGTTATGGAACATTTGAGACAATACTCCGAACGTGTGAGAAGATGATAATGTTAATGATGACTTTACTTGAATTAAATTTCCTTTTAAAAAAATTAGGGTTTGATAAAACATATATATATTATGTTTCACACATCCATATTTCATGTTTGAACATCTTTAATTGATGAATATACTTGTGATTTTGCAGCTACAATGGTGTCTACGTGTGGAATGATTTCCTGTTCTCCAATTAAGAGGAAGGAGACTACTCCTCCTCCTAGTAAACACCCGCCTAGGAAGAAGAGAATTATATTGGAGGACGAACAGGAGGAGTTAGGCTATGATGTAAATATAGGGCCACAAGAAGCTGTCAGGGGGCCGGATGATGGTAATTTATCAGAGGAAATAGAAGCACTATTTCGTGATGATGAGTGGGATGAAGAGGGAAATAAACCTTTCAAATATGGAAGAAGAAGATGGGTGGGAAGGCTTGTAAATAATCTTGATGGAGAATTTGCAGGAATTGCTGTAACACCCCATCTAGGGGTTAAGTGTCCCACATGGGCATAACACAGGAGATATTTTGGGTATATAAGTTAACTGGCCTTAGATCCTAGTGATGCGTTTTAAAGCCGTGGGGGCCTAGGCCCAAAGCGGAAAGTATCACTAGCGGGTTTGGGCTGTTACAGTATGGTATCAGAGCCACTCCGTGTCAGCCTTGTCGATGTGGGTCAAAGTTCAGGGCTGAGTCTAGGCGAATCCCGGCACGCGGGGCAAACCTCCGTGGAGAGTCTACGCGAATTCCGGTATGCGGGGACAACCTCAGCAAGGACGCTGAGTGCATAAGAGGGGGTGTATGTAACACCCCAGCTAAGGTTTAGGTGTCCCACATCAGCATAACACAGGAGAGATGCTGGGTATATAAGTTAACTGGCCTTAGACCCTAGTGACGCATTTTAAAGCCGTGGGGGCCTAGGGCTAAAGTGAACAGTATCAGAAGTGGGCTTGGGCTGTTAGAGGTTGTAGATGTTCAAGCTGGTGAAGGAGGTAGGAATGGTAGGGAAGAAGAAGAGGTTGTATTTGGATTTGAGAGAAGCGAAGGAGAACGTCGGAGTAAGTTCGTAGATGATGTGGGACCTGATTCTGCATAGCCACCAAGAGAGGTAAAGTTGTTGTCTAGAACATACATGAAGATGTTCTTCACTTTTATTTTGTGATGTTCAATATTTTGTTATGTGATATGAGAACATTCGCTTACATGATCAGAATATCTTTAATAATGTTCAAAGTATTTTTTTTATAATTCCTTGGAACATCTCATGGGATGTTTTATACATTTGATATTATGTTCTTGGTACCGTGGTGATTTCTTAAACTAACAAATTTAAAAAATATTGTGCAGCCTGAGTACGTTACCAGTGTCATTCCACTAATGGTGTTGAAGACTTACCTGGATGATCATGAGCATTTTCAATCGAAGATAACTGTCCATTTGTCGCTTATTGGACGAATGCGTGCTTTTAGGATTATGTTGCATAGTTGTTTTTTGTATGACAAGTTCAAAAGGAGTATCTTTGGCCATTTCTTGAACTTGCCGGAGGAGGCATCATTTCCAACCAGGTTGGTGCACAATCTTTTATTAAGAAGAATTTTGTGCAATAAAGAAAAAGAAGCTTGGTTCAATTTCAATGGAGTGTCTGTTCGTTTTGGCCTCCAAGAGTTTGCTTTGATGACAAAGCTGAGTTCCAAGCCTATCCTAGTGTCCAATGGGAGGCTACAATAAAAGAGCGGGGCAGGAAGATGTGGGAGTATATTTCAGCTGGGAGGATGGGAAAGCAAGGGCAGTTACTGGTCCCCGGTTGTTGTGTTTGATAGAATGTGAGGAAGCTCTTGAACGGTACAAGTTTGGGCTTGCCATGGCTTGGTTTGTTCATTCAATATTGTGTGCCAATGACAAAAAAGCTGGAATTGAGAAATTAGTGGTCTACCTTGCATATCTTTCAAATGAATTTGTAAAGTATCCTTGGGGGTAGAAAAGCTTCGAGGTAACCATTGAGTACCTGACGAAGCCCATGGGTGATCGTGCAGTTAGCAAGGCTAAGGACGGGCCAAATTACAATCTCTATGAGTTTTCTTGGGCATTTGTGGGTTGGGTATTTGGAGCAATACCTGCGCTTCGTCCTGTGGATTTTCCCAAGGAGAGGACCATGCCAAGGATGCACAGGTGGATCACTGAAAAAGAATGAAGGAGACTCCCAAAATTTGTTTGAGAATGTTGCAAAGCCGGTAAGTACTTGACCTACAATTTTTTAAATGGTGGAACATCTGCAATGCCGTGAAAATCATTGATATTGATGGTAAGAACATCTTTTAAGATGTTTGATCACGTTAGATATGATGTTCCATTTGTTTACTGATGTTAAATGTTGAACAGTAATAAGGATGTTCTGATTGTTCTTTGTGATGTGAAGGTTTATTTCTCTTCAACAATGTATTCTTAACAAAAATTTATGGTATGTAGGTGGTGCACCCTTTCATTGACCCTATCAATACAGAGCTGGAAGATGATATCTTTCAGAATATTGAGCCGTTTGTTGATGGGGGCGATGAGGTAATTGATGACCTTGTTGTGATGTTAGAGGGAGCTACCTCGATAGTTGATGGTGACGAGTGACAGTTTTTAGCAATTGCCGTAGGACCTCTCCAAGAAAGGTAATTGATGGTCCCTGAGAAGGACAAGTTGGTGAAGAATTTGGTAGTGGAGGAGTTGGTAGATGTGGAACACAAGTTGGTGATGACATTGGTTGTAGGGTTGACCGTTGTACTAGTTGTCTTTTTAGAGGTAGGGGATTGTTTGAAGTAGGAGAAAGCTCGAGGAGGAGAGAACCTGAGGGTGTGCAGCCTACTATCTGCAGCTGAGTGCCATGACTGCCTTCAATGGCGACGGGGAGTAGATCAGAAGCTTGATGCTATCCAGCTATCCCTTGCTAATTTTTTAACGTTGTCGTCAAAAGAGGAGAAGCAGCAACAGCAACCAAAGAGGGATATATTGTTGTCCAGGAAGCTTCAAGCAAAGAAGCACCGAGGAAAGAAGAAAATGACTGCAGCCAGAATTTCAAGGTTAGTTAAACATCCAATCAGGTGTGTTAAACATCAGTGTGACATTCCGCTATTAAATTTAGAGTTTTACTTAATTTTTTTTTTTTTTTGAAAATTTAGAGAGAGCACTCAAGCCCGACTCCAAGAGAGATTGCCAGTGACACTGTACAAGGCACTAGAAATTCACAAGAAAGCTGCATTCGACGCTTTCTTGGAGGAGAAGAAGGAAGAAAAGTCCTTGTTTCTGTGTCATGAGTTTAATTACTTGGATTTTCTGGACTTCATGGACATGAAAGAGTGGATATGGGATAATTAAGTGCATTAATATTTGGCTACCTATATTTATGTGGGTAGTTTTACCATGTTATGATAGTACGCCTAAGAGTTTATATGCAAAATTCTCAAGAGTTGATACTAATTCAGTTGTTTGGTGTTGCAGGATTTGAACATGGTGAATTGAGCAAGAAAGTGCTAGTTTTGGAGCTAAAAGTGAATATGTTGAAGAGTTTAAGTGATCCATGTGCCACGCGAGTGACACGGGAAGAAATAGAGTCTTTGCTTAGGAATTGAATAAAAATTTCAGCGCATTTAGGCCAAATACGCGAGCGCCACGCGAGCTGAATTGTCAGGAGAAAATCAGTCCGCGTGGCATGCGGGTACCACGCGAAGCACAAAGCTGTTAGGCAAAATTTTAAGGGCTTTTTGGTACTTCTGCTTAGTTTCCTACAGGGTATAAAAGCTTCTTTTGCCTCCATTATGAATTATACACGGGGAAAGAGGCAAAAAAGAGGCTAGAGCGTTGGAGACTTCAAGAACTCGAGTTTTTCCTAAATTCTTCCTTACTTTTGGTAATTTATTCATTCATGAATTATTTTGATATGACTATCATGAACATGAGTGACTAACTTACCCATTCTAGGATTGATTGAACCACTCCAATACTTATGTGCTATGAATATTTGTTTTGATGAATGAAACTTGTGAATTATTTCTATCTAAGTGTTTATGTTTTGATTGCTATTAATTGGAAGAGCTCCCAATTGATTGCTCTCATTATTCTTGTATGTCTATGGATAGATTCATAGGTTTGGGTTGAACACTTAGCAATATTTCAACCTAAAACCAAGGTATTACTTAGGTTGTCAATAAGGTGATTTGTGACCATTGATCCTGATTGTGAACTAAACTTGTAGTCCTAGTTATCTTCATTAATTAATAGGAAAATTGATTAGTGAAAGTTACTACTATTACATGGATGTGAATAGTTGTATAATTGGAGCAAGTGTTCAATAGGAAGAAAATCAAGTTGAATTTGTTAAAAGAATTACTCTAACACATAGGTAGGAGTTGGGTAAATCAATCCTAGGCTTCTAAATCCTTGATCAATTTATTTCTTAATACTTTACAATTTACTTTTGTTATATTGAAACAATCATTCAAATACAAACCTTGGGAGTTAATTGGTTAGATAAATTAGTTTGAATAACAACTAGATTTTGAGTGTTCCCTGTGGGATTCGACCTCAGGACTTTAAGTACCGAGCTATATTTGCTGCGACCGCTTAGTCCCTTTTATAGGGCGTAGTTGTGCGTGAGCAAATTTTGGCACCGTTGCCGGGGACACGGTGTTGTTTTAGTTGTTAAAATAACTAGTTTTATTTCTCAATTGACTTCACTTTTTTCATCTTGATTTAACTCTTTGGAATTTGTGTGTTTCAGATGTATGCGTAAAACAAGATCTCAGTATGTAGAGTTGAAACCGTTTGACCCAGAGATTGAGAGGACATTCCACGCCTTAAAAAGGGCGAATACTGTTGGCAATACACTTAGAAAATCAGAAACCAAAGATATTGAGATTGTTGAAGATTTGGCACTTAATGCTTTTGCTCAGCCTGTGGCTGGAAACTTGGCTTCTACTATTTGGCTTCCGAAATTTGAAGCTGAAAGTTTTTACATCACCCAAACTATGTTCAGTCTGTTGTCGAACACTGGACTTTTTGCGGGTAAATTGACTGATGATCCTCAAAAGTATTTGAATAAGTTCATGAGGGTGTGTGAAACTCAGAAGCATACTCGAGTTCCGGCTGAGGTCGTGCGATTGATATTATTCCGGTTTTCTTTGACGGATGATGCTAGTGACTGGTTTGATTCTTTGCCAGTCAATTCTATCACTTCGTGGGATGAGTTGGTGATCAAGTTCATGAAGAAATTTTTCCCACCAAACAAAACTGCGAAGTTGGTTGATGAGATACTCATGTTCAGGCAGACCCCGCTCGAGACTCTGCCAGAGGCTTGGGAGAGGTTCAAGAGCTGCTTGCGAAAGTGTCCCCATCATGGAATTCCTGATCAGATGTTGGGACAAAGAATTTACATAGGCATGAGTGATCAAATCAAGGGTAATTTAGATGCAGCTGCTGGAGGAGCATTGTTGAGTAAAACATTTACTGAAGCAAAAGCTCTCCTCGATACCATGGCTCAAAATTCAGGCTGGTTGACTAGAGATGCATCTGCTGGTTCAGGATCAAAGGTTTTGGCTGCTGGAATTGATCATGGGGTTGAAGAGCAAATGTCAAGGCTGCAGACTACGCTGGATGTGGCTTTGAAACAATTTAATGAAAACATGCTGGAACCCTTTAACCAAGTGGACACACCTGATCCTGGTAATTTTGCTGACTCTGATTTATTGGGTTATACTGGAGATGCCAATTTTTTGAATTATGGGCAGAGGCAGCAATACAATCAGCAGGCTCCAGATAGACAGGCACAACAACCAGCTCCATACAACACTGCCAGACAGCATGGACAACAAGTTCCTTACCAGAGACAAGCAGCTTATAATAACCAGCAGGTAGTATTACCTACACAGCAAGCTAATGACATAGCTGACATTAAGAGTATGGTGCAGTCCATGGTGGGAGTACACAAGAAGTTGCAAGATCAAGTTACAGCCCATGACACTGCCATTAAGGGGATAGAGACATAGTTGGGACAACTAGCCATTGCTCTGAACAATAGACCTCAGGGTACCTTGCCAGGAGACACAATGGTAAATCCAAAGGACGCAAATCCTAACCAAGTGATGGTAGTTAGCTTGAGGAATGGTAGAGATTCAGACAAAGAGCAAGAATTGGCTAAGGAAGAGGTGCCCAGTGTGCCAAAAGCTAACCCTGTGGAGGTTCCAGCTAAAGTTGGTGACAAGGATGAAGCTGAAAAAGAGATTACACCTGACCTTGTGATTAAGCCAACTGAAAAGGTAAATGAAGAGGTAAGTGTAAAGCGTAAGACACCACCTCCCCCTTACCCCCAAAGGCTCGTAAAACAGCAAAAAGAGAGCCAGTACAAGAAATTCATTGATATGCTTAAACAATTATATGTTAACATTCCTTTACTTGAAGCAATTAGAGATGTACCTAGTTATGCTAAAATGCTAAAAGATCTTTTTTCTAGAAAGTTTGATTTTCAGGATCTGGCTACGGTCACTCTGACTCACACTTGCAGTGCTGTGGTGACTAAACTTGTGGCACAAAAGCTAGCAGACCCAGGTAGTTTTACTATACCTTGCACGATTGGTAAGCACACTTTTGCTAGAGCCTTACTTGATTTAGGAGCTAGTATAAATTTGATGCCTCTATCTATCCATAAAAAGCTTGGTATTGGCAGAGCTAGACCCACCTCTATGAGTCTTCAGCTAGCTGACAGGAGTGTTAAGAGACCTGCAGGGATTTGAGATGATGTTCTAGTGCAAGTGGATAAATTTGTGTTCCCTGCAGACTTTGTAATTCTTGATTGTGCAGTTGATGAGGATACCCCTATCATTTAGGGAGGCCTTTCCTTGCCACAGGGAAGGCTATTATAGATTGTGAGGCTGGTGAGATGAAGATGAGGTTAAATGACGAGGAGGTGACCTTTAGTGTTAAAAAATCTATGAGAAGACCTGAGTTTGCTAATTGTTCCATGGCTAATGTCTTAGAGGTAGACGAATTTGAGGATGATGAGTCTTACTATCCTAATGACCCACTAGAAGCTTGTATTATGAATATGGACATCCCTGATGGCGAGGAATGGGATGAGACTATATTGGCGTTAGAAAGGCGCGGGTTTTGGCATAGAGAACCACGATTTGAGTCACTTGATTTGGCTAATAGGATAGCGCCACCCGCAAAACCATCTATAGAGGAGCCCCCTCAGTTGGAGCTCAAACCATTGCCCGAGCACCTGAAATATGTTTTCCTGGGGCCTAACTCTACTTTGCCTGTTATTATCTCATCTAGTTTGTCAGATAAGCAGGTAGAAAGGTTAATGCAGGTTTTGAAAGAGTGCAAGCAGGCGATTGGATGGACTATTGCTGACATCAAGGGAATAAGCCTTGCTTTTTGCATGCACAAGATTCTGTTGGAGAAGGGTGCTAAACCTTCAATAGAGCATCAAAGAAGGCTAGTCCCAAACATGAAAGAGGTAGTCAAGAAGGAAATAATAAAGTGGCTGGATGCAGGTATTATCTTTGCAATTTCTGATAGTCAATGGGTAAGTCCAGTCCATTGTGTGCCAAAGAAAAGTGGGATGAATGTGGTTAAAAATGAGAACAATGATCTAATCCCCACTAGAACTCTAACTGGCTGGCGAATTTGTATGGACTATAGGAAGTTGAATAAAGCTACTAGGAAAGATCACTTCCCCCTTCGCTTTATTGATCAGATGCTTAACAGATTGGCAGGGAGGTCCCATTTTTGCTTTTTAGATGGTTACTTGGGGTATAACCAAATTCACATTGCCCCTGAGGACCAAGAGAAAACTGCCTTCACATGTCCCTATGGCACCTTTGCTTTCGAAGGATGCCCTTTGGTCTATGTAATGCGTCTGCGACCTTCCAAAGGTGTATGATGGCTATCTTTACGGACATGGTAGAGGATATTATGGAAGTATTTATGGATGACTTCTCTGTGGTAGGTAACTCTTTTGATGAATGTCTGACTAATCTTGAGAGAGTGTTGAAAAGGTGTATTGAAACTAATCTTGTGCTTAACTGGGAGAAGTGCTATTTTATGGCAAGAGGGGATAGTCTTACGGCACAAAGTGTCAAGTAGAGGGATTGAGGTTGATAAAGCCAAAGTAGAGGTAATTAAGGAGTTGCCTGAACCTACCTCGGTGAGGGCGATTCGTAGCTTTTTAGGCCATGCTGGCTTTTATAGGAGGTTCATTAAGGACTTCTCTAAAATTTCTCATCCCTTGTGTAAATTGCTTGAAAAGGATCACCCTTTTGTTTTTTCTGATGAGTGCAGGTTAGCTTTCAAGGAGCTAAAGGAGAGGTTGATGTCAGCACCGATCGTAGCACCTAATTGGGAGGACCCCTTTGAGTTGATGTGTGACGCAAGTGACTATGCTGTGGGTGCTGTGCTTGGGCAAAGAAAAGATAAAATAATGCACCCAGTCTACTATGCCAGTCGCACACTGAATGCAGCACAATTGAATTACACCACTACTGAGAAGGAGATGCTAGCTGTAGTATTCGCCTTTGACAAGTTCCGTTCTTACCTACATGGTTCGAAGGTGGTGGTGTATACAGACCATGGTGTAATCTGGTACTTCGTGGAGAAAAAAGACTCTAAGCCCCATTTGATACAGTAGGTGTTGCTGCTACAAGAGTTTGATTTGGAGATCCGTGATCATAAAGGTAGTGAGAATCAGGTTGCAGAACATTTGTCTAGACTTGAAGGAGCTGAGAAGCGAGTTGAGAAAGGTGAGATTTGGGAAAACTTTCCAGATGAACAATTGCTGGCCACTACATTAGAAGAAATTCCATGGTACGCTGATATTGCAAATTATCTGGTAAGTGAAATAATTCCTCATGATTTTGACTCGGCGAAAAAGAAAAGGTTCTTTTATGAGTGTAGATCTTATTTTTGGGATGAACCTTATTTGTTTAGGATATGTGTTGATAACATGATCCGGAGATGTGTCCCCGAGATAGAGCAATCTTCTATATTGCAGGCATGTCATTCTTCACCTTATGGAGGACATTTTGGAGGGACCCGGACAGCTGCTAAGGTATTGGAAGCGGGCTTCTTTTGGCCTACTTTATTCAAGGATGCTAACATTTGGGTCCGGGCTTGTGATGAGTGCCAGAGGACCGGCAATATCTCTCGTCGTCATGAGATGCCTATGAAACCAATCTTGGAGGTTGAGGTATTTGACGTGTGGGGGATAGATTTCATGGGTCCATTTGTTAGCTCCTATGGGAACAAGTACATACTTGTAGCAGTAGATTACGTCTCCAAGTAGGTCGAGGCTATTGCTCTCCCCACTAATGATGCTAAGGGAGTTACTCAGTTCCTTAAAAGGAACATCTTCGCTAGATTTGGTACTCCTCGGGCTATCATTAGTGATGGGGGAAGTCATTTTTGCAACCAAGTGTTCAAGAGGTTACTGGAGAAGTATGGTGTTCATCATAAAGTTGCCACACCTTACCATCCGCAGACCAGCGGGCAAGTTGAGGTCTTAAATAAAGAGATTAAAAGTTTGCTTCAAAAGACTGTAAATGCTACCAGGACTGATTGGGCAAGGAAGCTGGATGACGCCTTATGGGCTTATAGGACTGCTTACAAGACACCTATATGGATGACTCCTTACAAGATGGTGTTCAGGAAGGCATGTCACTTGCCTGTAGAGTTAGAGCATAGAGCTTTATGGGCTCTTAGGAGGGTAAATTTGAATTATGACCCTGCAACTTCTGGCAGGATCAACGAGCTGCGCGAACTTGAGGAGAGGCTTTAACGCTTATGAGAGTGCGAGACTATACAAGGAGAGGATGAAAAACTTGCATGACAAGAGGATAATAGATAGGAGCTTTGAGCCAGGCAAACAGGTATTGCTTTATAATTCTAGACTTCGTTTGTTCCCTAGTAAGCTTAAGTCGAGGTGGTCTGGACCATTTAACGTTGTGCAAGTGGCTCCTCATGGAGCTGCGGAAGTAGAGACCGAGGATGGTTCAAGAAGATTTAAGGTAAATGGGCAAAGGTTTAAAAGTTACTATGGAATGGAAGAAGAGGTCAAGGTGATCTCTGTCTGGTACTTTTACGAATGATTGAAGTGTGCATAATGTCGTGCCACGACTTCATATAAGGCGCTTCTCGGGAGGCAACCCGTGTTTGTAATTGTAAACAAAAGAAAAAAAAATAATAATAATAATAATAAAATACAAAAGAGTCGTGCCACGACATTAAATAAGGCGCTGCGTGAGAGGCAACCCACAATTTTAGTTAATATTTATTGTTTTACTGATTTTTATTTTAATTGTGGGGTATTAATGTTTGATCGAGTTTTGTAGGATTAATTGACAGATGCAAAATTTTTGGAACATGCGAAGGTGATTCAAGATGAGCAAGCTGAATAATGGCATGAAACGAGGTAAGTAATTGTGAAAAGCTCGTGGCATGTAGTACCACGCGGGATATTTAGCCTGAGGAGCATTTAAGTCTCGTGCCACGAGACTAGCACGAGCAATTTTTGTGCCAGAGCAAAAAAATAATTCAGCACATGGAGGCTCACAAACGAGGCCACAACGCGGGTTTTAAAAGGCCAGGGAAGTAATTTTAATTAAAAAAACATAAAAAACATATATAAAGAAAACAAAAATAGGAACAAAATAGGACAAAGTTATTATATTCCCATGTTTAAAACGTCACTGTTCCCTTCCCTCCTTCAGCTTAAATTGCACCTTCCCCTTCCCCATAACCCTTTTCCCCGTCACCCTATCCACCACCGGAGAAGCTCCCACCGCGGCACCACCACATCGCCATCTTCCAGGTATGTGCCTTCTCTCTCTTCCTTTCTTGTCTCTTTTTCTCAGTCTCTCTCCACCGCTGCACCCCCACCCCCGTTCCCAGTCACCCCTGTTAACCCGTCAGCCCCTCCCCTACTCTCGTACTCCCCTTGTAGCGCCACCCCAACCAGTTCCAGTCACCCCTTCCCCCGTTCCAGTCACCCCAATCCCGTTTCCATCACCCCAGCTTATTCCCGTCACCCCCACCCCCGTTCCTGTCAACCCCCAACCCCATCCCAAAATATATTAAGAATAATATAGATTAAGCTTGTAGTTTTATTAAGCTTGTAGTTCCTGTCAACCCCCAACCCCGTCTCAAAATATATTAAGAATAATATAGATTAAGCTTGTAGTTTTTTAAGCTTGTAGTTTCTGTCAACCCCCAACCCCGTTCCTGTTACCATAATATAGATTAAGCTTGTAGTTTTATTAAACAAATATATGCATGCACACTTATACTGTACATGGGTATATTAAGAATCTAGGAAGACGAGTCTAATATATACCTGAGGAATGTATGGCTTCTTCGTGGTTTATGATGTCTCTGCAATTGTCTGATGGTTGGGGGTTGACCAAAAAGTTAGTTGATAGAGCACTTCTCCTTCTCAGTAAGGAACCTTATTTATTTAGGACTAGGAAGGTGCCTCTTTGCAGTTATTATTTTATTCATCGGTCCAGATTCCCTTCGTTCCGCATTGTAAACCCTTGATTGTTTTATATATACCGGGATGCTTTGATTAGTATAAAATTTGTAGGGACCTTATTGATGCTTTGAATCAGGGCGGGGAAGTCTGAGTACCCGTCCACTTTTTGTGTTATTGGAATGATATTTGAAGTCACTTGTTGCGTATTTGAAGTGGTGCAAGTCGTTAGTTGATTCAAAGGCTCTTTGTTGCGGAGTTTCATGTTATGAATTGCTTTTTATGTGTTCATAAGCTAAATTTTTGAATTTTTTTTGCCTATTCTGTTTTATTACTGGGATGTTTGCTCTTTGATTGTAGGTGTCCAAATGGGTCATGTCAGAAAGTATACTGGGCAGGAGAAGGACATTGATTCAGAGCAACAACTTGCAGCCAAGCGGCGCAAGACAGTTTCTCACACTGTTTGGCGTGATGATCGAGCCAAAGAAAAATTACAAAGAGATTTGTGGTAAGACATTTCTGAGTGAATCACCTATTGATACTAAGATGTGTAGGAGAAAGTTTCCAGATGTGTTGGAGGAAATTCCGAGGAGACAGTGGGATGTGTTGCTAACTGGGTTTGGAAAAGCCAACATATCTTGGGTTTGTGAGCTGCTGGCCAATTGGAAGATGGATGTTGATAATGTGGTAAATGTTCGTAGCAAAATGGTTGACATATCTCCTGATAAGCTGAATGAGTTCCTGGGGCTCCCACAGGTTGATAGAACTGCACTTCAGGCTATTGAGAATGCACCAGATCTTGATGATATCCGACGTGTGATATGTGATGATAATTCGAAGGCAAAGTGGAAGGCATGTTCAGGGTCTCCATACAACACCTTGGCTTTCAAATATTTCTCTAAGAGAGCAAGAGTGTATCTGAGATTTGTTTGCTTGCGTTTGATCCCCTGTGAGCACATGACAGACATACGGTTTGAGAGGGTTATTACCACCTATGCGTTGATGAAGAAAATTGATATTAATGTGGGCTATTTGATGTTTCGAGAGTTGCAGCGCACTCGAGAGAATATGCAGTGGCGCTTGTTCTTTCCTAACACTTTGACCAAATATATGCGATCATTGAAGGTAGTGGTTGATGACGGAGATGAAAAGGAAGTAGAAAGTCCAAAGAGAGTCGATATCACAAATGTCAAGAGCCCGGATGAAGATAGAGTAGAGATGTTATCTTATGAGCGACGCTTGGATAGAATTGAGCGGATGCTGCTTCGCCAATGGCATGCCACAGAGCTTGATATGAAGATGAAGGGCGTGGATCTCACTCCTCCTATGACTGAGTTGCCCTATACTGCTGATGAGCGCTTCCTAGTTGGCTTTCCGCCTGAGGTTGAGCTACCTGCTGCTTCTACTATGGTAGCACCATCCCAGGTAGCTTCTACTCCTTCTTTTTCTACCCCTGTGGATGCTCCGAGCACTGCTGCCACATCTTCTGGTGGGCCTGCTGATACTGCAGTAGCTGTTGTGACTACTTCTGATGTTGTTCTTGGTGCACGTCCTAATGCGAGCGCCAGCTGTTCGACTACTACTGCTTGACAGGGAGTACCACTACCCTACTTGTTAAATATGTTGTTGTTGTTGTAGTGCAGTGAGGACACTGTTTAATCTTAAGTGTGAGGTGGGAGTTTATTGTGTGGTACTTATTTATTTTAGGATGTTTTCATACTTTCTTGTCACTTGACAGTTTTTGATTTATTTCTTGCTTTCTAGTTTTGTTGGGTCTATAATATCCTATATATTCATGGCTTGTAATAGAATAGTATTATAAATATTTAGTAGTTCATTAATATTAAAGTTAAATTTTAGTTAGTTAATTCTTAGTTTATCAATAATCTCTTTGGGTTTTCTTAGCCTTGGTTCTTTCCCATTGAGTTATTTATGCTAAACCAGGCAGTCTGTAGGTTAGATAATAATTAAAAATAAAAAAATAAAAATAAAATGCCTATGAGCTCAGAAGGAGGAAAAATGGAGAGTAGGCAGAAAAAGAGAGAAGTGAGGGAGTCGAAAGGCAGCCTTTAGTTAGAACTGCCTATATATTTTTTAACTTCCTTTTTGAGTTCATAGTGAGGTATTGCAAGGTGAAACTGAATTGATCTTTGAGTTCCATGTACAGTGTGTGGTGAGGTTATTTTTATATACTTCTCATTGTTTCATGTTAACTCTAGAACTTGCCCTGCTTGTTGTTTGAGGCGAAATCCTAGGTAGTCTTGATCTTAAGAATGAAAGTAGGCCTTCTTTGGCCCGCCAGTTCCCAAATTAGCCTACCTAATGAATATATTCCGTGTAGTCCCCAATTTGAGCCTATTGACCTTTTCTTTGGCAACTTGAATTACAAGTCTTATCTATTTTCTATTTACTCTCTTCCATCTTCCCCTTAACTACTTTAGGTTGTGTGTTTGAAATGATTGTGGGTTATTAACAAAAGTTGTTGTGTATAGGAAAGTTGCAAAAGAATGAAGGAATGAAATACTTGATATTCTCTTCGTATAGAAAGATGTGAAGGAAAAAAAAGAAAGAGAAATAAAGGATGGGGGCAATGTTCCTATGCTCAGTTAAGGGTGATAAAAGCCTCGAGTATGAACACGCCAAAGGCACCCTAGTGAGGTTGATGTGTCTCATTGAACTCTTAGGTCCCCAATCATCCAAGTGTCGTGAAAATCATAGCAAAAAAAAAAAAGAGAATAAAAAGAGAGAAGATAATGAGTTGATAAATAGACGAGGAGAAAGGAAAGTGGATATATGAAAAAATATATATATGTTGGGAAGTGCTATAATGACATGAAAAAGGTGAGGGAAAAATTTGTAGTAACTGATGTTTAAAGTGTTGAGGGGAAGAATTAGTCACTATATACCCAAAAGTGTACCACACCTTACCCCAAGCCAACATTACAAGCTAGGAAAATGCCCTACTTGACTTTTGATTGAGACTCCTACATTAGCAGATAACAACAAAATGAGCAAGCCTATGATAATTTTCTGTGGGACATGAGAAATTTCTTTCAAAGTGTGAGAGTGTTTGATATTTGATATGCCACAATTTCTCTTGAAATCATATGTTGTGTGTTTGGTGGCATCTTCTTTCTGTGAGGTACATTGGAACTTGAGTTGTCTATAAGTTTCTACGTTCAATACTTGACTATGACCAAAAGAAAGGGTGTTTGAATTTTATGGGTGAGTTTTGCTAAGTTGTTGTCACGAGTCCTTATCTAATCTTGATGTCTTGCCCGCTTTCTGTGTATTCTTCTTCTTTGCTCGAGGACGAGCAAAAGTCTAAGTGTGGGGTTGTGATATTTGGCTATTTTACCTATTTTTTTAGGGTAGTTTTACCATGTTATGATAGTATACCTAAGAGTTTATATGCAAAATTCTCAAGAGTTGATACTAATTGAGTTGTTTGGTGTTGTAGGATTTGAACATGGTGAATTGAGCAAGGAAGTGCTAGTTTTGGAGCTAAAAGTGAATATGTTGAAGAGTTCAAGTGATCTGTGTGCCATGCGAGTGACACGGGAAGAAATAGAGTCTTTGCTTAGGAATTGAATAAAAATTTCGGCGTATTTAGGCCAAATACGCGAGCGCCACGCGAGCTGAATTGCCAGGAGAAAATCAGTCCGCATGGCACGCGGATACCACTCGAAGCACAAAGCTGTTAGGTGAAATTTTAAGGGCTTTTTGGTACTTTTGCTTAGTCCTATAGGGTATAAAAGCTTCTTTTGCCTCCGTTATGAATTATACACGGGGAAAGAGGCAAAAAGGAGGCTAGAGCTTTGGAGACTTCAAGAACACGAGTTTTTCCAAAATTCTTCCTTACTTTTTGTAATTTATTAATTCATGAATTATTTTGATATGACTATCATGAACATGAGTGACTAACTTACCCATTCTAGGATTGATTGAACCACTCCAATACTTATGTGCTATGAATATTTGTTTTGATGAATGAAACTTGTGAATTATTCCTATCTAAGTGTTTATGTTTTGATTGCTATTAATTGGAAGAGCTCCCAATTGATTGTTCCCATTATTCTTGTGTGTCTAGGGATAGATTCATAGGTTTGGGTTAAACACTTAGCAATATTTCAACCTAAAACCAAGGTATTACTTATGTTGTCAATAAGGTGATTTGTGACCATTGATCCTGATTGTGAATTAAACTTGTAGTCCTAGTTATCTTCATTAATTAATTGGAAAATTGGTTAGTGAAAGTTACTACTATTATATGGAAGTGAATAGTTGTATAATTGGAGCAATTGTTCAATAGGAAGAAAATCAAGTTGAATTTGTTAAAATAATTACTCTAACACATAGGTAGGAGTTGGGTAGATCAATCCTAGGCTTCTAAATCCTTGATCAATTTATTTCTTAATACTTTATAATTTACTTTTGTTACATTGAACCAATCATTCAAATACAAACCTTGGGAGTTAATTGGTTAGATAAATTAGTTAGAATAACAACTAGATTTGGAGCGTTCCCTGAGGGATTCGACCTCGGGACTTTAAGTACCGAGCTATATTTACTGCGACCGCTTAGTCCCTTTTATAGGGCGTAGTTGGGCGTGACCATACATCTCTTTACTTCTATTGTTTTGTTATTGATTGGTTTTTATCGCAGAAAGAACATTTTTTGTGACGTTCTGAACCTGAGAGTCGTACTTCTAATTTATTTTATTCTGCAGTTTATGGATGAGTGCTTGTCCTTGATGCGTCTGAGGTATAAGGCCTACCCCCGGCATTATGATAGCTCTGATCATATACTTGATCTGTTATTCTTGACAACTTGTGCCAACGATACAATGCGGTTGAAGAGGAAGCGAGGGGTTTTGATGTCAGCCTTGACAATTGGTTAGCACAATATTCGTTTGAGGATATATTCCTTGATTATGCCAAAGGTAAGTTTCCATATCCAGGTGGAAGGAAGTAGGATGGTGTAAAAAGACTCTTTGTCGTGTTTAACATTGAAAGCACGCATTATGTTACATGTGTCTTCCCTTTAGAGGAGGCAAGGATCAATGTCTGCGATTGCAACAATGGGGTGTACGATGAAGACCACTTTTATTCAATAATGGATCCAGTAAAGTAAATGTTCCCATTATACATCCGGCAGTCGGGGAAATTCAACCACCTCCCTCCTGAAATCCTTAATTTGGAAATGTGTCCGTATGAGCGCATCCAAGGCCTTCCAAGGAATTTGACTGGCACTACATGTGGAGCGTATACCATCATGTTCCTCAAACATTTGATGACCAACACTCCGATGGATTACCTGTGTGACAATGTGATAGAAGATTGTCTAGTTCAATTTGTTGTGGAAATATCCATGGCAAATTAGTCCCTTAGTATGGATGCTAATATTTGGATAATTACGTTTTTGTCCTTGATAGGTGTAAATATTTGGATGATTGCCCTTTTCTTTTGTTTTTTTTCGTTGTTTGATGATATCTATGGAAAATTATGAATATAGTTTTGCATTACACTGAACATCACGTTTACATTATTAGAACATATGTATGATGATCAATTTGACTTATAAACTTCAAAAACAATAGACTCTTGGAACAACATTAGTCATTTTCGGAACATTAAGTTGCATGTTCACATATTTCTTTAAAGATATTTATGGTTTAACTTAATGGATATTCAATGTTCAATAACTAGTAAATAACAATAGATGTCTTGAACACTAAAGTTTATACATTGATAATTAAGAACCAGGTAAAAATATTCTTGATTGTTCAAAGATTCAGCGCTTTACAAAAGTATGCTAATTATATTGGCATTTAAACAAAGACATTACTTAATAAACAACCATATTAACATCCAACAGAAACCCAAAATAAGCATTTACACTTCAATGTAATGCAGTCCCTTCTTGTTTGAAGATTTCTATCTAGAGCATAGTCTTTATCCTCTTTATTTCATTGTTCATCTTTTTGACGTCCTTTTTGTAGTCATGAAAGAATTCCTCAAATTTGAACTTCCAACCCCAAACTTCAGCCCGAAGTTGTTCCAAAATATCATTAGCCCGTTCTTGTTGTGGTGTAACTGGTGCTGCAGAAGTGTTTTGGCTTGATAGTCGACTTGTCCTTCCTCCTCTTGTAGTGGTTGCTCCTCTTGCCGTTCTTCCTCCTCTTGGCGTGGCTGCTCCTCTTGTCGTGGTTGCTCCTCTTGGCGTGGATGCTCCTCTTCCCATGCTTGCTCTTGTATTGGTTGCTCATGTTCTTGCAGTGGTAGTAACTATTGAGGAGGAAGGTCGGCGAGCCATTTTGTTATATATTTATTTTTGATTGAAGATTATAGTTGTTGTATAGGCTTTTCAATGGTTTGATCGAGTATTTATAGGAGCTCAAAAGAGGTAACCGATTTAAGTTTATTGTAGCCACTTGCCGACACTAGCCGTTATGTATTTTTTTCATTTTTTGAGGTGACGCATTCGTTGTTTGCTTCAAATTTGAACTATAAAATTCAAAAATAATAGACTATTGGAATGAAACTTGCTTGTAGTCGTTCAGTGTATTGTAGGGGCTAGCCGTTAAATGCATTATGATGATAAATTTGAAAAACAATAGACTATTGGAAGGGCATAAGTAATTTTCTAGAACATCTGTATGATGATCAATTTGAATTATAAACATCAAAAATCAATATGAAGATGTTCTGACTTCCACGTCAAGGATTATGCACCCCACAATTAAAACACGTGGACTAACTCCAACCATTAAATATGAATAGGAACATCCTCAAATCATCACATATGTGAAACGACCTCGGTCAGTCGTTTCGGAAGTTAGGACTCCGATTGGCGTGTCGATAATTTTAAAATATTCATAATGTCCATTAGGACCTGTCTGTAAAATTTGAGCTAAATCAGACCTCGTTTGGTAGGCATCGGAAGAAGGTTTCAGTTTTCCTTGGCAATAAATATTAAAAAGAGATTTTCGAGCTCGGTTTTGCCGAATGAGCTCCGATTCGAAATTCGAAAGCGCCGTTGGGTTCGTATGATTATTTTTGACTTTGGTGAACTTTCGAAAGTGAATTTCGATGTTGTTCGGCAAGTTTCCGCTAAAATGCCGAAAGTTAAATAATTTGACATTTTTCATTTAAATTCGCATTTTGAGTTTCGGGAGTCCAATTTGAGATCCGTCTTCGCGAGTATGTTACATATATTTTGTATAACTCGTATGAAAAAGTTGGAATTATTTCGAATATCGTAGGGCACCTTTATAATTTAAACCGTAGCAGCGAATTCTAAAGAAAAAAAAAAGAGAAATCATAAAACCTAAAAGACAAAAGAAGGAAAACGAAATGGAAATGAACTTATGTCGGCTTAGCTAAGATTGAGCTAATTACATATATGTTTTCAAAGTAAAAGGAACGAAACAGAGAACCAAAAAGCGGAAAGCTACAGAGAAACACAGAAGAGAAAAATGCCAGAAAATGAGAAAAGGGGCCAGAGAAAAATAGTATTTTCACCCCAGAACATTCAGGTAATGATCCTAATATATTATTTGAGTTTATTACGTGTGTTTGAATATGTTTTAACGGTAAAATTTGGAATATTATACATCGTTTTAATAAGTTCAATTAATAGTTTAAAGGGTCAAATGGACCCTGATAATGAAATTGATTATATATTCGTACTCAGGGAGTTATGGGTAACTTATAAATGTAATTTATTTGGGGTTTGGTTATGTGACCTTAAACCCTGTACATAGGCCTGGCCTGCGTATTGCGTATGCGAATAGGGTATCAGGTTCCTACTTGGATTGCCCTAAGATGTGAGGAATGAAGCCTTTAGTCTAATGTGATATATTTTTCTGCTTATTGATCACAGTGGGATCGTTTGGCAATGAATTCAAAGAATAACGCGGTTGTTGGTCGCAATGCTAACTTTTGAGAGAGGTAAGTATTTATATCCATTTCTTTGGAGGCACTTGGCCTCGTGGATTTTCTACCACGTGTTTCCTTACGTGTGTAGCTGTACTCATTACGCCTTAGCTTTGGATTTACATTGTATATTATATGTTATGCCCTGTTGTTGGTATTGCATTAAACATATGAGCATTGCACTCTGGTTTTGAGTATTGCATATACTTCCCGGTTGGCGATGAGAGTCCCGCGCCGGCGAAGGGTCATTATTACATATACTTCCTGGTTGGCGATGAGAGTCCCGCACCGGCGAAGGGTCATTATTGCATATACTTCCCGGTTGGCGATGAGAGTCCCGTACCGGTGAAGGGTCATTATTGCATATACTTCCCGGTAATCGATAAGAGTCCCGAGCCGGTGAAGGATCATCATTGCATATACTTCCCGGTAATCGATGAGAGTCCCGAGCCGGTGAAGGATCATCATTGCATATACTTCCCGGTAATCGATGAGAGTCCCGAGCCGGTGAAGGGTCATATTTGCATATATCTCCTGGTAGACGATGAGAGTCCCGCGCCGGAGATAGGTATCAGACATATGTGACTGCATTGCATTGTACCGCATTCATCCCATCTCCGCATACTGTCTATTGTGTGTATTGTGTTGTGTTTTATGTATGCGGTTTGTACACTATGTCGTGGACATATCTCAGTTTACCTATATATTTCTGGTTCGTATTCTGGGTTGCGGGGATCGGGTTGCACGCCGCAACAGGATAAATATATGGATCGAGTTGCACGCCGCAACGATATAAATATATGGATCGGGTTGCACCCCGCAACGGTATAAGCATATGGATCGGGTTGCACGCCGCAACAGTATAAATATATGGATCGGATTGCACGCCGCAACAGGATAATTATATGGATCGGGTTGCACGCCCCAACAGGATGTAATTCTGATTGTTGATATGTTTGGGATACCTATATGTTCTGGCTATTTTATGTTACTGGTTGTTAATGAGTTTGTGATTCCATACGTGCTTCTAGTTATTATCTGGCTATGCCTTTTTATAATTTAAATAAGAGGAATTTGATTTATATGTTTCTTCCCCCTGGCTAGCTATCCTATTCCTTGAGGTGGCTAGTCCGCCCCACTTATTGAGTCCTTTTGACTCACCCTTGTTTGTTGTTTGTTTCTTGTCTATCTATTTCGTTTAGGCAGGTTCGCTCCAGGATTGAGTTCGCCACGTTGTTCAGGAGCGAAGACGACTCCAGCTGTCAGGGTGAGCCAGCTTTATTCCGGATGGCCACTAGTTTATTGTTTATTATTTCAGTTGCATTCTGCTCCCTTCAGGAGGTATCTATCTTCTTTTGTACTCTTAGATGTCTAGTCTGGATAGCCCTAAACCTAGTATGTAGGGTAGTTAGTTGTAATTTCTTTTGTACAGCTTAGAGGTATCAGTATGTCTGTGTTTTTATTTTAAGTCTTGTCCTTATTTATGAATTGTTATATTATTTTTCGAATTAAATTAGTTAGGGTTCGCCCGACAGGTCTAGGGGAGGATGTCGGGTGCCCGCACGGCCTAGTCGAATTCCAGGTCGTGTCAGTTGGTATCAGAGCCCAGTTTAGAGCCTATCCAGACTAAGACAGTGTCTAGTAGAGTCTCGCTGATGGGTACGTAGACGTCCGTACTTATCTACGAGAGGCTATGATGGCATTTAGAAAGTTTTACTTCCTTCATTTCCGATCGTGCGTCGGTTTAGGATGCAAAAGGATTTTCGTTAATTCCTTTGTGGTAATTGTGAACCTTCGTGCGACAAATCGGCAAACCGTACGAGTTCAAGATGAAGCAGTCTAGCCTGGGGCTAGCACTGACGAAGCCCCGAGAGTTTTTAATCGTGCTGACGATCTAGTTACGGATGTTCGGGCTCGCGATGAGCAAGAGAGCAGGGCCTTGTGGTTTCTTTGGCTCTCTACGATGCTTTACGAGAATCTTGGCGACGCAGATACCGCAAAAACCTATTATTCGCTGGGCAGCCTATCAGGTTGCCGCATGTGCAGATGCTCGATCTCAGGGAGCTCCTTTCCTGGTTCTTAATATTGCTGCAGTAAATTGTATTCCGGAAGTAGTAGGTGTTGTACCTCTAATTGTTCTAGCTGGTTAGCCAGCCGAGGTATCAGTTCGGTCCGAGTGTCTGAAGAGGTTGCATTATTTTACGCGGTTGAACCTTCCGATAATCTTAAGAAATGCATCAGATAAACCTCGTGATTCTATTTAAAATAAAATGATGTCAGCATATCCTTCAGGCTCTTGTTATATCGAGCGGTATGGTGTCGATTATTCTATTTTCCAGTTTCAGAGGTCCAGTGTTGAATTGGTGGACTGCTCTTTATTAGCCAACTTTGTTCGGTTTTTCTTCTAGATTCGTGGAAAAGTTCCTTTCGAGTACCGAACAAGATGAAAAATATTTCCAGTTTGAGTGGATTGGACAGGGTAGCCTGTCGGTTAGCCTGTTGGTTTCACAATATGAGATTGAATTCTATAAAATGGCTGAATATGCATTTGGACTAGTCTATAAGCCTTTCGAGAAATTCAAAGATTTATTGATGACCTTTCTTTTTCCTTGAGATCCTAGATGGCTCGAGAGATTGAGGTCGGGAATTCATTTGATGTTGTTATTGATATTGCTCGGAGGTACGAGGCATACCATAAGTTAGAGCGGGAAAGAAAGAGATCCCGTGGCTCTAGTGGGCAACCATGGTACCTCATTTGGAGGTAAGAATTTTGATTATTTTGGGAGGTCATCTTCCAGGTTATCTCAGCTTCTGTCACGTGATTCTTAGAGTGCGCCAGTAGCTCGTCAAGATCAGGTTCAGTGTTTTCTTTACAGCTATCAACAATCATTCCAGCTTCCATTTTTCAGAAAAAATGTGGTATCATTGTAGTGAGTCTGATTATCCTTTGAGGAGTTCTCCTGTTATCATTGTCGTGAGTCCGGCTATCCTTTGAGGAGTTTTCCCTTACCCCAAAAAGTGGGCAGTCGTCCTTTCTCTCGTCATCAGGCACCTACACAGTCGCATGAGATTTCATTTGGATCTCGATCAGCCAGAGAAATGCCATCGTCCAGTAGAAGTTGAGAGCGTGGTGGCAGTGGTTCTCCAGAAAGGGCTTGTCAGGGTATTGGCTCAGCTCAGCTGCAGAGGCAGTACTATGAACTGCTAGTCTGGCAGGATGCTGAGGCATCCGATGTAGTAGACCCGTGTGTTTCTTCTTCCCTTATCTGTAAGTACGATTTATCTTTCCGATCGATCTAGAAATTGTGTGTCTTATCATGTTTCGACGGTCTCCTTGAATATTGTCGTAATTAAGAATCGGTTGCGGTTTCTGATATGATTTATTCTTGGCATTTATGAGACCCTACTAGTTTTTCTAGTCTAAATATGAGAGATTTGACAGTGAGTGGCGCTATTGTTAGCTTGGCATCTTGTTACGCCACCTTCTGTTATTATATCAATTCAGTTTACCTCTCTTCTCGAAAATCAATGTTGGTAGGATGATGGGATTCTTATTCTTTACCATCAGGAAGTGTCGTTGTGTAAAGTGATTTGTAAGTGATACTCGATCTACGTGTCTCCTCTTGGTTCAAGATGCTAGTAGAGTCATGTTATTCCATGAGCTTCTCTCAGTTGTAAAAGAGTTTACTGATAAATTGTCAGAATTTCGTTCTTATTGGAAGGTTAAAATTGGTATGGATGTTTTTCCATAAAGCTTATTTAATGTCTATCTCTTCAATTGCGATTTTTTGGCTCGCTTGACGCGAAAGTAGTCTAGCTTTGGTAGTCAAGCAAATAAGAAGATGAACTTCCTGAAGCTCTAATTATATCTATCCTCGATCTATTTCCATTTCTTCTTCGTCCTGCACTAGTGAGCTTGGGCGATTGGTAGCCGCTTGTGACGTTCCCTGTGTTGAGCCAGAGTACGTGTTATTGTGGCCGGGTAAGCATATTATTATTTTGGAAGTATATTATTGTTTTGGTCCAGTTGTCTCATCTTGTTATCCGTTTAACATGTTTATGTTATTAGTTTATCCGGGTATCCATTCCCATGTATAGTATAGTGCTGGTTCTGTTTTTGCGGATCATCCAGTTTCAAGGGAAACTCTGCCGAAATTTTTATATAGAAGTACCATCCATCGGGCGGTGGTGTTTGCGGCAAAGGTATGGAGTTGTGAACTTGAGAGTTGCAGCTGTTTGGCAACTCGAAAGGGTAGTTGGTAGCTTAGGTCTGCCTACGTTCAGCTTTTAGCTAAATCTTCTTTAGTCCAGCAGAATGCGCGAGGATGGTTATTCCTATTCAAATGGCTGCATGAGTTTGTGCTTTAAGTGGAGGAGTCTTCCTCTAAATACTGAATGGTAATGTTAAATCTCTGAGGTGTTGATACCACTTTTCTCACGACCCAAAGTAAGGCCACGGCAGAAATCTACAATGAGTGTCGATCATTGCTAAACCTACTAATAATCTATTAATGACAGAGATAAGCTGGCAACCTGATCATATATATGTACCTACCTGCTGAAAGCATAAAGTCTAGAAAGATGACACGACTTTAACTTGCTGGCAATTAGAACACTAAGCCACAAATTCTGCTATGTCACACTTCATTTCGTCCCACCAATAAATCTGCTTAAGATCATGGTACACCTTAGTCGAACCTGGATGAATACTTTATTTGGAATAATGTGCCTCCATCATAATCTATCCACGTAAATCTGCAATATCAGAAACTTAAAGTCTATCTTTATACATGAAAACACCATCAGTAGTGACCCTGTATGGTGACTCCGGTTTTCTTCTGGCTATCTGTCTGTATTCAACCAGAACTGGATCCTCATATTGACGTTGTTTTACTTCATGAAAAAAATTTAGAGTTAAAGGTCTAGTGCAGCTTGTCGTCCATCCATCATTGGCATATCTCATTCATACCTCAACTCCTTGAGAGGTTACTTTAGCGCTGTAAGTACTCATGTAATCAACTTTGTTGCTGGTATTCTGCCTCAGCTCATGGTCCAACTACATGTCTCTTTTATATTTACTTTTTCAAGTCATAATATTTCCAATTCAAAGACAATACCCTGAAGTAGATGTTCAGTCTGAAGATTATTCCTGGTCTACATCATACTATCCAGTAGTATTTGCATGATCCTTATCTTTATATGATAGACCCTGTTCAGATGAGCCTTTGATATACATTAGATATGAGTAACTACATTCCCACAAGGAGTTGCGGAACAACAGTAAAATCAACCGAGATATTGCATAGTGCATTCGTAAAAATAATATAGCTTGTATCAAATCTTCTATAGTGAGTAGTGACAAGGTACTACAAAAGCTCCCCCTATTGCATCAAGCGTGAGCTAATTTTTAGTTCCATCGACCTATTTTATCTCGAAAAGTATATCGAAGAGGTGATTATCGTCTGCATCATGTTAACTCATTCAAAGTTCCGTGTATCTTTGCTTCGAAAATGTAGAACTCTCTTCTCGCAATCGAGGAAGGATCCAATTAGTCAGAATAAGTTGTGCAATGGTACCATTATATTATCCAGATATATTTTATTCCAAAAGTACGATATGCGTGTTATGATTCTGATTCTGTAATCAGGTGATAAGGCCCGTGGAGTAGCTTATGAAGGTCGTATAAGTTCTCTTGTTATCGGCGTTAATCTTGCTTTAGATTTAGGCTCGTTCGAGGACGAACGAGAGTTTAAGTGGAGGAGAATGAAACGACCTCGGTCAGTCGTTTCGGAAGTTAGGACTCCGATTGGCGTGTCGATAATTTTAAAATATTCATAATGTCCATTAGGACCTGTCTGTAAAATTTGAGCTAAATCAGACCTCGTTTGGTAGGCATCAGAAGAAGGTTTCAGTTTTTCTTGGCAATAAATATTAAAAAGAGATTTTCGAGTTTGGTTTTGCCGAATGAGCTCCGATTCGAAATTCGAAAGCGCCGTTGGGTTCGTATGATTATTTTTGACTTTGGTGAACTTTCGAAAGTGAATTTCGATGTTGTTCGGCAAGTTTCCGCTAAAATGCCGAAAGTTAAATAATTTGACCTTTTTCATTTAAATTCGCATTTTGAGTTTCGGGAGTCCAATTTGAGATCCATCTTCGCGAGTATGTTACATATATTTTGTATAACTCGTATGCAAAAGTTAGAATTATTTCGAATATCGTAGGGCACCTTTTTAATTTTAACCGTAGCAGCGAATTCTAAAGAAAAAAAAAGAAAAAAAGAGAAATCATAAAACACTAAAAGACAAAAGAAGGAAAACGAAATGGAAATGAACTTATGTCGGCTTAGCTAAGATTAAGCTAATTACATATATGTTTTCAAAGTAAAAGGAACGAAACAGAGAACCAAAAAGCGGAAAGCTACAGAGAAACACAGAAGAGAAAAATGCCAGAAAATGAGAAAAGGGGCCAGAGAAAAATAGTATTTTCACCCCAGAACATTCAGGTAATGATCCTAACATATTATTTGAGTTTATTACGTGTGTTTGAATATGTTTTAACGGTAAAATTTGGAATATTATACATCGTTTTAATAAGTTCAATTAATAGTTTAAAGGGTCAAATGGACCCTGATAATGAAATTGATTATATATGCGTACTCAGGGAGTTATGGGTAACTTATAAATATAATTTATTTGGGGTTTGGTTATGTGACCTTAAACCCTGTACATAGGCCTGGCCTGCGTATTGCGTATGCGAATAGGGTATCAGGTTCCTACCTGGATTGCCCTAAGATGTGAGGAATGAAGCGTTTAGCCTAATGTGATATATTTTTCTGCTTATTGATCACAGTGGGATCGTTTGGCAATGAATTCAAAGAATAACGCGGTTGTTGGTCGCAATGCTAACTTTTGAGAGAGGTAAGTGTTTATATCCATTTCTTTGGAGGCACTTGGCCTCGTGGATTTTCTACCACGTGTTTCCTTACGTGCGTAGCTGCCGATAGGCGTACTCATTACGCCTTAGCTTTGGATTTACATTGTATATTATATGTTATGCCCTGTTGTTGGTATTGCATTAAACATATGAGCATTGCACTCTGGTTTTGAGTATTGCATATACTTCCCGGTTGGCGATGAGAGTCCCGCGCCGGCGAAGGGTCATTATTGCATATACTTCCCGGTTGGCGATGAGAGTCCCGCACCGGCGAAGGGTCATTATTGCATATACTTCCCGGTTGGCGATGAGAGTCCCGCACCGGTGAAGGGTCATTATTGCATATACTTGCCGGTAATCGATAAGAGTCCCGAGCCGGTGAAGGATCATCATTGCATATACTTACCGGTAATCGATGAGAGTCCCGAGCCGGTGATGGATCATCATTGCATATACTTCCCGGTAATCGATGAGAGTCCCGAGCTGGTGAAGGGTCATATTTGCATATATCTCCTGGTAGACGATGAGAGTCCCGCGCCGGAGATAGGTATCAGACATATGTGACTGCATTGCATTGTACCGCATTCATCCCATCTCCGCATACTGACTATTGTGTGTATTGTGTTGTGTTTTATGAATGCGGTTTGTACACTATGTCGTGGACATATCTCAATTTACATATATATTTCTGGCTCGTATTCTGGGTTGCGGGGATCGGGTTGCACGAGGCAACAGGATAAATATATGGATCGAGTTGCACGCCACAAAACGGTATAAGCATATGGATCGGGTTGCACGCCGCAACATTATAAATATATGGATCGGATTGCACGCCGCAACAGGATAATTATATGGATCGGGTTGCACGCCGCAACAGGATGTAATTCTGATTGTTGATATGTTTGGGATACCTATATGTTCTGGCTATTTTATGTTACTGGTTGTTAATGAGTTTGTGATTCCATACGTGCTTCTAGTTATTATCTGGCTATGCCTTTTTGTAATTTAAATAAGAGGAATTTGATTTATATGTTTCTTCCCCCTGGCTAGCTATCCTATTCCTTGAGGTGGCTAGTCCGCCCCACTTATTGAGTCCTTTTGACTCACCCTTGTTTGTTGTTTGTTTCTTGTCTATCTATTTCGTTTCGGTAGGTTCGCTCCAGGATTGAGTTCGCCACGTTGTTCAGGAGCGAAGACGACTCCAGCTGTCAGGGTGAGCCAGCTTTATTCCGGATGGCCACTAGTTTATTGTTTATTATTACAGTTGCATTCTGCTCCCTTCAGGAGGTATCTATCTTCTTTTGTACTCTTAGATGTCTAGTCTGGATAGCCCTAAACCTAGTATGTTGGGTAGTTAGTTGTAATTTCTTTTGTACAGCTTAGAGCTATCAGTATGTCTGTGTTTTTATTTTAACTATTGTCCTTATTTATGAATTGTTATATTATTTTTCGAATTATATTAGTTAGGGTTCGTCCGACAGGTCTAGGGGAGGATGTCGGGTGCCCGCACGGCCTAGTCGAATTTCGGGTCGTGTCAATATGTAACCCAAAAGGCACCAAGCCTATATAATAACATCTGCACAACAACAACTGGGACAACAACAACAATGCCTCGCAGAGGAAGGCACCCAAGAACACCAGAACATGATAGTAGACTGCCAAGGTTCACTGAAATCGATCATCTTCGTTTAGATATTGCATCCTCGACCTGAGATGTTGATCAGTTTGCAGTATATATTGGAAATGTGGAAGATCAAGTGACACAATTAAGGACTAGGTTCTAAGAATTCCGTGAGGATATGAATCTTTTCAAGCGTATGCTCTGTGGTATTCAAGCTGAACTCAAGATTGACCCCCTGAACTACCCTTCACCACCAAATCCTCCAATGGCACATATGTGAAATGAAGAAATAATGTTGTTTGAATAATCTCTTTTTAAGTCTAGCCATTTAATTTTTTGTTTGTTTTGAATGTCATGTTTTGAAGTTTTGTCCTTTAATTTTCAGTACAATTTATGCATGTTTTGAATATTTATGAATATTGTTTTGCATTACTCTGAACATCACGTTTACAATATTAGAACATCTGTGTGATGATCAATTTGAATTATATACTACAATGAATAGACTTTTGGAATGCCATTAGTAAATGCTCGATGCATTAAGTTAAACGTTCAAAATGAGTAAATCTTAGCTACTATGAACAACAATTGATATCAAATAAACCTAGCTATTATGAAAGAAAAACAAACTGCCCAAGACAAGAAGAAATACATCTTCCAACGTTGTAATTTAGCCTCTAACTTATTAATCTTCAATAAATTTGTCGTATTACAAGCCCCTAATTTGTCCACTTCTTTCACCAAATTGGCCCTTTCTTCACAAACTTCATCCAGTGAAATTTTCAACTTATTTATAAACAATGTAGTAGGCTGGGGATACTCCTCATCACACCATTCCCAAAATCCACAATTTCTAGTACCCTTGGGGGGACACTTGCAATATTTTCGTCCAGCATTTGACAGTGTGCTAGCTGTAAACTGAATCGTAGATAAGCCACACCAACATCGACGTTGTTTTGATGAGCTACGAGAATCAATTGATTCTTGAGACATGGTGTGGTACTTTACTGGTTAAGTTGTGTTAAAAAGATGAAGAAGTAGAGAGGGTAGAAGACCCAATTTATATTTGAGAGATGGGTAAAATGACCCAATTTATTGAATGGTTGGGGTTAGTCCACGTGTTTCAATTGTGATGCGTGATGGGTCATTTACATCTTTTCGGAGCGGGTTAATGGAATGGGTTAGATTAAAGTAAGTTGTGGAGCGGGTCACTCCTCGTATTTTAAACGGGTTGCTCCACGTATTTTAGCATTAGAAAACCATGTTTGGCACGTAAAAGAGATCATTCTAATATCTCTAAAAAAAATGTATCCGTTGTATTAGAGCTAATGCATCCATAACAAACACCAAAATACATGCGTGGAACATGTAGTATTTTAGCATTGGAAAACCATGTTTGGCACGTACAAGAGATCGTTCTAATATCTCTAAAAAACATGTATCTGTTGTAGTAGAGCTAATGCATCTATAAAAAATACCAAAAGACATGCTAGGAACATGTAAGATTGATTTGTTTAAGATTGTGTGTATGGATTTCTAACAAAAATGTATGTATTTATTGATAAGTTTTGAAACCGTCAGTTTTTTTAAAATTTCCTAATATTAATGCAAAAACATCAAATTTACATTACGAACATGAGTTTGTATGTTCAGTTCATAATAGGTGCCTAATTTAATATGTATTATTTTAATCATGAATATGATTGTAAAAATAAACTATAGAACATGACTAGATTAATAAGGCTTTTATATTTATGGTTAAATCATCATAATATAAAATATTCACTTAGTTAAAACAACATATAATGAAGTCCTCAATAAATGAGTAATGCTTTCAGTAAATATAAATAAGTAATCACTTTCAATAGATATAAATGAGTAGTCACTCTAATAGACATAAATGAGTAAACACTTTCAATAGACATGTTATTGAGTAATCACTTTGAATACATATAAATGATGTATTACAATCAATACTTGTATGACTTAAAGTCTTTGTTGTGGTAGATACACGAAGAATGTGTGAAATTTGTGAATGAAATTGTATATTTATTCAAATCGATTAGTAATGTGTCTAAATAGTGGATAGAACGTCCGATCTATACTATAATTTATTAGAATATATTTTTTGATGATTAAAAGTGTTAATTGAAGTAGAATCAACCCTAAACTCCTAATCCAAATAACTTAATAATTACATTTTGGTATAATTAACAACATATATTTGGTTTTGCATACACATAGCATGTCTTGGAATCTTATTAAACTACCCCAAAAGTTAAGTTCTAATTAAAAAGGAGGCTGATCAGTCTTATCAATTCCATCATTTAAAGCGTCGAGCACCCGCCCCTTTCTTCTCTTACACACTTCTCAAGTCTTCTTTTCGAGTCTTCTATGGAACATTTTCGTCTGCATCGTCGCCGACCATCTATATTTCTCCGATAACATCTAAAGGTAAATTTTGAATTATATTGATGTTTATCAAATAAATCGGGGTTTTTTTTTCTATTTCGATAAAGGTATGGTTTTTACACCTTCTTACTGGTTCTGCATTGAAATTCTCATGAAAATGTCTGTTTTTGTTGATTTTTTCATCAAATAGTGATGTGTTGTTGTACAAACAGTGAAACTTTTGCATATTTATGTTAATAACGATGTTTAGACCATACTCCTTCTGCTATGTCAAACTTCTTCATACGGTGCTCTGAACGTGTGTTAAGATGTTTCAAGTTGCTGATGAAGTTTAGTTGTATTTTGTTAAAAGAAATTTGGCGTTCACTAATAATATGTAATGGAAGTATGATCAAGTTAACACATAATCTGATAGTTTTCATTCATTAGTAAAGAAACAAAATACATATACAAAAGTACTTGATATAATGCTTAAACAAAAGTACTAGATATAATGCTTAAACAAAAGTACTACATATGATGCTTCATAGTATGCAATAGAACAAGATATATAACTAATTTTCAGCATTCGGAGAATTTGTAGGAGTATCAAACTTGATACAACCCGATGCACGAGCAAGCCATTCACAAAGAGCCAAGCACGGGAATTGCAGCAGTTGCAGGCCATGTTTGCACAATTGGAACTGATGGGGCAAGTGTTGGAGGGTTCAGGACATTTCTGCATGCTTACTGCCTCAGAATCAGGAGATGTTCATCGCGATCGCGAGTATCCAGACGCCATCGCGGAAGGCCAAAAAGTTGATCAGCGCAATTGCACAACATCAGCCGCGATCGCGCAAGGAAGAAATAAAGAGTTGCGCGATCGCGAGCCATCAAACGCGATCACGCATAAGGCTAAATATGGATGAAGGACAATGCCTTTGTGACTGTGTGACCATAGCCGCGATTGCGAGGCTTAGAATTATTGCATTGCGAGATAGCGCCTGCTCCAGCGCGATCGAGCTGCAACGTTGATCAGAATGCCATGTTTCAGCTAATGACATATTGAAGGCCCATTGTTAAGGGTAATTCAGGCAGATTGTGCCATTTTTAGAACCCCTATGTAAAGTGCCACGACCCGGGATCCGGCTAGGCCGTGCGGGCACCCGACATCCTCCCCTAGACCCGTCGGTCGAACCCTTACACTTTAAATTAGGAAAATAAATATAACAATTTATAAATAAGAGCAAGACTTAGAAAAAAAACAACACAGACATGCTGATACCTCTAAGCTGTACAAAAGAAATTACAGCTGACAACCCAACATACTAGGTTTAGGGCTATCCAGACTAGACATCTAAGAGTACAAAGAAGAAAAATACCTCCTGAAGGGAGCAAAATGCAACTGAAATAATAACCAATAAACTGGTGGCCATCCGAAATAACAGCTAGCTCACCCTGACAGCTGAAGTCGTCTTCGCTCCTTCACAACGTGGCGAACTCAATCTTGGAGTGAACCTACCGAAACGAAATAGATAGATAAGAAACAAACAACAAACAAGGGTGAGTCGAAAGGACTCAATAAGCGGGGCAGACTAGCCACCTCAAAGAATGGGATAGCTAGCCAGGGAGAAGAAACAGATAAACCAAACTCTTCTTATTTAAATTATAAAAAGGCAGAGCCATATAATAACTAGAAACACGTATGGAATGACAAACTCATATACAACCAGGAACGTAAGATAACCAATACATATAGGTATCCCGAACGCATCAACAATTGAAAATACATCCTGTTGCGGTGTGCAACCCGATCCATATGTTCATCTTGTTGCGGCGTGCAACCTGATCCGTAGATTTTTACCGTTGCGGCACGCAATCCGATCCATATATTTATATAGTTGCGGCGTGCAACCCGATCCATATATTTATACTGTTGTGGCGTGCAACCCGATCCCTGCAGCCAGAAAAACGAGCCAGAAATATATAGGCAAACTGAGATATGTCCACAATATGGTGTACATACCGCATACATAAAACACAACACAATACACACAATAGTCAGTATGCGGTGCAATGAGATGTGATGAATGCGGTATGATGCAATGCAGTTACATATGCCTGATACCTATCTCCGCCGCGGGACTCTCATCGGGGCTCTAATCGATTACCGGGAAGTATATGTAATGATGACCCCTCACCGGTGCGGGACTCTCATCGCCAACCGGGAAGTATATGCAATAATGACCCTTCGCCGGTGCGGGACTCTCATCGCCAACCGGGAAGTATATGCAATAATGACCCTTCGCCGGTGTGGGACTCTCATCGCCAACCAGGAAGTAGATGCCAACTTATAGCCAGAGTACAATGCTCAGCTCCTCAACGCAATACCAACAACAGGACATAACATATAATATACAATTTAAATTCAATACTAAGGCGTAATGAGTACGCCTATCGGCAGCTACACACGTAAGGAACACGTGGTAGAAAATCCACGAGGCCAGGTGCCTCCAAAGAAATGGATATAAACACTTACCTTGTGACAAAGTTAGCACATCTACTCAATAACCGCTTTGTCCTTTAGTTTCATTGCCAAACCATCCCACTCTATTAAATAAGCAGAAAAGTATATCAAATTAGGCTAAAGGCTTCATTCCTCACATCTTAGGCCAATCCGGTTAGGAACCTGATACCCTATTTGCACACGCAATATGCAGGCCAGACCTATATTCAGGGTTTAAGGTCACATAATCAAACCCCAAATAAATTACATTTATATGTTGCCCATAACTCACTGAGTACGAATATATATTCAATTCTATTATCGGGGTCCATTTGACCCTTTAAACTATTAATTGAACTTATTAAAACGATGTATAATATTCCAAGTTTTACCGTTAAAAGATATTCAAACACACGTAATAAACTCAAATAATATATTAGGATCATTACCTGACTGTTTCAGGGTGAAAATTCTACTTTTCTCCGGCCCCTTTTCTTATTTTCTGGCATTTTTTTCCCTGCGTTTTCTCGTTTTTATTTTTTTCTATGCGTATGTACATCTGTTTCTGTTGCTACATAAAGCTAAGGACCAAAATGGTCCACCGCCTTTCTTTTAAGTTTTTGTCATTTTCTCTTTTTTTTTTCTTTTTCTTTTAAAATTCGTTGTTACGGTAAAAATTAAAACGGCACCCTACGATATTTGAAATAATTCCAACTTTTGCATACAAGTTATACAAAATATATGTAACATACTCGCGAAGGCGGATCTCGAATTGGTCTCCCGAAACTCAAGATGCACATTTAAATAAAAAAAAGTCAAATTATTTAACTTTCGGAATTTTAGCGGAACTAGCCGAACAACATCGAAAATCACTTCCGAAAGTTCACAAAAATCATAAATAATCATACGAACCTAACGGCGCTTTCGGATTTCGAATCGGAGCTCATTCGCCAAAACCGAGCTCGAAAATCTCTTTTTAATATTTGTCGATAATAAAACAGAAACCTTCTTCCGATGCCTACAAAACAAGGTCTGATTTATCTCAAATTTTACAGACAGGTCCTAATGGACCTTACGAATATTTTAAAATTATCGGCACGCCAATCGAAGTCCTAACTTCTGAAACGACTGACCGAGGTAGTTTCATTCTCCTCCACTTAAACTCTTCTAAAGAAAAATTCGCACAGATAACAAAAGAACTTCCATGACCTTCATAAGCTACTCCACGGATATTATGTCATGATTGCAGAATCTCAATTATAACACGAATACCGAACTCTTGGAATAAAATATATCTGGATAATATGATAATACCGTTGCCGGGATTATTCTGACTAAGCTGATCCTTCCTCGATCACGAGAGGGGAGTTCTACATTTTTGAAGCAAAGATACACGGAACTTTGAATGGATTAACATGATTCAGCCGATAATCACCTAATTCGATATACCTTTCGATATAGAACAGGTCGATGGAACTAAGAATTAGCTTACGCTTGATGCAATAGGAGAGCTTTTGAAGTACCTTGATACTACACACTATAGAAGATTTGATGCAGGCTATATTCTTTTTACAAACACACTATGCAACATCTCAGTTGATGTTAGGGTTGTTCCACAAGTTCCTTGTGGGAATGTAGTTACTCATATCCTAATGTATCTCAAAGGTTCATCTGAACAAGGTCTATCATATAAGGATAAGGATTATGCAAATACTACTGGATAGTATGATGCAAACCAGGAATAATCTCCAGACTGAACATCTACTTCAGGGTATTGTCTTTGAATTGGAAATATTATGTCTTGCAAAAGTGAACATAAAAAAGACATGTAGTTGGACCATGAGCTGAGCCAGATACCAGCAACAAAGTTGATTACATGAGCACTTACAACGCTAAAGTAACGTCTCAAGGAGTTGAGGTGTGAAGGAGATATGCCAATGATGGATAGACGACAAGCTGCACTAGACCTTTAACTCTAAATTTTCATGAAGTAAAACAACGTCAGTATGAGGATCCAGTTCTAGTTAAATACAGACAGATAGCCAGAAGAAAACTGGAGTCACAATACAGGGTTTAGCAATGATCGACACTCATTGTAGGTTTTTGTCGTGGCCTTACTTTGGGTCGTGAGAAAAGTGGTATCAACACCTCACAGATTTAATATTAACATTCAGTATTTGGAGGAAGACTCCTCCACTTAAAGCACAAACTCATGCAGCCATTTGAATAAGAATAACCATCCTCTCGCAGTCTGCTGGACTAAAGAAGATTTAGCTAAAAGCTGAACGTAGGCAGACCTAAGCTACCAACTACCCTTTCGAGTTGCCAAACAGCTGCAACTTTCAAGTTCACAACTCCATACCTTTGCCGTAAACACCACCGCCTGATTGATGGTACTTCTATATAACAATTTCGGCAGAGTTTCCCCTGAAACTGGATGATCCGAAAAAACAGAACCAGCATTATACTATACATGGGAATGAATACCCGGATAAACTGATATCCAAAATAATAATATGCTTACCCGGATACAATAACATGTACTCTGACTCAACACAGGGAACGTCACAAGCGGCTACCAATCGCCCAAGCTCACTAATGCCGGACGAAGAAGAAATGGAAATGGACCGAGGATAGAAATAATTAGAGCTTAGGAAGATCTTCTTCTTATTTTCTTGGCTACCAAAGCTAGACTACTTATGAGTCAAAGTAGCCCAAGAATCGCAATCGAAGAAACAGATATTAAATGAGCTTTATGGAATGACATCTATGCCAATTTAATAACATGACTTTACTAGCGTTTTGAACCAAGAGGAGATACGTAGATCGAATATTACTTACTAACCACTTTACACCGGAAGAAATGATAAAACTTTCTGATGGTGACGAATTAGGATCTCATTATCCTATCAACACGGAATTCCGAGAAGAGAGGTATACTAATTTGATATAATAATAGAAGGTGACATAACAAGATGCCAAACAGACCATACCAATATTCACTCAAAATCTCTCACCTTTAGACCAGATAAACTAATAGAGTCATCACAAATGCCATGAATAAATCATACCAGAAGCTCACCCCTCTACCATAACTAATTCTTAATAGAAACAATATCCAAGGAAACCATGGAAACATAATATGACAAACCATTTCCAGATTGACGTGAAGAATCAAATCTTACTCACACATTAAGAGAAGAAGAAATACTCGGGTCTACTACATTGGATGCTCAGCATCCTGCCAGACTGGCAGTTCATAAAACTGCCTCTGCGGCTGAACTAAGCCGCTACAGTGATAATTACAATCTGAAGAATAACTGCAACCACGCTCTAAACCTTTACTGGATCGTGGCATTTCCCTGGTTGATTGAGATCTAAATAAAATCCTCTACGACTGTGCAGGTGCCTGACGAGAGAAAGGATGACTACCTACTCGCCGGAGTAACGGAAAACTCTTTAAAGGATAGCCAGACTCATGACAATGATACCACATTTTCGCTGAAAAATGGAAGCTGGAAAGATTGTTGATAGCTGTAAAGAGAAGACTGAATCTGATCTTGATGAGCTACTGGCACACTCTAAGAATCAAGTGACACGAGCTGAGATAACCTGGAAGGTGACCTCCCAAAATAATCAGAACTCTTACCTCCAAATGAGGTACCATGGTTACCCACTAGGGCCACGGGATCTCTTGCTCTCCCGTTCTAACTCTTCCCCTCTAACTTAGGGTATGCCTAATACCTCTGACCAATATCAACAACAACATCAAATGAAGTCCCAACCTCAATTTCTCGAGCCATCTGTGATCTCAAGGAAAGAGAAAGGTCATCAATAAATCTTTGAATCTCTCGAAAGGCTCATGGACTAGTTCTAATGCATATGCAGTCATTCTATAGAATTCAATCTCATATTGGGAAACACCAACAGGCTAACCGACAGGCTACCCTATCCAATCCACTCAAACATGAAACACTTTTCATCTCGCTCGCTGCTCGAAAGAAACTTTCCACGAATCTAGAAGAAATACCGAACCAAATTAGCTAATAAGAGAGTGGACTACCAATTCAAGGCTGGACCCTGAAACTGGAAAGAAGAATAATCAATACAGTGCCGCTCGATATAATCAAGAGCCTGAAGGATACACTGACATCATTTTATTGAAAAAAAAAAATTTACGCAAGGATTATCTGATGCATGGCTTAAGAATATCGAAAGATTCAATTGGGTAAAATAATGCAGCCTTTTCAGATACTCGGACCGAGCCATTACTCGGGCTAGCTAGCCAGCCAGAATAACTAGAGGCACAACATATGCTGCCTCCGGAACATACTTTACTGCGGCAATATTAAGAACTGGAATAGAAGCTCCCTGAGACTGAACATCTGCATTTACGGTAGCAAATAATAGGTTCTTGCGGTATCTGCATCGCAAAGATTCTCGTGAAAGTTTCATAGAGGGCCAAAGGAACCACAAGGCCCTGGTCCCTTGCCCATCGCGAGCTCGTACAGCTAGGACCTCCGTAACTAGATCATCAGCACGATCAAAACTCTCGGAGCTTCGTCAGTGCTAGCCCCAGGCTAGACTGCTTCGTCCTGAACTCCTTTCGTTTGCTGATTTGTCGCACGAGGGTTCACAATTAACACGAATGAATTAACGAAAATAATTTTAAACCCTAGACCGACGAACGATCAGAAATGAAGGAAGTGAAACTTCCTAAATTCCATCATAGCCCCTCGTAGATAAGTACGGACGTCTACGTACCCACCAGCGAGACTCTACCAGGCACTGTCTTAGTCTGGATAGACTCTAAACCAGGCTCTGATACCAACTGATACGACCCGGGATCTGGCTAGGCCGTGCGGGCACCCTACATCCTCCCCTAGACCCGTCGGGCGAACCCTTACACTTTAAATTAGGAAAATAAATATAACAATTTATAAATAAGAGCAAGACTTAGAAAAAAAACAACACAGACATGCTGATACCTCTAAGCTGTACAAAAGAAATTACAGCTGACTACCCAACATACTAGGTTTAGGGCTATCCAGACTAGACATCTAAGAGTACAAAGAAGACAAATACCTCCTGAAGGGAGCAAAATGCAACTGAAATAATAACCAATAAACTGGTGGCCATCCGGAATAAAAGCTGGCTCACCCTGACAGCTGAAGTTGTCTTCGCTCCTTCACAACGTGGCGAACGCAATCCTGGAGCGAACCTACCGAAACGAAATAGATAGACAAGAAACAAAACAACAAACAAGGGTGAGTCAAAAGGACTCAATAAGCGGGGCAGACTAGCAACCTCAAAGAATGGGATAGCTAGCCAGGGAGAAGAAAAAGATAAACCAAACTCCTCTTATTTAAATTATAAAAAGGCAGAGCCAGATAATAACTAGAAACACGTATGGAATGACAAACTCATATACAACCAGGAACGTAAGATAACCAATACATATAGGTATCCCGAACGCATCAACAATCATAAATACATCCTGTTGCGGCGTGCAACCCGATCCATATGTTCATCCTGTTCCGGCGTACAACCCGATCCATAAATTTATATCGTTGCGGCGCTCAATCCGATCCATATATTCATACCGTTGCGGCATGCAACCCGATCCTTATATTTATACCGTTGCGGCGTGTAACTCGATCCCCGCAGCCCGGAATACGAGCCAGAAATATATAGGCAAACTGAGATATGTCCACAATATGGTGTACATACCGCATACATAAAACACAACACAATACACACAATAGTTAGTATGCGGTGCAATGAGATGGGATGAATGCGGTATGATGCAATGCAGTCATATAAGCCTGATACCTATCTCCGGCGCGGGACTCTCATCGTCTACCAGGAGATATATGCAATAATGACCCTTCACCGGCTCGGGGCTCTCATCGATTACTGGGAAGTATATGTAATGATGACCCCTCACCGGTGCGGGACTCTCATCGCCAACCGGGAAGTATATGCAATAATGGCCCTTCGCCGGTATGGGACTCTCATCGCCAACCGGGAAGTAGATGCCAACTTACAGCCAGAGTACAATGCTCAGCTCCTCAACGCAATTCCAACAACAGGACATAACATATAATATACAATTTAAATTCAATGCTAAGGCGTAATGAGTACGCCTATCGGCAGCTACACACGTAAGGAACACGTGGTAGAAAATCCACGAGGCCAGGTGCCTCCAAAGAAATGGATATAAACACTTACCTTGTTACAAAGTTAGCACATCCACTCAAACACGATGTCTAATATTTCATTTGACCCTTTAAACTATTAATTAAACTTATTAAAACGATGTCTAATATTTCAAGTTTTACCGTTAAAATATATTCAAACACACGTAATAAACTCAAATAATATATTAGGATCATTACCTGAATGTTTCAGGGTGAAAATTCTACTTTTCTCCGGCCCCTTTTCTTATTTTCTGGCATTTTTTCCCCTGCATTTTCTCATTTTTATTTTTTTCTGTGTGTATGTACATCTGTTTCTGTTGCTACATAAAGCTAAGGACCAAAATGGTCCACCGCCTTTCTTTTAAGTTTTTGTCATTTTCTCTTTTTTTTCTTTTTCTTTTAAAATTCGCTGTTACGTTAAAAATTAAAATGGTACCCTACAATATTCGAAATAATTCCAACTTTTGCATGCAAGTTATACAAAATATATGTAACATACTCGTGAAGGCGGATCTCGAATTGGACTACTGAAACTCAAGATGCAAATTTAAATTAAAAAAAAGTCAAATTATTTAACTTTCTGTATTTTAGCGGAACTAGTCAAACAACATCGAAATTCACTTCCGAAAGTTCAAAAAAGTCATAAATAATCATACGAATCTAACGGCGCTTTCGGATTTCGAATCGGAGCTCATTCGCCAAAACCGAGCTCGAAAATCGCTTTTTAATATTTATCGATAATAAAACCAAAACCTTCTTCCGATGCCTACCAAACGAGGTTTGATTTAGCTCAAATTTTACAGACAGGTCCTAATGGACCTTACGAATATTTTAAAATTATCGGCACGCCAATTGGAGTCCTAACTTCCGAAACGATTGACCGAGGTCGTTTCATAAAGTCCTTATATTTCATTATTTTAGGGTTAGACATTGATGACATAAACGTATTGAGATTATTGGCTAAGCTTGTTTGCTTAGGCACACTTAAGTCCTTGATTTGAAATTATATTTAATCTAGTTGAGGATTAAATAGAATTGGTTCAAATTGTTAGACAATTAAGGGGGTGTTTAGGCTAATTTTCCTAATCTACTTTCCTAATTCTTTCTAATCAAATTTGAGGTCTTTCTCTTCAATCTTTACATTTTATTATTTCCTATTCATATTGTTAGATTTATATCAAAGCTGCTCCAGATTCATCCCTTGTTGGAGAAGGAGTGCAAAAAGTGTTCTTTCAATACGCTCCATACGCTGAATTAACACTTGCCTTATACTCCATATATCAGCAGACAAATAGTCCATATTATGGTTGATTGCAGCGATGTCAGTTTGTATACCGGAAATATCCCAGGCTATGTGTAACGACCCTCAAATAGTGGTTACGGGATTAGGGACCTCGATTTGCGTGTCGACAGTCCCAAAAGCTCCGTTAGGTCATTTATGACCCGTCTGTGAAATCTGAGACGAAACGGAGTCCATTTGATAGGTTTTCGAGAAAAGGATCCGTTTATGAATTTCCGGAAAGGAATTTGGGGTTTCGATAGGTCGTTTTGAGTAAACGAACCCCGATGGAAAATCCGAGAGCACCGTTAGGTCCGTCTCGTCATTTATGATATGTAGCAACCTTCAAAATTGAAAACGGACCTCGTTTGATAGGACTTTTCATAAAGTCCCCGTTTCGGAAGTTTAAAAGAGTTAAAAGAGGTTTCCGAGCTCGATTTGAGCAAATGAGCTCCGATGAGAGATCCGAAAGTTCCGTTAGGTTCGTATAGTCATTTGTGACTTGTAGCAACTTACGGAATTGGATTCCGAGGTCGTTTGGTTAAATTTCGCTATTTTTGCGAAAGTCGAAAATTGAACCTTTACCGTGGGACCCACTTTTTGAGTTCTGGAGGTCCAAATTGAGTTCCGTCTTGACGAGCATGTCACCCAAGTATTTTTTGGCTTGTGTGCAAAATTTGGGATCATTCCGAGCTTCGTAGGGTCCCGTTTTGCCCCTAAAATAGTAGAAAATCTGGTGCGACTTTTCTGTTCTGTTTTGGCGCAAACAGCCGGATAAAATCTGTAGCCCTTTGAGTTGTGGTTCTAATGGCACCGGTTTCAGGTCATTTGGACATTCCTATCAAAAGTTATGATTTTTTCAAAAGAAGCTGTCACAGAGGCAAAAACTGCTATAAAAAGGCCATTTCGGGCCATTTCGGTTCATAACTTATAAAAATCATTTGGTGAGCTCTTGAGGCGATTTTTGGGTATTTCTTGAAGACCCAATCATACTTACACTTAAGGTAAGCCCTTTCAATCCATCTTTATGTTGATTAACACAAGAATCAAAGGGTTGATTCTTGGAAATGGGTTAGAACCCTAGATTCCTAAGAATTGGAGAAAGACATCGAGCAAGGCTCGCATGTGGAATCTAAGTGTACTTTTGGACTCACGGGAGCGTGGGGAGTCCGGAAAAGTACATTTTGTAAATTTAGGGCTCGGCCCTACCCGGGGGCATTTTGGTAATTTTTACCGTAGGATGCCTATAGGCTTAAATAGCTATAATTGAGCACTCATATGTGCTATATCTTGTCTTAATAGACCTAGTGGAGAGTCCTTCGCGGACAAGGCGAGCGGGAAAGGAGATTCTTCCCGGCATTTGAGCCCGAATTTCGAGGTAAGTGAGACTTGACCTCTATTGTGCTTGTGGACTCTTCCTTCATGCTAGTATGCTTCATGTACGCATATATATACCTAACAATGGTTAGGATTAATGATGTGAGTTACTTGCTATTATTGTTTGCTATAAATAGCGAGATTGTGACTCGGCCGAGGTATGTGCCGGTCTAAACGCTACGTCGAGGTAGCTTAAATTTATATCGTAGTAACGCTTGCTACGCCATGCTTAGATAGCAAGAACTTGGGACATGGCCGAGGATGTTGCCGGCATGTCATGATAAATGTCTTGCCGAGGATTTTGCCGGCTTTTGTATGATATTGGTACTTGATTTGTTCACGTGCCGGGTTGGGTAGTGCTGTCTATACGTAACCTTGGGTTGGACGACATGGGAGTAGGGATTGTACCCCCAAACTGTGGTCGGGTTAACCTTCGCCTTACGTTCAGCTAGCATAACCAACCTGGGTTACGGTGACTGTGAAATATTATCGTTATTAATATTTTTGTTATTATTTCTATTATTGTTATTAATGTCGTGGATATTAATACTGTTAGAGGGACACTTGACAGGGGTTGTGGTGTCGCCTATACTATGAGATGTGTCACACTTGACAGGGGGTGTGGTGTGGACACTTGATCTTTGAGATGTGACACACTTGACAGGGGGTGTGGTGTGGTCACTTGATTTATTGAGATACGACGCACTTGACAGGGGGTGTGGTGCGATCGTAGACAGATTTGAGATGAGCCAACGACTACGGGTCGTTGGTCTACTTATTCATGATAGTGATAGTGACTTCGGGTCACGGTATATGGTTGATACTTAGTAGTGGTGTTGCTAGTCCATCGTAGGTCTAGGTTAGTCGGCACGGGAGTAGAGATTGGACCTCCAAACCGCCGCTGAGTTGACCTATGCCTTATGTTGGATGGGCATAATCCTTGAGACTTCTGGTTACTACTTGTGTGTATGGAATGTGTTACATCTATTTGTGATTTCACTACTTTATTGTATGATTACTATAGTATGTTGTTGCTTATGATGCATGTAGCGACTTGTCCCGCAAGGGTACCTTAGCGGGCCTGTCGGTGATCTTACTGGGCTTCGGCTCATAACTTACTCTGCTACGTGCGCAGGTCCTTCATCCAGTCAGCAGCCCGGACGTTAGCGGTTCCCGAGGCTTCTGAGACTTTTGATTGAGGTGAGCCGACCACACAGACCGTGGTGGCATACCGCCGGAGTCACTTAGAGATAGGACTCAGATTTCTTTGATGTATATTCATACTTTATTGAGTCACTCTTAGAATGCTCCAATTCTTTTGTGGATATATTCTGTTGGACTTCACCCTTTTATATTTATATATCCATTTATGATCTTTTCACATTATTGTTCTTTTCCGCATCTTGTATCATTGGTTCGCCTAGGCAAATGTTGTTTAGGTGCCATCACGAGCCCTTGGAAATTGGGTCGTGACACTATGTTTGCATAATATTCGTTATGGTAAGGTTGTGCTGGGGCATAGTGGCCATTAGCAACAACTTTGTTTTGGTGGTTTTCTATTTTTTGTTTGTGGTTTATGAAGAAATTTTGATGATTCAAGGAAGAAGATAATTGTGTGTATGGCGGAACAAAAATGTATGTATGTATTTATAGATGAATTTTTTACCCGTCAGAAATTTACTATTTTTTTAGCATAAAAGCACCAAAAGACGTGCTTGGAACATTGAAAAGACGTTTACTATTTTCTAGACGATGTATCTGAATTATGAACTAATGCCTCGTTTCGTATGCAGATTTTGGTGTTTTGACGTATTTTAATTATACAAGCCAACCGTTCGTTTGAATCAGCATGACTCTTGGGAAGAAGACTCTCTCTATAAATAGGTTATACATTTTACAGGTTTTTAATCAATAGAAAAAATCAAGACTAAGGATCACATTTTTTTAACCAAAAAAAAAATCAAAATCATCTTGGCGTGCAAACTGCACTACAAGAATAAGGATCTGTAGGGCGACATTGACGAGATAAGAGAGCGCCTCCGTGAAGCACGCAGGCGTCAATTAACTGACATCCGCAGAATAGCTAGGGTTCTGCGCGTTCTTCTAGAGGTGTATGGCATGAACCTGGATGACTACATGACCCCCCCCCCCCCCAAATCCTCACCAGCACGACCACCACCACCCGTTGCCCCTGAAATGTAATATTTTTTTTTTTTATTTTTATGAATTTTAATGAAAGGCCATTATTTTAACAGCATATCGTAGCATATTTCTGATAGCTTAAAAAATAGGGCTTAAAATAAAAAGATGTTACATGATAAAAAATTTAAATTGTCCAAGATTAAAATTTAAAAAGCAACACTTTGAGTTTGGGAGGATTGTCCGCTATCCGCTATCCGCTATCCACTATGCACTCGTCTTGGGCAAGTAGTTCTTTATAGCATGACATTTTGCAGATGCTACATTTGTTTCTCCTACTTGAAAATACTTCACCAACTGATGGTATCTGTTTTTTTCTTCGTCTACCTTACCCACGTCGACTAAAGGAGACAATATTTGTCTCTCAAGCAGCTCAGGATGAACATTCCAAAATTCTTCCGGGGGAACAACATTGTTTTGTTCTACATATATGACTCTAGCTTGTAATGGGGAAGTGAAGTCATAGATGCACACTCCATAATCTTCTGGACTCAGCATTCTTATAGCTTCCATAGTATGTTTACAGGGTATTATGTCAATTTGATACTCTTTGCACGTACAAGTTCTATTGCATAAATCGACTTTTGCTCCCTGGCCTAGACTGATGATGGTTAAATCATACGTACCTTTTTGACTAATTGTGAGCTTACCCCTTCCTCCAGGTTGAATCTTATTTTTCCTTTAATTGAAGGGACATATATAGTTGAAACCTCGAGGAACTCCGTAGTTCTCACATGGAATTTTTCTCCAAATGTCTGATTGATATGATTCAATAGGGTAACAATAGGATATTCTCTTTCATCCCTCAGCATTACATTTGTGGACTCAGCAATGTTCGAGGTCATCACTGCAAACCTGAAATTGTAACAAACAAACAAAGACCTAAATGCTAAATACATCTAATCCAAGCGCGAACATTAAGTATGCGATCTGAATAGCAATAATTACATTATACACATCATTGATATTGTTTTGAACGTCAATTCTCGGCTTAGTTGCCACATAAACATAGAACATTTCAAAGCAAGGTTCAGAACATTGGTATGAATGTTCGTAATCGTGTACCTGTGCCCAGGGAAAAAACATCTGCTCCATTTATCGAACCCCACGTCATCTTGAAGATATCTGGCAACCCTTGGATCGTTGTCTTCGATTTGCTTAAAGTGCATTTTGAAATCCTCCACACGACATGCATCTGCAGTTAAGTAATAGGACCCCAGGTGGTCTCCAAACTGAAATTTGTACGGATATTTTCAGCAAGGTGGCTCGTGCAAACTCCATAATGAGCTTAGGGAAACCACTTGGCAACTGATTTTGCTATGCTTTTATGCCTGTCTGAAATGACGCTCAACTCATCATTGTACTGGTCTATGTCAACCAATTGTTCGAATAAAAAATCATAAGAAGCATCACATCCTTTGTCCACAACACAGAATGCAATATGGAATATGTGCTTCTCTGCATCCCGGGCAACGACAGTCAACAACACCCCACCATACTTGCCTGACAAATGAGTCCCATCAATAGCTTGGACTTTCCTCATAGACACAGAACCCCTAATCCAAGATCTATAAGATTTAAAAAAATACTTAAACCTCCCAGAACTATCAACCTTCAAAGCTGTCTTGCTTCCAATATTTTGGGACCTTACCATATAACTGTATGCCTCCAAAATTTTATAACTATGTTCATGTGTCCCTCTTGCTATTGCCTTTGCAATATCACATCCCTTCAAAAAATTTCAATAACTAATGTTGCATCCCAATTCTCTATTAAATGCAACTCTGATGTCTTTTGGTGTTATTCCTTTCCCCTCAATGTACCTATCTTTCATGTATTCACCAACAACATCAGTTGTGGCATGTGTATAGTGGCTTTGCAGGTGCTGCACACCACACGTGTGCTCGCCATTGTAGATTATGATATAAAATGTATCACTAGTATGATACCTCAATGCCCGAAGCCACCACTTGCAATTTGCATAAACATATCGGGCATAAAAAAAAAATTTTGTATTCTTCACAGCTTTGAAAGAAAAAGGCTTCCTCACTGCAGCAAGCCTCAACTTCACCACTAATTCTCGCTTGTTCTTAAAAGTCATACCCTTTACAAAACCTGTGCCATCTTCTCAAAAAAAAAAAAATCGTTACGGCTGCTCTGTGATGGTACTCTTCCTGAAGGATTACCAACTACCTTCACCTTCTTCAACACCTTTTCCGTCACCACATTCTTCACCTTCTTCATCTTCCTCTCTACCTTGTTCTAATTCATCTTCATCCATCTCAACATGCATATCTTGTTCATTTGAACTTGAAATTCCTTCAGGCCTTGGAATCACACTAACCCTTAGTGTTGGCTTAGTACCTGCTGGGTCAACATCAGCCATATAAAGCTGAACATCATCATCAGTCCTAATTTTAGATGGAACAGTCTTTTTCTTTGCGGCAACACTCAGCATATATGAAAATGCAAAGATCTCTAGGATCATCACTTACCCCCCAACTGCGTATGATTTTGTTGACTAGTTCATCATATGTAATATTCCTACTCAATAGGCTAGGTCTTGTCTCTTTCACCTTAGGAATCCAAGCATAACATTTCGAGCGCTCCACCCATTCACCGAGATAATCAACTCCTAGTAGTATTGTAGAGAACTTCTCTATGAACCTCCAATAATAACCTGTCAGACCAACAAAGCTGTGAATCTCTGTCGGAGTAGTAGGACGAGACCAGTTCTTCACCATCTCAATCTTTTTCGGATCAACCTTGATACCCTCATTGGATACCACGTGACCCAAGAATGCCACTGAATCAAGCCAAAACACATATTTCGAGAACGTGGCATATAACTTACAATCACGGAGGGTCTGAAGAACCATCCTTAAATAATAATCATGCTCCTCACAGCTAGAAGAATAGATAAGAATGTCATTGATGAAGATAAGGACAAAACAAATAAAGAACCGCTTAAGCACCTGGTTCCTGAGATCCATAGAGGCTGAAGGGGCATTAGTCAGCCCAAAAAACATAACTAGAAACTCGTAAAGGCCATAACGATTCTTGAAAGCAGTCTTCGGTATATCTGACTCCCGAATATTCAACTGATGATAAGTGATAATTACATCGCTGATCGATCTTAGAAAAGAATTTGGCACCTTGCAACTGATCAAACAAATCATCAATGCGAGGCCAGGGTACTTGTTCTTAATGGTGACCTTATTTAGCTATCGATAATCAACAAACATCTGCATGGTCCCATCTTTACTCTTCACGAACAGAACAGGAGCACCACACAAAGAAATACTTAGCCTAATAAATCCCTTATCCAGCAAAGCCTGCAACAGCTCCTTCAGCTTCTTAAACTCTGACAGAGCCATGCGATAAGGAGGAATGGAATTAGGTTGAGTCCCTGACACTATATCAATGCCAAACTCGATCTCCCGATCAAGTCGAAGTCCTATGAGATCATCTGGAAATACATCAGAGAGCTCCCTTACAACAGGAACAAAATCAAGGGATGGAATCTCCATAGTGGTATCTCGAACCATGGCAGATACATTGAATACCCTTTATTCATCATTCGCCTCGCCTGCAAGAAAGAGATAACACGCCCTGTAGGTGGCAATTGAGAACCCTGCCACACATCCGATGCTGAGCCAGGAAGAGATAATCAAATAGACTTGGCACGACAATTCAGAGTGGCATAACATGACACTAACCAATCCATGTCGATAATGACATCAAAGTCGGCAATATCGAAAATCAGAAGGTCTACTAAGGTCTCATGACCCTCAAAAGACACGGTACAAGTAGGATTAACTTGATCAACAACAATAGTGTCTTCAATATGAGTAGAAACACAGAATAGGTCACAGAGAAGAATATAACGATCATGGAAATCTGAAGCAAAATAAGGAGAGATATATCAATAGGTAGATCCTGGATCCATCAACGAATATGTTTCTCGACCACAAACAGATAGGTACTTATAATAACAATTAGATATGCCTCAGTATCCTGCCTGGCTGATAATGCATATAGCTGTCACTGCGGTTGAGCTGAGCCGCCACTATGAGAACCTCCTCTGGAGGGACCACCAGAACCACGCCCACGACCTCTACCAGACGGTGGTGCACCTCAAGCTAGCTGAGACTCTGAAGCGACACTCTTAGGCTGCTGCTGCATAGGTGCCGGAGGGTGAGAGAAAAGAAGGATACTACCATGCTGAAAAAGATAAGGGCAATCCCTCTTATGATGCCCTGGTTCGCGAGATCTCTCACTCTCCCGCTCAAGCTTCTCTATCTCCAATTTATAATATGCCTTATCTCTCTAAGCAATATCAACGATGACATCAAACGGAGTCTTGGCCTCAATCTCACGAGCCATCTGGGAACGCAAATGAGGAGAAAGCCCATAATAAAACGTCTGACTCTCTCAGAGAGCTCTTGCACAAGATCTGGAGCATACATCGACATCTCATAGAACAAAAGCTCATACTCCGAGACTGACAAGGTACCTTGTCTAATTTTCTCAAACTATCTCCTCTTCTCATCCTGCTGATTGGGAGAAAGAAACTTCTCCATGAATCCGTGGGACAACGCACTCCAGGTCAACTTTGGAAAGCCCTGCTTAGCTGATCGGAGTGCGGTCCACCAAGCTAAAACTTGTCCTTAAAATGGAAGGAAGTATACTCAACTTCAGATAAGAAGACAACCTCACGATCGGGAAAGAAAGAAAGGAAACTACCTAAATGCCACCATAGCCTATCGTAGATAGGTATGGACGTCTCCACCCGTCAACGAGACTCTATTAAACACTGTCATGATCTGGAAAGACTCTAACCCGGGTTCTTATACAAACTGACATGACCTGAATTCTCGACTAGGCCGTATGGGCATCCGACCAGCTCCTCCAGACCTGTCAGGCAAACCCTATTGACTGAATCGATATAAATGGCGTAGAATTATTTAGAGAACAAAATAAATCTAACATTAACAAAACAAGATAACTCCCAAGGACATAAATATATACAAGTTGTCTGAGTAATACAGCTAATTACCCAAAATACACAGATTTAGAGGTTTCTTGATCAGACATCTAAGAAGTCCAAAAGATTTACACATCTCTCGAAGGGAGAAAAAATAAGAAAAACTACAATATCTAAAGTTGGTGGCCTCAATGAACAAGATGGCTCACTGTACACAGTTGAGAACGTACTGCTCCTCAATCACGACGCGGATAGCTAGGTCCTTGAGCAGAATCTGTCGAATGAAAAGAAAACAGAAGAAAAGATAGGCAATGAGTTATAAGGACTAGATAAATGAGGACAAACTAGCGACGTCGAAAAATAGCTACACTAGCCAGAGAAAGCCATAGCAATCAACCAGATAAGTCATTTTATAGTATTTTTTGAAAATTAAAAATTAGAATAAATAGGTTCCATTAAAAATAATGGCAATTTTGAGCTGAAAGTTATACATAATAGCATATTTGAACTAAAAGTGTAACGACAGTTATATATTAGCACCATATTTTTAACGAGTTGAATAATTAGACCTTTTTCAATAGTTTAGTGGCAATTTTGGTCCTTCGCTGTTTATTTAAATGTGCATTTGAGGAAATTGAGGTGAGTCAAATCTGAATCTCTTGCACACAACTAGTGCAATCAGCCCAAAGTTCACATACATACCTACCAAATTCAAAACATGGCATGAGCGAATGGTTTGCATTGCCTGATCATATACTAGCATTTTTTAGCAAGTTCTAACATATTGTAAAGACGTAACTGGTTAATTTTTATTAATAAACTTAGCAACTAGGCAACATGTCTAGTGGTATATTCGCAAAAAAGAAAAAGAAAATCAAAATCTCTTCCAAGCTATGCCTTTTTAGATATCGAAATCATCATGTGAATTGAATTCTTTGGTTATGTAAATCTGTTCCATATATGAATATATTAAGGCCACTGTCGAAAAGGTCATCTTTATGTTCTGTTAAGTGCATGGAATGAGACGAAGTACTCCAGCAAGCTCTCCTGTCTTTTTATCTTAAAGAAGGGAGATGACAATTAAACCAATAGAATGATGGAGTCTTTTATTCTTTTCCATGTTCCACAGTGCATTGAATTTGTTAGTGTTACATTTGCATTAAAAATAAGGAAGCCCATTGTTCAGATCATGTCCAACAATTTGAAATGACAAAAAAAAATAAAAATGTCATACGTCCATCTGGATAAAGGCAGAGTGCAACATGATATACACCTCGTGTTTAATTAGGCAGCTTAGTTGTCCAACTCTTATCTTTACAATATTCAAAGTATAGCCATGTGAGTTTTGCTTGATTTCGTCTAATATTCTATTTGGTGAAAAACTACAGGCACTCTTATTTTTCATAAATAATACTTGTTTTTTTCTTAAATAATAGTATTTCATACGTTTTAATTTAAGTGAAAAAGCTTGACCAGTCAAAGAGTAATAAAAAATAAAATAGTTTGAAACTTGTCTCGATAAAGCATTACATAACATATATGTGACTATAAAAGACGCTCATTAATGAAAACTGTGCCAAGTTTAAATTAATTGTTAATAACTTTAGAAAGCTATCAGTCTTTTTAAATTTTATTAAATAAAAAATGCTACTCAAATTAAAATTGACTGAGTATTTATTGATGGTAGATATGATGATGCCATTAATATCTAATTAGTATCACCCATTTTATATAATATAGGTGAAAAACTAGGCACGCTATACCTGTTACTACTATAATATACTGTATGTTGCACTTGGTGCACGTATGTAAGTCACTAGAGGGGGGCGGGAGGGGTGAATAGTGTCCTAACCCGATTTTCGAATCCTAAAACATGCCTTTAATCTTTTCTGCCTAACTTACAAAGAACCAGGTTCCTTGCAGGTTTCACCTATCTCTGAAACTGAAACACAATGCGGAAACGTAAATAACATAGAGTTTTTTACGTGGAAAAATTCTTGCTCAAGGGATAAAAAATGACGACCCAAACTCTTGAGATGTCAACTCTTCCACTAAAAGAAAACCCAAGCAAGTTTTAGACTACAACGTAATGTAATCAAGTAACTAGAACCCCCTAGTACCTAAAACCTTCCAAGCCACACGTTAGTTGGTCAGGTTAACTCTACTTCACCACAAAGAGTAATCTCTAATTAATGCTTCTAACCAAGCAGTCACGACCCAACATAGTGCCACGACGGATGACCAACATTAAGTGTCGATCATCACTAATCCTGCTGATAATCTGCTAACCATTATAACTGATAAACAGAATAAGCATAAACCTAGCTGATATGCAATGCAAAAAGCTGACAAGGCTAACATAAGCTGACATACATAACATACTGACTGCACCACACAGGGACATATCTACAGGCCTCTAAGAGTGATGAACTGAATATACAAAGGACGAGATAAGGCCCCGCCATACCCAAGCTGGCTGACTTTACACATACCAAAAGATAAGTAACTCCGGGAGTAAGCAGAGTGACTCCAATAGCTGATAGATGGCCTACTAACGTGGTCCAAGCATTGATCTATCTGCACCTCACGGCATGAAATGCAGCGCCCCAGAAAAGGGCGTGAGTACGATATGTACCAAGTATATAAGGCATGAGCATATAATATATCGTAGCTGAATGAAACTGTAAGGCTGGAATATAAATATGTAAATATCAGCTAGAGCATAGCAGTATAGCTGGAAATCTGAAGAACGTACTAAACATGATCTTAATATAAACTGAAGTCCTGCTGAATCTGAAACTGAAGACTGAGCTGAACTGTACTGATAAATAACTGTAAATTGACTGATAACTGCTAACTAGAAACTGGAACTGATAACTGTCATCTGCTCCAGACGCTAAGAACTGGTGTCTGATAACTGAGAACTGATAACTGGTACTGAGCTAAAACAGAACTGTTATCTGAACTGGTACCTGGTGGGTGTTATGGGCTATATCCCCCCCAGCCAGTAATATCTAGTCTCTCTGGTCAGAGTGTGTGAATGACACCCGGTCAGACTAGGTGTTTCAACTTCCGCCTGAACCAGAGGGGCTGTATCCCCCAGACGGATAGTATCACACGCGACCGGACTGTGTGTCCAATGTCCAGCCTCTATGGGGGACTCCAAATCACATATAACATGATCACAATATAAGCATAAGCATGTATGAGGCATAACACATGTGGCAACAATAGATATGGACTCAAAGGAATGATAAGAAAACTCTGGATGGAATTATAGAAACAACCCGAAACTTAGAATTTTTCCAACTCTTTGAATTTCTATAAAAATTTCAGCAGAGTTTCCCCTGAAACTGAGGATGATCCACAAAAAAAGAACCAGCACTATACTATACACGGGAATGGATACCCGGATAAACTGAAAACATAAACATGTTAAACGGATAACAAGATGAGACAACTGGATGACATAACTCATCCGCAGATAGAATGTCTGGACAGCACCACTGTCCTGAATTTCAACCTAATTTTCAGAGTGTAGATCAAAGATATAGACTTCATGGTCTTCATGAAAGATGTAGATATATGTCTTAGGGTTCTGGGAATTTTTAAAGAATCTACATATCAATTTTGTGCAAGGAGTTATGATCAATATACTAACAACTGTCCAAAGATCAAAACAATTTTCCAGATTTTGAAATGTTTTGTCTTGCTGATTTGGACATCTTTTACCTTGGATTTTAGTACCAAATTAAGTATATACAAGGTTTCCTTGGTACCATACAAGTTTCTCAGAAGAAAAACTAAGTTTAGAACTAAGAAAAGCTTCAAAAGCTAAAAGATACATGCCTTGCTAAAAGAAAGGTTTAGCCTTACATACCTTTGATGTTTCTTGCTTCTAAACCTTGTTTCCCTTGAATTCAACACCTTCTAAAGCTTAAAAAAGCTATAATACAACATTTAGGTACTTTACTTAGCCATGAAGTAATTCTAAAACTCAAGGTATAGACGAAATTGAAGGTAGCATAACGTTACCTTAATCGCGTAGAGCATTTTGACGCAATCTGTCTTTAATTTCGAGCTAAGATCAATGTTCTTTCTTCAAAACCATCAAAATGCCTTTAACAACCAAGAGCACACTGTTTCTATCATGAATTTGCTGAAATGATGAGAAAATGATGAGTTTCCTCTTTTATACTTCAAACATTTCAGTTTTAGTCCTCTTTTGCGCTTATGGCCCTTTTTTTGGCCTGACTTTTGACGCTTATATCTTTTTATCTATAAGTTGTATGAACAAACCGTTAAAAGTGTTGGAAACTATACTCCATGACCTTAAATTTGGTATATGATATGTCCCCAAAAGACTTCATATAACACATGAAATTAATTGCTGAAAAAGCTTCGTTACAAGGCAATTCCTTAGTCGGTTTTTCCGCAACTTAAATCTGATTTTTCCCAAACTTTATATTCAACAAATGAACATCATATATGGTCATATTATTACTTTAAACTCACTTAAATCATTCTTAACATGATATTATAATGATATACGTCAATTTAGACGTACGGGGTGTAACAATATTCCCCCGTTAGGAACATTCGTCCTCGAATGTTAAATGAAGTATGTAGAAGCATTAAGCAACGATCTGTTACATACTCGAAGTAATAAAGAGATGTGCATATTTTGCTCTCATGTCATTTTCAGCTCCCAAGTTATTTCTTCTACATTATTTCTTTGATATAGCATCTTAACTAAAGGAATGTCTTTCGTCCTTAGTCGACGAATCTGTCTATCTAAATTGTAACTGGCACCTCTTCATAAGTCAATTGCTCTGTGATCTATACATCATCTACTCGTACAACTCTAGTAGGATCTCCGACATACTTTTCTGAGCATAGAAACATGAAATACTGGATGGCCCTCTTGAAGGTCTGCTGGAAGGTCTAACTCGCAGGCTACACGCCAACTCTCCTGATAACCTGATATGGACCAATAAATACAGGGCTAAGCTTTCCCTTCTTTCAAAATATCATAACGTCTTTCATAAGTGATACTTTCAGGAATACCCAATCGGCAATCTGAAATTCTAAATCTCGACGTCGGTTTTCTGCATAGGACTTCTGCCTTCTCTGTGCTGCTAATAATACTTCCCTGATTAACTTGACTTTATCAACTGCCTGTTGAATTAAATATGGACCTATCAATTGAGACTCGCCAACCTCGAACCATCCTATAGGAGACCTGCATTTGCGTCCATACAAAGCTTCATATGGCGCCATCTATATGCTAGAATGATAGCTATTATTATATGAAAACTCTATCAACAGTAGATGATCACTCCAGCTGCCTCCAAAATCTAACACGTAAGCTCTAAGAATATCGTCTAATATCTGAATGGTCTTCTCAGCCTGTCCATCTGTCTAGGGATGAAATTTTGTGCTCGGATTCACATGTGTCCCTAAACCTGTCTGGAACGATCGCTAGAAATTAGCTGTAAACTATGCGCCCCTGTCTGAAATAATAGATACTGGAATACCATGTAGTCGCACTATCTCTCTAATGTAAAGTCTGGCATAATCCTCTATTGTATATGTAATTCTAACAGTCAAGAAATGAGCTGATTTAGTAAGCCTGTCAACTATAACCCAAATAGAGTCATACCTGCTCCGCGTACAGGGCAAGCCTGTAATGAAGTCCATATTTACTGTTTCCCATTTTCATGATGAAATCTCTATTTCCTGTAACAAACCACTAGGTTTTTTTTATGCTCGACTTTAACTTGCTGGCAGTTAGGACACTGAGCCATAAATTCTGCTATATCACGCTTCATTCCGTCCCAACAATAAATCTTCTTAAGATCATGGTACATCTTAGTCGAACCTGGATGAACAATGTATCTGGAATAATATGCCTCAGATATAATCTATCCACGTAACTCTACAACATCAGGAACACAAAGTCTTTCTTTATACCTAAGAACCCCGTCACTAGTAACCTATATGGTAATTTCAGTTTTCTTTTGGCTATCTGTTGGTATTCAACTAGAACAGGATCCTCATACTAATGTTGTTTTACTTCTGTAACTAGGCAAGTAGTGGCTGCTTTCTGAACTATAACTCTTGGGTCCTCTGAATCTATTAATCTGACTCCCAAGCTGGACAACTAGTGGAGTGCATGAGCTAACTCTCTTTTCTGTGGCTGAAGTAAGATAAACTACACATGGAATTATGACTAAGGGCATCAACTACAACATTCGCTTTACCTGGATGATAAAGAATTTCCATGTCTTAGTCCTTTAGCAACTCTAGCCATCACCTTTGTCGTAGGTTTAGTTCATTCTGATTAAATATGTACTTGAGGCTCTTGTGATCTGTATAAATATTAACATGAACCCTGTACAAATAATGTCTCCAAATCTTTAATGCATGAATGACTGCTGCAAGCTCCCGATCATGAGCAGGGTAGTTCTGCTCGTGCTTTTTCAGCTGCCTGGAAGCATAGGCAATTACTCTTCTGTGCTGCATCAGACACAACCAAGACTAATTCGAGAAGCGTCACAGTAAATGACATAGCCCTCAGATCAATCTGAAAGTGTAAGTACTAGAGCCGTTATCAACTTGTTCTATAGGTCTTGGAAGTTGTGCTCACAAGAGTCTGACCACTGAAATTTGACTGCTTTCTGTGTTAATTTGGTCAGTGGAATTGCATTGGAGGAAAAACCCTCTACGAACCTTCTGTAATAACCTGCCAAACCGAGTAAACTAGGTACATCAGTTGGCGTCGTAGGTCTGGACCAATTCTTCACAGCCTCGATCTTCTGGTCATCTACTTTAATTCTTTCTGCTGAAGCTATATGGCCAAGAAATGCCACTGAATCTAACCAGAATTCACACTTTGAGAACTTAGCATATAATTGCTGGTCCTGAAGAATACCCAATACTGTGCGTAGGTGCTCCGCATGCTCTGATTCATACTTTGAATAGATGAGAATATCATCAATAAATATAATCACTAATAAATCTAGATAAAGCCTGAATACGTTGTTCATCAGATCCATAAATACTGCAGGGGCATTAGTGAGTCCAAACGACATCACTAAAAACTAATAATGGCCATACCTAGTCCTGAATGCAGTCTTAGGTATATTAGATTCTCTGACTCTAACCTGATGGTAGCGTGATCACAAATCTATCTTAGAGATGCACTTGGCACCCTGGAGCTGCTCGAACAAGTCATCAATCCTAGGCAGAGAGTATTTATTCTTGATAGTGACTTTATTCAGCTATCTGTAATTTATGCGCATGCGTAGAGAGCCGTCTTTCTTTTTCAAAAACAATACCGGGGCTTCCCACGGGGAAATGCTGGGTCTGATGAGGCCTTTTTTTACAAATCCTTCAGTTGCTCCTTAAGTTCTTTCATAGTTATGCGGGTGCCATTCTGAAGAACATGCCCCTGATGGCGTGCTGGTGCTGAGGAAGCAACTGCTGATCTAGCTGGCTGGGCTGCACCACTACCACCCCTAGTGGAAAATCTCTCATGAAATGGCATGCCTTTTGAAAAATATAACGAGTATCAACTCCTAACTTGCATGGTCTCAAGTTGCGTCTACCACAATCTGGACATTTGGGATATGTCTGACTGGCCTGTACAGAAGTACCACGGCGCTTAAATCCTGATGTCTGTAATGCGTGACTAGATCTGGACTGAGGAGGTCTATCAGATCTCAGGCCACGAGACTCTGGAGGTATACTAGCTGGTGTTTGTGTAACACTGTGCTACCTACTCGCTCCGGATGTCTCTCTAAATGAACAAGATAATCTGCCCCTCTTGTGTAACACTCTATCCCTGTCGGCTCTCTGTTTCTGCTTCCTCTCCTCAATTGATAAAGCAAATGCCTGAGTGCATGATATAATATCTGGCTGCATAGCAACGATCATACACTCATTCACCAGGTGTGGACTTAGTCACACTACATACCTGTTAATTTCATCCTCCATACTGGCTATTAGTGTCAAACCTTGCTAAGAAATTAAAGCGATAATTATAATCTTCTACACTCAAACTTCCCTGTCTCAAGTTCAGGAAGTGATCATCACGTGCTCTCTATGTCTCTATGGGCATATACTGATGAAGGAACGTATCCAAGAATTCCTACCAAGTCGCCGGAGTAAAATCTGGCCCTCTGGTAGCTCCCGCGTTTGATATTACCCTGCTGCTAGGTCATGCAACCTGAATGCAGCCAACTCTACTAACTCTATGTCTTACACGTGCATAACCCTCAACACTCTGGCTATCCTCACTAGAAAATCCTGAGAGTCCTCTCCTGTACGGGATCCAGTAAAGACTGGAGGCTCTAGTCGGATAAAATCCCTAATCCTGGATCTAGTATATCCCTGGGCATCTGCACTATGCTGTCTATTCTGAGCAACTACAACGCTGGTCAATAATCTGATGGCATCCCTCACTTCCTGTCCCTGGCTATCAGGCTGAGGAACTGGAGGTATGGCAGCTGCAATACCTCTAATATCGCCCTGAACTGAAGGGTTCTGTGAGGCCTCAGACGGAGCCATAGGTCTGAACACCTCACTCTCACCCACCTCAGGTGGCACTCTACTAGTACCCTGGCCGGCAATGGCCTTGCCCTTCTGGGCAGTTGTTAGTTTCTTCGGCGGCATCGATTTTCTGAAAACACTATTGTTAGAGGGTTGAATTCAATAATCATGGCTCTATCGCACGATCTAGAGAAGAAAGAAATACAACTGTCCTGAAGTGCCTTGTAGCCTCCTGTTCAAAAGTATGGCGCGCAACATACTCCTAAACAAGACTCTACTAGACACGACTTGTAGACACCCTAGGACTGAACTGCTCTAATACCACTTTTGTCACGACCCAACATAGGGCCACGATGGATGACCAACACTAAGTGTCGATCATCACTAATCCTGCTGATAATCTGCTAACCATTATAACTGATAAACAGAATAAGCATAAACGTAGCTGATAAGGAGTATGCAATGCAAAAAGCTGACAAGGCTAACATAAGCTGACATACATAACATACTGACTGCACCACACAGGGACATATCTACAGGCCTCTAAGAGTGATGAACTGAATATAGAAATGATGAGATAAGGCCCCGCCATACCCAAGCTGGCTGACTGTACACATACCAAAAGATAAGTAACTCCGGGAGTAAGCAGAGTGACTCCAGTAGCTGATAGATGGCCTACTAACGTGGTCCAAGTATTGATCTATCTGCACCTGCAAGGCATGAAACGCAGCGCCCCAGAAAAGGGCGTGAGTACGATATGTACCAAGTATGTAAGGCATGAGCATATAATATATCGTAGCTGAATGAAACTTTAAGGCTGGAATATAAATATGTAAATATCAGCTAGAGCATAGCAGTATAGCTGGAAATCTGAAGAACGTACTAAACATGATCTGAATATAAACTGAAGTCTAGCTGAATCTGAAACTGAAGACTGAGCTGAACTGTACTGATAAATAACTGTAAATTGACTGATAACTGCTAACTAGAAACTGGAACTGATAACTGTCAACTGCTCCTGATGCTAAGAACTGGTGGCTGATAACTGAGAACTGATAACTGGTACTGAGCTAAAACTGAACTGTTATCTGAACTGGTACCTGGTGGGTGTTATCGGCTATATCACCCCCAGCCAGTAATATCTAGTCTCTCTGGTCAGAGTGTGTGAATGACACCCGGTCACACTAGGTGTTTCAACTCCCGCCTGAACCAGAGGGGCTAGTATCACACGCGACCGGACTGTGTGTCCAATGTCCAGCCTCTATGGGGGACTCCAAATCACACATAACATGATCACAATATAAGCATAAGCATCTATGAGGCATAACACATGTGGCAACAATAGATATGGACTCAAAGGAATGATAAGTAAACTCTGGATGGAATTATAGAAACAGCCTGAAACTTAGAATTTTTCCAACTCTTTAAATTTCTATAAAAATTTCGGCAGAGTTTCCCCTGAAACTGGATGATCCGCAAAAACAGAACCAGCACTATACTATACACAGGAATGGATACCCGGATAAACTGAAAACATAAACATGTTAAACGGATAACAAGATGAGACAACTGGATGACATAACTCATCCGCAGATAGAATGTCTGGACAGCACCACTGTCCTGAATTTCAACCTAATTTTCAGAGTGTAGATCAAAGATATAGACTTCATGGTCCATGAAAGATGTAGATATATGTCTTAGGGTTTTGGGAATTTTTAAAGAATCTAAATATCAATTTTGTGCAAGGAGTTATGATCAATATACTAATAACTGTCCAAAGATCAAAACAATTTTTCAGATTTTGAAATATTTTGTCTTGCTGATTTGGACATCTTTTACCTTGATTTTAGTACAACATTTAGTTACTTTACTTAGCCATGAATTAATTCTAAAACTCAAGCTATAGACGAAATTGAAGGTAGCATAACATTACCTTAATCGCGTGGAGCATTTTGACGCAATCTGTCTTCAATTTCGAGCTAAGATCAATGTTCTTTCTTCAAAATCATCAAAATGCCTTTAAAAATCAAGAGCACACTGTTTCTATCATGAATTTGCTGGAAATGACGAGAAAATGATGAGTTTCCTCTTTTATACTTCAAATATTTCCGTTTTAGTCCTCTTTTGCGCTTATGGCCCTTTTTATGGCCTGACTTCTGACGCTCATATCTTTTTATCTATAAGTTGTATGAACAAACCGTTAAAAGTGTTGGAAACTATACTCCATGACCTTCAATTTGGTATATGATATGTCCCCAAAAGACTTCATATAACACATGAAATTAATTGCTGAAAAAGCTTCGTTACAAGGCAATTCCTTAGTCGGTTTTTCCGCAACTTAAATCTGATTTTTCCCAAACTTTATATTCAACATATAAACATCATATATGGTCATATTATTACTTTAAACTCACTTAAATCATTCTTAACATGATATTATAATGATATACGTCAATTTAGACGTACGGGGTGTAACACAAGCTGAAAGATTACAACTCAATATCCTATAACAAAGAAACTAAAACAAAAAACTCAACTATGAAACTGCTCCTTCGTAAGGTTCTGCTGCTCAGCCTTTGTTCTTGCACACAAAGCCTCTCACGATCTGATTGTACTTGATATGCTCTTGTTGAGATGACTTTTGTTCGTAATAATTCTGGCCAAATTAACTTGTATTTATAGGAACTAGACTTAGCCGGATCCAACTAAGTTTAGAATTCCTTTTCCTCTTTTGAATTAGTTTTAAACAAGGTTACCCATATTTCCTTATTTAACATCTAAGTTAGTTTGCCTTAGTTTCCAATCCATTGTCATTTAGGAACCGCGTCCTTTTCAGCACCACTTCTTGCTTCTTCTATTTCCGGTAGGATTGGAACTTTGTGTCCAGCTGTGCTCTTTTTCCTTCTTCAACTTTGACTCGATTAATCCGTTGAACAGCTTAGTCTTCTTGCTTCAACTGTGAACCTTTTCATGGTTCACTTTGCACCAGGTCCTTTGTCATCTTCAAAACTCATCCTTCAACAAATTCCCCCTTTTTGATGATGACAAACAATGTTGTTTCATCGAGGGTTTACACGCTCAAGAATCTGTAAAATTCAAACACTAACCACGAACTAGGGTAATAGCAGTTAGGAAAATAATATGTCACAAACATATAATGGACTAACAACATCTAACTTCCCCCTTTTGGCATCATCGAGAAGTTTCATAGTTGTAAGAACCTGCTCAACTTTAAATTAAGTCTAGTTGACTCTAGTGCCAAAGGCAGCAAGCCAACCTTTAAACTTCAGGAACCTGTTTCAGACAATAAATACTAGCAAGATATGATATTTATATCAACAAAAAGTGCCAAACCGGCATAAAAAAGATCAAAACATCATCCAAAATATTACAAACAAGAATATAAGATTGTCTTAAAAACAGGCAATAAAAAGAACCAGGATGGGACTAGGAAAAGGAACTGGTTCAGAATTGGGGAATATCAAGGATGTTAAAGTGAGCAAGAAACAAGGCGAGGCGACGCGAGTTCCCTTCTCGTTCACGCTCCAGCTCTGCATCCAGCCTTGTGTTTTCAGCATTCATCCAGACTATCTCATCATTTTGCCTTTCAAGCTGCCTCCTGAACCCCTTAATCCTCCTGTCCATTCTATTGTTTCTTCGTTCCTCAGCATCCTCCTCCATATGCTTTGGTTCATCAGCAGGTTTACCATCCAACACATAGTCACAAGATTTTAGAATGTTCCTCCTAAACAAGTCAATATGGTTCGGCCCAGTACACTTACTAACAGGCACCCCAAAGAAATCAAATACCTTCCCCAAAAGAAACCCATAGACTAGCGCATGTTTACCCAACCCCATGTTAGCTATCCTACCAATGTGCTTGATCATCAATTCAGGCAGATTAATACGAACCTCTCGATCTAGCAGGTCCATATAGGTCATATCCAGAAAGTTGGCCTCACTCCTTCTTTCCGACCTTTGCAGTAGGTTGTTCAGCACAAATTCAAATAGCAACTGGTAAAAGGGTTGCATTGCCTTCTTCTTAACTTGTGTAGCCCTTGCGAGTCTAGGTCTCGATGAAAATTTCTGGGTCACCTCCAAAGCAGACACACCATCTCCTCTAACCGGCCACGAGTTCCTCATGTATTTGTTGTAGCCCTGAGAAGGAACACCCAAAATCTCACCCAGTTCCACACTATCAAACTGGATTACCAGCCCCTTGACTATGGTTGTCACAATACCCTCACTCACTGTGCAATTTGAGTAAAATTCCCGAATCTCTTGCTCTCTCAGCTGTCTAGTACGATCACTGAACAGGTTCAACCAACCCTGAGCTCTCAACTTAGTACCAAGTTGAGTCATTCCCTCTAGCTCCAGGTCAGTGAGAATTTTACCCTTCACCAGTGGTAGACCTCTAAAGTAGGCCACCCTCATTTTCATGTCTTATTTGTCATCACCAATCACCAGCTTTGTTTTGGAACCTCTCCTACGAACCTCAGGTTCCTCCACAATCCTTTCCTGCTGTTCTCTAACAGAATCTTGAGTAGCAGGTCTCCTAGCATGACTCACAGTGTTCCTACTGCTTTCTCCCATACCCTCAGCATCTCCAAAACTTCCAATTTTGGAACTACCCACAAATTCTCCTCCCTTTACTAACCTTCCTTTCTTCACATTTTGTTTTTGTTCCTGAACCATAGGCCTCTTTACCAATCTCCTCTGTTCCCCCACCACCACAACATCAATCTCACTGGAGGAACCTTCACTAGCTTGAGGAGTGGGATTGGCCTCAGGCAACACAGCATCCAGAGGTTCAGTAAAACCTACGCCTTCCACATTCTCTTCCACATAATCATCAATATCTCTCAGATTTGCATCATCACCTGCCACAGAACCAGAGAACGAACCAAGTTCTTTCTCAGGTTCCTTGGCAGGTTCAGCAGATTTTCCTCTCCCTTGTTACTAACAATCTTTTCTACCACAGAAACTGTCTCACGAAATTGTTCCTCGACAGTGTTCTCAGTATCTTTTACAATGACATCAACCTCTGTTTCGACAACTTTTTCAGGATTTTCTACAACTACAGTCTCCTTATCACCTACTTCACTCACAACAAGCTCTTCTAAATCTACAGGCACAGAGGGTAAACTAGTATCGACAATTACAGTACCAGTAGGAGAACTAGGGTTTACCTTTTAAGTTTCTTGAACATTTTCTTGAACCGTTTCAATGACCCCTTCATCCATACTAGCAACTAGAACATTTTCCCCCTTACTAGTTGCTTCCTCCGTCAACTTTTTTTGTCTCAATTTTGCAAACTTTCTCGCCATAGCCACAAAACGACTCACGGCTAGTTACTTTGCCTTTTGATTTAGTTTTGAAATTTTGAGTTTAGGAGGAGAAAGTTGAGAATCAATTTTGGAACTGGTCGATATTTTTACAAAGTGTTGTTAGAGAGAGAAAATTTTGAGAGAGTTTTTCTTTGTAGCCGATAGAAACAATATTTCTTGATCAAGTGGTGGAATAGAGAAGGTTATAGGTGTATTGGGAAGGGGAACGGGTTGATGGGATACGAAAAATCTGCTACTTCATTATGACGCATAGGAGCTGACGCCAGCATGGTTCAAAGAATTTGAATTTTAAAAGCTTACAACTAATCCGGCGCCAAGTGAGGGTGATTGGTAACAATTAGGCCACGTAAGACAAACAGTATACTCAGTAAGTAACATAGAATGTGTACCTGAATGTCCATGCACCAGTTTCTTCAATCATATCCTTTATTTCAAAAATTTGCCAGTATCAAAGTCATGAAAATAGGTTCCAAACAGGTTAGCAAGCAAAACAATTAAGTTTTCATATGTAGATTCAACTAAACAAATTTAAGCTAGGTAGAACAAGGAAACTTCACAAGAAAATCATTGGGAGAACGAGGTGCTGCTACGTTCACTGTATCATGGTCATCCCTAGCTAAAGCATGTTCTTTTAAAATTGTACCCTTTACAATGCCTTAGTGAAGATATCAGCAATTTGAACCTCAGTCCTGCAAAAGTTCATAGTAATTAGGCCTTTCTCAACATTGTCCCTTAAAAAGTGATGCCTAATATCAATGTGCTTTGTTCTCTTGTGTTGGACCGGGTTCTTGGCAATATTGACTGCTCTGGTATTGTCACAAAAGATTGGAACTGGTCCGCATTTGATTCCAAAGTCCTCCAACTGCTGCTTGATCCATAATAACTGTGAACATAATAAAGCAGCTGCTACATATTCAGCTTCAGTTGTGGATAATGCCAACGGATTTTGCTTCTTTGTAGACCATGAAACTAAACAAGCACCTAGGAAGTGTGTCATCCCAGATGTACTTTTCCTATCAACTAAGTGACAAGCATAGTCAGCATCAGCATACCCAATTAGATCAAAACTTCCACCTTTTGGGTACTATAAACCAAGATCTTGAGTTCCTTTCAAATATCTCAAGATTCTCTTGACTGCAGTTAAGTGTGATTCCTTTGGTTTTGACTGGAACCTTGCACACAACCCCACACTATAAATAATATCTGGACGACTTGTAGTTAAATACTGTAAAGAACCAATCATACCTCTGTACTTAGTTTCATCAATTGAAGCACCAATTTTATCCAGATCTATCTTTTTTCCAAGAGCAATGGGTGTGTTCATATCCTTGGCGGACTTCATATCATACTTCCTTAAAAGCTCTTTGATGTAGTTCTGCTGATGGATCATTGTGGCTTCCTGAGTTTGCTTGATTTGTAAGCCTAAGAAAAAATTTAGCTCACCCATCATACACATCTCAAATTCACTTCCCATCAGGTCGGTAAACTCCTTGCAAAGGTTCTCATTAGTAGCTCCAAAGATGATGTCGTCTACATACACTTGAACAATTAGGAGATCCTTGGCTTTCTTCCTTAAAAAGAAAGCATTGTCTATTTTACCTCTTGTAAACCATTCTTCAATAAGAACCCAGACAACATTTCATACCAAGCCCTAAGAGCCTATTTCAAACCATACAATGTCTTGTCAAGTTTTTAGACATGATCAGGAAACTCTGTACTTTCAAAGCCAGGTGGTTGAACCACATACACCTCTTCATTCAAATAACCATTAAGGAATGCACTCTTCACATCCATCTGATATAGCTTGAACTCCATGTAAGCTGCAAAGGCAATTAGCATTCTAATGACTTCCATTCTAGCAATAAATGCAAAGGTTTCATCATAATCAATTCCTTCTTCTTGGCTGTAACCTTGAACCACCAGTCTTACCTTGTTCCTTGTCACTATGCCATGTTCATCCAGCTTGTTTCTAAAGATCCATTTAGTATCAATGATGGACCTGTCCCCTGGTCAAGGGACCAAGTGCCATACCTTACTTCGTTCAAACTGATGAAGTTCCTCTTGCATAGTAATAACTCAGTCTGGATCCTCAAGTGCTTCACGTACATTCTTTGGTTCTATTGAGGACAGAAACGCAAAGAATGCACAGAATTTCTTCAAGGCTCTTCTAGTAACAACTCCAGTATTCAGATCAGACATGAGGTTCTCCAGTGGATGAGAACTTTGATATTTCAAAGGTTTAGGTTGAATATGCTGAGTGTCGTTTCCAGGAGGAGCTGAGTTATCTAAGTCCTCGTCATCTTGCTCTTCAGTTCCCCCTGTCTGAATGCCTTCTAGTTCCCCCGGAGTTTGATCCTAATCATCCTGATTATTTTTAACTCCATTCAAATTCTCAAGGTCTTCAGCAGGTTCATTTCTTGCAAGACCAATCTCCCGATCATCATCTTCTTGTCTGTTTATAACACTTTCAGATTCATCAAATACCACATGCACACATTCTTCCATAGTCATGGTCCTCTTGTTGAACACTTTATACGCTTTACTCTGTGAAGAATAACCCAAGAAAATGGCTTCATCACTTCTAGCATCAAACTTCCTTAGAGGTTCTTTCCCATTGTTATGCACAAAACACTTGCACCCAAAAGCTCTGAGATGTGCAATATTAGGTTTCCTGCCTCTAATTAGCTCATGGGGAGTTTTCTCTAACAAAGGACGGATAAAATAGCGATTTAGCAAGCAGCAAGCGGTGTTGACTGCTTCAGCCTAAAAACTCTTCGATAGACCGCTTGACAGCAACATAGTTCTAGCCATGTCCTCCAAGGACTTGTTCTTTCTTTCCACTACACCATTCTGCTGAGGGGTCCTTGATGCATAGAAGTTGTGATCCACACCATGTTTATTACAATATTCTGCAAACTTAGCATTCTCAAATTCTCTTTCATGGTCGGACCTTATGCTCACAAGTTGAAGCCCCAATTTCTTCTGATTGATTCTAACCCAGTCCTCAAATATATCATATGCTTCCTCTTTAGATCTGAGGAACAAGGTCCATGTGTATCTGGAGTAGTCATCCACTATTACCATCACGAATCTCTTACCTCCTCTGCTCCTTACCCTCGTTGGTCCACATAAGTCCATGTGAACTAGCTCAAGTGGTTTAGAAGTAGTAACCACATTCTTTGACTTGAATAAAGATCTTATATGTTTTCCCCCTCACACAATCATCACAAATCTTCATATCATTGAACCTCTTGCTTGGCATTCCACGAACCAGGTCCTTTGACACCAACTTATTCAATTGAGTCAAGCTTGCATGTCCTAGTCTCTTGTCCGAAAACTGACTATCATTCTCCAGCACATTTGGACAAGTCAAATTACTCTCAGAAAAAGAACCAAATATAGCCTTGAACACATTTTTAGCTCGTTTCCATTCCATTATCACTTCACCAGTCTAAAGGTTCTTTACAGTGAAACCTACAGATGTGAAACTCACTGAATTTTTCTCTATTACATAGTTGAAAGATACTTAGAAGATTGTGCCTCAATCCATCCACACAGAGTACATTGCCAATAGCATAATTGAGGGATCTCCCAACATTTCCAATACCAAAAATATCACCGCTCTTTCCTCTCCAAAAGCCACACTACCCCCTTGAAATGCTGCGAGTGAGAGAAAGTATCTTCTATCTCCTATCATGTGCCTGGAACACCCACTATCAAGAATCCAGCTTGGGTTGTTCCATCTCACTCCAGCCTGCAAAAGAAAATCAAGGGTTAGTAACAGGAACCCAGACGAGCTTGGGTTTCTTTTTTTATCGAATGGATGAATCAAATCTTTTCTAGCCCAATAAGGTAAAACTCATTTTTTATTTCTTTTCACTACTCCTTTTGCAACACTGCATTGATTCTTGATATGTCCATTCTTACCACACAAGAAGCAGAGTTTGTTGCAAGGAAGTCATACATATTTACTATTACGGTTCCAAGCAAGTAAAGGTTTCCTATGTCCTAATCCTGTTTTACCTCTATTATGATTTTCATGCTACCAATTCAAAGCTTCAGAAGACTTGTTCCATTTAATGTGTCTGGTGAGCTCAAAGTTAGCTTTTTCAACCTTTTCCTGAAGAACCCGGTTCTTCTCAGTTTCCTGATGTAGAACTTGGTTTTTCTTTTTAAGCTCAGCTTCAAGGTTGATTTAAGCCTCACTAACTCCTTGCTTACCAGACCCTTCTTTCAATTTTTGATTTTCAAGTTCGAGTGCAGAAACTAGCTTCTTCTCACAAAGCACCTGTTCCTTTAATTTAAGAATTTGTTATTCAAGGGCTGAGACTTTCTAATTTAATTCAAAAAGTTGATTTTCACCAGCAATTAGTTCCTTTATAAGATTAAATTTAGCTTTCTCCAAGTTTTTATTTTTCATCGAAAAATCAGAAACAACTGACATTAGTTGGTCCTTCTCAGAAAGTGCTAGTTCCTTCTCAGACCTTAAATTTTGGATCTCTTCAATTAAAGTCAGGGAAAGAAAATTCAATTCCCTAGAAGAAAAGTATGAAGTCTATTTTTTAGTTCATCGTGACTTACCTCAGGTGTAACATCAATGGAAGGTTCATTATCAGCCATCAGAGCCAATGGAGAGTCATCTTCTGGTTCCTCTTCTTCTTCATTACTTTCGCTTTCAGAAGGTCCCCATGTTGCGTATAAATCGTCTTTCTTCTTTATCCTTAATGCTCTGAAATTGGGAGGACGTTTAGTCTTCTTAAGTTCATTCTCCTTTGTAGCTCCAAACCTTTTCCACTCGATATCTCACAATGGCCAGTCCTTAATAGCATGATCCTTCTTGTTACACTTAAAACACCCTGAGCAGTCGGGATTTATAATTATGTTGTTCTTGGCAGGAGTGGCTCTAGTCTTCTTCTTTCAAAACTTAAGGACTTTCGAACTACATTGACTAAAGCCATCTCATGCTCAGACACCTCATACTTAGAACCTCCAATTGCCTTTAAACCTAGGTTCTTCACTTTCTTAGGTTCCACCTTGATTCTTGATTGTTTCATAAGTTAATGGGTTTTCAGACTACCAACGAGTTCATCTAGTTCAATCTTATCCAGTTCCTTGGACTCAATGATAGTTGTAACCTTTGACTCCCATGAATCAGGTAGAATCCTGATCAATTTTTCGACTAAGTCTTCATTAGTTAGAACCATACCTAGTAACTTCATCTCGTTTGTTATGATCGTGAACCTGGTCATCATGTCCTGGATAGACTCTGATTCACCTATAGCAAACCGCTCGAACTTTCTTTTCAACATCTGGATCCTTGACTTCTTTACACGTGAAGTTCCTCCATGAGCAATTTGTAGAGCATCCCAAATTTCTTTGGCAGTTTTGTATGAAGAAACTCTGTTGTATTCATCAGGACCAAGTCCACATATGACGAGCCTCTTAGCTTTTGCATTCTTCTCCACCATCTTGAAATCAACATCCGTGTATTCAGATATCTCCTTAGGAATAGTTTCCTCGTTGGGTGGCTGTCCAACAGTTCTGCTCGGGATAAGTGGTCCATCCTTGGTAATGATCCATAGCAGAAAGTCTTCATCTTGAATAAAGTCTTCCATTCTCCCTTTTCACCATCCACAGTTTCCTCGTTGGGTGCACTCATTGTTCAGATCCTTCTCAAGATGTTAATCTTTCTACGAGAGAACCTGCTCTGATACCACTTGTTGCACTCGGTGCACCTATGTAAGATACTAGAGGGGGGTGAATAGTGTCCTTACCCGATTATTGAATCCTAAAACTTGCCTTTAATCTTTTCTACCTAACTTATAAAGAACCAGGTTCCTTGCAAGTTTCACCTATCTCTGAAACTTAAACACAATGCGGAAATGTAAATAACACAGAGATTTTTACATGGAAAAATTCTTGCTCAAGGGATAAAAAACCACGACCTAGACTCTTGGGATTTCAACTCTTCCACTAAAGGAAAACCCGAGCAAGTTTTAGAGTACAACGCAATGTAATCAAGGAACTAGAACCCCCTAGTACCTAGAACATTCCAAGCCACACGTTAGCTGGTAAGGTTAACTCTACTTCACCACAAAGAGTAATCTCTAATTAATACTTCTAACCAAGCTGATAGATTACAACTCAATATACAAAGAAACTAAAACAACAGACTCAACTATGAAACTACTCCTTTGTAAGGTTCTGTCGCTCAGCCTTTGTTCTTGCACACAAAGCCTCTCACGATCTGGTTGAACTTGATATGCTCTTGTTGAGATGTCTTTTGTGCGCAATGATTCTGGCCAAATTAACTTGTATTTATAGGAACTAGACTTAGCCGGATCCAACTAAGTTTAGAATTCCTTTTCCTCTTTCGAATTAGTTTTAAACAAAGTTACCCATATTTCCTTATTTAACACCTAAGCTAATTTGCCTTAGTTTCCAATCCATTGTCGTTTAGGAACCGCGTCCTTTTCAGCACCACTTCTTGCTTCTTCTATTTCCGGTAGGATTGGAACTTTGACTCCATTTGTTCTTTTTTTCCTTCTTCATCTTTGACTCGATTAATCCGTTGAACATCTTAGTCTTCTTGCTTCAACTGTGAACCTTTACATGGTTCACTTAGCACCAGGTCCTTTGTCATCTTCAAAACTCATCCTTCAACTAATTCACGCTCAATCCTACTCCATTAATAGTGAGGGAGGTCGTCAAAGATACATACCAGGTATGAGTGAGGGACGATTTTCTAAGGGAACTAGCTTGTTAAAGCAAGAGAGTCGCAAATAGAGATTCAATTGTTGTTATTTATGAATCCTAGAGGTATAGTTGTTTGTTGTAAATCTATATTAAGCTACAAAGTAAATAAATGAAAGCAAGTAATTGATTCTACAATATGAAGTTAGGTGCGTAAACGGCTAGTAGTGGTGTCCAATCAATGGGTAGAGTAAATTCACTAATTAACACGAGAATGATTATGCTCGAGTCAATCAGTGATAACCCCTAGTATCAGCAAGTCCTAAGAAGGGTCTACCTTACTACGCTCACCAAAGCCATAGTTGGGCACATAAAGATTTTACACATATACCCAAGGAAAGAGGACCTCTCTCGAGTGTAATCTTTTTTAGATGGGTTAGGCTATGTTTTAGCTTAAAAAAACACAAATCCTTGCCAACTTTGCTAATCTACAATAGCTAATATTTCTGGAGTCTTAAACCAGCAAAGTAGAAATGAAATCCTAATATCATGAATATTGAGATTTTTATGTTAATGTATTGGGAGTTGGATAATCGTTACTTGTGTTATGTTTGGTGAATATAAGCAACACACATTGATTTTCTGCCACTTTATGAATTTAGCTACTCATACTAGGGATTTGAATCCATGATAAGAACATGTAATGAAAAGATGGAATGAATCTAAGCAACACCCGATATGAGTCGGGATCGATTTTCCAAGGAAACTAGCTTGTTCAAGTAAGGGAGTCGCAAATAGAGACTCAATTATTGTTAGTTAAAAATACAAGAGGTATAGTTGTTTGTTGTATATGTATATTAAGCTAAAAAGCAAATAAATGAAATCAAGTAATCGATTCTATATTAAGAAGCTAGGGCGTAAACAGCTAATAATGTGTCCAATCAATGGGTAGAGTAAATTCACTAATTAACACAAGTACGAATATGGTCGAGTCATTCTATGATAACCCTTAAAATCCGCCAGGCCGAAGAGCGGTCTACCTCACTACGCTCGCCAAAGCCATAGTTAGGCGCATAATGATCTTACTCATATACCCAAGGAAAGAGGACCTCTCCGGAGTGTAACCTCTTTTAGATGGGTTAGCCTAAATTTTAGCTAACAAAACACAAATCCTTGCCAACTCTGCTAATCTACACTAGCTAATCTCTCCTGAGTCTTTAACTAGCAAAGTAGAAATAAAACCCTAATATTATGGATACTAAGATTTTTATGCTATTGTAATAGGAGTTGGATAATGGTTACTTGTGTTATATTTGGTGAATCTAAGCAACACCCATTGGTTTTCTACCACTTATAGCCTGTTTACACTCATGAATTTAGCTACTCATATTAAGGGTTTAAATCAAAGATACGAACATATAATGAAAAGATGAAATGAATTCAAAAATGAATTGTGTATTGATATATGATTAAGGATTTAAAAGTACAAGTAACACTACAAGAAAAATGGCCTCGAGGGACTAGAAAATTGGTCCCTGAAAATTAATTTCTAGTCCTCAATGGTCTATAACGACCAAAAATTTTTGGTCGCCACTGGTCATTATTGCCTCCGTTCTTAAAAGGTTATAATGACTACTAGAAATATGGTCCTAAAAAATCGGTTGTCACTAGCCAAATTCTGGCCCCTAAATACGTTTTACGGACTACTATTCTAGTCCCTTAAGTTAAGATTCTAAAAATCATAATCTTGTCCTAAATAGATTCAGCGGCCAGATTTCTTGTTGCAAAATGAAGTTAGTCCTGTAGGCTAAATAAAGGTAGAGACCACAATTTCTGGTTCTAAATGTATCTTTGGATAAGACAAGAAATTCTTGGTCATAAGGCGTCCTGTCCAAATTAAAAATCAAAATTTTTACAAATTAAATCTATAACGATATTCATTTGCAACTAAAAAACATACACAAAAGGAGATAATATGAAACGACCTCGGTTAGTCGTTTCGGAAGTTAGGACTCTGATTGGCGTGCTGATAATTTTAATATATTCGTAATATCCATTAGGACATGTCTGTAAAATTTGAGCTAAATCAGACCAAGTTTGGTAGGCATCGGAAGAAGTTTTCAGTTTTTAGTGTCGATAAATATTAAAAATAGATTTTCGAGCTCAGTTCTGGCGAATGAGCTCCGATTCGAAATCTGAAAGTGCCGTTAGGTTCGTATGATTATTTGTGAGTTGAATTTCAATATTGTTCGGCTAGTTTCCGCTAAAATGCCGAAAGTTAAATAATTTGACCTTTTTCATTTAAATTCGCATCTTGAGTTCCGGGAGTCCGATTTGAGATGCGCTTTAGTGAGTATGTTACATATATTTTGTATAACTTGTATGCAAAATTTGAAATTATTTCGAATATCGTAGTGTACAATTTTTATTTTTACCGTAGCAGCGAATTTTAAAAGGAAAAAAACAAAAAAAAAAGAAAAAAACAAAATTGGGAAAGTAAAGGCGGTGTGGTCCTAATCTTATAAGCTTAGGATAGTATAGAAAAGAGGAAAAGCAGAGAGAAATACGAGCAAGAATAGAAACATCGAAACAGATAAAATGAAATGACGCGGTGGAAAAAAAACCAGAAAATGAGAAAAGAGGCCGGAAAAAAGTAGAATTTTTACCCTGAAATATTCAGGTAATAATCCTAATATAGTATTTGAGTTTATTACGTGTGTTTGAATATATTTTAACGGTAAAACTTGGAATATTAGATATCGTTTTAATAAGTTCAATTAATAGTTTAAAGGGTCAAATGGACTCCGATAATGAAATTGATTATATATTCGTACTCAGTGGGTTATGGGCAACATAAAAATGTAATTTATTTGGGGTTTGGTTATGTGATCTTAAACTCTGTACATAGGCCTGGCCTGCGTATTGCGTATGCAAATAGGGTATCAGGTTCCTAACCGGATTGCCCTAAGATGTGAGGAATGAAGCCTTTAGCCTAATTGATATATTTTTCTACTTATTGAATAGAGTGGGATTGTTTGGCAAGGAAACCAAAGGATAAACCGGTTGTTAATTAGCCGTACTAACTTTTGGAAGAGGTAAGTGTTTATATCCATTTCTTTGGAGGCACCTGACCTCGTGGATTTTCTACCACGTATTCCTTACGTGTGTAGCTGCCGATAGGCGTACTCATTACGTCTTAGCTTATGATTTACATTATATATTGTATGTTATGTCCTGTTGTTGGTACTACATTGAGGATCTGAGCATTGTACTCTGGCTATGAGTTGGCATCTACTTCCCGGCTGTCGATGAGAGTCCCGCACCGGTGAAGGGTTATTATTGCATTACATTGCATTCATATGCATTATATGTCATTCATATGCATTATATTGCATATCATATTGGGTGCAGGAGTATTCCGCCCCAGGAGCAGAAGTATTCCGCTCCATTGTATAATATTGAGGGTAGGAGTGTTCCGCCAGGGAGCAGGAGTATTCCGCCTCAGCTTTACATTATATCAGGTTCAAGAGTATTCCGCCCCAAGAGAGTGCAGGAGTATTCCGCCTCTGGTTTATATTATATCGGGTGCAGGAGTATTCCGCCCCAGGAGCAGGAGTATTCCGCTTCGGGATGGGATTACGGGCACATGTGACCCTTTGCATCATATTTCACTTCATTTCATCTCATTTCGTTTCGTTTCATTTCATTTCATCTCATACCATTTTGTAAACTTGTGGTACATAACTATTGTCCTGCTTATATGTGCATTGCTTATTTGTTGATATGTTTCTTGCTCGTATCCCTAGTTGAGTTTATGGTTTCATACGTGTTTCCGGTTGTTACCTGGATCTGCCTTTTTATAATTTAAATAAGAGGAATTTGATTTATCTGTTTCTTCTCCCTTGCTAGCTTTCCTATTCTTTGAGGTGGCTAGTCTGCCCCACTTATTGAGTCCTTTTGACTCACCCTTGTTTGTTCTTTATTTTTTGTCTATCTATTTCGGTTCGGCAAGTTCGCTCCAGGATTGAGTCGCCACGTTGTGAAGGAGGGAAGACGACTTCAGCTGTCAGGGTGAGCCAGCTTTTATTCCGGATGGCAACCAATTTATTGGTTATTATTTCAGTTGCATTTTGCTCCTTTCAGGAGGTATCTGTCTTCTTTTGTACTCTTAGATGTTTAGTCTGGATAGTCCTAAACCTAGTATGTGGGTAGTCAGCGGTAATTTCTTTTTTACAACTTAGAGATATCATTATGTTTGTACTTTTTCTAAGTCTTGTTATTATTTATAAATTGAATTATATTTATTTTCCTAATTTAATTGATAAGGGTTCCCCCGACGGGACTAGGGAAGGATGTCGGGTGCCCGCACGGCCTAACCAGATTTCGGGTCGTGTCAGTTGGTATCAGAGCCTGGTTTAGAGTCTATCCAGAATAAGATAGTATCTAGTAGAGTCTCGGTGATGGGTACGTAGACGTCCGTACTTATCTACGAGAGGATATGATGGCATTTAGGAAGTTTCACTTTCTTCATTTCTGATCGTGCGTCGGTCTAGGATTCAAAAGTATTTTCGTTAATTCCTTAAGTCCTTCGTGGTAATTTTGAACCTTCACGCGACGAATCAGCAAACAATATGAGTTTAAGACGAAGCAGTCTAGCATGGGGCTAGTACGGACGAAGCCCCGAGAGTTTTTTATCAAGCTGACGAACTAGTTACGGAGGCCCCAGTTGTACGAGCTCGCGATGGATAAGGGAGCAGGGCCTTGTGGTTCCCTTGGCTCTCCACGGTGCTTTTACGAGAATCTTGGCGACGCAGATACCGCAAGAACCTCTTATTCGCTGGACAGCTTATCAGGTTGCCGCAGATGCAGATATTCGGTTTCAGAAGCTCCTATTCCGGTTCTTAATATTGCCCCAATAAATTATGTTCCAGAGGAAGCATGTGTTGCGCCACTAATTATTCTGTTTGGTTAGCTAGCCCAAGTAATAGCTCAGTCCGAATGTCCGAAGATGCTGCATTATTTTATCTAGTTGAACCTTTCGATATTCTTAAGCTAGGCATCAGATAATCCCTGCGTAAAATTTTAAAATACAATGATGTCAGCGTATCCTTCAGGCTCTTGATTATATCGAGCGGTATGGTGTTGATTATTCTGCTTTCCAGTGTCAGGGGTCCAGCCCTGGATTGGTGGACTGCTCTCTTTTTAGCTAACTTGGTTCGATTTTTCTTCTAGATTCGTGGAATAATTCCTTTCGAGTAGCGAGCGAGATGAAAAGTGTTGCCAGTTTGAGTGCATTGGACAGGGTAGCCTGTCGGTTAGCCTGTTGGTGTTTCAAAATATGAGATTGAATTCTATAGAATCACTGAATATGCATTAGAACTAGTCCATGAGCCTTTCAAGAGATTCAAAGATTTATTGATGACCTTTCTCCTTTTTGGAGATCCTAGATTGCTCGAAAAATTGAGGTTGGTATTTCATTTGATATCGTTGTTGATATTGCTCAAAAATATTAGGTATACCGTAAGTTAGAGGGAAAGAGTTAGAGCGGGAAAGCAAGAGATCTCGTGGCCCTAGTGGGCAACCATGGTACCTCATTTGGAGGTAAGAGTTCTAATTATTTTGGGAGGTCACCTGCCAGGTTATCTCAGCATGTGTCATGTGATTCTTAGAATGCGCCAGTAGCTCGTCATGATTAGATTCAGTCTTTTCTTTATAGCTATCAACAATCTTTCCAGCTTCCATTTTTAGCGAAAATGTGGTATCATTGTCGTAAATCTGGCTATTCTTTGAGGATTTTTCCTTACTCCGTCAAGTAGGCAGTCGTCTTTTCTCTCGTTATTAGGCATCTGCGCAGTCGCAGGGGATTTCATTTAGATCTCAATTAGCCAGAGAAATACCACCATTCAGTAGAGGTTGAGAGCGCGGTGGCAGTGGTTCTTTAGAAGGTGATTACTAGGGTAGTGGCTCAGCTCAGCTGCAGAGATAGTTTGATGAACTGTCAGTCTAGCAGGATGCTGAAGTATCCGATACAGTACACCCATGTATTTCTTCTTCCATTATATGTGAGTAAGATTTGATTATTTTGATCGGTCTGGACTTCGTTTATCTTATCATGGATTCACTGGAAATTGTTTCTATTAAGAATTGGTTGCGGTAGAGGGGCGAGCATCTAGTATGATTAATTCAGGGCATTTGTGCGACCCTACTATTTTATCTAGTCTAAATATGAGAGATTTTATAGTGAGTGTCGGTATTGTCTGCGTGGCATCTTATCGTGCCAGCTTTTATTATTAAGTCAAATTAGTATACCTCTCTTCTCGGAATTCCGTATTAGTAGGATGATAGGATTCTTATTCATCACCATCAGAAAGTGTCACCTGTTTCTTCCAGTGTAAAGTGGTTAGTAAGTAATATTCGAACTACGTATCTCCTCTTGGTTAAAGACGCTAGTAGAGTCATGTTATTCCATGAGGTTGTCTCGGTTATAAAAGGGTTTTCTGGTAAATTGTTAGAGTTTCCTTCTTATTGGGAGGTTAAATTGGCATGGATGTTGTTCCATAGAGCTCATTTAATACATGTTTCTTCAATTGCGATTCTTGGGCTACTTTGACTCGTAAGTAGTCTAGCTCTGGTAGCCAAGCAGTAAGAAGATGAGCTTCCTGAAGCTCTAAATATTTCTATCCTCAGTTTGTTGCCATCTCTTCTTTGTTCGGCACTGGTGAACTTAGGCGGTCAGTAACCTATTGTGATGTTCCCTATGTTGAGCCAGAGTACGTGCCAAGGTAGCCGGGTAAGCACATTGTTATTTTTCAAAGCTACTAAGGGTAATGAGAGGCATTAATTGACCTTTGATTTGATCCATCAGGCGGTGGTGCTTATAGAAAATGTATGGAGTTATGACTCGAGAGTTGCAGCTGTTTGGCAACTCGAAAGGGTAGTTGGTAGCTTAGGTCTGTCTACGTTCAACCTTTAGCTAAATCTTCTTTAGTCCAGCAGACTGTGCGAGGATGGTTATTCCTATTCAAATAGCTGCATGAGTTTGTGCTTTAAGTGGAGGAGTCTTCCTCCAAATACTGAATGGTAATACTAAATCTCTAAGGCGTTGATACAACTTTTTTCACGACCCAACCTAGGGGCCACGACAGAAACCTACAATGAGTGTTGATTATTGCTAAACCCACTAATAATCTATTAATGATAGAGATAAGTTGGCAACCTGATCATATATACATACCTATCTGTCTGTATTCAACTAGAACTGGATCCTCATACTGACGCTGGTTTACTTCTTGAAAATGTAGAGTTAAAGGTCTAGTGCAGCTTATCGTCCATCCATCATTGGCATATCTCCTTCATACCTCAACTCTTTGAGAAGTTACTCTAGCATTATAAGTGCACATGTAATCAACTTTGTTGCTAGTATTCTGCCTCGGCTCATGGTCCAACTACATATCTCTTTTATTTTTACTTTTTCAAGTCAATATATTTCCAATTCAAAGACAATACCCTGAAATAGATGTTCAGTCTGGATATCATTCCTGGTCTGCATCATGCTATCCAGTAGTATTTGTATGATCCTTATCCTTATATGGTAGACCATTTTCAGATGAACCTTATACATACATTTGGATGTGAGTAACTATATTCCCACAAGGAGCTTGCGGAACAATCCTAACATCAACTGATGTGTTGCATAGTGCGTTCGTAAAAACAATATAGCTTGCATCAAATCTTTTATAGTGTTTAGTGACAAGGTACTTCAAAAGCTTCACCTATTGCATCAATCGTGAGCTAATTCTTACTTGCATCGACCTGTTCTATATCAAAAGGTATAACGATGAGGTGATTCATCGGTAGAATCATGTTAACCCATTCAAAGTTCCGTGTATCTTTGCTTCGGAAATGTAGAACTCTCTTCTCGTGACCGAGGAAGGATCAACTTAGTGAGAATAAGCTGTCAATGGTAATATCATATTATCTAGATATATTTTATTCCAAAAGTACGATGTGCGTAATATAATTTTGCTCCTGTAATAAGGAAATAATACATGTGGAGTAGTTTATGAAGGTCGTTTAAGTTCTTTTGTTATCAGCGTGAATCTTGCTTCAGACTTAGGCTCGTTCGAGGAAAGGCAGAGAGAAATACGAGCAAGAATAGAAACATCGAAACGGAGAAAATGAAATGACGCAGTGGAAAAAAATGCCAGAAAATGAGAAAAGAGGCCGGAGAAAAGTAGAATTTTTACCCTGAAATATTCAGGTTATGATCCTAATATACTATTTGAGTTTATTACGTGTGTTTGAATATATTTTAACGGTAAAACATGGAATATTAGACATCGTTTTAATAAGTTCAATTAATAGTTTAAAGGGTCAAATGGACTCCGATAATGAAATTGATTATATATTCGTACTCAGTGAGTTATGAGCAACATATAAATGTAATTTATTTAGGGTTTGGTTATGTAACCTTAAACCCTGTACATAGGCTTGGCCTGTGTATTGCGTAGGCGAATAGGGTATCAGGTTCCTAACCGGATTGCCCTAAGATGTGAGGAATGAAGCCTTTAGCCTTAATTGATATATTTTTCTGCTTCTTGAATAGAGTGGGATCGTTTGAAAAGGAAACCAAAGGATAAAGCGGTTGTTGATTAGCCGTACTAACTTTTGGAAGAGGTAAGTGTTTATATCCATTTCTTTTGAGGCACCTGGCCTCGTGGATTTTCTACCACGTATTCCTTACGTGTGTAGCTGCCGATAGGCGTACTCATTACGTCTTAGCTTTGGATTTACATTATATATTGTATGTTATGTCCTGTTGTTGATATTACATTGAGGATCTGAGCATTGTACTCTGGCTATGAGTTGGCATCTGCTTCCCGGCTGTCGATGAGAGTCCCGCACCGGTGAAGGGTTATTATTGCATCACATTGCATTCATATGCATTATATTGCATATCATATTGGGTGCAGGAGTATTCCGCCTCAGGAGCAGGAGTATTCCGCTCCATTGTATCATATTGAGGGTAGGAGTGTTCCGCCCCAGGAGCAGGAGTATTCCGCCTCAGCTTTACATTATATCGGGTGCAGGAGTATTCCGCCCAAGAGAGTGCAGGATTATTCCGCCTCAGCTTTACATTATATCGGGTACAGGAGTATTCTGCCCCAAGAGCGTGCAGGAGTATTCCGCCTCTGGTTTATATTATATCGGGTGCAGGAGTATTCCGCCCCAGGAGCAGGAGTATTCCACTCCAGTTGGTTATCAGATTGGATTCCCCTCTAATGCAGGAGTATTCTGTTTCGGGATGGGATTACGGGCACATGTGACCCTTTGCATCATATTTCATTTCATCTCATTTCATTTCATACCATTGTGTAAACTTGTGGTACATAACTATTGTCCTGCTTATTTGTTGATATGTTTCTTGCTCGTATCCCTAGTTGAGTTTATGGTTTCATACGTGTTTCCGATTGATATCTGGCTCTGCCCTTTTATAATTTAAATAAGAGGAATTTGATTTATCTATTTCTTCTCCCTTGCTAGCTATCCTTTTTCTTTGAGGTGGCTAGTCTGCCCCACTTATTGAGTCCTTTTGACTCACCCTTGTTTGTTCTTTATTTCTTGTCTATCTATTTCGTTTCGGCAGGTTCGCTCCAGGATTGAGTTCGCCACGTTTTGAAGGAGCGAAGACGACTTCAGCTGTCAGAGTGAGCCAGCTTTTATTCCGGATGGCCACCAGTTTATTGGTTATTATTTCAGTTGCATTTTGCTCCCTTCAGGAGGTATCTGTCTTCTTTTGTACTCTTAGATGTCTAGTTTTGACAGCCCTAAACCTAGTATGTGGGTAGTTAGCTGTAATTTTTTTTTTTTGCAGCTTAGATATATCATTATGTTTGTACTTTTTCTAAGTCTTGTTATTATTTATAAATTAAATTATATTTATTTTCCTAATTTAATTGATAAGGTTCGCCCGACGGGTCTAGGTATGGATGTCGGGTGCCCGCACGGCCTAACCGGATTTCAGGTCGTGTCATAATATATATTATATATCCAAAAAGTATGAATAACATCTCGGTCATGGCACTGTAGCCAATGCATGTAACAAAAATATTATTTACTTTCGCGCAACAACAAGAACCCAGCTAGCTAATTAACATCCCTAGACTACAATATATATTATGCTCTATATTCCCAATAGGTCTTAAAATCTGCTTCTTGTATGTAGTTGTGAATGTCGATCTCCAACACCTGTAAAAAACTATTAAAAATTTCTCATTTATATAATTTCAATATATGATATCTGCACAAATATGGACCGTGCTATTACCACTACAAGAAAAAAAAAGGCCTTTAACAACGAGAAAAATGGTCCTTAAAAGTAACGTTCTGGTCCCTGAAACGAAATAACGACCGGAATTTCTAGTCGCCATCTCATCGTAATAGCCTTCTTCACTAAATATCAATTACGACGGGTTTATGATCTGCTCCTTAAAACATTTCGGCGACTAGCCAAAATCAGGTCGTTAAAACTTGCTTAGGGACCAGGTATATAGTCCCTAAACGGAAGATTCAAGCATACAATTTCGTGGTCCTACAACTTTTGGGGACCAGAATTCAGGTCGTTAATCTAAAATATTATAATATTGCAGGCATCAATCATATCGTGGGGACTATATTTTCTGGTCCCTAAGCTGGTCAGTTTTTAAAAAAATATTAATTAATATTTCAGATTATAGTTAGAAAATCTTATCACAAAAGGATAATACAAAGATAAATTCTACTTTGTACTTAAAAATAAGAGGACAATCATTGATTATAAAAAATATCAACATTCAGTAGTGGACATGGTGGCAACGTACAACCATAATTCAGGTCACAATGTTCTTTAAACATTTTCCTTTGCAAAAGACTAGCTAATACACCCTTGGAGTACTATAACATGATGTTTGCCCAATATGCCTAGCAAAATAGTAAGTAAACTTGTATTTCTCAAAACCTGCTTCATTACTTCAGTTCTCCAACCCCAAAACCTGTAAAAAAAAAAAGTACAAAAACTTCTCTTTAGGTAACAACTACAATGATATATGGAAAAAAAGAAATAAACAAGGTACAACTACAATTAAATAATATTATGTAATTTCACTCTTATAACTATTTTAATTAGTTTTTCTTCGCCAGCAATTATTTAGTTACCCGACCACAACAACATACCGTGTGATTATATATACACTTCAAATGCTGGAACTACTCAATGTGTTAGAAGTACCTGCCAACTATGTTCAATTGTCTAATGTACCTGTAAATGCTGGAACTACTCAATATGTTGTGAGTAGAGTCAGCGAGAAGTTCTGTTGTTCTTATAAAGTTGGACTCATAGTATTTGTGGGACTGCGTGGATCCATTTTTAATGCAGTCCAAAGAAGCTGCTTGAGAGAAATGAGATGAAGTCCATCCACTGGTCAACTAGTTGTTGGATATGTATTAGAAAGTGTTGCAAAGAAGTTTTTGGATAATGGGAACAAAAATAAAATTCTTTCTGCTTTGCTGTTTTCTCTCTATATTATGACTTTATTAAGAAGGAATTTTGGAAGCATAAACTTGAGAAGTTCGACACGGACAAACTTAACGGTGCCTGAAGTTAATGAAGAAGTTCATTTTTTCTTAATAACTGTTGACAAGATTAATTAGGAAAAGAAAAACTACGTAACATCTTAAGAAATGAAATAGGAAAAAGGTTACTGGAACAAGTAAATAACCAAGTAACATCTTAAAAGGCTACTAGAACAAGTAACATCTCAAGAAGTTTTTAGATAATGGGAACAAAAATAAACTTCTCCCTGCTCTTGCTATTTTCTCTCTATATTATGACATTATTAAGAAGAAATGAAATAGGAAAAAGGCTACCGGAATAAGTAAATAACTTCAGTTTTAAAAGAGAAAAACGAAGCAACATCTTAAAACAGTGTGTGTTCCCCCTTGCTCTTTAGTTCCCCCTGTCTGATTGCCTTCTAGTTCCCCCTGAGTTTGATCCTAATCATCCTGATTATTTTTAACTCCATTCAAATTCTCAGGATCTTCAGCAGGTTCATTTCTTGCAAGACCAATCTCCTGATCATCATCTTCTTGTCTGTTTATAACACTTTCAGATTCATCCAATACCACATGCACACATTCTTCCATAGTAATGGTCCTCTTGTTGAACACTTTATACGCTTTACTTTGTGAAGAATAACCCAAGAAAATGGCTTCATCACTTCTAGCATCAAACTTCCCTAGAGGTTCTTTCCCATTGTTATGCACGAAACACTTGCACCCAAAAGCTCTGAGATGTGCAATATTAGGTTTCCTGCCTCTAATTAGCTCATAGGGAGTTTTCTCTAACAAAGGACGGTTAGAATAGCGATTTAGCAAGCAGCAAATGGTGTTGACTACTTCAGCCCAAAAACTCTTTGATAGACCGCTTGACAGCAACATAGTTCTAGCCATGTCCTCCAAGGACCAGTTCTTTCTTTCCACTACATCATTCTGCTGAGGGGTCCTTGGTGCAGAGAAATTGTGATCCACACCATGTTTCTTACAATATTCTGCAAACTTAGCATTCTGAATCCTCCTACCCTCAATATGATGCGATGGTGCGGAATCCTCCTGATCCGAGGGCGGAATCCTCCTACCCTCAATATGATGCAATGATAACCCTTCACCGGCGCGGGACTCTCATCGACTGCCGGGAAGTATATGTCAACTCCAAGCCAAAGTACAATACTCAGATTCCCAATGCAATAGCAATAACATGACATAATATATAATATAGAATGTAAATCCAAGGCTAAGGCGTAATGAGTACGCCTATTGGCAGCTACACACGTAAGGAACACATGGTAGAAAATCCACGAGGCCAAGTGCCTCCAAAGAAATGGATATAAACACTTACCGTATTCCGAAGCTAGTCCTGTTACTCAACCACTGGCTTTTCCTTTGTATTAGTTGCCAAATGATCTCTTTCTATTCAATAAGCAGAAAAATTATATCAAATAAAGCTAAAGGCTTCATTCCTTATGTTTTAGGGCAATCCAGTCAGGAACCTGATACCCTATTCGCATACGCAGTACGCAGGCCAGGCCTGTATACAGGGTTCAAAGTCCCATAACCAAACCCTAAATAGATTATATTTATATGTTGCCCATAACTCACTGAGTACGAATATATAATCATTTCCATCATCGGGGTCCAATTGACCCTTTAAACTATCAATTTACGTCATTAGGGCGATGTCTAATATACCTATTTTTACCGTAAAAATATATTCAAACACACGTAATAAGCTAAGATAATGAGTTAACATCATTACCTGAAGATTTGGGGTAGAAATTCCACTATTTTTCCACTCATTTTTTCCTTTTTTCCTCTCTCTTTTCTAATTTTTCTCTCCCAGCATTTTTTTGTAATGTTTCTGATGCATACTACATCTACTGCCTTTAAGGGATTATATCCCTTGCTAACCGACTAATCACTTTGACTTTTCTTTTCTTTTTTTTTAATAGTAAATTCGCTACGACGATTAAAATTGAAATGGAACCCTAGAGAAGTCGAAATGATCCCAAATTTTTCAAGTAAGCTATACAAAATATATGTAACCTACTCGCGAAGACGGATCTCAAATCCAACTCCCGAAACTCAAGATGCGAATTTAAAGGAAAAGGTCAAATTATTTAACTTTCGGCATTTTTTGCGGAACTAGCCGAACAACATCGAAATTCACTTTCGAAAAATCATAAAAGTCACAAATAATCATACGAACCTAACGGTGCTTTCGGATTTTGAATCGGAGCTCATTCGCCCAAACCGAGCTCAAAAATCTCTTTTTAATATTTATTGACAATACAAACTGAAACCTTCTTCCGATGCCTACCAAACGAGGTCTGATTTAGCTCAAATTTTACAGACAAGTCCTAATGGACCTTATGAATATTTTAAAATTATCAGCACGCCAATTAGAGTCCTAACTTCAGAAACGACTGACCGAGGTCGTTTCACTTACAAAGAACTAGGTTCCTTGCAAGTTTCACCTATCTCTGAAACTTAAACACAATGCGGAAACATAAATAACACAGAGATTTTTACGTGCAAAAATTCTTGCTCAAGGGATAAAAAACCACAACCCAGACTCTCGGGATTTCAACTCTTTCAGTAAAGGAGAACCCGAGCAAGTTTCAGACTACAACATAATGTAATTAAGGAACTAGAACCCCCTAGTACCTAGAACCTTCCAAGCCACACGTTAGCTGGTAAGGTTAGCTCTGCTTCACCACAAAGAGTAATCTCTAATTAATGCTCTAACCAAGCTGATAGATTACAACTCAATATCCTATAACAAAGAAACTAAAACAACTGACTCAACTATGAAACTGCTTCTTTGTAAGGTTCTGCCGCTCAGCCTTTGTTCTTGCACACAAAGCCTCTCACGATCTGATTGTACTTGATATGCTCTTGTTGAGATGTCTTTTGTGCGCAATGATTCTGGCCAAATTAACTTGTATTTATAGGAACTAGACTTAGCCGGATCCAACTAAGTTTAGAATTACTTTTCCTTTTTTGAATCAGTTTTAAACAAGGTTACCCATATTTCCTAATTTAACACCTAAGCTAATTTGCCTTAGTTTCTAATCGATTGTCGTTTAGGAACCGCGTTCTTTTCAGCACCATTTCTTGCTTCTTCTATTTCCGGTAGGATTGGAACTTTGACTCCAGCAGTTCTTTTTTTCCTTCTTCATCTTTGACTCGATTAATCCATTGAACATCTTAGTCTTCTTGCTTCAACTATGAACCTTTTCATGGTCCACTTAGCACCAGGTCCTTTGTCATCTTCAAAACTCATCCTTCAACAATGTAGCACAACAAATTAAAGCCTAAATGTGTGTTACAACTATAGTATAATAAACTAATTCACGCTCAATTCTATACCATTAATAGTGAGGGCGGTCGTCAAAGATACATACTAGATATGAGTGAGCGACGATTTTGTGAGGGAACTAGCTTGTTAAAGCAAGAGATTCACAAATAGAGGTTCAATTGTTGTTAGTTAAGAATCCTAGAGGTATAGTTGTTTGTTGTAAATATATATTAAGCTACAAAGTAAATAAATAAAAGCAAGTAAGTGATTCTACAATAAGAAGTTAGCTGCGTAAACGGCTAATAGTAGTGTCCAATCAATGGGTAGAGTAAATTCACTAATTAACACGAGAATTAATATGCTCGAGTCAATCAGTGATAACCCCTAGTATCAGCAAGGCCTAAGAAGGGTCTACCTTACTACGCTCACCAAAGCCATAGTTGGGTACATAAAGATTTTACTCATATACCCAAGGAAAGAGGACCTCTCCCGAGTGTAACCTTTTTTAGATGGGTTAGGCTATGTTTTAGCTTAAAAAAACACAAATCCTTGCCAACTTTGCTAATCTACAATAGCTAATCTCTCTGGAGACTTTAACCAGCAAAGTAGAAATGAAATCCTAATATCATGAATATTGAGATTTTTATGTTAATGTATTGGGAGTTGGATAATCGTTACTTGTGTTATGTTTGGTGAATATAAACAACACGCATTGATTTTCTACCACTTTATGAATTTAGCTACTCATACTAGGGATTTGAATCCATGATAAGAACATGTAATGAAAAGATGGAATAAATCTAAGCAACACTCGATATGAGTCGGGATCGATTTTCCAAGAAAACCAGCTTGTTCATGTAAGGGAGTCGCAAATAGAGACTCAATTATTGTTAGTTAAAAATCCTAGAGGTATAGTTGTTTGTTGTATATGTATATTAAGCAAAAAAGCAAATAAATGAAATCAAGTAATCGATTCTATATTAAGAAGCTAGGGCGTAAACAGCTAATAATGTGTCCAATCAATGGGCAAAGTAAATTCACTAATTAACAAAAGTATGAATATGGTCGAGTCATTCTATGATAATGCTTAAAATCCGCCAGGCCTAAGAGCGGTCTACCTCACTACGCTCTCCAAAGCCATAGTTAGGCGCATAAAGATCTTACTCATATACCCAAGGAAAGAGGACCTCTCCGGAGTGTAACCTCTTTTAGATGGGTTAGCCTAAATTTTAGCTAACAAAACACAAATCCTTGCCAACTCCGCTAATCTACACTAGCTAATCTCTCCTTAGTCTTTAACTAGCAAAGTAGAAATAAAACCCTAATATTATGGATACTATGATCTTTATGCTATTGTAATAGGAGTTGGATAATGGTTACTTGTGTTATGTTTGGTGAATCTAAGCAACACCCATTGGTTTTCTACCACTTATAGCATATTTACACGCATGAATTTAGCTACTCATATTAGGGGTTTGAATCAAAGATACGAACATATAATGAAAAGATGAAATAAATTCAAAAATGAATTGTGTATTGATATATGATTAAGGATTTAAAAGTACAAGTAACACTACAAGAAAAATGGCCTACAAGGACTAGAAAATTGGTCCCTGAAAATTAATTTCTAGTCCTCAATGGTCTATAACGACCAAAAATTTTTGGTCGCCACTGGTCATTATTGCCTCCGTTCTTAAAATGTTATAATGACCACTAGAAATATGGTCCTAAAAACTCGGTTGTGACTAGCCAAATTTTGGCCCCTAAATACGTTTTACGGACTACTATTCTAGTCCCTAAGTTAAGATTCTAAAAAACATAATCTTGTCCTAAATAGATTCAGCGGCAATATTTCTTGTTGCAAAATGAAGTTAGTCCTGTAGGCTAAATAAAGGTAGAGACCACAATTTCTGGTTCTAAATGTATCTTTGGACAAGACAAGAAATGCTTGGTCATAAGGCGTCCTGTCAAAATTAAAAATCAAAATTTTCACAAAATAAATCTATAACGATATTCATTTGCAACTAAAAACATACACAAAAGGAGATAATATATATTATATATCCAAAAAGCATGAATAACATCTTGTTCATGGCACAGTGTACCCAATGCAAGTAACAAAAATATTATTTACTTTCGCGCAACAACAAGAACCCAGCTAGCTAATTAACATCCCTAGACTACAATATATATTATCCTCTATATTCCCAACAGGTCTTAAAATTTGCTTCTTGTATGTAGTTTGAATGTCGATCTCCAACACCTGTAAAAAACTATTAAAAATTTCTCTTTAAAACTACATCGATAACGAAAATTAAAATGTGAAAATTAGTCAAACAGTTTTCTATATTTTATTCTAAGAATGCTTTTAACATTAATTTCACCAACAATTATATCATCACAATCAAGTTTATGCACCAACAACAATTCTATTCTATATGTGCTTTTACTTAATCAAGATGCACCAGCAATAAGGTATTGTAAAGATATACAATTGCAAAGGGTGTGGTTAAGCAACCAACAGTGTGTAATGTGTGCAAATGAGATGGAAATCATATCTCATTTATATTCTTTCTATATATGATATCTGCACAAATATGGACCGTGCTATTACCACTACAAGAAAAAAAAAGGCCTTTAACAACGAGAAAAATGGTCCTTAAAAGTGATGTTCTGGTCCCTGAAACGAAATAACGATCGGAATTTCTGGTCGCCATCTCATCGTAATAGCCTTCGCCACTAAAAATCAATTACGACGGGTTTATGATCTGCTCCTTAAAACGTTTCTGCTACTAGCCAAAATCAGGTCGTTAAAACTTTTTAGGGACCAGATATATAGTCCCTAAACGGAAGATTCAAGCATACAATTTCGTGGTCCTACAACTTTTAGGGACCAGAATTCAAGTCGTTAATTTAAAATATTATAATATTGTAGGCTTCAATCATATCGTGGGGACTGTATTTTCTGGTCCCTAAACTGGTCAGTTTTAAAAAAACATAATAATTAATATTTCAGATTATATATGTATAATTTGTAGTTAGAAAATCTTATCACAAAAGGATAATACAAAGATAAATTCTATTTTGTACTTAAAAATAAGAGGACAATCATTGATTATAAAAAATATCAACATTCAGTAGTGGGCATGGTGGCAACGTACAACCATAATTCAGGTCACAATGTTCTTTACACATTTTCCTTTGCAAAAGACTAGCTAATACACCCTTGGAGTACTATAACATGATGTTTGCCCAATATGCCTAGCAAAATAGTAAGTAAACTTGTATTTCTCAAAACCTGCACCATTACTTCAGTTCTCCAACCCCAAAACCTGTAAAAAAAAGTACAAAAACTTCTCTTTAGGTAACAACTACAATGTTATATGGAAAAAAAGAAATAAACAAGGTACAACTACAATTAAATAATATTATGTAATTTCACTCTTATAACTATTTTAATTATTTTTCTTCGCCGGCAATGATTTAGTTACCCGACCACAACAACATACAGTGTGATTATATACACTTCAAATGCTGGAACTACTCAATGTGTTAGAAGTACCTGCCAACTATGTTCAATTGTCTAATGTACCTGTAAATGCTGGAACTACTCAATATGTTTTGAGTAGAGTCAGCGAGAAGTTCTGTTGTTCTTATAAAGTTGGACTCATAGTATTTGTGGGACTGTGTGGATCCATTTTTAATGCAGTCCAAAGAAGCTGCTTGAGAGAAATGAGATGAAGTCCATCCACTGGTCAACTAGTAGTTGGATATGTATTAGAAAGTGTTGCCAAGAAGTTTTTGGATAATGCGAACAAAAATAAAATTCTCTCTGCTTTGCTGTTTTCTCTCTATATTATGACTTTATTAAGAAGGAATTTTGGAAGCATAAACTTGAGAAGTTCGACACGGACAAACTTAACGGTGCCTGAAGTTAATGAAGAAGTTCATTTTTTCTTAATAACTGTTGACAAGATTAATTAGGAAAAGAAAAACTATGTAACATCTTAAGAAATGAAATAGGAAAAAGGCTACTGGAACAAGTAAATAACCAAGTAACATCTTAAAAGGCTACTAGAACAAGTAACATCTCAAGAAGTTTTTGGATAATGGGAACAAAAATAAACTTCTCCCTGCTCTTGCTATTTTCTCTCTATATTGTGACTTTATTAAGAAGAAATGAAATAGGAAAAAGGCTACTGGAATAAGTAAAGAACTTCAGTTTTAAAAGAGAAAAACGAAGCAACATCTTAAAACAGTGTGTGTTGGTAAATTCGATATATTTAATACCTCAACAGCTGCCCACATGTAATTTAACTTTTCTTCCTTAATATCTTTCCACAATGATACTCCCAATGGACACATATTGGTGTCACGAACTATTTATTCCAAGTGCCTTGAAAACGACCTATGATTTGATCCAACGGTCCGATTAATGTTAACTGATATTTCCAGCTTTTATCTCACTTCAAGTGATGCAACTTGTTTGCACTTGTTCCTTCGCCGAATATTTTTTATCTTTCCAGTAGTACATGAACCTACATATGCATAACTTAGAAATTTCTGAAAAATATCATACAAATAATTAAAAACCTAATCAAATAAAAGCCAACTTCATACTTGCATCCATATTTAAAAAACTTTAGCATTAACTTAATTATACAAGTTACTAAAAAAACCATATTTTTTAAAGCTGTTTTGGGTGGATTGTGTAACTTGATCAGTAAATGGACGCAATGGAATATCAGATTGCATATGATCTTTCTCAAGAACCAATGGATTTTTGGTCACTGTTCGTTTTCCTTGACCAGCAGAAAGAACACTCTTACACAGATTTGCCACCTCATTTTCAGACGCCCCTAAAGAACAAAATGATCTATGCCCTGACCCTCGTTCTTTTCCCATGGCACCTTGTGCAAGGAATCACATTCTTAATAACTTAGAGTTAAAATTCAGCTATGAAATTAACAAAACACATTGAGTAAGTATACTCGTTTCAAATGCTTACTTGTATTGCATAAATGAATCTACAGAGGGATGCACTGGAATATGCTTTTTCTCAAGGACCAATGAATTTTAATGTGTGATTCGCATTCCTTGACCAACAGATTTAGTAGAATCTGATCGTGTACTGTTAGGAGGCGCTGCCATACTTTGACTAGCATAAAGCGAACTCTGATAGAAAGATCCCTGTTCATCTGCAGATACTCCTAAGGACATAGATCTAAGCCCTAGATCGTGTCCTTTACCTATAGCACCTGTTACAAGGAAATCATATAAGTAAAAGCTTTAAAATTAAACTCAGGTATCAAATAACATCAGGAGGTTTTAGCAGCTGCAGGAGTCATCTTTTACTTTTGAAAAAAGAAAACTTCAGATATTCAAATTTAATAACACAATAGATATGAGAAACCATACTTGTTTCAGTTGTTTGGAGATATTTCATAACTAGATCACTAGATTGAGGCATTGACATATCAGTTTGCATATGTTTTTTCTCAAGAACCAAGGGTTTTTTGTTTGTTGCTCGCATTTTTTGACCACCACTTTGATGGAAGGATCGAACCTAATTCCCAACACCCTTAAGGAGCATAAAGATCTAGGCCCTTGTCCTCGCCCTCGCCCTTTCCCTATAGTACCTGGTGCGAGGAATGAATATTTTGATGTAGCCTTCACAGTAGATCCCACATCATTTTCAGCCTTTGATGGTTTCATATTAAATCTACTAATAACCAAAACAGAAAGAAATATCAATAAGAGCACATAAACTTATTCAATCAGACTGTCTACAAATAACCAAAGAAAACTAGAAAAACATTAATAAGGGCATGTAGTACCAAATAAAATCATTTCATCAGACAAATAACCTAAGAAAAATAAGAAAGACATTATGAAGAGAATGTATCAACAAATAAAGTAATGAAATCAGAACATATAACATAGAATATGCTAATACAAATGAGATACTTCACCTCATAAACTTCCTTTCTGTTTATTTTGTGTAGGATTTTCTAAATGTACAGCATCATCGTCCATTTGTTTCACAATTTCATAGGTATCGCGAGGTTACGTCCTCACTACATGCCAACCATTATTGGAATCGTCACTAGCATAAAATACTTGAGATGCTTGGTCAACCAATACAAATGGCTCATTTGTTTTCAAAAGTCGCTGCGGATTAACACTTACAAAGTCATACTCATCTTTTTTTTACTCCTTTTATTTTATCATACACATCAAACCAGTTACATTTAAATAAAACTACTCTTTTACCCCTGACAAATTGTAGTTCAATAACATCGATTAAAACTCCATAATAATCAAGGTTTTGACTATCTTGATCAGTCTCCCCAACAACAACTACACCAAAGTTTTGAGTCCTTAATTGTTTATCATGATCATCAACATGAAATATATATCCATTAATAATGTATCCATTAAAATGAGTCTGATATGGGGTGGGACCACGTGAAAGTGAGAAAAGATCTTCCATGATTGGACTGTCATCTTCTTTATGTAACTCTACAACCTATCAACGGGATAATGTTGATTACTTTAGAATGAGTAATAAAACATTAACTTTCCAAATTTTATAGATATATTACTTACCTTAGCTTTAAACCATTCAATAAATTCTCTATTCTATTCTGCATCGGGCAAGTGTTGAGTAGTCTCACCATGAACTTTTGCAAACTCTCTATAAAATGAGGTAAACCGCAAACGTTATATGGAGAAGTAATCCTAAAGGAAATAAAGAGAAAAAACTGATTTGAGAAAATATTTCCACATTCTAGAAATGGTAGAACTTCATCGCAATTCTTCAATATGTATATATGGGCCTGCTCCAATTCATTTGCATCAAGATCAACCTGTTCTCCAGCTCCTAATGTTTTTCCAGGTTTACCAAATATAGATAAACCTCCATTGTAATTCTCTAAGCCACCATCATAATTACGCTCAGGCGGATTAAACTTGGTGTCAATTTTATGCATATACCTTGAACATAAAGTCATGCATTCATTTTGCAATATAGCCCTCTGCAGTAGAACCTTCTGGACAAGCCATATTACTAATGAGAGATTTCAAAAAATGTAACCATCGCTCCACAGGATACATCCACCGATATTGAATAGGTCTGGCAATTTTAGCTTCATTTGCTAAATGAATAGGCAAATGTATCATGACATAAAAAAATGAAGGAGGAAAAACTTTTTCTAACTTGCAGAGAGTTAAAGGAATTTGTGCTTCAATTTGCTCCAAGTCATCCGTCCTTAACATCTTTGATCCAAGAACATTAAAAAATAAAGACAACTCAATAAGTAGTTCACATATCTCTTTGGAGAACAATGCACGCAATGCAAGAGGGAGTAAATGTTGCAAAAGAACATGGCAATCATGACTCTTTAAGCCAGAAATCTTATGATCTTTCATATTTATACATTGAGAAATATTAGATGAAAATCCATCGAGTACCTTTAAATTCTTTAAGAAGAGGCACAAGTTGTGCTTTTCTTGCAGAGATAATGTGTAACATGTCGGTGGAACTTCATATTTTTCCCCTTTTCTGATTGGGTGCAACTCCGGCCTAGTATTCATTTCTTGCAAATCTAGCCGAGTATTGATGGTGTCCTTGCTCTTTCCTTTGACATTCATGATTGTACCCAATATATTATCACATATATCTTTTTCGATATGTATAACATCTAAATTATGCCGCAACAGAAGAGATTTCCAATATGGAAGTTCGAAAAAGATACTCTTCTTGTTCCAGTTATCCTTTCGAACATCATGTGATATCTTGATCTTTTTCTTTCGATCCTTTGTTAAATGCAAACCTTCAAGATCCTGCACTTGATCAAGTATCTCAATACCAGAGCGCATTATCTTTTTCTTTCGATCCTTTTTTAAATGTTGTATTATAGTTTTTTTAAGCTTTAGAAGGTGTGGAATTCAAAGAAAACAAGGTTTAGAAGCAAGAAACATCAAAGGTATGTAAGACTAAACCTTTCTTTTGACAAGGCATGTATCTTTTAGATTTTTAAGCTTTTCTTAGTTCTAAACTTAGTATTTCTTCTGAGAAACTTGTATGGTACCAAGGAAACCTTGTATATACTTAATTAGGTACTAAAATCCAAGGTGAAAGACGTCCAAATCAGCAAGACAAAACGTCTCAAAATCTAGAAAATTGTTTTGATCTTTGGACAGTTGTTAGTATATTGATCATAACTCCTTGTACAAAATTGATATTTAGATTCTTTAAGAATCCCCAGAACCCTAAGACATATCTAAAACTTTCATAAAGACCATAAAGTCTATAACTTTGACCTACACTCTGAAAATTAGGTCAAAATTCAGGACAGTGGTGCTGTCCGGACATTCTATCTGCAGATTTGTTATGTCATCCAGTTGTCTCATCTTGTTATCCATTTAACATGTTTATGTTATCAGTTTATCCGGGTATCCATCCCGTGTATAGTATAGTGCTGGTTCTGTTTTTGCGGATCATCCAGTTTCAGAGGAAACTCTGCCGAAATTTTTATAAAAGTCAAAGAATTAGACAAATTCTAAGTTTCAGGTTGTGTCTTTAATTCAATCCAGAGTTTTCTTATCATTCCTTCAGGTTGTTGTCACATGTGTTATTGAAACGACCTCGGTCAGTCGTTTCAGAAGTTAGGACTCCGATTGGCGTGCCTATAATTTTAAAATATTCGTAATGTCCATTAGAACCTGTCTGTAAAATTTGAGCTAAATCAGACCTCGTCTGGTAGGCATCGGAAGAAGGTTTCAGTTTTATTGGCGATAAATATTAAAAAGAGATTTTCGAGCCCGATTTTGCCGAATAAGCTCTGATTCGAAATCCGATAGCGCCATTAGGTTCGAATGATTATTTGTGATTTTTTTAAACTATCGAAAGTGAATTTCGATGTTGTTCGGCTAGTTTCCGCTAAAATGCCGAAAGTTAAATAATTTGACTTCTTTTCATTTAAATTCGCATATTGAGTTTCGAGAGTCCGATTTGAGATCCTTCTTCGTGAGTATGTTACATATATTTTATATAACTTGTATGCAAAAGTTGAGATTATTTCGAATATCGAGGGTACCGTTTTAATTTTTATCGTAGTAGCGAATTTTCTTTAAAAAAAAAATAGAGAAAAGGACAAATATAGAAAGGCAGGCGGTGGGCAAGCTTATAATATAAATGATAGATACGTGAACAGAAACAGAGGAGAAATGAAGAAGCAAAAAATGACGCAGAGGCTGGGAAAAATGCCAGAAAATGGAAAAAGGGGCCGGAGAAAAGTAGAATTTTTACCTTGAAACATTCAGGTAATGATCCTAATATATTATTTGAGTTTATTACGTATGTTTGAATATACTTTTATGGTAAAAATAGGGATCTTAGACATCGCCCTAATGACGTAAATTGATAGTTTAAAGGGTCAAATGGACCCCGATAATGAAATTGATTATATATTCGTACTCAGTGAGTTATGAGCAACTTATAAATGTAATTTATTTGGGGTTTGGTTATGTGGCCTTAAACCCTGTATATAGGCCTGGCCTACGTATTGCGTATGCGAATAGGGTGTCAGGTTCCTACCTGGATTGTTCTAAAATATAAGGAATAAAGCCTTTAGCCTAATTTGATATATTTTTCTGCTTATTGAATAGAGTGGGATCGTTTGGCAATGAAACCAAAGGACAAGCAGTTATTGAGTGGATGTACTAACTTTGTAACAAGGTAAGTGTTTATATCCATTTCTTTGAAGGCACTTGGCCTCATGGATTTTCTACCACACGTTCTTTACGTGTGTAAGCGTACTCATTACGCCTTAGCTTTGAAGTTACATTGTATAGTATATTATATGATAAGCCCTATTGTTGGTATTGCATATGAGCATTGCACTCTGGTTTTGAGCATTGCATATACTTCCCGGTTGGCGATGAGAGTCCCGCACCGGTGAAGGGTCATTATTGCATACACTTCCCGGTTGGCGATGAGAGTCCCGCACCGGTGAAGGGTCATTATTGCATACACTTCCCGGTTGGCGATGAGAGTCCCGCACTGGTGAAGGGTCATTATTGCATACACTTTCCGGTTGGCGATGAGAGTCCCGCACCGGTGAAGGGTCATTATTGCATATACTTTCCGGTAATCGATGAGAGTCCCGAGCCGGAGAAGGGCCATTATTACATATACTTCTCGGTAATCGATGAGAGTCCCGAGCCGGTGAAGGGTCATCTTTGCATATATCTCCTGGTAGACGATGAGAGTCCCGCGCCGGAGATAGGTATCAGGCATATGTGACTGCATTGCATTGTACCGCATTCATCCCATCTCATTGCACCGCATACTGACTATTGTGTGTATTGTGTTGTGTTTTATGTATGCGGTATGTACACTATGTCGTGGACATATCTCAGTTTGCCTATATATTTCTGGCTCGTATTTTGGGTTGCGGGGATCGGGTTGCAAGCCGCAACGTTATTAATATATGGATCGAGTTGCACGCCGTAACAGGATAATTATATGGATCGGGTTGCACGCCGCAACAGGATGTAATTCTGATTGTTGATATGTTCGGGATACCTATATGTTCTGGCTATTTTATGTTACTGGTTGTTAATGAGTTTGTGATTCCATACGTGCTTCTAGTTATTATCTGGCTATACCTTTTTATAATTTAAATAAGAGGAATTTGATTTATATGTTTCTTCTCCCTGGCTAGCTATCATATTCCTTGAGGTGGCTAGTCTGCCCCACTTATTGAGTCATTTTGACTCACCCTTGTTTGTTGCTTGTTTCTTGTCTATCTATTTCGTTTCGACAGGTTCGCTCCAGGATTGAGTTCGCCACGTTGTGAAGGAACGAAGACGACTTCAGCTGTCAGGGTGAGCCAGCTTTTATTCCAGATGGCCACCAGTTTATTGTTAATTATTTCAGCTGCATTTTGCTCCCTTCAGGAGGTATATGTCTTCTTTTGTACTCTTAGATGTCTAGTCTGGATAACCCTAAACCTAGTATGTTGGATAGTCAGCTGTATTTTCTTTTGTACAGCTTAAAGGTATCAGTATGTCTGTATTTTTTTAGTCTTGTCCTTATTTATGAATTGTTATATTTATTTTCCTAATTTAATTGGTAAGGGTTCGCCCGACGGGTCTAGGGGAGGATGTCGGGTGCCCGCACGACCTAACCGGATTTCGGGTCGTATCAGTTATGCCTCATACATGCTTATACTTATATTGTGATCATGTTATGTATGATTTGGAGTCCCCCATAGAGGCTGGACATTGGACACACAGTCCGGTCGCGTGTGATACTACCCGTCTGGGGGATACAGCACCTCTGGTTCAGGCGGGAGTTGAAACACCTAGTGTGACCGGGTGTCATTCACACACTCTGACCAGAGAGACAAGATATTACTAGCTGGGGGGGAGGGATATAGCCCATAACACCCACCTGGTTTGTTATATACGCGTATATAGAAACAGTATGCACTGAATGATTATACATGAGGCGAGATCAGTTTTTCAGTTACCTGATTTGGGGGGAGATAGCCCATAACACCAGACAGGTACTAGTTCAGATGTTCAGTTACCTGATTTGGGGGGATATAGCCCATAACACCAGACAGGTACCAGATCAGATAACAGTTCAGTTTTAGCTCAGTACCAGTTATCAGTTCTCAATTATCAACCACCAGTTCTTAGCGTCAGGATCAGTTGACAGTTATCAATTCCAGTTTCTAGTCACCAGTTATCAGTCATATTACAGTTATTTATCAGTATAGTTCAGCTCAGTCTTCAGTATCAGATTCAGCTAGACTTCACTTTATATTCAGATCATGTTAGTACGTTCTTCAGATTTCCAGCTATATTGCTATGCTCCAGCTCATATTTACATATTTATATTCCAGCCTTATAGTTTCATTCAGCTATGATATATTATATGCTCATGCCTTACATACTTGGTACATATCGTACTCACGCCCTTTTTCAGGGGCACTGCGTTTCATGCCTCGCAGGTGCAGATAGATCAATGCTTGGACCACGTTAGTAGGCCATCTATCAGCTATTGGAGTCACTCCGCTTACTCCCGGAGTGACTTATCTTTTGGTATGTATACAGTCAGCCAGTTTGGGTATGGCGGGGCCTTTCTCGTCCTTTGTATATTCAGTTCATCACTTTTAGAAGCCTGTAGATATGTCCCTATGTGGTGCAGTCAGTATGTTATGTATGTCAGCTTATGTTAGCCTTGTCAGCTTTTTGCATTGCATACTCCTTATCAGTTAGGTTTATGCTTATTCTGTTTATCAGTTATAATGGTTAGCAGATTATAAGTAGGATTAGTGATGATCGACACTTAGTGTTGGTCATCCGTCGCGGCCCTAAGTTGGGTCGTGACAAAAGTGGTATCAGAGTAGTTCGGTCCTAGGGTGTCTACAGGCCGTGTCTCGTAGAGTCTTGTTCAGGAGTATGTTGCGCGCCATACTTTTGAATAGAAGGCTACAAAGCACTTCAGGACAGTTGTCTTTCTTTCTTCTCTAGATAGCGCGATAAAGCCATGATTATAGAATTCAGCCCTCTAACAATAGTGTTTTCAGCAAATCGATGCCGCCGAAGAAACTAACAGCTGCCCAGAAGGGCAAGGCTATTGCCGGCCAGGGAACTAGTAGAGTGCCACCTGAGTGGGATGAGAGTGAAGAGTCCAGACCTGAGGCTAGACAACACAGTGCAGATGCCCAGGGAGATGTTGGATCCAGGATAAATGATTTTATCAGGCTAGAGCCTACAGTCTTTACCGGATCCCGTACAGGAGAGGACCCTAAGGATTTTCTAGTGAGGATAGCCAGAGTGTTGAGGGTTATGGACGTGTAAGACACAAAGTTAGGAGAGTTGGCTGCATTTAGATTGCATGACCTAGCAGCAGGGTGATATCAAACATGAGAGCTATCTAGAGGGCCAGATGCTACTCCCGCGAGTTGGAAGGAATTCTCAGATGCCTTCCTTCATTAGTATATGCCTATAGAGACATAGAGAGCCCGTGCTAATTAGTTCCTGACCTTTGAGACATGGAAGATTGAGCGTAGAAGTGTAAAATTATCTCTTTAATTTCTTAGCAAGGTTTGACCCTACTGTGGTATCCAGTATGGAGGATAGAATTCACAGGTATGTAGTGTGACTAGGTCCACGCCTGGTGAATGAGTGTATGATCGTTGCTATGCATCCAGTTATTATATTATGCATTCAGGCGTTTTCTTTATCACTTGAGGAGAATAAGCAGAAATAGAGATCCGATAGGGATAGAGGGTTACATAAGAGGGGAAGATTGTCTTGTTCATTTAGAGAGACATCAGGAGTGAGTAGGCAGCAGAGTGTTAGACAGCCACCAGCTAGTATACCTCAAGAGTCCCGTGGCCTGAGATCTGATAGACTTCCTCAGTCCAGATCTAGTCATGCATAGCAGACTTCAGGATTTAAGCGTCGTGGTACTTCTGTACAGGCCGGTCAGACATATCCCAGATGTCCAAATTGTGGTAGACGCCACTTGAGACTATGTAAGTTAGGAGTTGATACTCGTTGTATTTGTCAAAAGGCAGGCCATTTCATGAGAAGTTGCCCGACTAGGGGTGGTAGTTATACAGCCCAGCCAGCTACATCAGCAGTTGCTTGCTCAGTACCAGCACGCCATCAGGGGCATGTTCTTGAGGATGGCACCAGCATAACATAAAGAACTTAAAAAGCAACTGAGGATTTGTTAGATAAAGGCCTCATCAGACCCAGCATTTCCCCGTGGGGAGCCTCAGTATTATTTGTGAAAAAGAAAGATGGCTCTCTACGCATGTGCATAGATTATAGATAGCTAAGTAAAGTCATAATATGGAATAAATACCCTCTGCCCAAGATTGATGACTTGTTCGACCAGCTTCAGGGTGCCAAGTGCTTCTCGAAGATAGATTTGCGATCAAGCTACCATCAGGTTAGAGTCAGAGAATCTGATATACCTAAGACTGCATTCAGGACTACGTATGGCCATTATGAGTTTTTAGTGATGTCGTTTGGACTCACTAATGCCCCTGCAGTATTTATGGATCTAATGAACAGCGTATTCAGGCCTTATCTAGATTTATTTGTGATTATATTTATTGATGATATTCTCAGCTATTCAAAGTCTGAATTGGAGCATCCGGAGCACCTACGCATAGTATTGGGTACTCTTCGGGACCAGCATTTATATGCTAAGCTCTCAAGGTATGAATTCTGGTTAGATTCAGTGGCATTTCTTGGCCATATAGTTTCAGCAGAAGGAATTAAAGTAGATGACCAGAAGATCGAGGCTGTGAAGAATTGGCCCAGACCTACGACGCCAATTGAAGTACGTAGTACTCTGGGTTTGGTAGGTTATTACAGAAGGTTTGTAGAGGGTTTTTCCTCCATTGCAGCTCCACTGACCAAATTGACACAAAAAATAGCTAAATTTGAGTGGTCTGATTCTTGCGAGCACAGTTTCCAAGAACTAAAGAACAAGTTGATAACAGCTCCAGTACTTACACTTCTAGAGGGATCTGAGGGCTATGTCATTTACTGTGATGCTTCTCGAATTGGTCTTGGTTGTGTTTGATGCAACACGGAAGAGTAATTGCTTCCAGGCAGCTGAAAAAGCACGAGAAGAACTACCATACCCATGATCTGGAGCTTGCAGCAGTCATTCATGCATTGAAGATTTGGAGACGTTATTTGTACCGTGTTCATGTTGATATATATACAGATCACAAGAGCCTCTAGTACATATTTAATCAGAATGAGCTAAACCTGCGACAAAGGCGATGGCTAGAGTTGCTAAAGGACTATGACATGGAAATTCTTTATCATCCAGGTAAAGAGAATGTTGTAGTTGATGCCCTTAGTAATAAGTCCATGTGTAGTTTATCTTACTTACAGCCACAAAAGAGAGTGTTAGCTCATGCACTCCACCAGTTAGCCAGCATGGGAGTCAGATTAATAGATTCAGAGGACTCAAGAGTTACAGTTCAGAACGCAACCACTACTTGCCTAGTGACATAAGTAAAGCAACGCGAGTATGAGGATCCAGTTCTAGTTCAATACAGGCAGATAGCCAGAAGAAAACCAAAATTACTATATAGGTTACTAGTGACGGGGTTCTTATATGTATAAAGATAGACTTTGTGTTCCTGATGTTGCAGATTTATGTGGACAGATTACGACAGATGCACATTATTCCAGATACACTGTTCATCCTAATTCGACTAAGATTTACCATGATCTTAAGCAGATTTATTGTTGGGACGGAATAAAGCGAGACATAGCAGAGTTTGTGGCTCAGTGTCCTGACTGCCAGTAGGTTAAAGTCGAGCATAAAAAACCTAGTGGCCTGTTACAAGAAATCGAGATTCCATTATGGAAATGGGAAGCAGTAAATATGGACTTCATTACAGGCTTAACCCGTACGCGGAGCAGGTATGACTCTATCTGGGTTATAGTTGATAGGCTTACTAAATCAGCTCATTTCTTGCCTGTTAGAACTACATATACAACAGAGGATTATGCCAGACTTTATATCAGTGAGATAGTGCACCTACATGGCATTCCAGTATCTATTATTTCAGACAGGGGCGCACCAGTTTACAACTAACTTCTAGCAATCGTTCCAGACAGGTTTAGGGACACAGGTGAATCCGAGCGCAAAATTTCATCCCCAGACAGATGGACAGGCTGAGCAGACAATTCAGACATTAGAAGATATGCTTAGAGCTTACGTGTTAGATTTTCGAGGCAGCTGGAGTGATCATCTACTGTTGATAGAGTTTGCATATAATAATAGCTATCATTCTAGCATACGGATGGCGCCATATGAAGCTTTGTATGGGCGCAAATGCAGGTCTCTTATAGGATGGTTTGAGGTTGGCGAGTCTCAATTAATAGGTCCAGATTTAATCCAACAGGTAGTTGATAAAGTCAAGTTGATCAGGGAAAGATTATTAGTAGGGCAGAGCAGACAGAAGTCCTATGCAGATAATCGACGTCGAGATTTAGAATTTCAGAATGGCGATTAGGTATTCCTGAAAGTATCACATGTGAAGGGCATTATGAGATTTGGAGAGAATGGCAAGCTTATCCCTAGATTCAGTGGTCCATATCAGGTTATCAGGCGAGTTGGGCGTGTTGCCTACGAATTATATCTTCCAGCAACCTTCAGGAGGTCCATCCAGTATTTCATGTTTCCATGCTATGAAAAATATGTCGGAGATCCTTCTAGAGTTGTACCAGTAGATGATGTTCAGATCACAAAGCAGTTGACTTATGAAGAGGTGCCAGTTGCAATTTTAGATAGATAGATTCGTCGACTAAGGATGAAAGACATTCCTCCAGTTAAGGTGTTATGGCGAAGCAATATCGTAGAAGAAATCACTTGGGAAGCTAAAGAACATATTAGAGCCAAGTATCCACATCTCTTCATTACTTCAAGTATGTAACAGATTGTTGCTTAATGCTTCTACATACTTCATTTAACATTCGAGGACGAATGTTCCTAACGGGGGAAGATTGTTACACCCCGTATGTCTAAAGTGACGTATATCATTCTAATGACATGTTAAGAATGATTTAAGTGAGTTTAAAGATATAATATTACCATATAAGATGTTTATATATTGAATATAAAGGTTGGGAAAAATCATATTTAAGTTGCGGAGAAACCAACTAAGGATTTGCCTTTTAACGGAGCTTTTTCAGCAATTAATTTCGTGTGTTATATGAGGTCTTTTGGAGACATATGATATACCAAATTAAAGGTCTTCGAATGTAGTTTCCAAAACTTTTGACGGTTTGTTCATACAATGTCGGGATAAAAAGATATGAGTATCAAAAGTCAGACCAGAAAAAGGGACATAAGCACAAAAGAGGGCTAGAAATGAAATGTTTTTGTTATAAAAGATAAATCCTTCACTTTCTCGAAATTTTCCAGTAACCCCACGACATAAACAGACCTTTCTTCAGTTTGAATCCATTTTTTTTATTTTGAAGAAACAACATCAATCTTGATTCGAAATTGAAGACAAATTGCGTCAAAACGCTCTACGCGATTAGGGTAACATTATGCTACCTTCAATTTCTTCTATAGTTTGAGTTTTAAAATTACTTCATGGCTAAGTAAAGTACCTAAATTTTGTATTATAGCTTGTTTAAGCTTTAGAAGGTGTGGAATTCAAAGAAAACAACATCAAAGGTATGTAAGAGTAAACCTTTCTTTTGGCAAGGCATGTATCTTTTAGCTTTTGAAGCTTTTCTTAGTTCTAAACTTAGTATTTCTTCTGAGAAACTTGTATGGTACCAAGGAAACCTTGTATATACTTAATTTTGTACTAAAATCCAAGGTGAAAGACGTCCAAATCAGCAAGACAAAACGTTTCAAAATCTGGAAAATTATTTTGATCTTTTGACAGTTGTTAGTATATTGATCATAAATCATTGTACAAAATTGATATTTACATTCTTTAAAAATCCCCACAACCTTAAGACATATATCTAAAACTTTCATGAAGACCATGAAGTAATTACTTTGATCTACACTCTCAAAATTAGGTTGAAATTCAGGACAGTGGTGCTGTCCAGACATTCTATCTGCGGATTTGTTATGTCATCCAGTTGTCTCATCTTGTTATCCGTTTAACATGTTTATGTTATCAGTTTATCCGGGTATCCATCCCGTGTATAGTATAGTGCTGGTTCTATTTTTGCGGATCATCGAGTTTAAGAGGAAACTGTGCCGAAATTTTTATAAAAGTCAAAGAGTTAGACAAATTCTAAGTTCCAGGTTGTGTCTATAATTCAATCCAGAGTTTTCTTATCATTCCTTCCAGACCATATATATTGTTGCCACATGTGTTATGTCTCATACATGCTTATGCTTATATTTTGATCATGTTATGTGTGATTTGGAGTCCTCCATAGAGGCTGGACATTGGACACACAGTCCGGTCGCGTGTGATACTACCCGTCTGGGGGTACAGCCCCTCTAGTTCAGGCGGGAGTTGAAACACCTAGTGTGACCGGGTGTCATTCAAACACTCTGACCAGAGAGACTAGATATTACCGGCTGGGGGGGATATAGCCCATAACACCCACCAGGTTTGTTATATACGCGAATATAGCCACAGTATGCACTGCATGATTATACATGAGGCTATTTCAGTTTTTCAGTTACCTGATTTGGGGGGATACAGCCCATAACACTAGATAGGTACTAGTTCAGATGTTCAGTTACCTGATTTGGGGGGATATAGCCCATAACACCAGACAGGTACCAGTTCAGATAACAGTTCAGTTTTAGCTCAGTACCAGTTATCAGTTCTCAATTATCAACCACCAGTTCTTAGCGTCAGGATCAGTTGACAGTTATCAATTCGAGTTTCTAGTCACCAGTTATCTGTCATATTACAGTTATTTATCAGTATACTTCAGCTCAGTGTTCAGTTTCAGATTCAGCTAGACTTCAGTTTATATTCAGATCATGTTTAGTACGTTCTTCAGATTTCTAGCTATATTGCTATGCTCCAACTCATCTTTACATATTTATATTCCAGCCTTATAGTTTCATTCAGCTATGATATATTATATGCTCATGTCTTACATGCTTGGTACATATCGTACTCACGCCCTTTTCTGGGGCGCTGCGTTTCATGCCGCGCAGGTGCAGATAGATTCTTGGACCACGTTAGTAGACCATCTATCAGCTATTGAAGTCATTCCACTTACTCTCGGAGTTACTTATCTTTTGGTAAGTATATAGTCAGCCAGTTTGGGTATGGCGGGGCCTTGTCTTGTCCTTTGTATATTCAATTCATCACTCTTAGAGGCCTGTAGATATGTCCCTCTATGGTGCAGTCACTATGTTAGCCTTGTCAGCTTTTTGCATTGCATACTCCTTATCAGTTAGGTTTATGCTTATTTTGTTTATCAGTTATAATGGTTAGCAGATTATCAGTAGGGTTAGTGATGATCGACCCTTGGTGTTGGTCATCCGTCGCAGCCCTAAGTTGGGTCGTGACACATACCTTTTATGTTTCTTGCTTCTAAACCTTGTTTCCTTTGAATTCTACACCTTCTAAAGCTTAAACAGACTATAATACAGCATTTAAGCACTTTACTTAGCCATGAAGTAATTCTAAAACTCAAGCTATAGACGAAATTGAAGGTAGCACAACGTTACCTTAATCGCTTAGAGCGTTTTGACGCAATCTGTCTTCAATTTCGAGTTAAGATTGGCGTCCTTTCTTCAAAATCATAAAACATGCTTCAAGACTCATGGAGGAACTGTTTCTCTCTTGATATTTCTGGAAATGACGAGATGAGGATGGCTTTTCCCTTTTATACTTGAAACATTTCAGTTTTAGTCCTCTTTTGCGCTTATGTCCCTTTTTCTTGCTTGACTTCTGATGCTCATATCTTTTTATCCATAGGTTGTATGAACAAACCATCATAAGTTTTGGAAACTACACTCCAACAGCTTCAATTTGGTATATGATATATCCCCAAAAGACCTCATATAACACACAGAATTAATTGATGAAAAAGCTTCGTTACAAGGCAATTCCTTAGTCCGTTTTTCCGCAACTTAAATCCGATTTTTCCACAACATTTATATTCAATATATAAACATCATATATGGTCATATTATGACTTTAAACTCACTTAAATCATTCTCAACATGTCATTAGAATGATATACGTCACTTTAGACATACGGGGTGTAACAATCTTCCCCAGTTAGGAACATTCGTCCTCGAATGTTAAATGAAGTACGTAGAAGCATTAAGCAACGATCTGTTACATACTTGTAGTAGTGAAGAGATGTGAAAGGTCAAATTATTTGACTTTCGGCATTTTAGCGGAAGCTAGTCGAACAACCTCGAAATTCACTTTCAAAAAAGCACAAAAGTCACAAATAATCATACGAACCTAACGGCGCTTTCGGATTTTGAATCGGAGCTCATTCGCCAAAACCGAGATCGAAAATCTCTTTTTAATATTTATCGACAATAAAAACTGAAACCTTCTTCCGATGCCTACTAAACGAGGTCTGATTTAGCTCAAATTTTACAGACAGGTCCTAATGGACATTCCGAAGTTTTTAAAATTATCGGCACGCCAATGGGAGTCCTAACTTCTGAAACGATTAACCGAGGTCGTTTCATTCTCTTCCATTTAAACTCTCGTTCGTCCTCGAACAAGCATAAGTTTAAAGAAAATTCTGCACAAATAACAAAAGAACTTTCACGACCTTCATAAGCTACTCCACGGACATTATCTCATGATTGCAGAATCAGAATTATAACACGAACACCGAAATCTTGGAATAAAACATAACTGGATAATATGATAACATCATTGCCCAACTTATTCGGATTAAGCTGACCCTTTCTCGATCATGAGAGAAGTGTTCTATATTTTCGAAGCAAAGATACACGCAACTCTTAATGGGCTAACATGATTCCACCAACGAATCACCTCGTCGATATTCTTTCGATATAGGACAGGTCGATGAAATAAAGAATTAGCTTACGCTTTAACAACGCCTTAGAGATTTAATATTATGATTTGGTATAAATTGGAGGAAGTCTCCTCCACTTAGAGCATAAACTCATACAACTAATTTGAACAGAAATAGTCATCCTCGCACAAGCTGCTGGATTAAGGAAGTCCTAGCTAAATAGAGAACGCGGCTCAGACCTGAGCTACCAAATTACTCTCTCGAGTTGCCAAACAGCTGCAGCTCTCGAGTTCACAACTCCATACATTTTCAATAAGCACCATCGCCAGATGGATCAAATCAAAGGTCAAATGAGGCCTCTCATTACCCTTAGTAGCCATGAAAAACAACAATGTGCTTATGCGGCTACAATAACACGTACTCTGGCTCAACACAGGGAACCTCACAAGCAGCTACCAACCGCCCAAGCTCACTAGTGCCGGACGAAGAAGAAATGGAAATGGACCGAGGATAGAAATAATTAGAGCTTCAGGAAGCTCATCTTCTTATTTGCTTGGCTACCAGAGCTAGACTATATATGAGTCAGGCTAACTGAAGAATCGCAATTGAAGAAATAGACATTGAATGAGCTTTATGGAACAAAATCTATGTCAATTTAACCTTCCTATAAAAAGGAAACTCCGATAATTTACCAGAAAACCCTTTTATACCGAGACAAACTTGTAGAATATCATGACTCTACTAGCGTCTCGAACCAAGAGGAGACACATAGATCGAGTATTACTTACTAACCACTTTACCCCGAAAGAAGTAATGACACTTTCTGATGGTGACGGATAAGAATCCCATCATCCTACCGACACTAAGTTCCAAAAAGAGATAGACTGACTTGGCATTATAACAGAATGAGGCACAACAAGATGCCAAGCAAACAATACCGATACTCACTCACAAATCTCTCACATTTAAACCAGATAAACTAGTAGGGTCATAATAAATGCCAGGAATAAATAATATCAGAAGCTCACTCCTCTACCGCAACTGATTCTTAATAAAAACGACATCCAAGGAAACCATCGAAACATTATAAGACACACCCTTTTCCACATCGATCAAAAGAATCAAATCTTACTCACATTTAAGAGAAGAAGAAATACTTGGGTCTATTACATCGGATGCCTCAGCATCCTGCCAGCAGTTCACAGAACTGCCTCTTCGGTTGAGCTGAGCCGGTACCCTGATAATCACCTTTTGAGGAACCACGGCCTACTTGCCTGAGTAAGGAAAAACTCCTCAAAGGATAACAAGACTCGTGACAGTGATAACACCCTTTTTCGTTAAAAATGGAAACTGGACTGATTATTGATAGCTACAAAGAGAAAAATGAGTCTCTCTTGATAAACTACTCGCGCACTCTGAGAATCACGCTCTACAAGCTGAGATAACCTTGCAAGTAACCTCCAAAAATAATCAGAACTCTTACATCCAAAGGAGGTACCATGGTGCCCACCAGGGCCGTGGAATCTTTTGCTCTCCCGCTCTAACTTATGGTATGCCGGGTACCTCCGAGCAATATGAACAACCACATCAAATGAAATCCCGACCTCAATCTCTCGAGAAGCTCATGGACTAGTTCTAATATATATTCAGCCACTCTATAGAATTCAATCTGATATTCTGAAACACCAATAGGCTAACCGATAGGCTACCCTGTCTAATCCACTCAAACTGGAAACACTTTTCATCTCGCTCGCTACTCGAAAGGAACTTTTCCACGAATCTAGAAGAAAAATCGAACCAAGTTAGCTAATAAATGAGCGGCCCACCAATTCAAGGCTGGACCCTGAAACTGGAAAGAAGAATAATCGACACCATACCGCTCGATATAATCAAGAGCCTGAAGGATACACTGAGATCATTTTACTTTTAAAAAAAACTTACACAGGGATTATCTAATGCATTGCTTGGGGATATCCGGATGTTCAACCGCGTAAAATAATGCAACCTCCTTGAGCACTCGGGCTCTATAATTACTTCAGCTACTTACCCAGCCAGAGAAACTGGAGGCACACCACATGCTGCCTCTGGAACATACTTTATTGCGGCAATATTAAGAATGGAACAAGAGCCCTCTATGTCCGAACATCTGCATCTGCGGAAACTTGATAAGCTGCCTAGCAAATAATAGGTTCTTACGGTACGTGCGTCGCAAAGATTCTCGTAAAAGCATCGTAGAGAGCCAAGGGAACCACAAGGCCCTGCTCCCTTGCCCATTGCGAACTCGTACAGCTGGAACCTCCGTAACTAGATCGTCAGCACGATCAAAACTCTTGGGGCTTCGTCAGTGCCAGCCCCAGGCTAGACTGCTTCGTTGTGAACTCATACCGTTTGCTGATTTACCGCACGAGCGTTCACAATTACCACGAAGGAATTAACAAATTAATAAAAATACTTTCTAATCCTAGACCGACGCACGATCAGAAAAAAAAATGAAACTTCCTAAATGCCATCATAGCCTCTCGTAGATAAGTACGGACATCTACGTACCCATCAACGATACTCTACTAGACACAGTCTTAGTCTGGATAGACTCTAAATCGGGCTCTTATACCAATTGACACGACCCAGAATCCGGTTAGGTCGTGCGGGCACCCGACATCCTCCCCTAGACCAGTCGGGCGAACCCTTACTAATTTAATTCAGAAAATAAATATAATAATTCATAAATAAGGGCAAGACTTAAAACAAAAATACAGACATACTGATACCTCTAAGTTGTACAAAAGAAATTATAGTTGACTACCCAACATACTAGGTTTAGGGTTATCCAGACTAGACATCTAAGAGTACAGAAGAAGACTACTACCTCCTGAGGGAGCAATATGCAACTGAAATAATAAACATAAAACTGGTGGCCATCCGGAATAAAAGCTGGCTCACCCTGACAGCTGAAGTCGTCTTCGCTCCATCACAATGTGGCGAATTCAATCTTGGAGCGAACCTGCCAAAACGAAATAGATAGACAAAAACAAACAACAAACAAGGGTGAGTCAAAAGGACTCAATAAGTGGGGCAGATTAGCCACCTCAAAGAATAGGATAGCTAGCCAGGGTGAAAAGAAACAGATAAACGAAATTCCTCTTATTTAAATTGTGAAAAGGCAGAGCCAGATAATAATAACTAGAATTACGTATGGAATCACAAACTCATTAAAACCAGGAACGTAAGATAGCCAGAACATATAGGTATCCCGAACATATCAGCAATAAGAAATACATCCTGTTGCGACATGCAATCCGATCCATATATTCATACTGTCGCGGCGTGCAACCTGATCCATATATTTACACCATTGCGGCGTGCAAACCGATTTGTATATTTATACCGTTGCGGCGTGCAACCCGATCCCCGCAACTCAGAATACGAGCCAGAAATATATAGACAAACTAACATATGTACACAATATGGTATACATACCGCATACACAAAACACAGCATGATAGTCCCACAATAGTCGGCACGCGGTGCAATGAAATGGGAAGAATGCAGTATGATGCAATTTTGTCATATGTGCCAAATAGATGGAGCAGAATCCTCCTGCTCCGAGGGCAGAATCCTCCTACCCTCAATATGATGCAATGCAGCGGAATCCTCCTGCTCCGAGGGCGGAATCCTCCTACCCTCAATATGATGCAATGGAGCGGAATCCTCCTACCCTCAATATAATGCAATGCACCGGAATCCTCCTGCTCCGAGGGCGGAATCCTCCTACACTCAATATGATGCAATGGAGCAGAATCCTCCTACCCTCAATATGATGCAATGGAGCGGAATCCTCCTGCTCCGAGGGCGGAATCCTGCTACCCTCAATATGATGCAATGTGCATACGAATGCAACATAATGCAATAATAACTCATCACCAGCGCGGGACTCTCATCGACAGCTGGAAAGTATATACCAACTCACAGCCAAAGTACAATACTCAGATTCTCAATGCAATATCAATAACAAGACATAACATATAATATAGAATATAAATCCAAAGCTAAGGCGTAATGAGTACGCCTATCGGCAGCTACACACGTAAGGAACATGTGGTAGAAAATCCACGAGGCCAGGTGCCTCCAAAGAAATGGATATAAACACATACCTTGTTACAAAGTTAGCTCAATTACTCAACAACCGCTTTATCCTTTGGATTCACTGCGAAACGATCCTGCTGTATTCAATAAGCAGAAAACGATATCAAATAAGGCTAAACGCTTCATTCCCCACATCTTAGGGTAATCTAGTTAGGCACCTTATGCCCACGCGACCGGACTGTGTGTCCAATGTCCAGCCTCTATGGGGGACACCAAATCACACATAACATGATCACAATATAAGTATAAGCATGTATGAGGTATAACACATGTGGAAACAATAGATATGCACTCAAAGGAATGAGAAGAAAACTCTGGATAGAATTCTAGACACAACCTAGAACTCAGAATTTGTCCAACTCTTTGAATTTTCATAAAATTTTCATCAGAGTTTCCCCTGAAACTGGATGATCCGCAAAACAGAACCAGCACCATACTACACACGGGAATGGATACCCGGATAAACTGATAACATAAACATGTTCGATGGATAACAAGATGAGACAACTGGATGGCATAACAAATCCGCAGGTAGAATGTCTGGACAGCACCACTGTCCTGATTTTCAACCTAATTTCCAGAGTGCAGATCAAAGTTATATACTTCATAGTCTTCATGAAAGTTTTAGATATATGTATTAGGGTTGTGGGGATTCTTAAAGAATCTAAATATCAATTTTGTACAAGGAGTTATGATCAATATACTAACAACTGTCCAAAGATCAAAACAATTTTCCAAATTTTGAAACATTTTGTCTTGTTGATTTGAACGTCTTTCACCTTGGATTTTAGTACCAGATTAAGTATATACAAGGTTTCCTTGATACCATACAATTTTCTCACAAGAAAAACTAAGTTTAGAACTAAGAAAAGCTTCAAAAGCTAAAAGATACATGTCTTGCCAAAAGAAAGGTTTACTCTTACATACCTTTGATGTTTCTTGCTTCTAAACCTTGTTTCCTTTGAATTCCACTCCTTCTAAAGCTTAAAAAAACTATAATACAGCATTTAAGCACTTTACTTAGCCATGAAGTAATTCTAAAAGTCAAGCTATAGACGAAATTGAAGGTAGCATAACGTTACCTTAATCGCTTAGAGCGTTTTGACGCAATCTGTCTTCGATTTCGAGTTAAGATTGGCATCCTTTCTTCAAAATAATAAAACATTATTCAAGACTCATGGAGGAACTGTTTCTCTCTTGATATTTCTGGAACTGACGAGATGAGGATGGCTTTTCCCTTTTATACTTGAAACATTTCAGTTTTAGTCCTCTTTTGCGCTTATGTCCCTTTTTCTGGCCTGACTTCTGATGCTCATATATTTTTATCCATAAGGTTGTATAAAAAAACCATCAAACGTTTTGGAATCTACACTCCAAGAGCTTCAATTTGGTATATGATATGTCCCCAAAAGACCTCATATAAAACACGGAATTAATTGATGAAAAATCTTCATTACAAGGCAATTTCTTAGTCGGTTTTTCCGCAACTTAAATCCGATTTTTCCCAAACTTTATATTCAATATATAAACATCATATATGGTCATATTATGACTTTAAACTCACTTAAATAATTCTTAACATGTCATTAGAATGATATACGCCACTTTAGACATACGGGGTGTAACATTTATCATGGTGCCATACCATTAGGGATGATGTCTTGGTAGACATAAACAACCTCTGACGCCTAGGCTTTAACGGAAAATAGCGCAAAGTTTTTGATGCTATCTTTTTACCTTTTTTTATTCCGAGTCTCCCTACTGCGTTTATCTATTTTCTATCTAGGAGCACCACAAACTTTGCAAGAATCAAGCAAATTATCCTCTTTCCAATATAACATAGAATCATTTACACAAGCATCAATCTTTTCGTAAGAATGCCCGAGCTCCTGGGTTATCTTTTTTGGCCCATAATATGAATACGGTAAATTTGCTCCATCAGGCAACAACTATTCTTTCAACATTTTTAATAACATTGTAAATGACTCATTACTCCAACGTCCCATACTTTTTATGTGAAGCAATTTAATCAAAGTGGAAAGCTTAGAATTTTTTGAATTTTGGTACAATGGCTGCTCAAAATCCCTCAATAGGCTACAAATTTTTTTGTTTCAGCATTTGGTTCTTCTTCATGTAAATCCCCACAATCAGCATCCATAGAGCTCCCATCAAGATTAGGATATAAATCTCGCAACATTTCGTGAATTTCATCTTAACTCTCACAGTCTTCTGCTTCATTATCATCTTCATCTTGTGGTTCATCTAAAACTTCTCCATGGTGATACCAAAAAGTATAATTTTTAATTATTCAAAATACTTTCAAATGTGACTCGACTATTGCACGTGTTCTTTCATTTGTGTTCAAACATCTTACACATGGACATCGTATTTCATCCGAGTCTCCTGCATTTCTAAAATCATAATTCAAGAACTTTTTCACCCCGATTAAGTATGGTTCATCAAGTAGACTATCAATGACACGACCCAAAATCCGGTTAGGCCGTACGGGCACCCGACATCCTCCCTTAGACTCGTCGGGCGAACCCTTACCAATTAAATCAGGAAAATAAATATATCAATTTACAAATAAGGACAAGACTTAAAATAAAAGCACAGACATACTGATACCTCTAAGCTGTACAAAAGAAATTACAGCTGACTACCCAACATGCTAGGTTTAGGGCTATCCAGACCAGACATCTAAGAGTACAAAAGAAGACAGGTACCTCCTGAAGCGAGCAAAATGCAACTGAAATCATGAACAATAAACTGGTGGCCATCCGGAATAAAAGCTGGCTCACCCTGATAGCTGAAGTCTTCGCTCCTTCACAACGTGGCGAACTCAATCCTGGAGCGAACCTGCCGAAACGAAATACAAAGATAAGAAACAAACAACAAACAAGGGTGAGTCAGAAGGACTCAATAAGTGGGGCAGACTAGCCACCTTAAAGAATAGGATAGCTAGTTAGGGAGAAGAAACAAATAAACCAAATTCCTCTTATTTAAATTATAAAAAGCAGAGCCATATAACAACCGGAAATACGTATGAAACCATAAACTTAACTAGGGATACGAGCCATAAACATATCAACAAATAAGCAATGCACATACAAGCAGGACAGCAGTCATATATCGTAAGTCTACCCAATGGTATGAAATGAGATGAAATGATATGAAATGAAATGTGATGCAAAGGGTCACATGTGTAAAATGAATGGAGCGGAATCCTCCTGCTCCGAGGGCGGAATCCTCCTACCCTCAATATGATGCAATGGAGCGGAATCCTCCTGCTCCGAGGGCGGAATCCTCCTACCCTCAATATGATGCAATCGAGCGCAATCCTCTTGCTCCTAGGATGGAATCCTCCTACCCTCAATATGACGCAATGGAGCAGAATCCTCCTGCTCCTGGGGCGGAATCCTCCTACCCCTCAATATGATGCAATGGAGCGAAATCCTCTTGCTCCGAGGGCGGAATCCTCCTACCCTCAATACGAAGCAATGGAGCGGAATCCTCCTTCTCCGAGGGCTAAATCCTCCTGCCCTCAATATGATGCAATGCAGTCACATATGCCTGATACCTATCTCCGGAACGGGACTCTTATCCTCTACCAGGAGATATATGCAATAATGATCCTTCACCGGCTCGGGACTCTCATCGATTACCGGGATGCATATGCAATGATGACCCTTCACCGGCTCAGGACTCTCATCGATTACCGGGAAGTATATGCAATGATGACCTTTCACCGGCTCGGGACTTTCATCGATTACCCGAAAGTATATGCAATAATGACTCTTCACCGGTGCGGGACTCTCATCGTCAACCCGGAAGTATATGCAATGCTCAAAACCAGTGTGCAATGCTCATATGCTCAATACAATACCAACAACAGGGCTTAACATATAATATACAGCATAAATTCAACGCTAAGGCAGAATGAGTACGCCTATCGGCAGCTACGCACGTAAGGAACACGTGGTAGAAAATCCACGAGGCCAGGTGCCTCCAAAGAAATGGATATAAACACTTACCTCTTCCAAAAGTTAGTACGGTTAATCAACAACCGCTTTATCCTTTGGTTTCCTTGCCAAACGATCCCACTCTATTCAATAAGCAGAAAAATATATTAATTTAGACTAAAGGCTTCATTCCTCACATCTTAAGGCAATCCGGTTAGGAACCTGATACCCACGCGATCGGACTTTTTGTCCAATGTCCAACCTCTATGAGGGACTCCAAATCACACATAACATGATTACAATATAAGCATAAGCATATATGAGGCATAACACATGTGGCAAAAATAGATATGGACTCAAAGGAATGAGAAGGAAACTCCGGATAGAATTATAGACACAACCTAAAACTCAGAATTTGTCCAACTCTTTGAATTTTCATAAAATTTTCGGCAGAGTTTCCCCTGAAACTGGATGATCCGCAAAAACAGAACCAGCACTATACTACACACGGGAATGGATACCCGGATAAACTAATAACATAAACATGTTAAATGGATAACAAGATGAGACGACTGGGTGACATAACAAATCCGCTGATAGAATGTCTGGACAGCACCACTGTCCTGCCTTTCGACCTAATTTTCAGAGTGTAGATAAAATATATAGACTTCATTGTCTTCAAGAAAGTTGTAGATATATGTCTTAGGATTCTGGAGGTTCTTAAATAATCTTAATATCAGTTTTGTACAAGGAGTTATAATAAATATACTAACCGCTGTTCAAAGATCAAAATGATTTTTCAGATTTTGAAACGTTTTGTCTTGCTGATTCGGACGTCTTTCACCTTGGGTTTTAGTACCAAATTAAGTATATACAAGGTTTCCTTTATACCATACAAGTTTCTCACAAGAAACACTAAGTTTAGAACTAAGAAAAGGTTCAAAAGCTAAAAGATATATGCCTTGCCAAAAGAAAGGCTTAGTCTTACAAACCTTTGATGCTTCTTGCGTCTAAACCTTGTTTCCCTTGAGTTCAACACAGCATCTAAACCTTGTTTCCCTTGAGTTCAACACCTTCTAAAGCTTAAAAAAGCTATAATACAGTATTTGGGTACTTTACTTAGCCATGAAGTAATTCTAAAACTCAAGCTATAGATGAAATTGAAGGTAGCATAACGTTACCTTAATCGCGTAGAGCGTTTTGACGCAATCTGTCTTCAATTTCGAGTTACGATTGGCGTCCTTCCTACAAAATCATAAAAGTGGCTTAACCCTTCATTGAAGCACTGTTTCCGTCGTGTATTTTCTGGAAATAATGAAAAGGAAGACATGTTTTCCTTTTATACTTGAAATATTTCAGTTTTAGTCCTTTTTTGCGTTTATGTCCCTTTTTCTGGCCTGACTTCTGATGCTCATATCTTCTTATCCAGATATTGTATGAACAAACCGTCAAAAGTTTTGGAAACTACACCCCAAGACCTTCAATTTGGTATATGATATGTCCCCAAAAGACCTCATATAATACACGAAATTAAATACTAAATAGACTCCGTTACAAGGCAATTCCTTAGTCGGTTTTTCTGCAACTTAAATCTGATTTTTCCCAAACTTTATATTCAATATATAAACATCTTATATGGTAATATTATGACTTTAAACTCACTTAAATCATTCTTAACATGTCATTAGATTTATATACGTCACTTTGGACATACAGGGTGTAACAATCTTCCCCCGTTAGGAACATTCATCCTCGAATGTTAAATGAAGTACGTAGAAGCATTAAGCAACGATCTGTTACGTACTTGTAGTAGTGAAGAGATGTGAAAGGTCAAATTATTTAACTTTCGGTATTTTAGCGGAAGCTAGCCGAACAACCTTGAAATTCACTTTCGAAAAAGCACAAAAGTCACAAATAATCATACGAACCTAACGACGCTTTCGGATTTTGAATCGGAGCTCGTTCACCAAAACCGAGCTCGAAAATCTCTTTTTTGTATTTATCGACAATAAAAACTGAAACCTTCTTCTGATGCCTACCAAACGAGGTCTGATTTAGCTCAAATTTTACAGACAGGTCCTAATGGACATTACAAAGTTTTTTTTTTAATTATCGGCACGCCAATCAGAGTCCTAACTCCCGAAACGACTAACCGAGGTCCTTTCATTCTCTTCCACTTAAACTCTCGTTCGTCTTTGAACGAGCCTAAGTTTAAAGAAAATTCCGCACAGATAATAAAAGAACTGTCACGACCTTCATAAGCTATCCCACGGACATTATCTCATGATTGCAAAATCAGAATTATAACACGAACACCGAACTCTTGGAATAAAACATATCTGGATAATATGATAGCACCATTGCCCAACTTATTCGGACTAAGCTGACCCTTTCTCAATAATGAGATAAGAGTTATATTTTCGAAATGAAGATACACGCAACTCTTGATGGGCTAACATGATTCCACCATCGAATCACCTCGTCGATATACTTTCGATATAGAACATGTCGATGAAATAAAGAATTAGCTTACGCTTCAGGAACGCCTTAAAGATTTAATATTATGATTTGGCATCAATTGGAGGAAGACTCCTCCACTTAGAGCATAAACTCATACAAATAATTTGAATAGAAATAGTCATCCTCGCACAACATGCTGGATTAAGGAAGACTTAGCTGAGTAGAGAACGCGGCTCAGACCTGAGCTACCAAATTACTCTCTCGAGTTGTCAAACATCTGCAACTCTCGAGTTCACAACTGCATACATTTTCTATAAGCACCACCGCCTGATGGATCAAATCAAAGGTCAAATGACGCCTCTCATTACCCTTGATAGCCTTGAAAAACAACCATGTGCTTACCCTGCCACCTTGACACGCACTCTGACGCAACACAGGGAACATCACAAGAGGCTACTAACCGCCTAAGCTTACCAGTGCCGAAGAAAGAAAAGATGGAAACAGACTGAGGATAGAAATAATTAGAGCTATAGGAAGCTCTTCTTCTTATTTATTTGGCTACCAGAGCTAGACTATTTATGACTCAGGCTAACCGAAGAATCGCAATTGAAGAAATAGACATTGAATGAGCTTTATGGAACAAAATCTATGTCAATTTAACCTTTCTATAAAAAGGAAACTCCGACTATTTACCAGAAAAACCTTTTATACCGAGACAAACTTGTAGAATAACATGACTCTACTAGCGTCTCAAACCAAGAGGAGACACATAGATCGAGTATTACTTACTAACCACTTTACACCGGAAGAAACAATGACACTTTCTGATGATGACAAATAAGAATCCCATTATCCTACCGACATTCAGTTCCAAAGAGAGGTAGACTGACTTGACATTATAACAGAATGAGGCATAACAAAATGCCAAGCAAACAATACCGATACTCACTCACAAATCTCTCGCATTTAAACCAGATAAAATAGTAGGGTCATCATAAATGCCAGGAATAAATCATACAAGAAGCTCACCCCTCTACCGCAATAGATTCTTAATAGAAACGCCATCCCAGAAAACTATGGAAATATGATAATACAATCATTTCCAAATCGATCGAAAAAATCAAAGCTTACACATATATAAGTGAGCTAGAAGTACTTGAGTGCTACATCGGATACCTCAGCATCCTGCCAGACTGGCAGTTCAATGAACTGCCCCTGCAGCTGAGTTGAGCCACTACCCTGACAATCACTTTCTGAAGAACCACTGCCACCACACTCTCAACCTCTATTGGATGGTGGAATTTCTTTTGCTGATTTAGATCTAAATGAAATTCCCTGCGACGGTGCAGGTGCCTGATGACGAGAGAAAGGATGATTGCCTACTTGCCGGACTAAGGAAGAACTCTACCAAAAAATGACAGGCTCACGACACTGATAACACCTTTCCAGTGAAAATTGAAGATAGACAGATTGTTCATAGACTATAAAAAGAAAAACTAGGTCTATCTTAATGAACTACTAGCGTATTTTAAGAATTATGCTCTACCAGCTGAGATAACCTGGCAGGTGACCTCTCAAAATAATCAGAACTCTTACCTTCAAACGAGGTATGGTGCCCACCAGTGCCGCGGGATTTCTCACTCTCTCACTCTAACTCTTCCCGCTCTAACTTATGGTATGCCTAATACCTTTGAGCAATATCAACAACGACATCAAATGAAGTCGCAACCTCAATTTTTCGAGCCATCTGGGATCTCAACGAAGGAGAAAGGTCACCAATAAATCTTTGAATCTCTCGAAAGGCTCATGGACTAGTTCTAATACATATTCAGCCATTCTATAGAATTCAATCGCATATTCTGAAACCAACAGGCTAACCGACAGGCTACCCTGTCCAATCCACTCGAACTGGCAATACTTTTCATCTCGTTCGCTACTCGAAAGGAACTTTTCCACGAATCTAGAAGAAAAATGAACCATGTTGGCTAATAAAGAGCGGTCCACCAATTCAATGCTGGAACCCTGAAACTGGTAAACAGAATAATCGACACCATACCGCTCGATATAAAAAGAGCCTGAAGGATATACTGACATCATTTTATTTTAAAAAGAACCACGAGGTTTATCTGATACATTGCTTAAGAATATCGAAAAGTTCAACCGCATAAAATAATGCAACCTCTTTGGGCACTCGGACCGAACTGTTACATCGGCTGGCAAATCAGCCAGACTAATTAGTGGCGCAACACATGCAGCCTGTGGAACATATTTAACTGGGGCAACATCAAGAACTGGAACAAGAGCTCTCTAAGTCCGAACATCTGCATGTGCGGCGACCAGATAAGCTGCCTAGCGAATAATAGGTTCTTGCGGTATCTGCATCGCCAAGATTCTCGTAAAGCATCATAGACAGCCAAGAGAACTACAAGGCCCTGCTCCCTTGCCCAACGCGAGCTCGTACAGCTAGGACCTCCATAATTAGATCGTCAGAACGATTAAAAACTTTTGGGGAATCGTCAGTGCTAACCCCAGGCTAGACTGCTTCATCTTGAACTCATACCGTTTGCTGATTTGTCACACGAGGATTCACAATTACCACGAACGAATTAACAAAAATACTTTTGCATCCTAGACCGACGAACGATTAGAAAAGAAGGAACTGAAACTTCCTAGATGCCATTATAGCCTCTCGTAGATAAGTACGGACGTCTACGTACCCATCAGCGAGACTCTACTAGACACTATCTTAGTCTGGATAGACTCTAAATCAGGCTCTGATACCAACTGACATAGTCTGGAATCCGGTTAGGCCGTGCGGGCACCCGACATCCTCCCCTAGACCCGTCGGGCGAACCCTTACCAATTAAATCAGGAAAGTAATATAACAATTTACAAATAAGGACAAGACTTAAAATAAAAATACAGACATACTGATACCTCTAAGCTGTACAAAAGAAAATACTGCTGACTACCCGACATGCTAAGTTTAGGGCTATCCAGACCAGACATCTAAGAGTACAAAAGAAGACATATGCCTCCTGAAGGGAGTGAAATGACACTGAAATAATGAACAATAAACTGGTGTCCATCAAGAATAAAAGCTGGCACACCCTGACAGCTGAAGTCGTCTTCGCTCCTTCACAACGTGGCGAACTCAATCCTGGAGTGAACCTGCCGAAACGAAATAGAAAGACAAGAAACAAACAACAAACAAGGGTGAGTCAAAAGGACTCAATAAGTGGGGCAGACTAGCTACCTCAAAGAATAGGATAGCTAGCCAGGGAGAAGAAACAATAAACCAAATTCCTTTTATTTAAATTTTAAAAAGCAGAGCCAGATAACAACCAGAAACACGTATGAAACCATAAACTCAACTAGGGATACGAGCTAGAAACATATCAACAAATAAGCAATGCACATACAAGCAGGACAGTAGTCATGTATCATAAGTCTACCCAATGATATGAAATAAGATGAAATGAAATGAAATGTGATGCAAAGGGTCACATGTGTCAAATGAATAGAGCGGAATCCTCCTGCTCCGAAGGCGGAATCCTCCTACCCTCAATATGATGCAATGGAACGGAATCCTCCTGCTCCGAGGGCGGAATCCTCCTACCCTCAATATGATGCAATGGAGCGGAATCCACCTGCTCGTAGGGCGGAATCTTGCTACCCTCAATATGACGCAATAGAACGGAATCCTCCTGCTCCGAGAGCGGAATCCTCCTACCCTCAATATGATGCAATGGAGCGGAAACCTCCTGCTCCGAAGGCGGAATCCTCCAACCCTCAATATGATGCAATGCAGTGACATATGCCTGATACCTATCTCCGGTGCGGGACTCTCATCGTCTACCAGGAGATATATGCAATAATGATCCTTCACCGGCTCGGGACTCTCATCGATTACCGGGATGCATATGCAATGATTACCCTTCACCGTGTCAGGACTCTCATCGATTACCGGAAAGTATATGCAATAATGACCCTTCACCGGCTCGGGACTCTCATCGATTACCGGAAAGTATATGCAATAATGACTCTTCACCGGTGGGGGACTCTCATCGCCAACCGGGAAGTATATAAAATGCTCAAAACCAGTGTGCAATGCTCATATGCTCAATACAATACCAACAACAGGGCTTAACATATAATATACAATATAAATTCAAAGCTAAGGCGTAATGAGTATGCCTATCAGCAGCTACACACGTAAGAAACACGTGGTAGAAAATCCACGAGGCCAGGTGCCTCCAAAGAAATGGATATAAACACTTACCTCTTCGAAAAGTTAGTACGACTAATCAACAACCGCTTTATCCTTTGGTTTCCTTCCCAGAAGATCCCACTCTATTCAATAAGCAGAAAAATATATCAATTTACGCTAAAGGCTTCATTCCTCACATCTTAGGGCAATCCGGTTAGGAACCTGATACCCCCGCGACCGGATTGTGTGTCCAATGTCCACCCTCTATGGGGGACTCCAAATCACATATAACATGATCAAAATATAAGCATAAGCATGTATGAGGCATAACACATGTGGCAACAATAGATATGGACTCAAACGAATGAGAAGAAAACTTAGGATAGAATTATAGACACAACATAGAACTTAGAATTTGTCCAACTCTTTGATTTTCAATAAAATTTTCGGCATAGTTTCCCCTAAAACTGGATGATTTGCAAAAACAGAACCAACACTATACTACACACGGTAATGGATACCCGGATAAACTGATAACATAAACATGTTAAATGGATAACAAGATGAGACGACTGGATGACATAACAAATCCGCTGATAGAATATCTGGACAGCACCACTGTCCTTCCTTTCGACCTAATTTTCAGAGTGTAGGTTAAAAATATAGACTTCATTGTCTCATAAAAGTTGTAGATATATGTCTTAGGATTCTGGGGATTCTTAAAGCATCTTAATATCAATTTTGTACAAGGAGTTATGATCAATATACTAACAGTTGTACAAAGATCAAAATGATTTTCCATATTTTGAAACGTTTTGTCTTGTTGATTCTGACGTCTTTCACCTTGGATTTTAGTACCAAATTAAGTATATACAAGGTTTCCTTGATACCATACAAGTTTCTCACAAGAAACACTAAGTTTAGAACTAAGATAAGCTTCAAAAGCTAAAAGATACATGCATTGCCAAAAGAAAGGCTTAGTCTTACATAGCTTTGATGCTTCTTGCGTCTAAACCTTGTTTACCTTGAATTCAACACCTTCTAAAGCTTAAACAAGCTATAATACAACATTTGGGTACTTTACTTAGGCATGAAGTAATTCTAAAACTCAATCTATAGACGAAATTGAAGGTAGCATAACGTTACCTTAATCGCATAGAGCGTTTTGACGCAATCCGTCTTCAATTTCGAGTTACGATTGGCGTCCTTCCATCAAAATCATAAAAGTGGCTTAACCCTTCATTGAAGCACTGTTTTCATCGTGTATTTTCTGGAAATAACTAAAAGGAAGACATGTTTTTCTTTTATACTTGAAATATTTCAGTTTTAGTCCTCTTTTGCGTTTATGTCCCTTTTTCTAGCTTGATTTCTGATGCTCATATCTTCTTATCCAGATATTGTGTGAACAAACCGTCAAAAGTTTTGGAAACTAAACTCTTAAGACCTTAAATTTGGTATCTGATATGTCCCCAAACGACCTCATATAATACACAAAATTAATTGCTGAAAAGGCTCCGTTACAAGGCAATTCCTTAGTCGATTTTTCCGCAACTTAAATCTAAGTTTTCCCAAACTTTATATTAAATATATAAACATGTTAAATGGTAATATTATGACTTTAAACTCACTTAAATCATTCTTAACATTTCATTATAATAATATACGTCACTTTGGACATATGGGGTGTAACAATCAACAAGTTCCATCCATTGCTTACATGGAGCACTAACCTTAGAAAGTACATTAAAGTTATATTATAAAAATGCTATATGATAACAAGTATTAAAATGCAAATAACATTTATGAAATCTCAAAAAGACGTAAACTTAGTCCAAGAATACATATTGTTTAGATTTAAAAGCAGCAACATTGGTTTGGGTAGATCATTAGTTAACTAAGAATATATTCATTGTGAATGAGCAACATTTTCACTATTGTAACTCTTCGAGGTTGAAAAAGGAAAAGAATAAGAAAAGTTGGGCTAGAACGTCTTTTGGCTAATATTAACAATTTCAAATATTCCATTTAATAAAAAATAATGGTATAGACTTTATATGAAGAATTAGATTGCTTTGGGCAGACAAGATGCACATTGAGAATGTGACATACCCCTTGTAACATACTCTAAATAAGTAAACAAAAACATCTAAATTGAAACACCACTCCACTTTCAAATCACATTCAATGTCCGAGTCTAAAAAATGTTAGCAAATAAATAAGCTTCAATACCAAAAATGCGAACAGAAGTTTTTCTTGATTCAAGCTGTGAAATCTAACAAACATATTATACTTTAGATAATTGCATATGGCCAAAGCAACTAATTTCTTTGTCAAAACTAATACTAAGCACAACAATTTCTCCAAACACATATCCTATTGCCAAACACGTGACTAAGCCTGTGAAACATACATCGCTCTATCACATAAAACTATATAGCAATCTTTTCAACTATGGAAAATCATGGTGAATAGGGAAATACGACACCATGAGTAAATCATTCAACTTTTTAGAATCATAAATTACAAACCAAACCATGGTGAACAGTGAATTACAAGTATATAAAAAATGAAAGAGACCGGCCAATACCCAATCATAGCACCAAAAAGAAAGGATGACTTATGATATAGAAACTAAATGGGTGTCAAAAGAAACAAAAAAAAATTACACTTTACTGAAGATTTCATCAAAAAGTTCAGAATTTGCTCGCAAATAGTCAAAAATTAAGAAATATTTTAATAATTTTGAGGCATTTTTGTAACAGGGGTCCAGCTAAAAAATCTTACCAGTGGTCAGATTCGAGTTGATAATGTGGATTCTCCCCTTTGCCTTCTCCCCAACCTGTTAAACCTATGAGAGTGTAAATAAAATGTTTAATCGATTTGCTTTGTCAACATGTTGTAGCAAAGATTAAAAAATTCATATGCCCCTAAGAGAGAAGAAGAGCAGCAGCAAACAAACATACCGTCTATATCTCTACCAAATAACAAAGGTTAGCTTTGAGAGAAATTTAGAAGAGAGAATTGTTATAAAATTTTTCTGCCTTGATAAAATTGAGCGGGATATTGTGGAAATAAAATTGAGCTGGAAAGTGTTAGGATTTAGAATAGCGAAAGTGTACTTTTTTTAAAAAAGAAACACGAAATTGAAAAGTTCATTTTAGGTGTACTTTTCTTTTGGCGCTCGATTGACAAAGGTAGGGACCATATTTTTAATTTTTTAAAGAGCAGATTTTTTCTCTTTGCTAAATCACAAAATAAATTGAGAAAATAAGGACCATATCATTAACTCGTCCCAAAAAGTGACTTTTTGAGACCAGATTTTAAACTCGTTGTTAGATTTTGGTCATAAGAAACCCTTTTTCTTGTAGTGTACAATGGTAGGGACTTGGTAGTGAAACAGCCTCGGTCAGTCGTTTCGGAAGTTAGGACTCTGATTGGCGTGTCGATAATTTTAAAATATTTGTAATGTCCATTAAGACCTGTCCATAAAATTTGAGCTAAATCAGACCTCGTTTGGTAGGCATCAGAAGAAGGTTTCAGTTTTTAGTGACGATAAATATTAAAAAGAGATTTTCGAGCTCGGTTTTGGCGAATGAGCTCCGATTCGAAATTCGAAAGTTCCGTTGGGTTCGTATGATTGTTTATGACTTTTGTGAACTTTCGAAAGTGAATTTCGATGTTGTTCGGCTAGTTTCCGCTAAAATGTCGAAAGTTAAATAATTTGACTTTTTTCATTTAAATTCGTATCTTGAGTTTCGGGAGTCCGATTTGAGATCCGCCTTCGTGAATATGTTACATATATTTTGCATAACTTGTATGCAAAAGTTGGAATTATTTAGAACATCGTATGGTACCGTTTTAATTTTTGTTAAGAAAAGAAAATTAAAAAAAAAAGAAAAAAAAGAGAAAAAGACAAAAACGTAAAGAAAATGAATGTTTACCTTGGCGGTGTATTCTAAAGTTCTTACTACAGCATTAAAAACAGAATCGAAGCAGAGCAAAATGAAATGACGCAGTGGAAAAAAATGCCAAAAAATGCGAAAAGAGCTGGAGAAAAATAAGTATTTTTACCCCGAAATATTCAGGTAATGATCTTAATGCATTATTTGAGTTTATTACGTGTGTTTGAATATGTTTTAACGGTAAAACTTGGAATATTAGACATTGTTGGAATATATTCGTACTCAGTGAGTTATGGGCAACATATAAATGTAATTTATTTGGGGTTTGGTTATGTGACCTTAAACCCTGTATATAGGCCTGGCCTGCGTATTGCGTATGCGAATAGGGTTTCAGGTTCCTAACCGGATTGCCCTAAAATGTGAGGAATGAAGCCTTTAGCCTAAATTGATATATTTTTCTGCTTATTGAATATAGTGGGATCGTTTGGCAATGAAACCAAAGGACAAAGCGGTTATTAAGTGTTGTGCTAACTTTGTAACAAGGTAAGTGATTATATCCATTTCTTTGGAGGCATTTGGCCTCGTGTATTTTCTACCACGTGTTCTTTACTTGTGTAGCTGCCGGTAGGCGTACTCATTACGCCTTAGCTTTGAATTTACATTGTATATGTTATGGCTTGTTGTTGGTAATTGCATTGAGCGTATGAGCATTGTACTCTGGTTTTGATTATTGCATATACTTCGCGGTTGGCGATGAGATTCCCGCACCGGTAAAGAGTCATTATTACATATACTTCCGGGTTGGCGATGAGAGTCCCGCACCGGTGAAGGATCATTATTGCATATACTTCCTCGTTGGCGATGAGAGTCCCGCACCGGTGAAGGGTCATTATTGCATATACTTCCCGGTAATCGATGAGAGTCCCGAGCCGGTAAAGGGTCATCATTGCATATACTTCCTGGTTGGCAATGAGAGTCCCGTACCAGTGAAGGGTCATTATTGCATATACTTCCTGGTAATTGATGAGAGTCCCGAGCCGGTGAAGGGTCATCATTGCATATTCTTCCCGGCAATCGATGAGAGTCCCGAGTCGGTGAAGGGTCATCTTTGCATATATCTCCTGCTAGACGATGAGACTCCCACGCCGGAGATAGGTATCTGAAACGACCTCGGCCAGTTGTTTCGGAAGTTAGGACTCCGATTGGCGTGCCGATAATTTTAAAATTTCTCCTTCCTTGAGATCCCGGATGGCTCGAGAAATTGAGGTTAGGACTTCATTTGATGTCGTTGTTGATATTGTTCGAAGGTACAAGGCATACCATAAGTTAGAGCGGGAAGAGTTAGAGCGGGAGAGCAAGAGATCCCGTGGCCCTAGTGGGCAACCATGGTACCTCATTTGGAGGTAAGAGTTCTGATTATTTTGGGAGGTCACCTTCCAGGCTATCTCAGCTTGTGTCACGTGATTCTTAGAGTGTGCCAGTAGCTCGTCAAGATCAGATTTAGTCTTTTCTTTACAGCTATCAACAATCTGTCCAGCTTCCATTTTCAGTGAAAAGGTGTTATCATTGTCGTGAGTCTGGTTATCCTTTGAGGAGTTTTCCCTTACTCCAGCAAGTAGGCAGTCGTCCTTTCTCTCATCATCAGGCACCTGTACAGTCGCAGGGGATTTCAATTAGATCTTAATCAACTAGAGATATGCCCTCATTCGATAGAGGTCGAGAGTGTGGTGGCAGTGGTTCTTCATAAAGTGATTGTTAGAGTAGTGGCTCAGCTCAGCTGCAGAGGCAGTTCTATGAACTGCTTGTCTGATGGGATGCTGAGGTATCCGATATAGTAGACCCTGAGATTTCTTCCTCTCTTAAATGTGAGTAAGATTAAATTCTTTCGATCGATTTGGAAATGGTTGGTCATATTATATTTCTATGGTTTCCTTGGATATTGTTTCTATTAAGAATCGATTGTGATAGAGGGGTGAGCATCTACTATGATTTATCCAGGGCATTTGTGCGACCCTACTATTTTATCTGGTCTAAATATGAGAGATTTTACAGCGAGTGTCAGTATTGTCTGCTTGGCATCTTATCGTGCCAACTTTTATCATTAAGTCAAATTAGTATACCTCTCTTCTCAGAATTCCGTGTTGGTAGGATGATAGGATTCTTAAGTCCGTTGCTATCTCTTCTTTTTTCGACACTGGTGAGCTTAGGCAGTCAGTAGCCTCTTATGATGTCCCCTGTGTTGAGCCAGAGTGCGTGTCAAGGTGGCCGGATAAGCACATTGTTGTTTTACAAGGCTACTAAGGGTAATGAGAGGCGTCATTTGACCCCTGATTTGATCCATCAGGCGGTGGTGCTTATGGAAAAGGTATGGAGTTGTGAACTCGAGGGTTGCAGCTGTTTGGCAACTCGAGAGAGTAATTTGGCAGCTCAGGTCTTTATCTAAGTCTTCCTTAATCCAACAGGTTGTGCGAGGATGACTATTTTTATTCAACTTAGTTGTATGAGCTGAAGCTCTAAGTGGAGGAGCCTTCCTCCAAATACTGAATGGTAATACTAAATCTCTAAGGTGTTGATACCACTTTTGTCATGACCCAACCTAGGGCCACGACAGAAACCTACAATGAGTGTCGATCATTGCTAAATCCACTAATAATCTATTAATGCCAGAGATAAGCAGGCAACTTGATCATATATATACGTACCTATCTACTGAAAGCATAAAGTCTGGTAAGATGACACGATTTTAACTTGCTGGCAATTAGAACATTGAGCCATAAATTCTGCTATGTCACACTTCATTCCATCCCACCAATAAATCTGCTTAAGATCATGGTACATCTTAGTCGAACCTGGATGAACAGTGTATTTGGAATAATGTGCCTCTATAATAATCTGTCCACATAAATTTGTAACATCAGGAACATAAAGTCTATCTTTATATATGAGAACACCGTCAGTAGTAACCCTGTATGGCTATACCAGTGTTCTTCTGGCTGTCTGTCTGTATTCAACTAGAACTGGATCCTCATACTGACGCTGTTTTACTTCATGGAAATTTAAAGTTAAAGGTCTAGTGCAGCTTGTCGACAATCCATCATTGGTATGTATATCTCTTTCGCATCTCAACTCTTTGAGAAGTTACTTTAGCGTTATAAGTGCACATGTAATCAACTTTGTTGCTGGTATTCTGCCTCAGCTCATGGTCCAACTACATGTCTCTTTTATTTTCACCTTTTTTTTTCAAGTCATAATATTTCCAATTCAAAGATAATAACCTGAAATAGATGTTCAGTCTGAAGATCATTCCTGGTCTACAACATACTATCCAGTAGAATTTGCATGATCCTTATCCTGTTATGATAGACTCTGTTCAGATAAACCTTTGATATACATAAGGATATGAGTAACTACATTCCCATAAGGAGCTTGCAGAACAACCCTAACATTAACTGAGATGTTGCATAGTGCGTTCGTAAAAATAATATTGCTTGCATTAAATCTTCTATAGTGTGTAGTGACAAGGTACTTCAAAAGCTTCCCCTATTGTAACAAGCGAGAGCTAATTCTTAGTTTCATCAACCTGTTCTTTATCGTAAAGTATATCGAAGAGGTGATTATCATCTGAATCATGTTAACTCATTCAAAGTTCCGTGTATCATTGCTTTGAAAATGTAGAACTCTCTTCTCGTGATCGAGGAAGGATCAACTTAGTCAGAATAAGTTGTGCAATGGTATTATCATATTATCCAGATATATTTTTATCCAAAAAGTTCGATATGCGTGGTATAATTATGATCCTGTAATTAGAAAATAATGCCCGTGGATTAGCTCATGAAGGTCATGAAAGTCATTTTGTTATCTGTGCGGAATCTTTCTTTAGACTTAAGCTCGTTCGAGGACGAACGAGAGTTTAAGTGGAGGAGAATGAAACGACCTCGGTCAGTCGTTTCGGAAATTAGGATTCCGATTGGCATGCCGGTAATTTTAAAATATTTGTAATGTACATTAGCACCCGTCTGTAAAATTTGAGCTAAATCTGACCTCGTTTGGTAGGCATCGGAAGAAGGTTTCATTTTTTATTGTCGATAAATATTAATCTCGGTTTTGGCGAATAAGCTCCGATTTGAAATCCGAAAGCGCCGTTAGGTTCGTATGATTATTTGTGACTTTTGTGAACTTTCGAAAGTGAATTTCGATGTTGTTCGGCTAGTTTCTGCTAAAATGCCGAAAGTTAAATAATTTGACTTTTTCTATTTAAATTCGCATCTTGAATTTTGGGAGTCCAATTTGAGATCCGCCTTCGCAATTATGTTACATATATTTTGTATAACTTGTATGCAAAAGTTGGGATTATTTCGAATATCGTAGGGTACCGTTTTAATTTTTACCGTAGCAGCGAATTTTAAAGGAAAAAAGAAAAAAAAAGGGAAAAGACAAAATAGGAAAAGAACGAAAATGAGCAAAAAGTTAGGAGGTGGGCTGGTGGGATATGTATATATCCATGCAGCTTCATTTGAAGCTTAGAAAAGGAGAAACATGAAGAAACAGAGAAACAAGATAGAAACACGCAGAAGAGAAAAAAAATGCCAGAAAATGCGAAAAGAGTTGGAGAAAAATAGTATTTTTACCCCGAAACATTCAGGTAATGATCCTAATATATTATTTGAGTTTATTACGTGTGTTTGTATATATTTTAACGGTAAAAGTTTGAATATTAGACATCGTTTTAATAAGTTCAATTAATAGTTTAAAGGGTCAAATGGACCTCGATAATGGAATTGATTATATATTCGTACTCAGTGAGTTATAGGCAACTTATTAATGTAATTTATTTAGGGTTTGGTTATGTGACCTTAAACCCTGTACATAAGCCTGGCCTGCGTATTGCGTATGCGAATAGGGTATCAGGTTCCTAACCGGATTGCCCTAAGATGTGAGGAATGAAGCCTTTATCCTAATTTGATATATTTTTCTGCTCATTAAATAGAGTGGGATTGTTTGGGTAGGAAACCAAAGGATAAAGCGGTTGTTGATTAGCCGTACTAACTTTTGGAAGAGGTAAGTGCTTATATCCATTTCTTTGGAGGCACCTGGCCTCGTGGATTTTCTACCACGTGTTCCTTACGTGTGTAGCTACCGATAGGCGTACTCATTACGCCTTAGCTTTGGATTTACATTATATATCATATGTTATGTCCTGTTGTTGGTGTTGCATTGAGGATTTGAGTATTGTACTCTGGCTGTGAGTTGGAATCTACTTCCCGGCTGTCGACGAGAGTCCCGCGCCGGTGAAGGGTTATTATTGCATCACATTGCATTCATATGCATTACATGTCATTCATATGCATTACATTGCATATCATATTAGGTGTAGGAGTATTCCTCCCCAGGAGCAGGAGTATTCCGCTCCATTGTATCATATCGAGGGTAGGAGTATTTCGCCCCAGGAGCAGGAGTATTCCGCTCCATTGTTTCATATTGAGGGTAGGAGGATTCCGCCCAAGGAGAGTGCAGGAGTATTCCACCTCAGCTTTACATTTTATCGGGTGCAGGAGTATTCCGCCCCAGTAGAGTGCAGGAGTATTCCGCCTCTGTTTTATATTATATCGGGTGCAGGAGTATTCCGCCCCAGGAGCAGGAGTATTCCGCTCCAATTGGTTATCAGATTGGGTTCCCCTCGAATGCAGGAGTATTCCGCTTCGGGATGGGATTACGGGCACATGTGACCTTTTGCATCATATTTCATTTCATCTCACTTCATGTTATTGCATCTCAATTCATACCATTGTGTAGATTTGCGGTACATGACTACTGTTCTGCTTATATGTGCATTTCCTATTTGTTAACATGTTTCTGGCTCATATTCCTGGTTGAGTTTATGGTTTCATAAGTGTTTCCGGTTATTATCTAGCTCTGCCTTTTTATAATTTAAATAAGAGGAATTTGATCTATCTGTTTCTTTTCTCCCTGGCTAGCCATCCTATTCTTTGATGTGGCTAGTCTGCTCCACTTATTGAGTCCTTTTGACTCACCCTTGTTTGTGGTTTGTTTCTTGTCTATCTATTTAATTTCGGAAGGTTCGCTCCAGGATTGAGTTGGCCATGTTGTGAAGGAGCGAAGACGACTTCAGCTGTCAGGGTGAGCCAGCTTTTATTCCGGATGGCCACCAGTTTATTGGTTATTATTTCAGTTTCATTTTGCTCCCTTCAGGAGGCATCTGTCTTCTTTATCACTCTTAGATGTCTAGTCTGGATAGCCCTAAACCTAGTATATTGGGTAGTCAGCTGTAATTGCTTTTGTACAGCGTAGAGGTATCAGTATGTCTGTGTTTTTTTTAAGCTCTTGTTCTTATTTATGAATTGAATTATGTTTATTTTCCTAATTTAATTGGTAAGGGTTCGCCCGACGGGCCTAGGGGAGGATGACGGGTGCCCGCACGGCCTAGTCGGATTTCGGGTCGTGTCAGTATCAAGCATATGTGACTGCATTGCATTGTACCGCATTCATCCCATCCCATTGCACCGCATATTTACTATTGTGTGTATTGTGTTGTGTTTTATGTATGCGGTTTGTACATTATATTGCGGACATATCTCAGTTTACCTATATATTTATGGCTCGTATTCTAGGTTGCGGGGATCGGGTTGCACGCCGCAACAGGATGAATATATGGATCGGGTTGCACGCCGCAACGGTATAAATATATGGATCGGGTTGCATGCCGCAACGGCATAAATATATGGATCGGGTTGCACGCCGCAACAGGATGAATATATGGATCGGGTTGCACGCAGCAACGGTATAAATATATGGATCGGGTTGCACGCCGCAACGGTATAAATATATGGATCAGTTTGCATGCTGTGACGATATAAATATATGGATCGGTTTGCATACCGTGACAGTATCAATATATGGATCGGGTTGCACGCCGCAACAGGATGTATTTCTGATTGTTGATAAGTTCGAGATACCTATATGTTACAGCTTAGAGATATCATTATGTTTGTACTTTTTCTAAGTCTTGTTATTATTTATAAATTGAATTTATTTATTTTCCTAATTTAATTGATAAGAGTTTGCCCGACGGGTCTAGGGAAGGATGTCGGGTGCCCGCATGGCCTAACCGGATTTCGGGTCGTGTCAGTTGGTATCACAGCCTGATTTAGAATCTATCCAGACTAAGACAGTGTCTAGTAGAGTCTCGCTGATGGGTACGTAGACGTACGTACTTATCTACGAGAGGCTATGATGGCATTTAGGAAGTTTCATTTCCTTCTTTTCTGATCGTGCTGATGATCTAGTTACGGAGGCCCCAGCTGTACGAGCTCACGATGGGCAAAAGAGCAGGGCCTTGTGGTTTCCTTGGCTCTCTACGATGCTTTCACGAGAATTTGGGTGACGCAGATACCGTAAGAACCTATTATTCGCTGGGTAGCTTATCAGGTTGCCGCAGATGCAGATATTCAGTCTCAGGGAGCTCCTATTCCAGTTCTTAATACTGCCCCAGTAAATTATGTTCCAGAGGCAGCATGTGTTGTGCCTCAAGTTTTTCTGGTTGGTTAGGTAATTGAGGTAATTATTGGGTCCGAGTGCCCAAAGAGGTTGCATTATTTTACGCAGTTGAACCTTTTGATATTCTTAAGCAATGCATCAGATAGACCTCGTGATTCTTTTTAATATAAAATAATGTCAGCATATCCTCCAGGCTCTTGATTATATCGAGCGGTATGGTGTTGATTATTCTGTTTTCTAATTTCGGGGGTCCAACATTAAATTGGTGGACCGCTCTTTATTAGCTAACTTGGTTCGATTTTTCTTCTAGATTCGCGGAAAAGTTCCTTTCGAGTAGCGAGCGAGATGAAAAGTGTTGCTAGTTTGAGTGGATTGGAAAGAGTAGCCTGTCGGTTAGCCTGTTGGTGTTTCAGTATATGAGATTGAATTCTATAGAATGGCTGAATATGCATTAAAACTAGTCCATGAGCCTTTCGATAGATTCAAAGATTTACTGATGACCTTTCTTCTTCCTTGTGATACTAGATGGCTCGGGAGATTGAGGTTGGGATTTCATTCAATGTTGTTTTTGATATTGCCCGAAGGTACGAGGCATACCATAAGTTAGAGCGGGAGAGCAAGAGATCCTGTGGCCCTAGTGGGCAACCATGGTACCTTATTTAGAGGTAAGAGTTCTGATTATTTTGGGAGGTCACCTTCCAGGTTATTTCAGCTTGTAGAGCGTGATTCTCAGAGTGCGCGGGTAGTTCATCAAGATTAGACTCAGCTTTCTCTTTGTAGCTTTCAACAATCTGTCCAGCTCCCATATTCAGCAAAAAGGTGTTATCGTTGTCGTGAGTTTTCCTGTTATCATTGTCGTGAGTTTGGCTATCCTTTGAGGAGTTTTCCCTTACTCCGACAGGTAGGCAGTCGTCTTTTCTCTCGTTATCAGGCATCTGCGCAGTCGCAGGGGATTTCATATAGATCTCAATCAACCAGAGATATGCCCTCATTCGATAGAGGTCGAGAGTGGTGGTAGTGGTTCTTCTAGAAGTAATTATTAGAGTAGCCGCTCGGCTCAGCCGCAGAGGCAATTCTAAGAACTACCAGTCTGGAAGGATGTTGAGGTATTTGATGTAGTACACCCATGTATTTCTTCTTCCCTTATATATGAGTAATATTTGATTCTTCCGATCAATCTGGAGATAGTCTGTCATAACATGTTCCATGGTCTCCTTGGATATTGTTTCTATTAAGAATCGATTGTGGTAGAGGGGTGAGCTTCTAGTATGATTTGATCAGGGAATTTGTGAGACCCTATTAATTTATCTGGTCTAAATATGAGAGATTTGACAGTGAGTGTCGGTATGGTCTGCCTCACATCTTTTTGTGCCACCCTCTATTATTATGTCAAATCAGTTTACCTCTCTCGTCGGAATTCAATGTTGGTAGGATAATGGGATCCTAATTCGTCACCATCAGAATGCATTATTGTTTCTTCTGTGTAAAGTGATTAGTAAGTAATACTCGATCTACGTATGTCCTCATGGTTCGAGACGCTAGTAGAGTCATGTTATTCTATAAGTTTGTCTCGGTATAAAAGAGTTTCCTGGTCAATTGTCGGAGTTTTCTTTTTGTAGGAAGGTTAAATTGACACAAATTTTGTTCCCTAAATCTTATTTAATATCTATTTCTTCAATTGCGATTCTTCGGTTAGCCTGACTCATAAGTAGGCTAGCTCTGGTAGCCAAATAAATAAGAAGAAGAGCTTCCTAAAGCTCTAATTATTTCTATCCTCAGTCCGTTGCCATCTCTTCTTTGTTCGGCACTAGTGAGCTTAGGCAGTCAGTAGCCTCTTGTGATGTTCCCTGTGTTGAGCCAGAGTGCGTTGTTTTTCAAGGCTACTAAGGGTAATGAGAGGCGTCATTTGACCTTTGATTTGATCCATCAGGCGGCGATGCTTATAGAAAATGTATGGAGTTGTGACTCGAGAGTTGCAGTTGTTTGGAAACTCAAAATGGTAGTTGGTAGCTTAGGTCTGCCTACGTTTAACCTTTAGCTAAATCTTCTTTAGTCCAGCAGACTGTGCGGGGATGGTTATTCCTATTCAAATTAGTTGTATGAGCTTATGCTCTAAGTGGATGAGTCTTCCTCCTATACAAAATATTAATATTAGATCTCTAAGGTGTTGTTGAAGCGTAAGCCAATTCTTTATTTCATCGACCTGTTTTATATCGAAAGGTATATCAAAGAGGTGATTATCGGCTGAATCATGTTAACCCATTCAAAGTTTTGTGTATCTTTGTTTCGAAATGTAGAACTCTCCTCTCGTGATCAAGGAAGGATCAGCCTAGTCAGAATAAGCTGTGCAATGGTATTATCATATTATCCAGATATATTTTATTCCAAAAGTACGATATACTTGTTATGATTCTGACCCTGTAATAACAAGATAATGCCTGTGGAGTAGTTTATGAAGGTCGTGCAAGTTCTCTTCTTATCAGTGCGAATTTTTCTTTAGACTTAGGCTCGTTCGAGGACGAACGAGAGTATAAGTGGAGGAGAATGAAACGACCTCGGTCAGTCGTTTCGGAAGTTAGGACTTTGATTGGCGTGTAGATAATTTTAAAATATTCGTAATGTCCATAAGGACCTGTCCGTAAAATTTGAGCTAAACCAGACCTCCTTTGGTAGGCATCAGAAGAAGGTTTCAGTTTTTAGTGTTAATAAATATTAAAAAGAGATTTTCGAGCTCGGTATTAGCGAATGAGCTCCGATTCAAAATCCGAAAGTGCCATTGGGTTCGTATGATTATTTATGATTTTTGTGAACTTTCAAAAGTGAATATCGATGTTGTTCGGCTAGTTTCCGCTAAAATACTGAAAGTTAAATAATTTGACTTTTTTCATTTAAATTCGTATCTTGAATTTCGGGAGTCCGATTTGAGATCCGCCTTCGCGAGTATGTTACATATATTTTGTATAACTTGTATGCAAAAGTACGTAGGGTACCGTTTTAATTTTCGTTAAGAAAAGAAAATAAAAAAAAAGAAAAAAAAAGAAAAAGACAAAAATGGAAAGAAAATGAATGTTGACCTTGGCGGTGGATTCTAAGGGATAGTTCTTACTACAGCATTAAAAACAGAATCGAAGCAGAGAAAAATGTAATGACGCAGTGGAAAAAAATGCCAGAAAATGCGAAAAGAGCCGGAGAAAAATTAGTGTTTTTACCCCGAAATATTCAGGTAATGATCTTAATGCATTATCTGAGTTTATTATGTGTGTTTGAATATATTTTAACGGAAAAACTTGGAATATTAGACATCGTTTTAATATGTTCAATTAATAGTTTAAAGGGTCAAATGGACCCCGATAATGGAATTGATTATATATTCGTACTTAGTGAGTTATGGGCAACATATAAATGTAATTTATTTGGGGTTTGGTTATGTGACCTTAAACCCTGTATATAGGCCTGGCCTGCATATTGCGTATGCGAATAGCGTTTCAGGTTCCTAACAGGATTGCCCTAAGATGTGAGGAATGAAGCCTTTAGCCTAAATTGATATATTTTTCTGCTTATTGAATAGAGTGGGATCGTTTGGCAATGAAACCAAAGAAAAAAGCGGTATCCATTTCTTTAGAGGTATTTGGCCTCGCGTATTTTCTACCACGTGTTCTTTACGTGAGTAGATGCCGATAGGCGTACTCATTACGCCTTAGCTTTGAATTTACATTGTATATATTATGGCTTGTTGTTGGTAATTGCATTGAGCCTATGAGCATTGTACTCTGGTTTTGATTATTGCATATACTTCGCGGTTGGCGATGAGAGTCCCGCACCGGTAAAAGGTCATTATTACATGTATTTTTCGGTTGGCAATGAGAGTCCCGTACCTGTGAAGGATCATTATTGCATATACTTCCCGGTTGGCGATGAGAGTCCCGCACCGGTAAAGGGTCATTATTGCATATACTTCTCGGTAATCGATGAGAGTCCCGCACCGGTGAAGGGTCATTATTGCATATACTTCCCGGTAATCGATGAGAGTCCCGAGCTGGTGAAGGGTCATCATTGCATATACTTTCCGGTAATCGATGCGAGTCCCGAGCCGGTGAAAGGTCATCTTTGCATATATCTCCTGGTAGACGATGAGAGTCGCGCGGCGGAGATAGGTATCAGGCATATGTGACTGCATTGCATTGTACTGCATTCATCACATCTCATTGCACCGCATATTTACTATTGTGTTGTGTTTTATGTATGTGGTTTGTACACTATGTTGCGGACATATCTCAGTTTACCTATATATTTCTGGCTCATATTCTAGGTTGCGGGGATCGGGTTGCACGCCGCAACAGGATGAATATATGGATCGGGTTGCACGCCGCAACGGTATAAATATATGGATCGGGTTGCACGCCACAACGGTATAAATATATGGATCGGGTTGCACGCCGCAACAGGATAATTATATGGATCGGGTTGCACGCGGCAACAGGATGTATTTCTAATTGTTGATGAGTTTGGGATACCTATATGTTCTGGCTATCTTACGTTCCTGGTTGTTGAATAGTTTGTGATTTCATACGTGTTTCTAGTTATTAACTGGCTCTGCCTTTTCATAATTTAAATAAGAGGAATTTGATTTATCTGCTTCTTTTCTCCCTGGCTAGCTATCCTATTCTTTGAGTTGGCAAGTCTGCCCCACTTATTGAGTCCTTTTGACTCACCCTTGTTTGTTGTTTGTTTCTTGTCTATCTATTTCGTTTCGGCAGGTTCGCTCCAGTATTGACTTCGCCATGTTGTGAAGGAGCGAAGACGACTTCAGCTGTCAGGGTGAGCCAGCTTTTATTTCGGATGGCCACCAGTTTATTGTTTATTATTTCAGCTGCATTTTGTTCCCTTAAGGAGGTATCAGTCTTCTTTTGTACTCTTAGATGTCTAGTCTGGATAGCCCTAAACCAAGTACGTGGGTAGTCGGCTGTAATTTTTTTTTTTACAGCTTAGAGGTATCATTATGTTTGTACTTTTTCTAAGTCTTGTTATTATTTATAAATTGAATTGTATTTATTTTCCTAATTTAATTGATAAGGGTTCGCCCGACGGGTCTGGGGAAGGATGTCGGGTGCCCGCACGGCCTAACCGGATTCCGAGTCGTGTCAGGTAGGGAAGCTATGCCATGGCTAGATGAATTGAGATGAGCAGAGGAGCGTGCAAAAGGCTGAATTTTTACCCCGAATAGTGACTAATAGTAGTTTAGATTTTTGATAGATTACAAAGTCGTTTGCTGCCTGCAGTATTTAGGACATATTCGTGCGCAGTCTTTTTTCTTTTTTTACTTGTGCATAACACTTTGGTAACAAACTCCTTTGTTTATTTAAAAAAAAAAAAAATGCATCAGCAAAAATTCAACTTACATGTATGTTTGGTTCTTTGACTAAATGTAAAAAAATTGGTACTTTAACTTACTATGAAATGCACTAGCAACAAGAAGACAATGTCTAAAATGCACCAGCAACAATACAATTCTATTTTAGATTGCAGATTTCAAGTATTCCAAGTGTCAGGAATTATCACATCAAAAAAATTCGCCCTAATTAAGTAGGTGTTATCGAGTTTATCATCAATATGCATACATTGCTTACAAGGTGCAATAATCTTAAAGGGTACATAAAATTTGGATTAGAAAATAAAATTAGGATGAAAAAAGTACTTTAAAATGCACTTAATTTTGTTCTTTCAAAACTATAAGTCTTGCAGATAAAACTAAGTAGGAATATTGGAATAATACAAATAATACAAGAATGGGGTAATTTCATCGCTCATGGCACCATCTGCCTTTTGTTATCAACTCCTTACATGGACATTAACATGGTAAATTAGCAAATTTAGAATGGAAAACACCAAAACAAACTCAAACTTTTTTCAACTAGTGAAGACTGGTCATGGAGACCTCTTATATTACTATATGAACTTGACAAGTAGCACTGAGATATAAAAAACGAAAATGTTGATGTACTCTGTCAAGTCTCTTTTGTAATTTCGATTTTAGTGTAAAAATTAAACTTTAATATTGTTCATACAACTTGTCAACTGTAGAAATTATTGTCATATTTTCCAGGTTATTTATACCATGAAGAGTTATCTATTATCAAACGTGAAATTAACATGATATTAAAGACTTATTCACTATTGTCCACAAAAACTTAAACGGTTAACAAAAAAGGCTTTATCAGTTAGGGGCCTCATTAAAAATCTGTATATGGCTAACCTACAATTAAATATAGTTATTAAAGAACTTACTGTTATATGATTTGTGACTTCAAACAAAAAGTTAGATTTATACATACGTTGAGAAACAAAGAAGAACTCTAATACCCTAAAGTTATGATGACGACCTGACCACAGGAAAATAAAAGACCATTCTCATGGTCTTATGGCAAGATATAATTTAATTATGCCATGAAACTATAACCACCTTCTTTCTGAGTATTGATGCAGCAAAGAAGCACCCAAAATGAGACACTTGAACCATATATTGATGTGCAAATTGACTCTAGAATAACTTCAAACAAAACTGATTTAAAAAAATAAATTGATACACTGAAAATTGAACTTGATAGATTTTCTTAATATTTTTTCCATTGGCAACTTTTATTACACATATCCAAACATAGAGACATCAAAGAGGAATGTTCTATATTTACTGTACTTAGTTATATATTACACAGATAAAAATAAGAAAGTTAATAATTAAAGTGGAAGAAATCTGAAATTTAAAAATAGGGCAGTGCTAGGCAAAATTTTGGCAGGGGAAGGCTTACCCTGCCCCTCCCCCTGCACTGACCCATTGCCGCTGCTACAGAGAAACGCCCTTTCCTCAAATTCTCAATGACAATGCTTTTATATTCTTATCCAATATAACTGAAAAATCAACTAACATTAAAGTTTTCTTTCCTTTAGAAAAAAACTAAGTAATATTACAATTAACTTATAGAATGAAAAAGGCAGAATCACCATAATCTTGCAGAAACCAGTCTCAAATTGAGAAATCAACGGTCAGAATAACTCGATCTTACCCAAATATTCATAAAATGAAAAAATACACGATCTCTCAAAACAAAAATTAAAAAAAAAACACACATAAAACAAACAATCAAGCATTATAGTAACAAAAAAGCCAATTTTTCTTTAGAAACTCTAGCTAAAAAATTGAAGGGAATGGAAGACGAAGAAGCAGCGAAAGTCGAGGTTACCTTGAGATAGAGGAGTGATGATATAGGTCCAAATTGACTTTGGAAGAAACAGGAGGAGAGATTTTCTTGAGAGAAACAGAACCTTTTCGTGATTCAAGGAGAAGAGGCGAGAGTTTAGAATTTATTTCAGTTTTGAGAGATTTGAGTGTGATTTTGGAAGAATGAGTTAGTTCACTTTTAAACAATTTAAGCTCATTGTAATTTCAGTCGTTCGCGAGGTAATCAGACTTCCCTCACGTGCACCTTGTTGTTTCAAACAATTCTTGCATTTAAAAGCGTCAAAGTGTGCAATTCTTGCATTTAAAAGTGTCAAAGTGTGCAAAACTGGAGTTCCTACACCCCACACTTATGCTATTCTCTATTACAAAAGCATTGAGAAGCATTCAATTAAGCAAAACAAAGAGGGCAGCCCATAAATTACAGAAGAGGGCAGCCACTCATGTAGCTAGTGTGCAAAACGACAATTATCACGTGCGCGACATGCAATGAGTGTTACTCAAGTTAACGTGCTCTAAATGCTGCCCCCAAGCCATAATTCTACCTAATTTATGCTCAACATTTTCCCCATAGCATATTCGGTTACTCAGATTTGGTTGTATGTCTCAAATTTTTGTTAGGAAATTTTGTCAAACATGTGGTGTGCACAACTCAGGCCAACTTTTGTATGCACTATTTGGTCATATTTAACCCTCCCTACTTCGGGAGCTTGCAGTTTGAATAGCTACAGTGCATCACCCCGCTCACTACACCAGAAACTAGTCAATACATAATTCATTTTTGCAACTTTTTTCCAAGAAAAACTACCACTAGTAAAGTCCTAGGGAGAGAAAACTGGGCAGAAACGTAAGGAGAGAGAAGGGTTGGGACCAAAAAATTATAAGTATGATATGATTTTAAGGCACTGTTATTTTTTATTATTTAGTTGATTTCTTTAGAAAAATTCTTGGGACCAAGCAATTATTGGAAACAGTGTGAGTCATTAGTAAAATTAAAGTTTCTATGTATATTACACCATCTTATTGAAATAATAATGTCCTCTCTAAATAAACTAAGTCAAGTTATTTTATAACAGTTTTTCAGCAGATCGACTCATATTTTAAGATACTCCTTCCGGTCCACTTTAAATGATTTTTTGGTATTTTTTCTTAGGTCCAAAATATTTGATTTTTTCAAAAATCAAGATGATATTTCTTTTGACTTTCCAAAGTTACCCTTGTTAATAAATTAAACACATAAAACTTTCACAATTTTCTATGAGTAAATTTTGAAAGAGATGAAGGTTAATTTAGTAAATGACATCTTTAATTAATGGTGAAAGGTGGATTCCTTGGTCTGTGTGAAACAGTGAAAAAATCAAATAATATGGACCGGAGGGAGTATGCTACTGTAATGTTGTTCGCCAATTTACGAAGTTGTTATTTTTATGATATTTAGCTATACATGTATAAAAGCAATGAAGGTGCTGGGATACAATCCATTGGAATTTTGGAATTAATCAGCTCCCAAGTATTGTGATGTTTCTTTATGTGAGACGGTCAGTTAGAGAAGGCTTTGGAATCTATATTACTATCAGATTAATAACCTAACCGCCCCTAAGTTAAAAAAAATTAAAGCTGGAACACATCATAGCTAATCATACTCATACCTATGTGCCATTTTTTTTTGCGGAAAAGCACCACAGCATTCCAATTGGCCGCGCGTACTGCTGCACCAGACGTGGCCACTGTATGAAAAGACTGAAACATCCTTGAGTCATATTTTGTCCGTATTAGGCGCGTGGCTTGCACACTCTCAGCCTCTCACTCTCTCACTCAGCCACTGCGGGTCCAGGCCCACTTTTAACTATTTTAGTTTAAATTATTGAAATCTTAATGGGGACCTATATTCAAATAGGCCCACTTTTAACTATTTTAAAATTATTGAAATCTTAATGGGCCTATATTCAAATATTTATTTTAAATAATGTCTTTATTTTCGGACACAATTTTAGAATTAGAGAAATCATTGAAAAATTATATCAAAAATTTTTTTGTGGTGCCATAATATTCAGAACATATATTATTTTTACTTTTCATTTATTTTTTTTAGTGAACGACTCTTTCAAATATTCTGTTTTACTTTGTTTTATTTTCGGTCACAATTTTATTTTTACTATGAAATTTGAGAAATCGTTGAAAAATTGTATCAAAAATATTTCTGTGCTGCCATAATATTCAGAACATATTTTATTTTTACTGTTCATTTATTTTTGTTATTAAATGGCTCTATAAAATTGGTGAAATCGTTGAAAATTTGTATTTAAAATTAAATAGTGTAATTAAATTAATTACTCTATACAAATTACATTTAACAAAATATTTTTGAATATTTATGACATCATATTATATATTTATTATAATAAATTATATTTACTTCTTTCTTTATTATTATTATTACAGTGGGAATCCCGTAATCATAAGTCATTTTACTTAAAAAACTCCTGTGTTGTAAAACTAATAGTAAAGTAAGAACAATACAAAAGTATATGAGAGGAGTAGGTAGAACTTGTATTCTCAAAGTGTTTCAAGTCTGTCTTCCATAGAGCCAAATGTGCTCTATTTATAGGACACAAATACATAGGTTACAAATCAACCCAAAGGTTACAAGAATTAAGTAGTGACTTAATAAGAAATTAGTGGTCACTTAGTGGGGAGGAATTAAGTAGGAGAAAGTGGGGTACTAAACCATATGTTACAATTGAATAATGGTGAGTAGTGGTCATCCACACAAATAAATGAATTTATAACATCCTGTTAATTTTTGAAGCCGGTCTAATGTTTTTTTTTTTTCGGTTTCTCTTTATTAATGACAAAAATTTAAAAAATTCAGAACTAGCAATATTATTTTGAATATTCTTGATGAAAAATGTCCTAAAGCAATGTTTTTTACCAACACTAGAACATATTATTCTATGAGCATTAAGGGGTATGGTGGTTCTTGTTAGTAGATGTAAAAACCCAATCTTGGTCATCGTATTACTTGTTGATCATAACCATTAACTAGCCACCCATACACCTTTCAAGGCACAAGGTTACCTTATTTATATTGAGTTGATTTCAAGTGAAACTTGTAATAGTACTCCTCCAAAAATATAGTTGCAAACCTCCATTTAGTCATTTGAGTTGACGTTTCGCGTTCTAAAGCGGTAGTTGGCGTATTTAGTGCATCCAGTGTAGTTGGACTTTTGATGAGGGTAGTTGTGGTTGTAGTATTTATGTTTTGTGTATGGTTTCAATGCATCGTCTATGAAGTTCAAGTGGAGCTTTTAAATACTTCTCACAAACCATATTGGGGTTTCCGTCCTCCATCTTGAAAAAATAATTGTTGTTCTCATATACTTGTCCAAACGTGATGAAGCAAGAACCGTGTCTACTAGGCCTTCCAGCAACAGTTGTAGAATCAATAATCCATAAATTTATGGAATCCAACCCTTCTGTTGCTGATATCTCAAATCTGACCTTAGTGTGAGTTCAAGAATGATTTGTTGATTCTTTAATGCACTTTTTTATACCTTAGTACTTGCCACGACGTTATCATGCATGCATTTTACAATTTCAGGTGTGACCTTATACGTAAGCTGGTGTTTACAGGGCAATTTCAATGATACCTGCCTCTGGAGAAGATCTTGGATAAACTGCAGCGCTGCGACCGTGGAAATCTTAAATTTCTATATGGACTGAGCAGCAAAGGAATTGATTATGCTACCCTACTTCTCGGGACTCATATGTTTTTTGTTGTCGGTAACAAGGAGGGGTTACACTATATGGCCCAAGTCGCTAATAATTTTTCGGGCGAGGCCCAATTCGTTAATAGGCCCAAGCAAAGTATAATTATGGGATTGCATTGCTGATGTTTGATAGGGAAGATGAAATTAGCATCAACTCGGGGATGGAAGTGCTGCTTAGTCTATTGAAGGAGCCCGACAGAAGAAATAAGACGATTGAATGCAGAAGACGTCTCAAAAGGATGATTGGTTCGGCAAACTGCAGCAAAGTCGTAGAGACTGGGTGTTGTCACTTCAGGGGCCGGGGCACTGGAACAGATATATGACAGATATTTACGGCTTCCGTGAATTATTTGTCAATTATGATCTATGTCTCATTGACGTTGAAACTACGAAATTAACCTTTCCGATGTTTGACTTTGAGATGGGAGCTCCTTGTCATTCAGATTTAAGTTCGGATGATGGTAGCTTTGGCTCTAGTCTGGATTATTAGGGATATATATATTTTGTATCACCTTTTTGGGCTCTATATATGTAGTACTTACTTCATCGTGGACTGATCGTGCGCTTGTACTTGTCTAACGATTGTCCAGTCTGAAGTTGTAATGTACTTAGTACTTAGTAGCAGTATTGACTTTCTCCTTTTTGTCCATGTAGAATACACCAAGTTTGCATACGCTGGGCTGATTTTGTGCATTCCCGTTATTTGTATTGTTGCAAGGGCAAAGAACTTGTCTACTAACCAAAACAAGTTCTATCCATCTTGATTAATAAAGAAGTACCAGGGCATGTGATAACTGCTCAATATTAAAGAGTACCTAAAATTCGATTAAACAAGTGTCCTTATTTTACACATGTCGTTGGCTAAACTTAAACAACAGCGAGTGTGGGAATGTTGATTTTCTATCAGGATTCATACGTGCAGGAATAGATTGTGCGACCCAAATCCTGGGGACTCGCCGAAAACGTGTTGGAGGGCTTACCCTACATGGGCCGAGCACATGCCTTCATTGATGGCGCGACCCAATTCGCTAATTAATCAGATGTGGCCCACAAATAGTCCAATTATGTGTTTGCGTTGCTCCTGTTGACAGAATGAACAAATTAGAACTAATACGGCAATGGTTTCGTTGATTACCCTATTGGTTGAGGACGACAGTATACGTACGATGGTAAAAACCAGAGGACCTGCCATTAGTGATGGTAACTGCAACAAATTAATGGATTCTAAGTTCTGAGGCGAAGTCGGAGCTGGACGTATGAATTTATAATGCAATTCATGGCAATATTGCACCCGTTAGTAAGTCATCTACGTGTTGTTGACATCGAAACTTTCGCATTAATTTATCCGCTCTTTGATGGTGTCAAGCAGAAGTCGTTGATTCACACGAAACACCTACTTCTACTTTGGATGAATAGGTGTCTAGACAACGTACCTGCTCAATCCTGATGCAGTACTTATTAATTTGTGGTTTTGATTTAGTTCGTGTCTAATGAACTGATTTCTGACTTCAATTGTATTCGTCAATGGTAATTGGAAATTAAAACAAAAATTTATTAATAACGTATGACATTCGAGGGAACATAGACTAATATTAGTCAAGAACGGAGTATTTGGAGGAACATCTGTCGACGAAATACTACACCACATAATACTCTAACTAGATAAGTTTCCGGTACAAACAAGCGCAGCAAGAACAAAAAATCTTGTGATTAGACGATGTTCAAAGAACGGACCCTGATGCTAAAACATCATGGACAAATGCAATACCAACTCAAATATATCAACTTCAAATAACATTTTCTTTAATTAATCGTCTTCTCATACGTGTGTGCTAAAGCAAATACCGGGGGAGAGGGGAACAAACGAAGAGAAGATCAGCTCGAAAAGTAGAGGAACAATGGTCGTGCAATTACAAACTATATGTTATTTAATGGCACCTAATATGATCTTGGCGTGAAATAAAATTTTTATGTAGGGAAGTTCCGGTAATTAAAGACAGTGACGTTTTGCATTTCACCTACAGCTCCTAAGGAAGGAACCTAGAGGCGTCAGCGAAGCAACAATGGAAGAACCTCTACAATTTGAGGTGCTAATGTCCAAATCGTACATCAACATGGATGTTATGGTACTTCTCTTTAAACATATTGCACGATTTGTTGTAACATAGAATTTTAAGATGTTACTACTATTTTTACTGTTTTGTCTAACTACAGCATCTGACAGAGAAAATCATTACATTTATGCCGGATAAGGTAGAAGTTTGCGTTCTTCACGGTGATAGAGGATCTTGGCCAGTTGCAGTTGGTCGAAGTGAAGGTATCATTACTAAATTTACTTCTGGGTGGCGAAAATTCATTACGGACAATGATTTAGAGGAGGGAGATAGTGTACTGTTTCAATTATCTGAACGTGGGGATGCAATTGTGAGGTGGGAAGTTCGCATCATCCGCCGAGTGAATTACTATGATGTTTTGTATAAGCCTCAACGTGATGAAGGAACCTCATCAAACCCGTCCAATGTACTTAATTCTCTTACCTGATTTTTTGTCATTTCTCTATACAATGGCTCCACTAGATTAGTTTAACGAAATATGATTCAATTTTTTTCAGGAAATGAACATGGAGGGTAATGAGGAAGTTGCTCGCTTTGAGAGTGTGAGTAAAGCGACAAATAATTTAGATCGCGAAGTTATTAGCCTGACAAGAGAGATTGCATCTTTGGTGGGTAGACTTGCATCACTTAAAGAGAGTCTGAAAGGCAAGGAAGCAGAACAAAAACATGCAGAGGATTTGGTAAAGGCGGCAGAAAAAGATGTGATAGACGACAAGGATTACCCCGTGATGATCTCGATTATTGACAACAACATGTGGCTTATTAACTGAATGTATGTCTGTGAGATCAAAATCTACTAGTAGCAACCCTCTTGACGCACATTTTTATTTGCTGGTTTTGTTATGTTGAGGTTTGGTTATACCTCCCGCGTTGTAAAATTTCACAGTGGTGCTTATCGTTTCAATGTATATTTTGCTACTACAACAATCTGCACTGTGGCCAGTTTATTTGTTTAGTGATATTGATATTACAAAAAGCTTAACTGCCAATTTTTACACAGTATAAGTTTGCTTATTGTGTTACCTACAATGATTAGAGCACATGGAAGAATTAAAACATAACGATTAGGGCGTCAATTGGGTGCACAATCCAAAATGATTGGGCATTTTGAACTATGAATATTGTAATCCTTAACAAAAGACTCAATATAATGTGCTTAATTGTGAAAGCGTAATTGGATCTTGATTGGAAAACACCCCGTAAGTACATTAAACGTTTCTACGACTGGATTATACGCAAATCTGTTTGTTGACCAGATAATCTGTAAAGATTAAAATTCTGTAATTTGGATCAACAACAGTCACTATATTAAACAACATCATGAAAATGCATTTAAGTACTGCTACACAACATTTACTATGACATATAACTTCCTAAAAAAATGTTTATACCAAAAATAGATCATGAAGTGCATTTATATACTGCTAAAAACATAGAATACTGCTATATACTAATCAGCCATAATATGATAGGCCGGAGTTACTTCACCACCTAGGGTGGGGTCATCTTCATCCGGATCAGAACCCTTATGTAAAAACCCAGCTAAGAGTTAAGTGTCCCACATCGGCATAACACAGGAGTGATCCTGGGTATATAAGTTAGCTGGCCTTACACCCTAGTGACACATTTTAGAGACGTGTGGGACTAGGCCTAAAGCGTACAATAACACTAGCGGGCTTTGTTCAACTTCAGCAGTCGTTTACCCTTTTTGTATGAATTAGTTGGTCATTGAAAACCCTATTTGTATGAATTAGTTGGTCATTGAAAATTCTAAATTGCACCTCGTAAAACTAAACTGTGAGATTTCCAACTTTCCCTATTGAAAGACGCCCCAACCACGCATTATTTCATTTGTATCAAGAGATAATATTCATTCATCCCTCTTTCAGAAAAAAAAAAAATCATCCATCTGTTCTACTCCATTCATTCCTTAAATACAGCATCATCTTTTTTCAACTTCAGCAGTCCTTTACCCTTTTTGTATGAATTAGTTTGTCATTGAAAACCCTAAATTGCACCTCGTAAAACTAAACAGGGCGATTTCCAACTTTCCCTATTGAAAGACGCGCCAACCACGCATTATTTCATTTGTATCAAGACATATTCATTCATCCCTCTTTCAAAAAAAAAAAAAAAAAGATTCATCCATCTGTTCTACTCCATTCATTCCTTAACAAAGAATTAGGGAAAAAAATGTCAATCGATTCTACTAATTCAAAGTACCATTTACCCGGTACAATCATTTTTGTTAATGATCCTGTGAAAGTTGAATTAAGTTTGGAAGATGTTACAACTGATGACTTTGTAATTTTTATTGATTAATAACATTTTTTATTTTTTTATTTAAAATAGCCTCTAATTAGCGTCGTTATTGATAGTTGTTTCTGTGATAGATCTTTCCAAAACATGTGCTTAGCCGATTGCCTGATGAACCATTGCCGGTTCGTGTTATTTGTGGGACAGATAAATACGACATGCGCCTGTTTGTTGAAAAAGGGTGTAAAAGGCTGGGCAATGGTTGGTTAGATTTTGTATTGGCCAACGACATGATGGTTTGTAAGTATTTATTTTTTCAGATCAAGGACAAGCTATGTGATGGTCGGTTAGTTTTCAATGTTCGCATCATGGGAAACCCTCCAAGTCCTGATGGTGGTGATTCTGATGATGATGCATTATGTTCATCAAGTGATGGTTCTGATTATGCTGGCGAAGGAACCTGTGATGATCCGGTCCAAACTGATTAGATGTAAGGGTTAGGACTATGTTCGTCTAAGGTTTTTTTTTTGATATGTTATGTATTTTCAAGACGTTAATGTCTGGTTGTACTTAGTTATTTTAAGACTTTAATCTATGTTAAATATGTTGTTTCATCTATTTTAAGTATTGAATTTTTAATTTATGTTGAATTTATGTTTAATTTAGGCAGTTGTATATATTGTTTCATCTATAAGTTTGACTATTGTAAATAATAATGTCCCGTACTTGTGCAAGAACTTATTTTGTCTAATGTAACAATTAAGTTGCAACTTACAATAACGACTACACATGGATTCATAAAAGACAAGAAGAGATGATATGGAAGAAGAATATTCTACGCATTGTATGATGTAGCAACTGACATGGAAGGAGAATATATTCTTTGTTAGAATATGGGACAACCTGATTTGTTAGAATAGGAATGATGATACATGGAAAATTTCCGTTTCTTTTATGTGATTGTCAAAGATTTACTATAAGATGATGATTGTCAAAGATTTACTATAGGAATGATGATACGTGTAAGATTTTTTCTATGTGATTGTCAAATACTTATTTGACAAGTTATTTATTCTCAATTGATGCCAGTTGACATTATTTAAGGCATTCAAATGTGACAAAAAAATTATAGACTAAAAATGAGTTTAAATTTAACAACTACGAGTCTGGGCAAACTTAATAAAAACATACATTAAATATAAACATAGTTAGCAACAGTTCAACGAAAGTACATGCTACCAAAAACCATAGACCAAGTAATAAACCCTACAAAAGTAATCAAACTTCAGCCTCGCTTTTTATATATTTTATTTGAGCCATTCCATCAATTTAGTATGTTGTTGATGTCTTCTACTGCCATGCGCGCATCTGATGAACTACTAGTTCAATATGCATTTGCGTAGGATGAAATGTAAACCCTATGATGATATAGAACTCATGTTTTATCTGATGATCTAATGTTTTCTACAGTATTCTCTCCTTCACATGGCAAATCAGCAAGGTGTATCCTTTGTTTGCAGTTTGGAGGTTGCTTTAGCTTCGAATATTTAGATTTGAGTGGCGTGTTTAGGAGATTGCATCACCCGTAAAGTGCTACTTTTGTTGGGGTGCCGAATTCCCCCTGTAAGGAACTTGTTTTTACATTGTATATCGAACGTGGCTTTGATATTAATGAAAGTGGTGGTGATTAATATATTTTTTTCCCCTGAGCCTAGCAGCGAATCTAATTGTAATGACCTGACATAATATTTTTTTTTATACGCTCAGTGAAATTAAATTAAAATGTTATAGTAATGAATCTGGAAGTCAAAAGAATAAAAAGTCGGTTTGCAATAGGCCAATGAGTATTTTCTCGCCTCGAATGCTCTCATGCGGAAGATGTTAGGGGGATCGTTGTGATCCTACGTTTTCATGGTTTGGTTAGTTCTTGCAAAAAATGAAGAGTTGTAATTTGATGACCTCCCAACCATATAGGCCAATTTGCATTGCCCTATCATGAAGGTTAGGTTTTCTAGGTACCTCTTTTTTGTAACATTAATTAGGTTAATGTATCATAAGTACACGTCGAATGCGTAAGTTAATTTTTTGAAGAAGAATATTAAATCTCCCACAGCCCAGCTAGCTATCCTGGTCATATTACACGATCTGATGTTCGGGGACACATCAGTTAGTACCTGATCACAAGATGAAGTAGAACTCGTTAATTAAAAAACTAACAAAGGACGTTCTAATAAATAATCCTTTCAACCCACGTCTTAGTAGTTGTTTGGTACGAATGACCTGTCATTTCACGAGAGTTTTAACCAGCTATTGCACAGTCAATAGTGAACTTGATGGGTTGGAGGTTAAAGATATGGGAGCTGGTCGTATCGTATATCATTGCAGCATTTACTACTCTCAACAAAAATCGGTGACATATGTTGATAACATGAAGGGGTGACATATGCTGGCAGAACAATTTGAAAAGGTTTCATTGGAATGGGTAGCAATCGTGATGTAGTAGTTAGTAGTACATATCCCTTTAATCACAAATTGGGCAAGGACAGTGTTGCGCTTTAAGTATGGACGCAGATAGTTGTGGAAAGTAGAGTGGCATGCCGAGATGACTGCCATTGGGATTGCCCGAAAGCATGCAGTACATCGAAAACAAAACTACAAGACGAAATGACAATACACTGCATCTTACAAACTGAATGTGGCTGCAAACTTAGCCATTACACGTCTAACTTATTGGAGTACGAGATATGGAGCAGTCAATAAACTCACCTGACAGCTCCCTCCTTTTCCAATGCCAAACTCTGCAGGAAAAGATTCACTCTTATCCTGCAAATCAGGGAACGAAAGATTTTTTTCAGGAGGCCGATGGCGCGTCTTGGTTTTTGGTGAATTTCTTTCATGATATAGAATGAGTAATCAATTGACCATATACTAAGTAGAGAAACGAGTTATACATGAATTAATAATACAAGAATTAGTAGTGCAGGGATTAGTAATGAATTCTTATACATGTATTAAAAATGAGGTTTTGAGAGTGAGTATTTTTGTCATTTTATTATTTATCCATGTATTAATAAGCATGGTATTACTATAATTTATACTTCAATTTATACTAATACCGTGTTGGCCTTGTTGTTAATTTATACTTTAATTGCATTGAGCCATTAAATTGTACGGAGTATGGATTCCTAGTACTTGATTGAATTTTGCTATCAAAAAAGGGATAAAACTTAATTCATGGACTAAATTAGTCAATACATCATACCAAACGACCTTTATCAAATGCACCACCGCAACACGGCCATCATATATTCTATAAATAATTCGTGCTTACCATTGCAAACCTCACATTTGTCTTAATACTGGAAAGCTCCCACCCTTTCTGTGTGCCATTTCTAAACACTAAAAAATTTTCCACCTCAGATCTATAAGAAGTATGTCGAACAACGAAACAAGGTTCACTACAAACGGGCACCATAGCCCGCACAACAACCGCAACAACAACGTATTGAATAAGTGGGATATCGCTGTTATTGAGTCCGAGTTCAAGGAAAACTCCCGCACGCTTGAACTGATGAGCAATAATATCTGGCGTCTTAGGGGTAGTTTTTTTAGAGTCGCTGAGGAAAGCAGCAGGACCACGAGGCGCATGGAAAGAATGCTTCGCGCGCTGCTTGTCGTCAACGAGGTGAATCCCGACCAGTTCGTGACCCCACAAAATTCTCCTAATACGGAGGATTAAAGATATATGCGTTTTATCTTAGTATTTATTAGTATTAGTAGCTTAATCAATGCACTCGGAAAGGTAAGGCTATGTGTCTCATATCTCCACTTCTTCCGTATTCTCCGCGTACAGTGCAACTATATTTAATATATGATATGTTTTTCTGTAAGAAATGTGCCCTACTTGACTTTGAGTCGCAAAAGTATCAATATTGCCACGAGCTAGTTGTAGCATTAACTGGTCATAGACATCAATAGTTATGGCATGTTGCAACACACATCGTTCGGCAAACTGCGTCTTCTTTGTGTTATTCCCTTTTTGTGTCGATTATTCAAATTTTGAAGAGGAGCAGTGCATGTATTTTTTATTATAGGATTATGGAGACCTCACTTGCTTCAAATGAGAAATTAGTTAGTGAAGGTAAGCCTTCAATATGCGACTTTTTATTCAATCCCACTCACATCAGTTGTATACATTTCATAAAGTTTGCATCCCGAGAAAAGAAAATTGAAGCACATATACATGCATGGTTCCTGATCGCTAAGATCATCCGTATTATTAGTCGGAAACATGTTACTGGTTTTGTCAATTAAAAAACTACTGATGTAATTATTTTTCCTAGTTTTATATGGAAACAGTCAAAAGATGACTAATCTTATGGCTGCGAAACATAGAACTCATTCAAATAGCTAAAGTTAAAAAGAAAAAGAAATAATAAGAGAATTAGAGAATAAAATTAAGAGGACGCAGCTCGTTGCAACTTGCAATATGTATTCACATGATATGATTGTGATTTTCATGTCGTCATAATTATATATAATTTCCATTTATTCTTGCAATTAATGATATAAATAATTTCGGGATTTTTACAAGACTACCAACCGTAGAAGATTTTAAGTTAATAATTCTTCAAAAATCATGACTGCTACACCTTGAATTATAATTGAACATTTGACACTACAGTATACATTGCATGAGTGTTTAGTACTCTTAATTACTGTTGTCATTATTTAAATAATGGCGCGTGAATCATCATCATCATATCATATCATATCATATCATATCATATCATCATCATCATACTATTCTGTGAACGACCGTTTTGCCCTTTCAAAGCTATATTTTTTACAAATACACTTACCAACCGATAGACTTACCTTCCACTTACAATGAACTGAGTAATTAGAAAGACACCTACGTGGACTTTAGTGCAGCCACTTAATGCAGTCATTCCCAGTGATTTAGATTACTTGTTTGCTTCACTCTTCCACTTCACGTGTTTAAAGCTACAATTTGGTGAAATGAAAGGTCACATTAACTCTTCCGTTTCCTTTAAACTATTTGATCTGCTATATCTTATATTACTCCTCTATATAAGACCCTCATTGCATTTTGAAAACCAAGGAGCACTCATGCCACATTTTTATGGTATGTCACCATATGCCCCCTCACCCATGTACCTGTAGCTGTAATGCTCCTTCTCTGTTGAAAGATAATTGAATTAGCACTACATCTATAAAGGACCTTAAGTTAATTTTCTTAGGGTCTTTTTTACTCATTTAAAGTCATTGTCAACAAAACTACAGTAATATATATATTTTCTGTTTTTGCATATATATATATATATGACTTTAATGTCAAGATTGTTGTGACTTTATATGTACAAAAATAAATACTTTTAAGTTTGTCAACATCGAGGGATGAAAGAAATGGTCCATACACAATGTAATGATATAATACATGATGGAACTGCTTAAATCTGCTTTTCTTTCAAGAACCTTTGTTAGTTACGGTTTTTTTCTCTTTGTTTTTATGCTTTAGCCAAATATGATTGACTCACCATTCCAAGGACTTGATTTTTTTTTTAAATTATTGTTTTACAGTAATATTTTTTATGTGAATTCGCGCAATGCGTGTACCCAAAGACTAGATTTGGGTACTACCTATAATTTTTGCACTAAAAAGTTAATTTAACTTTAAATAAAAAGTCATGAATTATTTGTTATAAAAGTAGTATTTACCATAAATGGGTATATTAAATATTTCTCGTGAATCTGATAGTGCAGACTTTGAAGAGTTGCATAGACAAATATTCCTTTTTAAATGGGTACATTAACCAAATACTCTCTCTTAACTGTATTTAACTGAAGAATTTGAATAGTTGCAATTGATAATATATATACAGGTTCCGTATCTGTCAAATACAATTGCTACATAGATGGCCATTTGCCCCATTTCTGTGATATCTATTCATTAATTTACTTACTCTCTTAAATGGATATTTATCAGAATTATGTGATTCGGTACATATTTGTTATGTTCATACATCACTTTAGACATTTTAATATTTACAACACGCTGGCCAGCCCGTAATTACTGAATAGTGGAATTGTTAGCTGTAAGTATATCTCATAATGGTTATTTACATTCAATTTATTTATTTATTTATATGTTTGATATATCATATACATTTTGCGTATACATCACTAAATTATTTTGTGATGTGATTATTTTAAGGTTTGATTTCTGAAGAATTTTTGTAATATGTCGCTTATATTAGATTAAGTTCAGCTGCAGTTGCCCTCATGGCTAATTAACCATATGTAGTAGCTTAGCTGTATTGAATTTTTCGGTTCACAGAGTTAAACATGGTGCATAATTTAGTGAGTAATAGTCAATCAATATAAAGTAGCAGTCCAGCTTGTCCCCTCTCCTCCCAGTACAAAATTTTTCCATTTTATCTTATTGTAATTCTAGGTTCATTATCCTCCCGCCCTACTTTTTTCTTGTTTACTTCGTGATTATCTAGACGTCTTGTATTTACTTGAAATTGTGTAACTAGTAACGTTTTGATCCAGACATACAAAGTAAGTTTAGGCTCTTATGTGAGAGTTAAATAGAGATATCATATTACCATTATAGCGACACACACATAAATTTTTCTTGTAGATAAATTATCATTGCTTATAATCATTTAATGGCTATTGGACTTTCTCTTGTAATTAGTTGTCCTCCTACTCCTATCCTATAATTCTACGGCCTTAGTTTGTGAAATATAACCATGTTAGTGAAATTATCTAATGTTGACATGGAACATATATGATGAAATTATTTAATGTTAACCTGGAACATATATGAGTACACCAAGTCTCTCTCTTTAACTTTTAATGCATCTTAAACATAGGGCAAATGTGATATGATTGTTTCTCCTAATTTTTTTTCTTTTTTATTTAATATTGTGGGATTATCAAAATGATCATTTGAGTTTTTATGCATAAATTGCAGGCATATTGTTCTTCAACAAAGAAATTAATGTTACTCAAGGAAAAATTTGAAGACACTTGTTTCTTTTTTTCATATGTATACAAATACAATCAATTATGGAGTGTTAAAACTTTTGATTTATTATACTTTTTGATAATATACTTTTTGAGTGCAATTGCTGGTGTATGTTATAATATTAATGTTGTTGTGAAATTAGTAGAAAAATAGCTGTGTATTGATTTATTTGTTATAAAAAAAGAGGCTTTAGTGGCGACCTTACTTGCCACAGATATTATGCTTTAGTGGATACCTAGTTGATACGAACAAAAATACTTTTTGTGGCAACTAAAATATCACCACTGAAATCTTTTCCTAGCGACTCAGTCGATACTAATGGGATGTTCTTTAGTGGCAACCTTTTTTGAAGCGCTTTTAAGGGTAGTTTAATGTCGCGACTATAGTCGCTACCCGGGGTAATAATAGTGTCGATGAAATATAGTCACCACCAATAAGTACCCGTCACTGACTATAGCCAACGACTCATGAGTCGCTGCAAATAACCTTTCGTAGAGACTTTTCTTGTTTAGTGGTCGATTCTTACCGTGTATATCACCCATTCCTCCTGCCCAAAAAAACAGTTTTTCACTTCTTTAAAAAGAACCTCTACTCTCCAAGTTTCAATTTTTATTGTTTTGAACAAAGTATACATCTTTGGTTTACTGTATACTCTTTTGGTATACCCTTTTGTGTTTGGATAAAGTGCGCGATGCTAACTGACACGACTCGAAATCTGGTTAGGCCATGCGGGCACCCGACATCCTCCCCTAGACCCGTCGGGCGAACCCTTACCAATTAAATCAGGAAAATAAATATAACAATTCACAAATAAGGACAAGACTTAAAACAAACACAGACATACTGATACCTCTAAGCTGTACAAAAGAAATTACAGCTGACTACCCAACATACTAGGTTTAGGGCTATCCAGACTAGACATCTAAGAGTACAAAAGAAGACAAATACCTCCTGAAGGGAGCAAAATGCAACTGAAATAACAACCAATAAACTGGTGGTCATCCGGAATAAAAGCTGGCGCATCTTGACAGCTGAAGTCGTCTTCGTTCCTTTACAATGTGGCGAACTCAATCCTGGAGCGAACCTGCCGAAACGAAATAGATAGACAAGAAACAAACAACAAACAAGGGTGAGTCAAAAGGTCTCAATAAGTGGGGCAGACTAGCCACCTCAATGAATAGGATAGCTAGCCAGGGAGAAGAAACAGATAAACCAAATTCCTCTTATTTAAATTATAAAAAGGTAGAGCCAGATAACAACCGGAAACACGTATGAAACCATAAACTCAACTAGGGATACGAGTAAGAAACATATCAACAAATAAGCAATACACATATAAGCAGGACAGTAGTTATGTACCACAAGTTTACACAATGGCATGAAATGAAATGAGATGAAATGAAAGAAATGAAATATGATGCAAAGGGTGACATGTGCCCGTAATCCCATCTCGAAGCGGAATACTCCTGCATTCGAAGGGAATCCAATCTGATAAACAACTGGAGCGGAATACTCCTGCTCCTGGGGCGGAATACTGCTGCACCCGATATAATATAAACCAGAGCCGGAATACTCCTGCACTCTCTTGGGGCGGAATACTCCAGCACCCGATATAATGTAAAGCTGAGGCGGAATACTCCTGCACTCTCCTAGGGCGGAATCCTCCTACCCTCAATATGATACAATGGAGCGGAATACTCCTGCTCTTGGGGCGGAATACTCCTACCCTCAATATGATACAATGGAGTGGAATCCTCCTGCTCCGAGGGCGGAATCCTCCTGCTCCGAGGGCGGAATCCTCCTACCCTCAATATGATGCAATGGAGCTGAATCCTCCTGCTCCGAGGGCGGAATCCTCCTACCCTCAATATGATGCAATGGAGTGGAATCCTCCTGCTCTGAGGGCGGAATCCTCCTACCCTCAATATGATGAAATGCATAACCAGAAAACGTAATACATACAAATACGGTATGATCCAATAATAATCCTTCACCGGTGCGGGACTCTCATCGACTGCTGGGAAGTATATATCAACTCACAGCCAAAGTACAATACTCAAATTCTCAATGCAATACCAATAACAAGACATAACATATAATATAGAATATAAATCCAAAGGTAAGGCGTAATGAGTACGCCTATCGGCAGCTACATACGTAAGGAACACGTGGTAGAAAATCCACGAGGCCAGGTGCCTCCAAAGAAATGGATATAAACACTTACCTTGTTACAAAATTAGCTCAGTTACTCAACAACCGCTTTATCCTTTGCATTCACTACCAAACGATCCTGCTGTATTTAATAAAACTCTGGATAGAATTATAGACACAACCTAGAACTCAGAAATTGTCCAACTCTTTGAATTTCTATAAAATTTTCGGTAAAGTTTCCCCTGAAACTGGATAATCCGCAAAAACAGAACCAACACTATACTACACACGAGAATGGGTACCCGGATAAACTGATAATATAAACATGTTAAATGGATAGCAAGATGAGACGACTGGATGACATAACAAATCCGCTGATAGAATGTCTGGACAGTACCACTATCCTGCCTTTCGACCTAATTTTCAGAGTATAGATCAAAAATATAGACTTCATGGTCTTCATGAAAGAGATAGATATATGTCTTAGGGTTCCAGGGAATCTTGAAGCATCTCAATATCAATTTTATACAAGGAGTTATGATTGATATACTAACAGCTGTCCGAAGATAAAAATAATTTCTCAGATTTTGGAACATTTTGTGCTACTGTTTTGGACATCTTTCACCGTGGTCCTTAGTACCAAATTAAGCATATACACTGTCACCTTTATGCCATACAAGTTCCCCAGAAGAATCACCAATTGTTGGAACTAAAAAATGCTTCAAAAGCTACAAGATACATGCCTTGCCAAAAGAAAGGTTAGCCTTACATACCTTTGATGTTTCTTGCTTCTAAACCTTGTTTCCTTTGAATTCCACACCTTCTAAAGCTTAAAAAAACTATAATACAGCATTTAAGTACTTTACTTTGCAATAAAGTAATTCTAACACTCAAGCTATAGACGAAATTGAAGGTAGCATAACGTTACCTTAATCGGTTAGAGTGTTTTGACGCAATCTGCCTTCAATTTCGAGTTAAGATTGGCGTCCTTTCTTCAAAATCATAAAACATGCTTCAAGACTCATGGAGGAACTGTTTCTCTCTTGATATTTCTTGAAATGACGATATGAGGATGGCTTTTCCATTTTATACTTGAAACATTTCAGTTTTAGTCCTCTTTTGCGCTTATGTCCCTTTTTCTGGCCTGACTTCTAATGCTCATATCTTTTTATTCAGACATTGTATGAACAAACTGTAAAAAGTGCTGAAAACTAAACTCCAAGGCCTTCAATTTGGTATATGATATATCCCGAAAAGACCTCATATAACAGATGGAATTAATTGATGAAAAAGCTTCGTTACAAGGCAATTCCTTAGTCGGTTTTTCAGCAACTTAAATCCGATTTTTTCCAAACTTTATATTAAATATATAAACATCATATATGGTCATATTATGACTTTAAACTCACTTAAATCATTCTTAACATGTCATTAGAATGATATACGTCACTTTAGACATACGGGGTGTAACAATCTTCCCCCGTTAGGAACATTCGTCCTCGAATGTTAAATGAAGTACGTAGAAGCATTAAGCAACGATCTGTTACATACTTGTAGTAGTGAAGAGAAGTGAAAGGTCAAATTATTTAACTTTTGCCATTCTTGCGGAAGCTAGCCGAACAACCTCAAAATTCACTTTCAAAAAAGCACAAAAGTCACAAATAATCATACGAACCTAACGACGCTTTCGGATTTTGAATCGGAGCTCGTTCACCAAAACCGAGCTCGAAAATCTCTTTTTTGTATGTATCGACAATAAAAACTGAAACCTTCTTCCGATGCCTACCAAATGAGGTCTGATTTAGCTCAAATTTTACAGATAAGTCTCAATGGACCTTACGAATATTTTAAAATTATCGACATGCCAATCGAAGTCACAACTTCCGTAACGACTGACAGAGGTCGTTTCATTCTCCTCCACTTAAACTCTCGTTCGTCCTCGAACGAGCCTAAGTTTAAAGAAAATTCCGCACAGATAACAAAAAAACTTCCACGACCTTCATAAGCTACTCCACGGACATTATCTCCTGATTACAGGATCAGAATTAGAACACGTGCACTGAACTCTTTGAATAAAACATATCTTGATATTATGATAACACTATTGCCCAGCTTATTTTGACTAAACTGACCCTTTCTCAATCACGAGAGGAGAGCTCTACATTCTCGATGCAAAGATACACGAAACTCTGGATGGATTAACATGATTCTGCTGGTGAATTACCTCGTCGATATACTTTTCGATATAGAACAAGTCGATGAAACAAAGAAGTAGCTTACGCTTCAGCAACGCCATAGAGATTTAATATTTATATTCATTATTGGAGGAAGGCTCCTCCACTTAGAGCTTCAGCTCATAGAGCTAAGTTGAATAAAAATAGTCATCCTTGCACAACTTCCTGGATTAAGGAAGACTTAGCTACCAAATTACTCTCTCGAGTTGCCAAACAGCTGCAACCCTCGAGTTCACAACTCCATACCTTTTCCATAAGCACCATCGCCTGATGGATCAAATCAAAGGTCAAATGACGCCTCTCATTACCCTTAGTAGCCTTGAAAAACAACAATGTACTTATCCGGCTACAATAACACGTACTCTGGCTCAACACAGGGAACATCACAAGCAGCTACCAACCGCCCAAGCTCACTAGTGCCGGACGAAGAAGAAATGGAAATGGACCGAGGATAGAAATAATTAGAGCTTCAGGAAGCTCATCTTCTTATTTGCTTGGCTACCAGAGCTAGACTATTTATGAGTCAGACTAACTGAAGAATCGCAATTGAAGAAATAGACATTGAATGAGCTTTATGCAACAAAATATATGTAAATTTAACCTTCTTATAAAAAGGAAACTCCAACAATTTACCAGAAAACCCTTTTATACCAAGACAAACTTGTAGAATAACATGACTCTACTAACGTCTCGAACCAAGAGGAGACACATAGATCGAGTATTACTTACTAACCACTTTACACCGAAAGAAGTAATGACACTTTCTGATGGTGACGGATAAGAATCCCATCATCGTACCGACACTAAGATCCAAAAAGAGATAGGCTAACTTGGCATTATAACAGAATGAGGTACAACAAGATGCCAAGCAAACAATACCGATACTCACTCACAAATCTCTCACATTTAAACCAGATAAACTAGTAGGGTCATAGTAAATGCCAGGAATAAATCATATCAGAAGCTCACTCCTCTACCGCAGCCGATTCTTAATAAAAACGACATCCAAGGAAACCATCGAAACATGATAAGACACACCCTTTCCAGATCGATCAAAAGAATCAAATCTTACTCACATTTAAGAGAAGAAGAAATACTTGGGTCTACTACATCGGATGCCTCAGCATCCTGCCAGCAGTTCACAGAACTGCCTCTGCGGCTGAGCTGAACCGGTACCCTGATAATCACCTTTTGAAGAACCACTGCCAACACACTCTCGACCTCTATCGAATGGTGGCATATATCTGGTTGATTAAGATCTAAATTAAATCCCCTGCGACTGCGCAAATGCCCAATAACGAGAGAAAAGACGACTGCCTACTTGTCGGAGTAAGGAAAAATCCTCAAGGAATAGCCAGACTCACGACAATGATACCACATTTTTGCGGAAAAGTGGAAGCTGGAAAAATTATTGATAGCTGCAAAGAAAAGACTGATTCTGATGTTGACGAGCTACTGGCGCACTCTAAGAATCATGTGACACAAGCTGAGCTAACCTGGAAGGTGACCTCCCAAAATAATCAGAACTCTTACCTCCAAATGAGGTACCACGGTTGCCCACTAGGGCTACGGGATCTCTTGATCTCCCGCTCTAACTCTTCCCGCTCTAACTTATGGTATGCCTCGGACCTCCGAGCAATATTAACAACAAAATCAAATGAAATCCAGACCTCAATTTCTCGAGCCATCTGGGATTTCAAGGAAAAATAAAGGTCATCAATAAATCTTTGAATCTCTCGAAAGGCTCATGAACTAGTTCTAATGCATATCCAGCCATTCTATAGAATTAAAGCTCATATTCTGAAACACCAACAGGCTAACCGACAGGCTACCCTGTCCAATCCAATCAAACCGGCAACATTTTTCATTTCGCTCACTACTTGAAAGGAACTTTTCCACGAATCTAGAAGAAAAATCGAACCAAGTTAGCTAATAAGAGAGCGGTCCACCAATTCAAGGCTGGACCCCTGAAACTAGAAAGCAGAATAATCAACTCCATACCGCTCGATATAATCAAGAGCCTGAAGGATACGCTGACATCATTTTATTTTAAAAATTTACACATGTATTATCTGATGCATGGCTTAAGAATATCGGAAGGTTCAACTGGGTAAAATAATGCAGCCTTTTCAGATACTCGGACCGAGGCATTACTCGGGGTAGCTAACTAGCCAGAATAACTAGAGGCACAACTCATGCTGTCTCCGGAACATAGTTTACTGTGGCAATATTAAGAACTGAAATAGAAGCTCCCTAAGACCGAACGTCTATACATGCGGCAATCTAATAGGCTGCCCAGCGAATAATAGGTTCTTGTAGTATATGTATTGCCAAGATTCTCATAAAAACATCGTAGAGAGCCAAGGGAACCCCAAGGCCCTGCTCCCTTCCCATCGCGAGCTCGAACAGCTGGGACCTCCGTAACTAGTTCGCCAGCACGATCAAAACTCTCGGAGCATCGTAAGTGCTAGCCCCAAGCTATACTGCTCCGTCATGAACTCATACTGTTTGCCGATTTATCACGCGAGGGTTCACAATTACCACGAAGAATTAATAAATTAACGAAAATACTTTTGAATCCTAGACCGACGCACGATTAGAAAAGAAAGAAGTGAAACTTCCTAAATGCCGTCATAGCCTCTCGTAGATAAGTACGGACGACTACGTACCCATCAGCGAGACTCTACTAGACACAGTCTTAGTCTAGATAGACTCTAAATCGGGCTCTGATACCAACTGACATGACCCGGAATCCGGTTAGGCCGTGCGGGCACCCGACATCCTCCCCTAGACCCGTCAGGTGAACCCTTACCAATTAAATCAGGAAAATAAATATAACAATTCACAAATAAGGACAAGACTTTAAAAAAAATACAGACATACTGATACCTCTAAGCTGTACAAAAGAAATTACAGCTGACTACCCAACATACTAGGTTTAGGGTTATCCAGAATAGACATCTAAGAGTACAAAAGAAGACAAATAAACTGGTGGCCATCCAGAATAAAAGCTGGCTCACCCTGACAGCTGAAGTCGTCTTCGCTCCTTTACAATGTGGCGAACTCAATCCTGGAGCGAACCTGCCGAAACAAAATAGACAGACAAGAAACAAACAACAAACAAGGGTGAGTAAAAAGGACTCAATAAGTGAGGCAGACTAGCCACCTCAATGAATAGGATAGCTAGCCAGGGAGATTAAACAGATAAACCAAATTCCTCTTAGTTAAATTATAAAAAGGCAGAGCCAGATAACAACCGAAAACATGTATGAAACCATCAACTCAACTAGGGATACGAGCAAGAAACATATCAATAAATAAGCAATGCACATATAAGCAGGACAATAGTTATGTACCACAAGTTTACACAATGATATGAAATGAAATGAAATCTGATGCAAAGGGTGACATGTGCCCGTAATCCCATCCCGAAGCGGAATACTCCTGCATTCGAGGGGAATCCAATCTGATAAACAACTAGAGCGGAATACTCCTGCTCCTGGGGCGGAATACTGCTGCACCCGATATAATATAAACCAGAGGCGGATACTCCTACACTCTCTTGGGGCGGAATACTCCTGCACCCGATATAATGTAAAGCTGAGGCGGAATACTCCTGCACTCTCCTAGGGCGGAATCCTCCTACCCTCAATATAATACAATGGAGCAGAATACTCCTGCTCCTGGGGCGGAATACTCCTACCTTCAATATGATACAATGGAGCAAAATCCTCCTGCTCTGAGGGCGGAATCCTCCTACCCTCAATATGATGCAATGGAGCGGAATCCTCCTGCTCCGTGAGCGGAATCCTCCTACCCTCAATATGATGCAATGGAGCGGAATCCTCCTGCTCCGAGGGCGGAATCCTCCTACCCTCAATATGATGCAATGGAGCGGAATCTTCCTGCTCCAAGGGCGGAATCCTCCTACCCTCAATATGATGCAATGGAGCGGAATCCTCCTACTCCGAGGGCGGAATCCTCCTACCGTCAATATGATGAAATGCATAACCAGAAAACGTAATACATATGAATACCGTATGATCCAATAATAATCCTTTACCGGCGCGGGACTCTCATCGACTGTTGGGAAGTATATATCGGCTCACAGCCAAAGTACAATACTCAGATTCTCAATGCAATACCAATAGCAGGACATAACATATAATATAGAATATAAATCCAAAGCTAAGGCGTAATGAGTACGCCTATCGGCAGCTACACACGTAAGGAACCCGTAGTAGAAAATCCACGAGGCCAGGTGCCTCCAAAGAAATGAAAATAAACACTAACCTTGTTGCAAAGTTAGCTTAGTTACTCAACAACTGGTTTATCCTTTGGATTCACTGCCAAACGATCCTGCTGTATTCAATAAGCAGAAAACGATATCAAATATGACTAAAGGCTTCATTCCCCACATCTTAGGGTAGTCCAGTTAGGAACCTGATACCCACGCGACCGGACTGTGTGTCCAATGTCCAGCCTCTATGGGGGACTCCAAATCACACATAACCTGATCACAATATAAGCATAAGCATGTATGAGGCATAACACATGTGGCAAAAATAGATATGGACTCAAAGGAATGAGAAGAAAACTCTGGATAGAATTATAGACACAACCTAGAACTCAGAATTTGTCCAACTCTTTGAATTTTTATAAAATTTTCGGCAGAGTTTCCCCTGAATCTGGATGATCAGCAAAAATAGAACCAGCACTATACTACACACGGGAATAGGTACCCGGATAAACTGATAACATAAACATGTTAAATGGATAACAAGATGAGACGACATAACAAATCCGTTGATAGAATGTCTGGACAGCACCACTATCCTGCATTTCGACCTACTTTTCAGAGTGTAGATCAAAGATATAGACTTGATAGTCTTCATGAAAGTTTTAGATATATGTCTTAGGGTTTCAGGAATCTTGAAGCATCTCAATATCAATTTTATACAAGGAGTTATGATTGATATACTAACAGCTGTCTGAAGATAAACATAATTTCCCAGTGTTTGAAACATTTTGTGCTACTGTTTTGGACATCCTTCACCGTGGTCCTTAGTACCATATTAAGCACATACACTGTCACCTTTATACCATACAAGTTCCCCAGAAGATTCTTCAATTTTTGGAACTAAAAAAAGCTTCAAAAGCTACAAGATACATGCCTTACCAGAAGAAAGGTTAGACTTACATACCTTTGATGTTTCTTGCTTCTAAACCTTGTTTCCTTTGAATTCCACACCTTCTAAAGCTTAAACAAACTATAATACAGCATTTAAGCACTTTACTTAGCAATGAAGTAATTCTAACACTCAAGCTATAGACGAAATTGAAGGTAGCATAACGTTACCTTAATCGCTTAGAGCGTTTTGACGCAATCTGTCTTCAATTTCGAGTTAAGATTGGCGTCCTTTCTTCAAAATCATAAAACATGCTTCAAGACTCATGGAGGAACTGTTTCTCTCTTGATATTTCTGGAAATGACGATATGAGGATGGCTTTTCCATTTTATACTTGAAACATTTCAGTTTTAGTCCTCTTTTGCGCTTATGTTCCTTTTTCTGTCCTGATTTCTAATGCTCATATGTTTTTATCCAGAAATTGTATGAACACACCGTAAAAAGTGTTGAAAACTACACTCCAAGACCTTCAATTTGGTATATGATATGTCCCCAAAAGACCTCATATAACACAAGGAATTAATTGATGAAAAAGCTTCGTTACAAGGCAATTCCTTAGTCGATTTTTCCGCAACTTAAATCCGATTTTTCCCAAACTTTATATTCAACATATAAACATCATATATGGTCATATTATGACTTTAAACGCACTTAAATCATTCTTAACATATCATTAGAATGATATACGTCACTTTAGACATACGGGGTGTAACAATCGAGCAAAAAAATATTTCAGTTTTTGTTGTTATGAATCAAAGTATACCCATTTGGTATACTGTATACTCTTTTGGTATACCCTTTTGCAATTGGATCAAAGTGTGTGATGCGACCGAGCAAATAAATATTTTAGTTTTAGTATACCCTTTTGGTATACTGTATACTCTTCTGTATACCCTTTTGTGTTTGGATCAGAGTGTGCGATGCTATCGAGCAAATAAATATTTCAATTTTTTTTGTTATGAATAAAGTATACCATTTTGGGATACTGTATTCTCTTTTGGTATACTCTTTTGTGTTTAGATCAAAGTGTGTGATGCTATCGAGGAAATAAATATTTCATTTTTTTGTTGTTTTGAACAAAGTATATCGTTTTGGTATACTGTATACTCTTTTTGGTATACCCTTTTGCATTTGTATCAAAGTGTGCGACGCTACTGAGCAATAAGATATTTCAGTTTTTGTTGTTTTGAACAAAGTATATTCTTTTGGTATACTGTATACTCTTTTTGGTATACCCTTTTGCATTTGGATCAAAGTGTGCGACCCTATCGAGCAAAGAAGTATTTCAATTTTTGTGGTTTTGAACAAAGTATACTCTTTTGGTATTCTGTATACTCTTTTAGTATACACTTTTGCAATTTGATCAAAGTGTGTGATGCTATCGAGCAAATAAATATTTTAGTTTTTGTTGTTTTGAACAAAGTATACCCTTTTTGTATACTGTATACTCTTTTTGGTATACCCTTTTGCATTTGGACCAAAGAGTGTGATGCTACCAAGAAATGAAATATTTCAGTTTTTGTTATTTTGAACAAAGTATACCGTTTTGGTATACTGTATACTCTTTTTGGTATACCATTTTGCATTTGTATCAATGTGGGTGACGCAACTGAGCAACTAGATATTTCAGTTTTTGTTGTTTTGACCAAAATATACCGTTTTGGTATACTGTACTCTTTTTGGTATACCCTTTTGTATTTGCATTAAAGTGGGTGACGCAACCGAGCAATTTGATATTTCAGTTTTTGGTGTTTTAAATAAAGTATACCCTATTGGTATAATATATACTCTTTTTGGTATATCCTTTTGCATTTGGATCAAAGTGTGCATGCTACCGAGCAATTAATTATTTTAGTTTTTGTTGTTTTGAACAAAGTATACCGTTTTGGTATTTGTGTTTGCATCAAAAAGTGCGACCCTATCGAGCAAATAAATATTTCAGTTGTTGTTGTTATGAACAAAGTATACCCTTTTGGTATACTTTATACTCTTTTGTTATATTCTTTTGTGTTTGGATCAAAGTGTGCGACCCTCTTTTGGTATACTGTATACTTTTTTGGTATGCCTTCTTATGTTCGGATCGAGGTGCAAGATGTTTTAGAACACATATATATTTTAATTTTTATTATTTTTTAAGAAATATACCTTTTTGGTATATTGTATACTCTTTTTGTATATCCTTTTTGTGTTTGCACAAATGTTTGCGATGCTATCGAGCAAATAAATATTTTCTTTTTTTGAATCAAGTATACCTTTTTGGAGAAAGAAAAAAAAACAAAAAATAAATAAATAAATAAATATTGAGTATAATATGATTACAGAGAAAGAAAATAAAATAAAAAAATAAAAAATTGGGGTGACATGATTAGTGCTAGAATAGGAGAAAAAAAAAAGAAGGGTGAAAACGGAGAAGGTGAAAAGAATAATAAAATAATAACATAAGAAAAGGAGAGGAAAACAATAAAAGATATGGGGAGAGAGAGGACTTCAGTTGCTTCTTTTATGCTCTAAAATAAGGGAATATTTAGCTAATGGGTATAGGATGTAAATAAGTTACGGGTATTAATGTAATGGGTAGAGCCTTGTAAATAAAATGAGATGTATGGGTATTTTTGAAAATCTCCCTAATTTTAAGGAAAATTTTAAAAAATAAGCAGTCCACCACCTAAAATTACAAACAGCAGACTATTTTTTTTCATGCATAATACATATCCCTAAAATTATAAATTTTAGCACTCCTTCACAAAAAATACCCTAGCTACCAAATCTCCACCTCCCCTGCCACTATGCCGCCAACAGACACCTTCTGCGCCGGCGATGTCGCTACATTTTTGTATTTGACTGAAGTTATGCTGTTGATTTTGTTTATACCATTGCTTTGACAAGTTTATACACATAAATCTCCCATCAAAAAATAAATTATACATGAATATACATAGATAATGCGTACCAATTAGAGAAATACAAAAATATACATAAAAAAAAGTAAATATTCATATAAACATCCTTAATATGTTGATTTATTAACCCACATATATATACTTATAAAAATTTATACAATTTTATAAACTTGCCCAGACTGCTATCTCGGAAAAAGGGTGTCAGGTCGGGTAAGATTCGAGAATATAGGTCAGTTTTTATAATTTTCGTCGTTTGCTTGACTTTTAGTGTAAATATCCCCAATTTTAAACCTTATGATTCAAAAGTCTTCCCTAATTTTTTAATTTCCGCACCAAATCAAACCCAAGCACTCATGTTTTAACGGAGGGAGTATCAAATTAGGCAGAATAACCTAACCGCCCCTAAGTTAAACAGAATTAAAGCTTGAGCACATCATAGCTAATCATATGTGTTGGCCTAAATCTGATTAGAACAACAAACCGAATTTGTTTTGGGTTAACTAGCAATTATTTATATCAAAGCCGTAAAAAGACAAGAAATTTAATAAAGAGAATTAGACAAAAGCCAAGAGACAAAGTGTATGTGTACCTGATATATTTGTGGATGCGTTTACATAATCTTTCATGACTATTTATAGTCTACAAGAGTAAAAATAGCAATTACTGCGATTAATGACCATTACTCTACGTTCAGTCGTGGCCTGATGATGATCTCTTTCTTAAATGTGTGGGCAACGTTTGTCAGTTGCAAAAGATGTGGGCTCGTTCACTGAAGAACTAATCTTCCCCGAGGGGTAAGTTACACGCTTCGTGATGGTTGTCTTCCAATCGCTTCGAGGAGTAACTTGTAGCTAAGGTTCATTTCTTACCCGAGGCAACTAGCCTCGGGATCTGAGCAAGCTTCCTTGAGAGCTCTTTTCCAAAAGATTCAATCGAACCATGTTTCGAGCCCTATCGTCAAGGCTTGGTAAATTTTCATCCAATATAAATAGTCCCCCCACCATTCGGATAATAGTTAGGATTGTCTGAGGGGTGGAATAAATTCGGTGGGAGATTGACGTGGTTACTCATGCGCCATGAATTTTGAAAACGGCGGTTGTCACTCCATATTCTCATCCATCACACACGGCCTCCGCTGATTGGACATAACTTTTTGCTCCTTTTTCCCCATATAAATGCAATGATGATATCCTTCCCTATATTTCAACTTGCTTTCCTTCCTCTGCACCTTCAAATTTCCAATCAACAGTGATTTTCCATAGTGAAACTGCACCTTGAATCCTTCCTTCTTTATTTAGTGCACCATCTATTACCCAGCAAAAATGTCTGCTAGTCATTCTATGCAGAACTCTTGAGGTCCTTCTGACGAAAGTACTCCTCAGTGGGGCAGTTATCGCATCGAAAGAGAAGATTAAGAAAGATAAGAAGAAGAAAGTTCCCGAGACTGGAGAAGCTTTGAATGAACTTGAGGATTTGGTTGGATCCTTCGGAAAGAAGAATGAAGAAAAGACTTTTCTTGAGGAGCCAACAGACTAGGGTAAACACATCTTTGTTTTTCTTTTTAACAACTAACCCCATCATTCTTTGCTGATTCTTTCTTCTTTTTTCCCTTTTTGAAGCTTCAAAAAGGAAGAGACAAGCTTCCAAAAAATCTAATAGGGCCAAGCGGGCCAGAGTTGAAGAGGGTGTCAATCCTGAGGTGGTCAGTTCTCCTCGTAGGGGACTGACTGACGACCCTAAAGAGGTGGAAGCTCAAAACGAGGTTAAGATTATCGACCTTGAGGCATCGAATCGAGCAGCTGATAAAATTGAAGAGGAAATTCCTTCAACAGCAAATAAAGGGAAGAGTGTCAATGAGACCCCTCGCACCGAGGAAGGAGCCTCACGAGCTGCATCTGAGCCCGTTCATGACTCAATTCCCCGAAGGCAAGTAATGAGAGTTGAACTTCCCTCCGACCTCTGCCTCATAGACAACGATGTGGCGGTTCCCATCAGCTGCAGAGGGCTCCTCGGGCCGTTAGAGCAAGAGCGCCTCAGGTAATCACCCATAATAGAGTTGATGGCTAATGCAGCCCAACATGCCATTCAAGTATTTTACTTCTCTGTCATTTTCTTTAGATTCTACAATCTCCCCTTCTTGCCTTAACTCTTAAGTTAATTCCTTGCAGGGGTACATACACTCGACCAGGGCTGCCGAGATTGAGAACTATTGAGTCTCAATTCTACAAGAAACCAAGGATGAATGGGAGCGAATAAGGGATGACCTCCAATCTCGAATAGTCGACTTGGAGAAACGACTTCTAGATGCTAAGATCGAGTTGGATGATGTCGCATGGCTGCTGACAAGTCTAACCTCGAGGCAGGCAATGTCCGAGAAGCCGCCTCTGCTACCGAGGCTAGAATGGTTTCTTTGAAGGAGGCTTTGAAGACTGAGCTTGAAGTTGAGCGAAAAAGGATAACCGATGAGGCCAAAGCTGTCCTCAGTAGAAATACTGAGAAGTATCGCACTAAGATGAAGGAGAACTCCCTCAAAATAAATGAGCTAACTGCAGAGATGGAGCGTATCGAGGCTGAAATGATGACCCTTCGGGGTAAAATAACTTCTTCTTCATCAAGGAAGAAGATGAGAGCTACAAAGGCAAAAGTTGACAAGGCAAAAGTTGACAAGGCAAAAGGCAAAAGAACTAGGGTTCTGATGCTTCAACATCTGGGGCTGAAGAATAATGTCTTGTCAGCGTTTATTTATTTTTTTTGCTTAGGCCTTGAGCCGTTGTAAATACTTTTATGTTGGCCATCGAGCCTTTGAATGAATTTAAGTATTTTTTTAGTGTTATTCTTTGCTTTGGTTTTTAAAAGATCTTGATATGTCACTTGAATATTTTCTTGCAAGACTTGGATAAATTTCAATGAAAGCTAGCTTAGAATGATGTCTCGTTCTCAACCCGAGACATAAAAACTGGCCTTTATGCATTGGATAAAAAAGAAGTTTTATTCTATTGATTAGTTTCGAGGCAATTTACATAAACCCTTAGGCAAATTCTTATTACAAAGCTACTTCGGGTGATTATGATAAACAACTATGTCATCGCTCAGACGATCTCTAGATAAATCTACTTAAAGCGACAAGCTGACCGGTCAAACGCTGAACTTCTTTTGGGCTCGTCAAATCCTCGGAAATTTCTTGTATAGCCTTTATTTTATTAGGATTTGCCTCGTTGCCTCATTCAGAGACAATAAACCCTAATAATTTTCCCGACCGGACCCCAAAAGCACACTTTTCAGGATTTAACTTCATGCAATATTGCCTTAGAGTCGCCAAAGCTTCCCTCAAGTGATTCAAGTGATCCTCCAACCGAATTGACTTTATTAGCATGTCATCTATGTAAGCCTCCATTGTTTTGACGATGTAATCTTTGAACATTCGACATACCAACCTTTGGTAAGTCGCCCCTGCATTTTTGAGGCCAAACGATATCACCTTGTAACAATATGTTCCTTCATCTGTGATGAAAGAAGTTTTTTCTTAATTGCTTGGCTCCATTATAATTTGATTATACCCCGAATACGCATGCAGAAAGGCCAACAACTTATGTCCAGCTGTCGAGTCTATCAACCTATCTATCTGAGGTAAAGGATATGAATCCTTTGGGCAAGCCTTATTCAGATCGGTATAATCAACACACATTATTCATTTGCCATTTTTCTTTGGCACCACCACCACATTAGTGAGCCAATCAGGATATTTACCGATCTGCCAGGATCAATCAAGACTCGCTTGACATCACAATCATTAATCCTCAACATGATCACCAGAGCTACCAAGGAAACACCATCCCCACTACAACAAAATGCATCTATAGCTACAAAATACATCATAGCTAAATATGAATATTTCCGTAGCTAAACACTTTTGATACAATATTTTTCTTTCGTAGCATCCGTAGCTAAAGGTGGGGCGGCTAAAAGTCAGCTACGGACTTTACATCTTCCGTGGCTAAGAACTACCACTTCTTGCCACAAAATTTTTTGTTTTGTGGCTATAACGATAGAACTTTTTGCCATAAAATATATAAATTTGTAGCAAATTACTTTATTCCTTTGCCACGACGAATCAAATCCGTAGCTAGCCAATATCATAGCTACAAGGTGATATATTGTGGCAAAAAGTTTATTCTATTAGCCACAGATTTTAGCTACGGATCATTATCTCATAGCTACAAACTGTACCAAAACTTGTGAATTTTTTATTATATTTTAATTTCATTAATAAAAAAATTGATTTATTTGAAGAAACAATATCTACAATGCTAACATTTATCTATTTTATATCTAATTATGTAGAATAAATATTCAGGATCTTCTTATATAAAATATATCAAAACTAGCAAAATATTAACAAGATATAAATATAACTTTCTCCATCCAAAATGACATTAAATGTTTCTCAAATATAAATTCTAAAATACAAAATCATAAAACTAAAATTTATTGCCTCTATATTACTTGTACAACACAAATAATTAAGTTTACAACATAAAAACTAGCTAATGCGATTTTCGTAGCTGCCGGTAGATGATCTTCTTATATGACGATCTACAACGCATCTTTGTTGTACTTCTCTAACTCTCTAACAGCTCTGTAAATTCAAAAGAAATAATCATCAATATTCAAATTCAACACAAACTTTAATAAATGGTGCAAGTTTGATTGAAAAAAAAATATATTAATCAGATTCAAAAGGAATATGACAAATCCCAGAATGCATAGATTACAAAAAAAAAGACAATGTCTTGCGATTCTTTTACGAGAATTTTAACATCAAACAAACGGAAAAACATAAAGCAACAAATGAAATAAATGAGTAATAGAATCCAAACCTGTGAATTTCGATTAAAAGTTTCTCCAAATATATTCATCTCAATATATAGTGGTACTTTAGTATGAAGATCAGTAAAAATATTACTACTAAAAAAATAAGGTAAAATTAAAAAGAAAATTAGTACTAGAATAACAGACCATAAAGGTTTCCATACCGAATTTAATAATTACTTTAAATCCAGGCTCAACAGAAAAATAAAGTCATAAAAATGAAAATAGTCCAATATCTTCCAAGATAAGAATCAGCAAGAAATGTTCCAAGAAAAGGCATTACGTAGCATGTCCCTCGCAAATCTGATTAAGCTAATTTTTAAAATAAAGCACAAGAGTGGTTGTAAGCAATTGGAATAAATACTAACTATTATATAGAACTACTCTTAATTCCCAATAGTAACCGTGGTTGAAAAATATGTGTGTGTGTGTGGGGGAGGGGGGGTGTGGGGAGACGGCGGCAGAGAGAAAAAGTGACTGAAGCTTAGGTTTTAGGGTTGGAATTGGCTTGGCAATAAGAGTTGGTAATCTATATATTTTTTTTATTTAATTTTTTTAATACAACTGTAAATAAATGTAAGTAATTTTATATACAACCAATGGAATTTTCTATGTAAATAAATAAAATGAATCAATATGTAATTTAGCCCAAGTAAATATATAAGTACAATTTATGCTAAGTAAACTAGAAAAATATCAACTATTTCTAATATAGTTGCATGAAATATAGATAATCTAAAATAAATAAGTATATAGTTAGAACCGTGGATACTATAATTATCGATATTTACTTGAATTACAACGAAACTTACTGGTAGTCTTGGGCGTCAATCTGAACCAACTCGGAACTTGGCTTGACTCGATTATATTTAGCTCGACTCGATAAGACACGTTTTGGAAAAGCCTCGACTCTGCTTGGCTCGATTACGTTCGAAATTAGACTCGGCTTGGCTGAGTCAAAGCTCGGTTCAACTCGATTAGCTCGATTAATCATGTAATATCTTTTCAGCATAACATTTATATATTAGGCATAATTACCAAATATATGAAGAAGCACCTTAATATTTAATAAATTATTGTATATTTAATTTAATAATTTTTAATCTCGATTCTCTTTTCAATTGTACTCTTAAATTTATATATGTATAAACAAAAAATCACGATAGACATTGCATAGTATGCAGACACAAATGAAAAGAGTTGGCTTAACCTGGCTGAGGCTCGGTCAAATTGTAGAAAAACTCGGTTAAGTTTGGCTCAAGCTCAACTCGACTCATATGATATAAAGCTCGATTAGGCTTGATTTGAGCTCCGTTCGGCATGGTAGTATAATAAGCTCAAATGGGCTCGACTTGACACTTAAACTTACTTACATATTGCTACAGTCAATGTGCACGCGTTTTACATGTGTACCTCATATTTATGAGAATAAAATTTTTAAAAACAAGGTAAACGATACTAAAAATATGTGTTCTAAATTTATAAAAATTACGTGATGCTGAAAATAATAAAAAATTGATGGACGTTTAATAAATAATTATGGTTCCAAATAAAGCATTTATTTATCATATAAATGATTCTAACTGAAGGGAAGACTTGGAGCAACTAGTAAAGTTGTATTTGTATGACCTAAAGGTCACGGGTTCAAGCTACGGAAAAAGCCACTATTCTTGCATCAGGGTAGGCTGCATACAACACATATACACCTCTTGGGGTGCGGCCCTTCCCCGAACTTTACGTGAGCGCGATGCTTTGTGCACCAGGTCGCCTTTTTTTTTTCTAATAAATGATTCTAACTAGCTTGAGTAGTTGTCGTTCTTGAACTGATAAATTAGATATATGATAACTCTTAATTTATTAAAATATCAAAAGTCATACCATCAATGACATTTATCATTACTTAAGTTGGAAATAAGCAGTAACTAATGTAACATTTATTTGTTGATTTATTTTAAGAACTATTGAATAATTGAAATGTGTGGTAAAAGATTATGATTAGCTATAAAAAAAAATTGTAACAATAATCTCACGGTCACAATGGCTAGTAATTGCACGAATATTATATAAGTTGAAGCAAAATATTTATTTAGCTACAATATTTTGTTTTATATAATTTATTATGGCTAAAATATCACTGTAGCTACAACAATTTCAATCACGTGGCAAAATTTTATGATTAGCTACGACATTTTATTGAAGTACAATATTTACATTTATATTGTACTTGCTACGATTTTTCATATGTTGAAGCAAAAAATATAGTTAGCTTCAATAGTTTGCTACAAATAATTTATTATAGCTAAAAGGTTACTATTGCTACGGTAACGTTACACCCGTAACAGAAACCTATTATTAGCTATAAAATTTTATTGTAGCAATAAGTTTGTAGCTATATAGGTACTTAATGCCACGATAGTTAGCAAGTGCAGCAAAAGTGAGGAATTAGCTTTGCCAATTTTAATTTTGTGGCTAAGAAAATTTACGAAATTGTAAATAGCTATAAAATTTTAAATTTTGTGGCTATTGTTAGGCACTAGCTACGATATTTATTTTCGTAGCGTAGAATTCGTGGCTACAGATGTATATTGTTGTAGTGCCCCTCGCAATCTTCCTCATCGAAGATTATTTCATCTTCCGACCCATTAACTCGAGTCTTTCTTTCCAGAGTAACTGATAGTTTGGCCAATTTTTTCGCAGCATCGAAATTAACTCCATTCACCTCTGACCCACCAATTATAACACTCACAATTCTCTTGGGTGGCTGTACCCATGTTGTTGTACCTTAACGATAAGCATTATCCGTCATCGGATAAAATCGATATGTGAGGCAAGAACGCAACTTTGGAACAAACGTTATTGCTAGTTCCCCATAGACGGTGCAATTTTTGGCGGCCTAAATCTGATTAGAACACCAAATTGAATTTAGTTTGGGTTAACTAGCAATTATTTGTATCAAAGCGGTAAAAAGATAAGAAATTTTATAAAGAGAATTAGACAAAAGTCAAGAGACAAAAAGTAAGTGTATCTGATATATTTGTGGATGCCTTTACATAATTTTTTCATGACTATTTATAGTTTACAAGAGTGAGAATGACAACACTGCACTTAATGGTCATTACTCCACGTTCAGTCGTGGTCTGACCATGATCTTCTTTTTAAATGGGTGGGCAACGGTCGTTAGTTACAAAAGATGTGGGCTCGTTCACCGAAGAAGGAATCTTCCCCGAAGGGTAAATTACACGTCGCGTGATGGTTGTCTTCTAATCGCTTCAAGGAGTAACTTGCATCGAAAATTCATTTCATGACCGAGGCAACTAGCCTTTGGAACTGAACGAGCTTCCTTGAGAGGTCGTTTCCAAAAGATTCAATCGACTCATGTTTCGAGCCCTATCGTCAACACTCACTAAATTTCCATCCAATACATCATACTCATACCTATGTGCCATTGTTTTTTAATTGATGTTATTCTGTATTCATATTTTATTCAATATGTTCAAACGAACAACTTTTTTCTTAATGAAAAAATTTAAAAAGATCTTATTACAATATTGAAATTAATTTGTCTGTCAATATATTCTTCACTAACTGACCGGCCACCTCCTCTAATATGGCACCATCAAGTCACTCTGACGACATCCGCGCTATTCTAGAACTTGGACTTTTTTATTTGTTTAATTATTATATAGTGACATTACGTATTTCCACGAACTTACATGTACTAGGGAGTTCGCTAGCGTTTGGACGTATTTAGTTGAAACTCGAAACTTTTGAGTTTTTTAAAGTTGTGTTTGAAAAATAATTATGGAATTTAAAGTTGTGTTTGGGAATTGATATTTTGTAAGTAAATTTTTTTCTTCCAAAAACTACCAAATACTCTTCTCAATCAGTATTTAAAAATTTGAAGATTTTTTTTTCAAATTTTGAATAAATTATATGAACAAATAAAAATTTAAAATATTATCCCAAATTTATGTCCCAAATTTTATGAACAAATAAACCTGAATTCGTATTTAGCAGACATGCACAAGTTATTTGGGTATCTTTTAAGATAGCAAACTTGCATACCCTTTTGATCACAACTCTGCTTGTTACCATCAGAACAATACAAAGTTTAGAATTTTATTTAGACATCATTTGGGTGCTTAAAATAAGCTTTTATTTAGCCATGCACAAGCACCATTTGTCGTATTAATAAAACATAAGAGTTAAAGAGTTTGCCAATCATCAAAACATTAAAAAACCTTTTACAATCATACTCTAATGTGAGTTATTGTCTAGGCTGCATCCTCGCACATGCAATCCAGGGCCAACTTGCTTCCTCTACAATTTCGGGTTGCGTCCTATATCGTTATGTTAATGCGATGGATGGTGGTTAAGCGGTAATGTTATAAATCTTGGTTCGCATAATGAGGGAAGATGCTCGGTAACCAGTCATAACACTTTCTGTTCATTTTGTTTATTGAATTGGAGGAACAAGAAGAAAATTGTTAAGTTCATCTTGAGATGCAAGGTTGGACTTGGACAAAATTAGATAAATGAAATACTAAGCCAATGTACGTATCATAAAGCAACTACTATGATGGAAAAGAGCTAACGTGACATAGAAAATGGTTGAATAACAGCAAAATCATACCCTATAAGATGACATTCCAGCATTAAAGACTTTAATGACATGCAATGTTTTATTACAAAGTAATTCAAACTACTGGGATAGAAGAGAATCGATGACTTTAGACACCACAGAAGCTCTCGAGACATGCATCAGCACCCCCTGTGACACAATAGTCAAGATACTTGGCACCATCAAAGGGCTTGTAAAGCAAAGGATGATCTTGATCAACAAGTTTCTCTAGTACTTTTATGATATACCCATCTTTGGAGACTGTAGAAAACCCCATGGTATACCTCTCTTCATCTCCCATAATCACTCGATGAGTCGGATTATGTAGCCTACCATTTGTAAGTGCCTACAATATATATAAACAATTAGTTCAAAAAAGACAAAATACGGCTTTACAACACTACTACCACCATCACTATTAGCGGTAAGGGCTCAAAGGTATATTGACTGCATTGCTACAGAACATCAACTAGCTAGCTTATATATAATCTAGACCGCAAGGCGTTAATTTAGATTTACTAATCCATCAGGATCATGGTGAAAAGAACGTGAAAAAGTTTTAGTAGCTTCGTCATATAATTGATAAATGGCACTTACAGTCAAACAGTCATTAACAATGAATATGAATGAATCTGGTGATGAGTATTCCACATCGAGCCACTGTCCATTTTTCTTCATGACTTGCAGCACTCCATTTACTTTTTGCTGGCTTAAAATGGTTGAAATTTTTTTATCAGTATGAGGAGGTAGTCCAAACTGCGTCTCCTCAGGTTTAGGCACTTTGTACTTGAAGAAACCAAGTCCGCAGCCTGTTGATTTTTTTGTGCTCATCCCAGTGCTTTTCCACTCCCAATTTCTCAAAAACCATTCTTCTTACCATCTCATCAAGTTCTGATAATTTCTTGGCGTAGGAGAGCACCAAATCACTGCAAAATCAAACCCACAGATTTTGATAATAAATTGAGTCAAGAATATTAGAGTGAATAGCTTATAATAGCTCTATTTTATTACTAGTACTAATGAATACATAACTTTATATATTGAAAGGATATGGACAAAAGTTCCTCACCAAAATTCTGGATCTCCATCCGGCCAAAGGATCTTGGAAAAGCATTCAATAACACTAGGAGTGACGATATCGTAAAGAACCAGTCTCTGATAAAGTGGCATCATAGGGTTCTTAGAGTAGCCAGTTGAAGCGTGAGGAGAGACATCAAATTTTGTGTCCAAAGGTAATTTGAAAACTTCTAACAACTTTTCGTAGAGCCTCTCTTTTGAAACTCCATCAAGTAAAGCCTCAAAACAACCATATTCTTCTAAAGCTTTTAACACTTGAGCTCCCACTGAATTCCAAGCGTCACTGCCGTATAATTTCAACTCAAGCTTTCTAAAATCTATGGTCCTTAATATTTCTGCATGTTTGAGCTTGTTATTAGCTTGTTTTATAGTTTATGAATGTGGTTTTGCACTAATTTGATGTCGTACGTGTGTAGGTTGTTACGCAGTGCATTTGAAGCTTTTAGGAGCGTGTTTGAGCAAGGAATGATTGAAAATTGATTGAGGATTGGATTGAGCACACGAGCGCACGACACAAGGTGAGTTGCGGAGCAAGGAAAAGCTGAGTTTTGCCTGGCGCTTTGGGGCACGTGGCGCCAATTATAGCGTCCAGTGCCCTGGCGCGGTTTCCCACGCGGCGCGCCCCTAAGGCGTGCAAGTTTCGACGTCTTCTGGTTTTTGTAGCGCGATCGTGGGCGCGGGGCGCCCGTTATAGCGCCCCTGGAGCGGATTTTTACTTCCTATTTCGTCTAGGCTTAGGTCTAACTTTTTACCAGGCCTTTGTAAACCTTATAAATACTACTTTATTTAGTTTTTGAGAGGAGTTCAGACTTTGGAGCAATTTGAGAGCACCATACTTCATTGAACAAGGGTTTATTCCTAATCTTTCATCTAGTACATCATTTACATCATTATTACATCAAATCTTTGCCTTGTGATTATGAATATGCGTGGCTAAACATTACGTTCTAGGGTTAGAGTATTACATGAAAGTTGGTGTTTGAAGATTGATTCCCATTAATTGAATCCAATAATGGGTTACTTATTCTTTCTTGATTTCACTTGCTTAATTATTAGAGCTCGATAATTATGCATTATCTATGATTTTTAGATTGAACTCGAAAGAGGGAATTTAATTACGTAATAAGAAAGAATAGAACTAATTTGTGAACCCGGGCATCGGGGAACCAATTTGAGAGTAGGATAGACATATACTTGCTTGCTTAGTTTAACTCATTACAGAATTCGTTAATGCGTGCATGTGATTTAACCCATAGACATATAGGGATTGAAGTAGCTTGCATAGACTGTGAAGAACTGAAAGATTTTCACAGTTACATTTACTCTGTCAGTTAGTAAACCGGGATTTAAGAAGTGGAATCAATTGGAAAACTCAACTGAATTGTTCGTAACTCTGACCCTGGATCGTCCTCTTAATATTGTTAACAACCAAAGTATTGCAGCATTGCTTGCCTACACTTCTAGCACTTTAATTACTGTTTTTTAGTTGCAAAACTCTTACCATCAAAGAAAAAGATCACTGAGTAGTCTGCTTAGAAATTGTTTGTTAAGTATTAGTCTGCATAGTCCTCGTGGGAACGATACTCGATTTATCACTTTATTACTTGTCGACCGCGTATACTTGCGTGTGCGTTTGGGAGCAACAAGTTTTGGCGCAACAAGTTTTGGCGCCGTTGCCGGGGACTATTATTGACTAATTTCTTTTTGAACGATTACTTAATTTCTATTCAGGTTTAATTTTTTGTTGAGTTTCTTGTGCTATTTCAGGCTACAGGTTTTGCATGCAAAGGAATAGAAAGGACGAACCACTCGCGCCTTTTGATCCCGAGCCTGAAAGAACCTTGAGAAGGGTAAGAAGAGAGGCGAGAGATTGAAAAGCACTAGCAATCGTACTTTCTTCTTTACCTATTGAAAGGGCAGAAGAACGAGCAGAAGCAGTGCGAGATGTTGCTCTTCCTAGCCTGGGAGGAGTAACATCAAGTATTGTGAAGCGCGCTATTACCGGGCACTTTGAGATCAAGCCCGACATGATTCAGTTGCTGCATGTGACGGGGCAATATGCTGGATTCCTTCATGAGGATCCGCAGCAACACATTCAGAACTTCCTGGAGATCAGTGATACTTATACACCAGCAGGTGTGCCTATTGATTATGTTCGCTTGACTTTGTTCCCATTTTCAGTGATTGGGACAGCAAGGAAGTGGTTAAAGGCTGAAAAGCCTGGGTCTATCACTACTTGGGAGGATTTGGCTAAGAAATTCTTGGCTAAATTTTATCCATCTGCCAAGACAGCCCGGCTGAGGAGTGAAATCATGTCCTTCAGACAAATAGAAGGAGAATCGTTGTATTCAGCCTGTGAGAGATTCAAAGCTCTAGTGAGAGATTGTCCACGCCACAACCAATCTAATGAGGTTATTGCACACACTTTTGTTGAGGGGTTGAACCAACACACTAAGATCGTGGTAGATGCTGCTGCTGGAGGCCAAGTACTGGCTATAAATTTTGATCAGATTTATGATTTACTTGACAAGTTTTCGCAGAGCAATCCTGATTGGCAGGGTGTTGGCAGAGCTACTACGCAGAAATCTGCTGGGATACTTCAATTGGATGCAGTTTCAGAGCTAAGGGCGAAAATGGATGTTATTTCCAATCAGATCAGCAAGCTAACTCTGCCGCAGGCTAAACCACAAGCAGCTCCAGTGCAACAACTTCAAGTCTTTTGTGAGGTTTGTGGAGAGGATCATACTACTGAAGTCTGTCCATCTAACCCAGAGTCAGTGTATTATGTGGGTAATCAGAACAGGTCACAGGGTCAGAATCGCAATCAATATGGTAATAGCTATAACACGGGTTGGCGTAATCACCCAAATTTTTCTTGGAGGGATAGTCGTGAGCAGCCTCAAGGCAATGAGAGATCCCAAAATGCACCACAGCAGGGGTCACAGTCACAGACTCAGCCACAACAGTCTAATGCAGTGGAGGATATGCTTAGGAAAATTCTTGCAGGGCAGCAAAAGCTCATTGATGATCAAGCATCTAAGGCACAAACAATTAAAGATTTGAGCAATGCGTAGAAAGATCTTGAGAGACAATTAGGGCAGCTAGCTGGAGCACAAAATAATAGACCTCGGGGTGCTTTACCGAGTGATACAGAGAAGAATCCGAAAGAATTTGTGCAAGCAGTTACTTTGAGGAATGGAAGAGCTCTGGAAGAAGTTCCCCCAAAGCCAAAGAAGCCTGTTGGTGAGTTAGAGCCCAATGCTGATAGGGAAGTGGAGAAAGAAGCAGAGAAAGTGATAGCAAAGCAGCCCGAGTCTGCTATTGTGAGACCACCACCACCTTTCCCTCAGAGACTTCAGAAGCAGAAAGTTGATGCAGCATGCAAGAAATTCTTGGAGATATTGAGTCAGATTCAGGTAAATATTCCTTTGGTGGAGCATTTACGGGATGTTCTCAAATATGCTAAATACATCAAAGATATTGTTGCTAACAAGAGAAGGCTGACTGAGTTTGAGACGGTTGCACTCACTGAGGAGCGTAGTTCCAGAGTTAGAAGCAAGCTTCCTCAGAAATTAAAAGATCCTGGCAGTTTTACTATTCCCTTGAAAATTGGGGAACATGAGGTTGGTCGAGCTTTGTGTGATTTAGGTGCTAGTGTGAATTTAATGCCTTCTTCAGTTTTCAGGAAGCTAGGCCTGGGTGAACCACGACCCACTACTGTGACTCTGCAGCTGGCTGATAGATCATTGACATGCCCCGCAGGGATTATTGAGGATGTGCTTGTACAAGTGGGTCAGTTTATATTACCTGTTGATTTTATTATTCTTGATTATGAAGCTGATCCTGAGGTTCCTCTCATATTGGGAAGAGGATTTTTGGCTACTGCTGATGCTGTTATTAGAGTCAGAGCTGGAAAGATGATCATGAAGGTAAATGGGGAAGAAGCTGTGTTTAATGAGTTCGGAGCGACCCAGCTTCCTTCTCATTATGAAGAGTTGTCCATGGTAAAAGTTTTAGATGATGAGTTGACTGCTGATGAGAGGTCATTCTTGGCTTCTAATGTTGATTCTTTAGAAAGGGCACTCTTATGTGATGATGATGATATCCTGAAGGATGATGACATTGAAGAATATTTGGAGGTTCATAATATGCAGAGTAGATTCATCCCAGGGTGGAAGAAATGTGAGGAGCTTGATAGACCGTTGACCTTAACTCCTGCTAAACCGTCTATTGAGAGGGCTTCTACTCTTGAGCTCAAACCTTTACCCGCGCATTTACGTTATGCTTATTTGGGTGAAGGTAATACCTTGCCCGTGAACCTTTCTTCTTTGTTGTCTGATTAGCAGGTTGAAAAGGTGTTGCAGGTATTGCGAGAGCGCAAGAGAGCTATTGGCTGGACTATTGCTGATATTAGAGGGATTAGTCCTTCTTTCTGCATGCATAAAATTCTCTTGGAGGAAGATCATAAGCCATCCATAGAGCAGCAGAGGAGGCTAAATCCCATTATGAAGGAGGTGGTGAAGAAAGAAGTTATCAAGTGGCTGGATGCTGGGATTATTTTTCCTATCTCTGACGGCAAATGGGTGAGTCTAGTGCAATGTGTTCCAAAGAAGGGGGGCAAGACAGTGGTGAAGAATGAGCACAATGAGTTGATTCCTACAAGAACAGTTACAGGGTGGAGAGTTTGCATTGATTATAGGAAGCTGAACAAGGCCACCAGGAAAGATCACTTCCCACTCCCTTTTATTGATCAGATGCTGGATAGACTTGCTGGGCACGAGTATTACTGTTTCTTGGATGGGTATTCGGGCTACAATCAAATTGTGATAGCTCCTGAAGACCAAGAGAAGACTACTTTTACTTGTCCATATGGCACCTATGCATTTAGGAGGATGCCATTTGGGTTGTGTAATGCCCCGAGGACTTTTCAGCGGTGCATGATGGCTATTTTCACTGATATGGTGGAAAAATTTGTGGAGGTATTCATGGATGATTTCTCAGTGGTTGGTGACTCTTTTGATGAATGTTTGAAAAATCTTGATGCTGTGCTGAGCCGTTGTGAAGAAACAAATCTGGTGCTGAATTGGGAAAAATGTCATTTTATGGTTCAAGAAGGCATAGTACTTGGGCACAAGGTGTCAAAGCAAGGGATCGAGGTTGATAAAGCGAAGATTGAGGCTATTGAGAAATTACCACCACCTATCTTTGTTAAGGGGGTGCGTAGTTTCTTGGGGCATGCAGGGTTCTATAGACGTTTCATAAAGGACTTCTCCAAAATTTCCACTCCCTTGTGCAAATTGTTAGAGAAGGATGTGAAATTTGTGTTCAATGATGCTTGTCTAAAGGCATTTAAAGAGTTGAAGAAAAGGTTGGTGACCACACCAATCATCATTGCTCCTGACTGGTCTTTGCCATTTGAACTGATGTGTGATGCGAGTGATAATGCTATTGGGGCTGTTCTAGGCCAAAGAATTGGAAGAATCTTTCACTCCATCTATTATGCAAGCAAGACGGTTGATGCAGCCTAGTCTAATTATACCACCACTGAGAAGGAGTTGCTAGCCGTAGTTTATGCTTTTGATAAATTCAGATCTTATTTGGTTGGCACTCGTGTTGTTGTCTACACTGATCATGCCGCAATCCGGTATTTGTTTGAAAAGAAGGACTCCAAGCCTAGACTCATTAGATGGGTTCTCCTATTGCAAGAGTTTGATGTAGAAATTCGAGATCGCAAGGGGACTGTGACACGACCCGAAATCCGGTTAGGCCGTGCGGGCACCCGACATCCTTCCCTAGACCCGTCGGGCGAACCCTTACCAATTAAATTAGGCAAATAAATATAATTCAATTCATTAATAAGAACAAGGCTTAAAAAAACATTGACATACTGATACCTCTAAGCTGTACAAAAGAAATTACAGCTGACTACCCAACATACTAGGTTTAGGGTTATCCAGACCAGACATCTAAGAGTACAAAAGAAGACAAATACCTCCTGAAGGGAGCAAAATGCAACTGAAATAATAACCAATAAACTGGTGGCCATCCGGAATAAAAGCTGGCTCACCCTGACAGCTGAAGTCGTCTACGCTCCTTCACAACGTGGCGAACTCAATCCTGGAGCGAACCTGCCGAAACGAAATAGATAGACAAAAAACAAACAACAAACAAGGGTGAGTCAAAAGGACTCAATAAGTGGGGCAGACTAGCCACCTCAAAGAATAGGACAGCTAGCCAGGGAGAAGAAATAGATAAACCAAATTTCTCTTATTTAAATTATAAAAAGGTAGAGCCAGATAACAACCGAAAACACGTAAGAAACTTATAAACTCAACCAAGGATGCGTGCCAGAAACATAACAACAAATAAGAAATGCACATATAAGCAGGACAATAGTTATGTACCACAAGTTTACACAATGGTATGAAATAAAATGAAATAAAATGAAGTGAGATGAAATGAGATGAAATATGATGCGAAGGGTCACATGTGCCCGTAATCCCATCTCGAAGCGGAATACTCTTGCATTCGAGGGGAATCCAATCTGATAACCAACTGGAGCGGAATACTCCTGCTCCTGGGGCGGAATACTCCTGCACCCGATATAATATAAACCAGAGGCGGAATACTCCTGCACTCTCCTGGGGCGGAATACTCCTGCTCTTGGGGCGGAATCCTCCTATCCTCAATGTGATACAATGGAGCGGAATACTCCTGTTCCTGGGGCGGAATACTCCTGCCCTCAATATGATACAATGGAGCGGAATACTCCTGCTCCTGGGGCAGAATACTCCTGCCCTCAATATGATATGCAATGTAATGCATATGAATGCAATGTGATGCAATAATCCTTCACCGGCGCGGGACTCTCATCGACAACCGGGAAGTAGATGTCAACTCGCAGCCAGGCTACAATGCTCAAATCCTCAATGCAATACCAACAATAGGACATAACATATAGTATACAATATAAATCCAAAGCTAAGGCGTAATGAGTACGCCTATCGGCAGCTACACACATAAGGAATACGTGGTAGAAAATCCACGAGGCCAGGTGCCTCCAAAGAAATGGATATAAACACTTACCTCTCTCAAAAGTTAGCATTGCCACCAACAATCGCGTTATTTTTTGAATTCATTGCCAAACGATCCCACTGTGATCAATAAGAAGAAAAACATATCACATTAGGCTAAAGGCTTCATTCCTCACATCTTAGGGCAATCCAGGTAGGAACCTGATACCCTATTCGCATACGCAATACGCTGGCTAGGCCTATATACAGGGTTTAAGGCCACATAACCAAATCCCAAATAAATTATATTTATAAGGTTCCCATAACTCACTGAGCACGAATACATAATCAATTTCATTATCGGGGTCCATTTGACCCTTTAAACTATCATTTACGTCATTAGGGCGATGTCTAATATCCCTATTTTTACCGTAAAAATATATTCAAACATACGTAATAAACTCAAATAATGCATTAAAATAATTACCTGCATGTTGTAGGGTGAAAATTCTACTTTTCTCCGGCCCCTTTTCTTATTTTCTGGCATTTTTTTCCTGCATACTCTCTTTCTGTTTTCGGTTTCTGCTCTGTTTCGTTCTCTGGAATTGTTACTTAAAAGCTAAGGATTAAGCCGACATAACTCATATCTTTCTTTTGTTTCTTTTGTCATTTGTCGTTTTTCTTCTTTTTTTTTTGTTTTCTTTTTTTTTTAATTTTATTTTCTTAACGAAAATTAAAACGGTGCCCTACGATATTCGAAATAGTTCCAACTTTTGCATAGAAGTTGTACAACACATATGTAACATACTCGCGAAGGCGGATCTCAAATCAGACTCCCGAAACTCAAGATGCGAATTTAAATGAAAAGAAGTCAAATTATTTAACTTTCGGCATTTTAGCGGAAACTAGCCGAACAACATCGAAATTCACTTTCGAAAGTTCATAAAAATCACAAATAATCATACGAACCTAACGGCGCTTTCGGATTCTGAATCGGAGCTCATTCGGCAAAAACCGAGCTCGAAAATCTCTTTTTAATATTTATCGCCAATAAAAACTGAAACCTTCTTCCGATGCCTACCAAACGAGGTCTGATTTAGCTCAAATTTTACAGACAGGTTCTAATGGACATTACGAATATTTTAAAATTATCGGCACGCCAATCGGAGTCCTAACTTCCGAAACGACTGACCGAGGTCGTTTCAGACTGAGAATCAAGTAGCTGATCATTTGTCAAGGCTGGAGAATAGAGATCATGTAGATGAGGGGACTGAGATTAAAGAGGTATTCCCTGATGAGCAACTTTTTGCTTTAGATGTAGCTGAGGTGCTATGGTATGCTGATATGGTGAACTTACTTGTGATTAATGTGTATCCCCCTGGGGCTACTGCTGAGCAAAAGCGTAAACTCCTTCATGAGAGCAGATTTTATGTGTGGGATGAGCCCTATTTGTATAAGATAGACGTTAATCAATTAGCTAGGAGATGCATTCGAAGGGACGAAGTAGAGTCGATTCTACAGAGCTGCCATTCCTCTCCTTATGGTGGCCACCTTGGTGGAGATCGAACAACTGCAAAGGTACTTCAATCTGGTTTCTTTTGGCCTACTTTATTTAAAGATGCTCATGCCTTAGTGAAGCAATATGATCGTTTCCAAAGAACAGGTACTATTTCTAGGCGTCACGAGATACCTTTGAATAATATCCTAGAGATTGAGCTGTTTGATTGTTGGGGGATTGATTTTATGGGTCCATTCCCACCTTTTATGGGCCATAAATACATCCTCGTGGCGGTTGACTATGTGTCTAAATGGGTGGAGGCTATTGCACTTCCAACAACTGATGCGAGTGTGGTGGTGAAGTTCGTGAAGAAAAATATTTTCACTCGTTTTGGGACACCGCGGGCTATAATCAGTGATGAAGGTACGCATTTTTGTAACCTGTTGTTCAATAAATTGTTGGCCAAGTATGGGGTTCGCCACAAGGTGGCTACTGCTTATCATCCCCAAACTAGTGGCCAAGTGGAAGTATCTAATAGAGAGATCAAGCAAATCCTTGAGAAGACTGTGAATGACTCGAGGAAGGATTGGGCTATGAAGTTAGATGATGCTCTCTGGGCCTATCGAACAGTATTTAAAACACCTATTGGAACCTCTCCATATAGGCTTGTTTATGGTAAGGCCTATCACTTGCCTGTTGAACTAGAGCATAAGGCGTATTGGGCAATTCAAAAGCTCAACCTTGATATGGCCTTAGTGGGTGAAAAGAGGATGCTTCAATTGCATGAGCTTGAAGAGTTTCGGTTCCATGCGTATGAAAATGCGAAATTGTATAAGGAACGGATAAAGAAGTGGCATGACAAGCATATTGAGCGTCGTCAGTTTGAGCCCGGGCAGCTGGTGTTGTTGTTCAACTCGAGGTTGAAATTATTTTCGGGCAAGTTGAAGTCTAGATGGTCGGGGCCTTTTGAAGTTGTTCGTGTTACCGCACATGGAGCGGTTGAATTGAAAGCCCCGGATTCTGAGAACACATTCTTTGTAAATGGTCAAAGGGTGAAGCATTATTGGGGAGGTTCGGTGAATCACCGTACTTCCATTACTTTGAGGGACCCTTGATTAATACCCGTCGTGCCACGACGTTAAATAAGGCGCTTCTCGGGAGGCAACCCGAGTTTGTACTTGTAATAGTTTAGTATTTTTTGTTTTATAGTGTCACGTAGTCTTTTGTTTTTGTGTGTCATTTTTGTAGGTATCGGGAGAGCTAAACAAGGTGAAATTAATGTATTGAGGGGTACGGGACGCCTCGAGACATGTCCCGCGCTTGGGTTCGCACTAGGAATCGAAAATTGGTGCGAAAAAATGTGTTCGAGCGCGTTTGGGAGTGCCCCGCGTCTCCCAACGCGCGAAATTGCAAGCTGAAAAAAATGGCCTGGCGCGTTTGGGAGCGCCCCGCGCCTCCCAACGCACCTGGTTAGGCAGTAGACTCGATTTGTTGTGCGCGTTTGGTCCACACCGCGGAGCTAAGGGCGCCTGGCCAAAATTTTTTAAAAATTCCGTGTCAAACGGGTTTTGACCCGCGACCCGGTTTACCCCAATCCCTTATACCCGATTTCTATTGTCTTTTCTTCACTACTTTCTCTCCAATTACTTCCTAAACACTCCCCAATCCATCTCTAACTCTTGGAATCATTCCCAATATTGTTGCAATCCATTCTAACACTTTCAAGTAAGTAAATTCCTACTTTTCTCTCTCAATCACATGTAAGATGAACTAATTCTTTTTCATGGTAGGTTTCTTAAGTAGTTGCAAGTTTATGTATAAATATTACTCTTGATGTGCTTAAATTGTTCATTGTGCTTGATAGTTAGCTTGTGACTTGTAAAAAGAGATCTCCCAACAATTTGGGAGGGTTAGCACATTCCAAAAATCATTGAACTTGATAGTTTCAAGTGTGCACACCAAGTGTTTGTGAAAAAAGCCTCAATCATGAAAATTGTATAACATTGTGAATTCTTGAGTAGCAATGCAATCCTTAGGCTTATTATGAACATTAAGTGTCTCACTCATATAAAAATTGGCTATGATGCACCCACACTAGCTTGATCTTGATAACCACAAAGGTAGCATTTTGTGTACAAAGCTAGTTTTGTTTAAGTATGGGGTTGCTTGTGTATTGAGTTGAGTTGATTGACACCTAGAGCGTGTGATAAGTGTGGGGTGGTACCCTACCAATTGAGCTTGAATTGCATTCTTGGTGCTTAATTTGACATCTTACATTGATCTATTATTGTGTAGGTACCATGGTGACCACACCTCTACCAAGCAAGATTTCTTCATCTGCCTCGGCCCCGAGGAGAGCACTCCAAGCCGGGCCTTCTTCGACCAAGCAAAAGGGCAAGGCACCAGCAAGCCCAAGGCCAAACCAAAGGCAAAGGCCAAGGCAAAAATCCCTAAGGACGCGGTGTCGATACCACGACCCGGGGGAAAGACACGATATGGCCTCACTTTTATGAAGAAAGGTGAGTGCCAAACTTGGTACAAAAATGTGAGGCTTGCGGGGTACATCCCCGAGCAAGCAATTGACAAGCGGAGGGTAATGCAAAAATTTCGACGGGTGGCTGATGCGATAATTGCTTTACATTGGGACTCGGTATTTGAGAGTCCGGGGCATGCCAACCTTGACTTAGTGCAAGAACTTTACGCAAACTGGGAGCCGGAGGAGGCATGAAAGGAGGATGACATGGTCACGGTGAGGGGGGGGGGGGGTGAGAGTGAAGTTAAACCACACGGCATTGAATGCCTTTTTGGGGGTCGAGGACCCTGATTATGATGATCTGAAAGAATTCATTAAAAAGCCTGACTATAAGGCTCTGCGGGATACACTCTGTGGTGAGAGCTCCACTCATAAGTGGGAGCGAAGTGTCTCCGGAAGACACAAGTATATGTTCTTCTCACAGTTTCTCAAACCGGCTCGCGTGTTGATGCGATTTATAAATGCACGCATATTACCATCTTCTCATTATTCCGAGGTCACCAAGACTCGGGCGTGCATGGTATATTTCTTTTTGACCGGGAGGCCGGTCAATATCGGCTACTACATGTTGCGAGTGATGAAAGAGCAAAGGGGGCTAGATTCATGTAGTCGCTTGTACTTTGGGAACATCCTGACCCGGTATTTAGAGCAGGCTGGAGTCCCTATGGATGAGATTGGGGATCACATTATTCCTGACATCGGGAAGCCGTTTGATATTTCCTCGGTCAAGGGTGTGACCGCTACTGCACCTGCGAGACTGACGGCGGAGGAGTGGCGGGACACAGACGCCAACTTGTCTGCGCGTCAGTATTTGATGATGGAGCAGATGGCCCGGCCGTCGGGCGTAGATATGACAGCTATTGATCGCACTGTGCCTTTACTGGAGACCTCGAAACGCCTGCTGGGCATGACTCGATCAGTAGAGATGCCTCCGGAGGAGGATGAGAACACTGATTTGGATATTGTTGATCGTGATCCGGACAGTGAGGCTGTGGAGACTGATGCTGAGGGCGGTGGCTCTGATGAGGAGGAGGACTAGGTCCGCACTCCTGCGCAGTACCCAGTGTTGGTCAGCTGGATTTCAGGGCAGTTTTCTTTACTTTTGCACTTACTTCTTTGTCGCACTGAGGACACTGTTTAGTTTAAGTGTGGGGTGGGGTACTGCCCTTTATCTATTTTTGAGGTTAGGGATACATGTACCGTAGGATTTTCTTTTGTCACTTGACTTTATTTTGATTTGTTTCTTGCTTTAATATATGAAAAAAATTGAAAAAAATTAGAAAACAAATGAAAAATTCCAAAAAGATTTTCCTTTTAGTTTTATTAGTGGTACATGTCATCCGCCCCATGGTTTTTCTTATGGCCACGGTTCTTTTCCACGGGGAGGCCTTTGAACCGGGTAGTTTTTTTATTTTTAGGATTATGATAGTTAGTATAGGTGACCCTAGACGAAGGAAATAGGTAGAATGCTAGGTGCCTTTGATTTGTTTGATACCGGTGGGCTTGAATTGATTGCATGTGCTATTTGTGGTGTCCTTGGGTTTTAAATTGTGATGCATGCCTAGGAAAAAATGGAACGACCCCCTTGAGATGTTTGAGTCCACTTGCTTGACTTTATTGAGAACCGTTGTGCATTAGTGCTTAATTTTCCACAAGTTGCACTCTAGATGCTTGATTGAGAGTTGTTGATGGAACCTTTTTGTGTGGATCATGTGCAATGTGTGTGTGAGGCATGTTCTTGTTTTCTCCATGTTTGCATATCAATGTCTAGAACTTGCTCCGTGTGTGTGCAAAGCGAAATCCTAGGTTTGCTCTAGTCGGAAAATGATACAAGGTCTTCTTTTGATTTGCCTACCCTTACATATACACCTTGGAAAAAAATTGTGGTAATTTCTTTGACCTTTTTGTTGGCACCCACACTCCGAGCCTACCCATTTGTTCTTAATTGTCTTTTTTTTTGCCCTTTACTCCTTAAGCACTTTAGTTGATATTGTGATGTTGTTTTAGAGTTGTGGTTGGATATTGGGAGGTTTTTGAGTGGAACTAATGAAGAGGAATAATTGCTAAAATTGTGTAGTAGTTGTTTATGAGCATTGGCAAGGTTGGAAAATAATGAAATTGAAAAAAAAAAGAGCAACGTTGAAAAGAAAAAGAAGAGAAAAAATTGTGGAAAAAGAAATAAAGAGAAGAGAATATCCATTCCTTGCTAGTGTGTGCTTAAAAGAAAGTTTGCTACTTGTTGAGAAGGTGTGTGTGTGGAAGTGTTGATTGGGTGGCTTTGATGAGAATTGTGTTTGAAATAATTGTGATGTATTAAAGTGCTTAGGGAGGTAGTCACTACTACCATATGTAACCTACCCGCCCCTTAGCCTACATTACGACCTTTTTAAAATCCTAGTTAATCCCGATTGGAGTGAGCTTACATTAGTGGAGTCCTACACTACGGGCAAGCCTATGGTACATTGTGTGTGACATGTGAGACTTTCATGAGAGTGAGTGAATTCATTTGTTAGTGCCCCCGTTCTATTCATGATATTTATTGTTGTGTGTGATCTTTGGGGGGGCACTCTTTTGCTTCATATTGGTGAGGGCAGATGGTTTGCATGAAATAGGTGAAGTTGATGGTTCTTGGTTGAGTAGATAGGTGTGATTTTGTGGGAGCATGGTTGCAATGAGTTAAGTTTGTGCATTTGAGCTAATTTGGGGTGGTTGTTCTCATATTTTTGAGTTTGGTAAATTGTTAGCATGTTTGTAGATCCATAGTAGTCATGTGTGCATTTGTTCAATGATCGGTATCAACCATAGTCATAGACAGACCTGTTTGACCTAGGTTGGGAAGTTAGTTGTGACTTGCTCGAGGGCGAGCAAAGGTTCAAGTGTGGGATGGTGATGTTTGGCATTTTATGCCAACGTTTCCTTAATATTTCCACATGTTTGAGCTTGTTATTCGCTCGTTTTATAGTTTATGAATGTGGTTTTGCACTAATTTGATGCCGTGCGTGTGTAGGTTGTTACGCAGTGCATTTGAAGCTTTTAGGAGCGTGTTTGAGCAAGGAATGATTGAAAATTGATTGAGGATTTGATTGAGCACACAAGGGCACGACACGAGGCGAGTTGCGGAGCAAGGAAAAGCTGAGTTTTGCCTGGCGCTTTGGGGCACGTGGCGCGCCAGTTATAGCGCCCAGTGCCCTGGTGCGGTTTCCCACGCGGCGCGCCCCTAAGGCATGCAAGTTTCGACGTCTTCTGGTTGTTGCATCACGATCGTGGGCGCGGGGCGCCCGTTATAGCGCCCCTGGAGCGGATTTTTACTTCCTATTTCGCCTAGGCTTAGGTCTAACTTATTACCAGGCCTTTGTAAACCTTATAAATACTACTTTATTTAGTTTTTGAGAGGAGTTCAGACTTTGGAGCAATTTGAGAGCACCATACTTCATTGAACAAAGGTTTATTCCTAATCTTTCATCTAGTACATCATTTACATCATTATTACATCAAATCTTTGCCTTGTGATTATGAATATGCGTGGCTAAACATTACGTTCTAGGGTTAGAGTATTACATGAAAGTTGGTGTTTGAAGATTGATTCTCATTAATTGAATCCAATAACGGGTTACTTATTCTTTCTTGATTTCACTTGCTTAATTATTAGAGCTCGATAATTATGCATTATCTATGGTTTTTAGATTGAACTCGAAAGAGGGAATTTATTTACGTAATAAGAAAGAATAGAACTAGTTTATGAACCCGGGCATCGGGGAACCAATTTGTGAATAGGATAGACATATACTTGCTTGCCTAGTTTAACTCATTACAGAATTCATTAATGCGTGCATGTGATTTAACCCATAGACACATAGGGATTGAAGTAGCTTGCATAGACTGTGAAGAGCTGAAAGGTTTTCACAGTTACATTTACTCTGTCAGTTAGTAACCCGGGATTTAAGAAGTGGAATCAATTGGAAAACTCAACTGGATTGTTCGTAACTCTGACCCTGGACCGTCCTCTTAATATTGTTAACAACCAAAGTATTGCACCATTGCTTGACTATACTTCTAGAACTTTAATTACTGCTTTTTAGTTACAAAAACTCTTACCATCAAAGAAAAAGATCTCTGAGTAGTCTGCTTAGAAATTGTTTGTTAAGTATTAGTCTGCATAGTCCTCGTGGGAACGATACTTGATTTATCACTTTATTACTTGTCGACCGCGTATACTTGCGTGTGCGTTTGGGAGCAACAGTTGGAATTTTCATAACTTCAGAACCCATCTCTCTTTCTTCTTCGTTCTTTTTCTCTTTGCTTCTAAAATCTATTGTATGTCGTGTCATTCATGCTTGACATTGTATTGGGTAAAAATCGATCCGCGACGATTCGCCCCGGTCATGCAAATCTTAACGTCCGAGCTCATGCCTGCGAGCCAGAGACCGAAGCGAATCAATGAATCGCCGAAGCCAAGCGCCGAGGTTGTCACCGAAGGCAAGCCGTAAGCTAAGCTTCGGTGACAAGCCACCTCGGTCAAGCGACAGGGCCAAGCCACCGAGGTCATTTATTCGCACCTCGGTGGATCCCCTCGGTTCAAGCGGCTTTGTAGCCCACTACTTTACCCCCACTAACTCTTCCATTTAATGCCTAGATCGTGGGAGATGTTTCAGCTGCTAATGGAGAACGTGGGCAAGGCCTACACGCCTATAAATACTAGATCATTTTGTATTGTAGGCATCCAGAAATTTTTACTGAAACGCTACCCAAATTTGTAATCACATTCATATATTGCAATACAGTTCATTCTCTCGTTTTTACATCTTTTTCACGCATTTATTCTTACTTTGATACGAGGAATTGCTTGTATCCGAATCCAAATTCTATTTGTGTACCTAAACTGATTTAGGCCCATACAGACATTGTGCTGTATATATACATAGAAAATCTCTAAATATTATTATTAATCAGTTAAAGATATGACCAGCTGATTGGCTATCCAATACCCATGAAAAATTAATTATTTATTGTAAGCATGCATGTGGCTTAAATTAATTGGAATGCATGTGGAGACTACAGATCGTAATCTTTTTGTTTTTCTTTGATCGACAGACTATAGACTTCTTATTCTCAAATTTCTAAAACCTCTAATTTTTAACAACTTGGGCGTTTGATAAGAATGTCGTAATCTGCATGAGTAATAAAATTTGCGATAGATACAACTGCACTAAGAAGGGTCAGCGCTATGCTACTTCGCATTCATGTTCAAGTACATTACGCGATAGTGAAACTTAGGAATTTCACTAAAAGCATTCAAGGGTGTGTACAATTTGATATACATGTATTAAAAGTATATAATTAATCACTTTACTTAGATAATTTTCTTTGTTACACTTCTAAGTCAAATTAAATGCCGCGTTTATAAAATTTAAAAAAAAAAAAAAAACTACATGGAGGAGCCTGTGCTAGCTCGCGCCTGATTTTAATATGAAGAAGTTAGTTATCATTAGGTCGAGTTATTTACAAACTATGACACCAGGGAAAATGGTTTGTCTTTATGACCCCGTAATAGTGATTTAGCAAAAATAGTAACCAATTGATTTAATAATAAATTATATACAGAAATACTACTATAAATTTTTTAATAATGCTCGTATCCCCTGCCTTCCTTTCTAGTAAATACTGTCGCCAATGAGGCAGCACTTGCATTTTGAACCCCTCTTTTAGGAAATACTTATCCTTGAATCTCTTCGCACATTGTCTTGGATAATTAGAGTGTTGCTTAGTCAGCACGGTTGCATTTGAAATTCTTGTGCAGTTGAAATGTTTTGCATTTGGTTTTAGTGCATATTCTGAAATGCCAAAAAGGTTCTGCATTTTATTTATTTTTATCAAGTTGTAAGAAATATGATGTGATTCAAAGTGCGAAACTTCTAGTAAAATATTTTGATTTGATATAATTCTTCTCATTGTGAAAATTAATTAATCTTTTATAGATGATGTGACTATATATCTTCGTTCTATATCTGGGATTGTTACAACGTGCTAGGTCATACATAAAAGGAGGACATCTATGGAGCTTCCCAAAAATTCATAAACATGTACGGCAAATTTATTTTTTCTCATAAAGGTAAACGCAGCGTCTAAGCATGTTAAAATATTTTTAAAGTTCAGTACAATAACTCACAGAGCTCTAATGATGATTTGTGATTATTAGTTTTTATACTCTAAACTAAATATAACAGTTTTACTAAGTTCTTCTTTTTTATTCCTAAATATTCATTGTCGGATGGATTAAACTCTTTTTTCTTTCTATTGTCCTTTTTGGCGATCAATAAAGAATATAACGTATCAAAATCAACTCACTAGCAGTATGTGCCTGTGTGTATGTATGTATAATGTATGCATGTATGTATGTATATATATATATAAATACATACATAGATGACTCTCCTCACGTGCGTTGCACGTGGAAACCCGTCATGTAATTCACTATTTTATTACATAATGTCAAAAATATTAAAACAAAACATTAGTCATAACAGTTATAATTAATTCAAGAAACTAAATATCACACCATATCTCTACTGGATAACCTTCATATTTCGCTTGTTCACAACCTGAAAAAGAGTACCAAACAAACAACTTGTTCACTGCGACTCCATATCAACTTTTAGATATTTTAAATAATATTTCCTCCGTTCCAAAATGGATGATACTATTTCCTTTTTAATCTGTTCCAAAAAGAATGGCACAATTCTAAATTTGAAAATATTTTTGAGGTTAAACTACTTATCCTTAATGGAATGCTTTATAGCCACATATTTATTTAGAATTTACTTTGGACGATAAGTTTCAAAGGTCTTACTATATTTCTTAAACTCCGCTCTAAGTCAAACTAAGACAACCATTTTAAAACAAAGGGAGTATGTGAAACCAATAAGATTTAAAAAGTTTTAGAAGAATTATGAACAGTACAGTAAAAATAATAATACAAATCAAATTTTGAATGTTATGCCGAGACAAATTGCTTTTATAATCAAAGTCACACTATTTGACTCAACCCATTAGAGGAACGAATATTAGAACTGAAATACTATAATGAACAAAAAAGAATAGCAATATACTCTTCAACACTAAAGAAAAATTGGCTCAAGGCGAATAACATATATATTTCTTTGCATAATAAACGAAGTATCAGAAAGCTAAGAGGATCACAACTAAAAAGATATAGTCTGAGGTTTATACTTCCATTTGTTTCCCTAGTAGCCAACTGCTGATATTTTTACTTTAGAACTTCTGAAGTTGGTTATAAGATGCCAAACCACATTTTCAATTTAGAGTTTGGTTATAAGAGGGTAATCTTGGCACATCAATGTTATATTGTCCAGTTGAAAATAAGTCAAACTGAAAATCATTTTTTGTAGAACTTCACTGCTATTTAATGAAATATTTATAGATCTCATCCAAGTTTTTCCAACCCGTTGAATTGTCATTCATGCTTCCTGTGCACTAAAAAGAGAATTACTTTAAGACTTGTAAGTTACCATTAAATTCCCTGCAATACTCACATTTCAACCAATATGTTACTCCTTGTTTATCCACATTTTCTCTCGGGGGTCTAGAGTTAAAAGTAAAATAGAATTGCCATAGTATTGACCATATTGTACTAAGTAGTAAAGGTGGACAACAATGGTCTAGTGCTGCAACCTTTTTGGCTGCTTAACACCTGCTTTGCTCCAAGTGTTGGCCAAAGATTATAGCGCAACGCTATGGCAGAACCTAAAATGGAAGGGTACAAATGATATATACAACAAAGAAAAATATATTGATGTAAAACTGATACACCCCAGAAAATTCGTCTAAATCAATGTGCTCACCTAATACGACATTTTGTTTCCACAACTGAATCTGGAGCAAAGCTCATATACAACATAGGTACATTGTATCTTGAAGAGTTTATTCTAAGGGATGTAAGCTTCAATTATGATCCAAGAATAAGGTAATTAACCACATGGAGATTTGTTTCTCCCAAACATTTGCTTGCAAATTTGTGTAGATGATTAGGAAGAATTTCAGCGTTCAAATTCAGTGCTAACGTTGGAAAGCATTGGCTATTGGGGAATTAAGTTTTTTTTAAAGGGTTGTGACTTATGACTGTTTCAAAGAAAAAATTCTTTGTGGAAGCGTTGCATCCCCGTGTACTTTTGGTGGCGCTTGAAAGTGTCCTACAGGCTACAGCCTTGAATCAAGGCCTATTGGCAAAAATATGACACCATAAGCAACAAAAAATTTCACGCAGTGCCCTCCATAAGCACTGGTCTTATCATTTTGCCTTCACTTTAAAATGTTTTAAGTAAATGCCCTCCACATCATCCCTCACTATGCGAAAGGACTATTTTGTCCCTGCCTAAACCCAATTCACATGGAACAGTCTCCTTTTCTCTTTCCTCCTTCCTTTCCTTCTCTCATTCCTCCTTCATTTCATTTTTTCTTCTTTGTGTCCTAGAGAGATTTAAGAAATCTGTAAAAAAAAATTATTATTTTATTATTTTTCTTTAATTTGCGTTATAATGTAATTTTTATTTTGCCTAATCCTTTATTTGTATTTATTTTTTCTGTATTTCTTTTTGGTAGTTATTATCTACACACTTATCTGTAAGTTATTTCCATTTTGATTGATGATCGTTGAATTAAATTTGATGTTCATGTGAATTTTTTTTTACTTCTTATGCTTGATTAAGATGATTTTAAGGTTCTTATTGACAATAACACTTATATATTGTTGTTGCTCATTACACAGAGCTTAAAGTCTTGGCTATTGCCATTAATGCTGAGACTTTCTCTGCAAGTAGCCTTTATTGCACAGAGATTAAAGTCTTGGCTATTGCCAAGACTTGAAGAGATTTTCTCTGCAAGTTGCCTATTGCATAGATCTTAAATTCTTAGCTATTGCCAATACTTGCAGAGACTTTGTCTGCAGGTTGCCTATTGACAGATCGTAAAGTATTGGCAAGTGAAAATAATTTAAGAGATTTCTCCTACAAGTTGCCTCCTTCCACCCGACATTAAAGTGTTGGCTATTACCAAAAATTGCGGAGAATTTGGTAACATTACTTGGGTGGCGTTTCCATTGATAAAAGAAGTTGGTTTCTTGATTTGTCCAGTGATAAGTTGACCCTTATTGACTATGTTCGTAACTTTCATTCATTCTTGTTTTTATTTTTCTTGTGTTAGATTCGACTTTGATTTTCTAGTTAAGGCGCCCATTGCACCAGAGCTTCAACTCTTGGCAATAACCAAGAGTTGTGGAGACTTTCTGACACGACCCAAAATCCGGCTAGGCCGTGCGGGCACCCGACATTCTCCCCTAGACCCGTCGGGCGAACCCTTACCAATTAAATTAGGAAAATAAATATAATTTAATTCATAAATAAGAACAAGACTTTAAAAAAAATTTACAGACATACTGATACCTCTAAGCTGTACAAAAGAAATTACAGCTGACTACCCAACATGCTAGGTTTAGGGCTATCCAGACTAGACATCTAAGAGTACAAAAGAAGACAGATACCTCCTGAAGGGAGCAAAATGCAAGTGAAATAATAAACATAAAACTGGTGGCCATCCGGAATAAAAGCTGGCTCACCCTGACAGCTGAAGTCGTCTTCGCTCCATCACAACGTGACGAATTCAATCCTGGAGCGAACCTGCCGAAACGAAATAAATAGACAAAAACAAACAAGGGTGAGTCAAAAGGACTCAATAAGTGGGGCAGACTAGCCACCTCAAAGAATAGGATAGCTAGCCAGGGAGGAGAAACAGATAAACAAAATTCCTCTTATTTAAATTATAAAAACGCAGAGCCAGATAATAACTAGAAACACGTATGGGATGACAAACTCATTAACAACCAGGAACGTAAGATAACCAAAACATATAGGTATCCCGAACACATCAACAATCAGAAATATATCCTGTTGCGGCGTGCAACCCGATCCATATATTCATCCTGTTGCGGCGTGCAACCCGATTCATATATTTATACCATTACGGCGTGCAGCTCGATTCCCGCAACCCGGGATACGAGCCAGAAATATATAGGCAAACTAGTATACATACCGCATACATAAAACACAACACAACACAATACACACAATAGTCAGTATGCGGTGCAATGAGATGGGATGAGTGCGGTATGATGCAATGCAGTCACATATGTCTGATACCTATCTCCGGCGCGGGACTCTCATCGTCTACCAGGAGATATATGCAATAATGACCCTTCACCGGCTCGGGACTCTCATCGATTACCGGGAAGTATATGTAATGATGACCCTTCACCGGTGCGGGACTCTCATCGCCAACCGGGAAGTATATGCAATAATGACCCTTCGCCGGTGCGGGACTCTCATCGCCAACCGGGAAGTATATGCAATAATGACCCTTCGCCGGTGCGGGACTCTCATCGCCAACCGGGAAGTATATGCAATAATGACATATGCAATAATGACCCTTCGCCGGTGCGGGACTCTCATCGCCAACCGGGAAGTATATGCAATAATGACCCTTCGCCGGTGCGGGACTCTCATCGCCAACCGGGAAGTATATGCAATAATGACATATGCAATAATGACCCTTCGCCGGTGCGGGACTCTCATCGCCAACCGGGAAGTATCTGCAATGCTCAAAAACAGAGTGCAATGCTCATATGTTCAATACAATACCAACTACAGGGCATAACATATAATATACAATGTAAATTCAAAGCTAAGGCGTAATGAGTACGCCTATCGGCAGCTACACACGTAAGGAAACACGTGGTAGAAAATCCACGAGGCCAAGGACCTCCAAAGAAATGGATATAAACACTTACCTTGTTACAAAGTTAGTACAGCCACTCAATAACCGCTTTGTCCTTTGGATTCATTGCCAAACGATCCCACTGTATTCAATAAGCAGAAAAATATATCACATTAGGCTAAAGCCTTCATTCCTCACATCTTAGGGCAATCCAGGTAGGAACCTGATACCCTATTCGCATACGCAATACGCAGGCCAGGCCTAGGTACAGGGTTTATGGTCACATAACCAAACCCCAAATAAATTACATTTATATGTTGCCCATAACTCACTGAGTACGAATAAATAATCAATTTCATTATCGGGGTCCATTTGACCCTTTAAACTATTAATTGAACTTATTAAAACGATGGCTAATATCCCAATTTTACCGTAAAAATATATTCAAACACACGTAATAAACTCAAATAATATATTATGATCATTACCTGAATGTTCTGGGGTGAAAATACTATTTTTCTCCAGCCCCTTTTCTCATTTTCTGGCATTTTTTTCTGTTTTGCTTCTAAGCTTTTGTTTCTGCTTTCATATTCAGTTTACGTTTCTGTTTCCATATGTATCTATACATAGGCTAAGGGATGGCACCGCCTAACTTTTGTGTTTTTTTGTCTTTTTCCTCTTTTTTTTTTTTTTTCTTTTTTTTTTTAAAATTCGCTGTTACGGTAAAAATTAAAACGATACCCTACGATATTCGGAATAATCCCAACTTTTGGATACAAGTTATACAAAATATATGTAACATACTCGCGAAGGCGGATCTCAAATCAGACTCCTGAAACTCAAGATGCGAATTTAAATGAAAAGAAGTCAAATTATTTAACTTTCGGCATTTTAGCGGAAACTAGCCGAACAACATCGAAATTCACTTTCGAAAGTTTACAAAAATGAAAAATAATCATACGAACCTAACGGCACTTTCGGATTTCGAATCGGAGCTCATTCGGCAAAAACCGAGCTTGAAAATCTCTTTTTAATATTTATTGCCAATAAAAACTGAAACCTTCTTCCGATGCCTACCAAATGAGGTCTGATTTAGCTCAAATTTTACAGATAGGTTCTAATGGACATTACGAATATTTTAAAATTATCGGCACGCCAATCGGAGTCCTAACTTCCGAAACGACTGACCGAGGTCGTTTCATTCTCCTCCACTTAAACTCTCGTTCGTCCTCGAACGAGCCTAAATCTAAAGCAAGATTTACGCAGATAACAAGAGAACTTGCACAACCTTCATAAACTACTCCACAGACATTATCTCATAATTACAGAATCAGAGTTATAACACGCACATTAAACTCTTGGATAAAAACATAGCTGGATAATATCATAACGCCATTGCCCAACTTATTCTGGCTAAACCGATCCTTCCTCGATCACGAGAGGAGAATTCTACATTTTCTAAGCAAAGATATACGAAACTCTGGATGGACTAACATGATTCAGGCGAGAATCACCTTTTCGATATACCTTTCGATATAGAACAGGTCGATGAAACTAAGAATTAGCTCACACTTGATGCAATAGGGGAAACTTTTGAGGTACCTTGTTACTATATACTATAGAAGATTTGATGCAAGCTATATTATTTTTTTACGAATGTATTATACAACATCTCAGTTGATTTAGTATTACCATTCAATATTTGGAGGAAGACTCCTCCACTTAAAGCACAAACTCATGCAGCCATTTGAATAGGAATAACCATCCTCGCACAGTCTGCTGGACTAAAGAAGATTTAGCTAAAAGCTGAAAGTAGGCAGACCTAAGCTACCAACTACTCTTTCGACTTGCCAAACAGCTGAAACTCTCAAGTTCACAACTCCATACCTTTGCCGTAAACACCACCGCCTGATGGATGGTGCTTCTATATAAAAATTTCGGCAGAGTTTCCCCTGAAACTGGATGATCCGCAAAAACAGAACCAGCACTATACTATACATGGAAATGGATACCCGGATAAACTGATATCCAAAATAATAATATGCTTACCCGGCTACAATAACACGTACTCTGGCTCAACACAGGGAACGTCACAAGCGGCTACCAATCGCCCAAGCTCACTAGTGCCGGACGAAGAAGAAATGGAAATGGACCGAGGATAGAAATAATTAGAGCTTCAGGAAGCTCATCTTCTTATTTCTTGGCTACCAGAGCTAGACTACTTCCGAGTCAGGCTAACCCAAAAATCGCAATTGAAGAAATAGACATTAAATGAGCTTTATGGAAAAACAACCATGCCAATTTAACCTCCCAATAAGAAGGAAACTCTGATAATTTACCAGAAAATCTTTTTATAACCCAGATAAGCTCATAGGATAACATGATTTTACTAGCGTCTCGAACCGAAAGGAGATACGTAGATCGAGCATTACTTATCGGCCACTTTACGCCGGAAGAAACAACGACATTTCCTGATGGTGACGAATAAAAATCTCATCATCTTACCAACACTGAATTCCAAAGAGAGAGGTAGACTGACTTGACATAATAACAGAATGTGGCACAATAAGATGCCAAGCAGAAAATACCGCCACTCACTCCCAATCTCTCACATTTAAACCTAGTAGGTCTCACAAATACCAGAAATAAATCATATCAGAAGCTCACCCCTCTACCGCAACCGATTCTTAATAGAAACAACATCCAAGAAAACCATCAAAACATTATAAGACACACCATTTCCAGATCGATCGGAAGAATCAAATCTTACTCACATTTAAGAGAAGAAAAAATCTCAAGGTCTACTACATCGGATGCCTCAGCATCCTGCCAGGCTGGCAGTTCATAAAACTGCCTCTGCGGCTGAACTAAGCCGCTACACGGATAATTACCTTCTGAAGAACTACTACCACCACGCTCTCAACCGCTATTGGATGGTGGCATTTCTTTTGCTGATTGAGATCTAAATAAAATCCCATGCGACTGCGTAGATGCCTGATGACGACAGAAAAGACGATTGCTAACTTGTCGGAGTAAGGGAAAACTCCTCAAAAGAATAGCCAGACTCACAACAATAATATCACCTTTTCGCTGAATATGAGAACTGGACAGATTGTTGATAGTTGTAAAGAAAAGACTGAATCTGATCTTGACGAGCTACTAGCACACTCTAAGAATTACGTGACACAAGCTGAGATAACCTGGAAGGTGACCTCCCAAAATAATCAGAACTCTTACCTCCAAATGAGGTACCATGGTTAACCACTAGGGCCACGGGATCTCTTGCTCTCCCGCTCTAACTTTTCCCGCTCTAACTTATGATATGCCTAATATCTTTGAGCAATATCAACAACGATATCAAATGAAATCCCAGCCTCAATTTTTTTCGAGCCATCTGGGATCTCAAGGAAAAAAGAAAGGTCATCAATAAATCTTTAAATCTCTCAAAAGGTTCATGGACTAGTTCAAATGCATATTCGGCCATTTTATAGAATTTAATCTCATATTCTGAAACACCAACAGGCTAGTCGACAGGTTACCCTGTCTAATCCACTCAAACTGGCAATACTCTCCATTTCGCTCGCTACTCGAAAGGAATTTTTTTTTTTTTCACAAATCTAGAAGAAAACCGAACCAAGTTAGCTAATAAGAGAGCAGTCCACCAATCCAGGGTTGGACCTTGAAACTGGAAAGAAGAATAATTAACACCATACCGCTTGATATAATCAAAAGCCTGAAGGATACGCTGACATCATTTTATTTTACAAAGAATTACAAGATTTATCTGATGCATTTCTTAAGAATATCGGAAGGTTCAACCGCGTAAAATAATGAAACCTCTTTGAGCACTCGGACCCAACTGATACCTTGGCTGGCTAACCAGCCAGAACAATTAGAGGTACAACACATACTACCTCCGGAATATAATTTACTGCAGCAATATTAAGAACCAGAAAAGGAGCTCCCTGAGATCAAACGTCTGCACATGCAGCAACCTGATAGGCTGCCCAGCGAATAATAGGTTCTTACGGTATCTGCGCCGCCAAGATTCTCGTAAAGCATCGTAGAGAGCCAAGGGAAACTGCAAGGCCCTGGTCCCTTGCCCATCGGGAGCTCGTACAGCTGGGACCTCTGTAACTAGATCGTCGGCACGATAAAAAAAAACTCTCGGGGCTTCATCAGTGCTGACCCCAGGCCAGACTGCTTCGTCTTGAACTCATACCGTTCGCTGATTTGTTCCACGAGGGTTCACAATTACCACGAACGAATTAACGAAAATACTTTTGCATCCTAGACCGACGCACGATCAGAAATGAAGGAAGTGAAACTTCCTAAATGCCATCATAGCCTCTCGTAGATAAGTACGGACGTCTACGTACCCATCAGCGAGACTCTACTAGACACTGTCTTAGTCTGGATAGACTCTAAACTGGGCTCTGATACCAACTGACACGACCCGAAATCCGGCTAGGCCGTGCGGGCACCCGACATTCTCCCCTAGACCCGTCGGGCGAACCCTTACCAATTAAATTAGGAAAATAAATATAATTTAATTCATAAATAAGAACAAGACTTTAAAAAAAATTTACAGACATACTGATACCTCTAAGCTGTACAAAAGAAATTACAGCTGACTACCCAACATGCTAGGTTTAGGGCTATCCAGACTAGACATCTAAGAGTACAAAAGAAGACAGATACCTCCTGAAGGGAGCAAAATGCAAGTGAAATAATAAACATAAAACTGGTGGCCATCCGGAATAAAAGCTGGCTCACCCTGACAGCTGAAGTCGTCTTCGCTCCATCACAACGTGACGAATTCAATCCTGGAGCGAACCTGCCGAAACGAAATAAATAGACAAAAACAAACAAGGGTGAGTCAAAAGGACTCAATAAGTGGGGCAGACTAGCCACCTCAAAGAATAGGATAGCTAGCCAGGGAGGAGAAACAGATAAACAAAATTCCTCTTATTTAAATTATAAAAACGCAGAGCCAGATAATAACTAGAAACACGTATGGGATGACAAACTCATTAACAACCAGGAACGTAAGATAACCAAAACATATAGGTATCCCGAACACATCAACAATCAGAAATATATCCTGTTGCGGCGTGCAACCCGATCCATATATTCATCCTGTTGCGGCGTGCAACCCGATCCATATATTTATACCATTACGGCGTGCAGCTCGATTCCCGCAACCCGGGATACGAGCCAGAAATATATAGGCAAACTAGTATACATACCGCATACATAAAACACAACACAACACAATACACACAATAGTCAGTATGCGGTGCAATGAGATGGGATGAGTGCGGTATGATGCAATGCAGTCACATATGTCTGATACCTATCTCCGGCGCGGGACTCTCATCGTCTACCAGGAGATATATGCAATAATGACCCTTCACCGGCTCGGGACTCTCATCGATTACCGGGAAGTATATGTAATGATGACCCTTCACCGGTGCGGGACTCTCATCGCCAACCGGGAAGTATATGCAATAATGACCCTTCGCCGGTGCGGGACTCTCATCGCCAACCGGGAAGTATATGCAATAATGACCCTTCGCCGGTGCGGGACTCTCATCGCCAACCGGGAAGTATATGCAATAATGACATATGCAATAATGACCCTTCGCCGGTGCGGGACTCTCATCGCCAACCGGGAAGTATATGCAATAATGACCCTTCGCCGGTGCGGGACTCTCATCGCCAACCGGGAAGTATATGCAATAATGACATATGCAATAATGACCCTTCGCCGGTGCGGGACTCTCATCGCCAACCGGGAAGTATCTGCAATGCTCAAAAACAGAGTGCAATGCTCATATGTTCAATACAATACCAACTACAGGGCATAACATATAATATACAATGTAAATTCAAAGCTAAGGCGTAATGAGTACGCCTATCGGCAGCTACACACGTAAGGAAACACGTGGTAGAAAATCCACGAGGCCAAGGACCTCCAAAGAAATGGATATAAACACTTACCTTGTTACAAAGTTAGTACAGCCACTCAATAACCGCTTTGTCCTTTGGATTCATTGCCAAACGATCCCACTGTATTCAATAAGCAGAAAAATATATCACATTAGGCTAAAGCCTTCATTCCTCACATCTTAGGGCAATCCAGGTAGGAACCTGATACCCTATTCGCATACGCAATACGCAGGCCAGGCCTAGGTACAGGGTTTATGGTCACATAACCAAACCCCAAATAAATTACATTTATATGTTGCCCATAACTCACTGAGTACGAATATATAATCAATTTCATTATCGGGGTCCATTTGACCGTTTAAACTATTAATTGAACTTATTAAAACGATGGCTAATATCCCAATTTTACCGTAAAAATATATTCAAACACACGTAATAAACTCAAATAATATATTATGATCATTACCTGAATGTTCTGGGGTGAAAATACTATTTTTCTCCAGCCCCTTTTCTCATTTTCTGGCATTTTTTTCTGTTTTGCTTCTAAGCTTTTGTTTCTGCTTTCATATTCAGTTTACGTTTCTGTTTCCATATGTATCTATACATAGGCTAAGGGATGGCACCGCCTAACTTTTGTGTTTTTTTGTCTTTTTCCTCTTTTTTTTTTTTTCTTTTTTTTTTTTAAAATTCGCTGTTACGGTAAAAATTAAAACGATACCCTACGATATTCGGAATAATCCCAACTTTTGGATACAAGTTATACAAAATATATGTAACATACTCGCGAAGGCGGATCTCAAATCAGACTCCTGAAACTCAAGATGCGAATTTAAATGAAAAGAAGTCAAATTATTTAACTTTCGGCATTTTAGCGGAAACTAGCCGAACAACATCGAAATTCACTTTCGAAAGTTTACAAAAATGAAAAATAATCATACGAACCTAACGGCACTTTCGGATTTCGAATCGGAGCTCATTCGGCAAAAACCGAGCTTGAAAATCTCTTTTTAATATTTATTGCCAATAAAAACTGAAACCTTCTTCCGATGCCTACCAAATGAGGTCTGATTTAGCTCAAATTTTACAGATAGGTTCTAATGGACATTACGAATATTTTAAAATTATCGGCACGCCAATCGGAGTCCTAACTTCCGAAACGACTGACCGAGGTCGTTTCACTTTCTCGCAAATTACCCAATGTAACAAGACTTGAAGTCTTGGCAATTGTCAAGAAGTCTATGCAAGGTGCCCATTGCACCAGAGCTTGAACTCTTGGCAATAGCCAAGACTTGAAGAGACTTTCTCTGTAATTACCCACTGTAGCAGGGCTTGAAGTCTTGGCAATTGCCAAGAAGCATGTGCTAGGTGCCCATTGCACCAGAGCTTGAACTATTTGCAATAGCCAAGACTTGCAGAGACTTTCTCTGCAAATTGGCCACTACAACAGGGTTTAAAGTCTTGGCAATTGCCAGTAAGTCTTTGTACGGTGCCCATTGGACTAGAGGTTAAATTCTTGGCAATAACCAAGATTTGCAGAGACTTTCTTTTACAAGTTGGCCAGTACAATAAAGCTTGAATTCTTGGCAATTGCCAGGGATGTCTGTGTAAGGTGCCATTGCACCAAAGCTTAAACTCTTTGCATAGCCAAGACTTGCAGAGACAAGTTGCCCATTGCAACAGGGCTTAAAGTTTCCCAATTGTCAAGAAGTCTGTGCAAGGTGCGCATTGCCAAGAAGTTGGTGTAAGATACCTATTTTAATTGATTTTCTGCAAGGTTATCCAAATGAATGTAAGAGAGTAGGAATTTGAAGGAATCTAACCTTGAATGTTCTTTTCAATGGAGGAATCTGTAAAATTTTTAGGTTTTTAGGGTTTAGATATTATTTTAATGGAGAAAAGAAAGGGGAGGATAGTATGAGTCTTTTTATTAATTGTAAGGGGATATTTTCGTCCGGAATAAGTTTCACTAAACTAATGGAGAGCAGTTCTGCTAAACCACTGTTATTGAGGGCATTTTGGCAAATCATTGCTTCTCATGTCATATTTTTGCAATTCATCCCATAAGCAATGGTTTGCCATTTTGCCACGGTAACAGGAGTTTTGCAAAAATGCCCCCATTCAGGTATAATGAAAAAACTCGGATGGAAACACCCCTATCGAGTTTTTAGGTCGGGGCCAAGACTTGCCTTTATACCTCTCTATTTTTCACACTTATCCCTTCAAGTGTTGGCAAAAGGCAGCACTTGGTCGTAAGTCTTGACAAAGGCCAAGATTTGCCTTTGACCCCTCTCTATTTGCCAACACTTACCTTTAAAGTGTTGGCAAAAGGCAACACATGCCGCACTTGGTCGCAAGTCTTGACAATTCACAAGACTTGCCCCTTCCAGTCTTTCCATGCATTCTCGCTATATAACTTGAAGTATTGGCAAAATAGTTCTTGACCTTTAAGTATTGGCAATTGCCAAGACTTACAAGATTTTTGCCTTAAAGTCTTGCTCCGGGCTAAAAAGGGTATTTTGCTAAAACATTACTTAGCGCGGCCATTTTTGCAAAAATAACTCCTTATGGAGGGCACCTGGTAAAATGTTTTGCCTAACACATTGATTTATAAATTAGGGTACTTTTTAAATCTTAGGAGGGCATTATGGTAATCTTTTATATATATATATATATATATATATGGCCCTTACATAAGGATTATATTGCCCCTCAATTTTTATGAAATACAAGATGCTCATTGAATGATAAGAAAGTTATTTCAACTTAGACAATTTCAGATATTCAAGGATTGAACATTCTATTCTAGATTAAGCAGGTCTAATTTAGGAAATTATGGCTAGGCTAATAAAAAAAGACAATTTAGGGATTAATAGGAATTCTCACATTTATTTGGAAGATATTTATTTCGGATGGGTCACACCAATAGATTCCAACGAATTCTGCATCATGAACTTTGTACTGCGCACATTAATTAGACGGGTTCTAGAAAGACATATAGGAAGGAATGGAGAAATCCGGAATGAAGAAATAAAATCTGAAAGAAAAGACAAAGAAATGAGAGAATATCGAATTTTTTTCTTTGTATCTGAGCTGAATCATGTCTATTTTAACCTCCTAGATTCGAATTTGACTTTTGAGCCTATATATATATATATATATATATATATATATATATATATATATATAGAAAATTGATTTTCTAATTATATATTTTATCAAATGCCTAAATAATGAAAGGAACAAATAAGTCACATTCTTAGAGTGGCTATTTTTCAGATACTTTGGGAACTGGCAATATTTTAGTTTATAGTGCTAAAGTGGCTACTCAGTTAGCAAGCGGTAGAAAAGCTATATCTCAAAGTTTTACTTGCAACACTGCAAACTATAGAAAAATTTATTGAAATTCATATGCAACTGCTTTGTGCTTTTTGAAGCTATGACTGTTCTTCCGAAACTTTGTAAGAACTGATTATATTTCTATTTATAGCCTAGAAAGTGTGTGCTCGGTTAGCAAACTCTATAAAACTAGATATTTCGACGAATAATCCAAAAAATTGGCTACTTAGTTGGCAACCTAAAGAAAAATTGGTGGCCGGTAGTGAGGAGGACAAAGCAGCTATAATTCACCCTAATATAATAGCACTAATATACAAAGTACTTTTATTTAATTTTTTTGGATATTTAAAGACAGATGATATGGGTAGATAAAGGGCATGGACCATGTCCTGATAAGTGCTCCATCTATTCTATTTTTATGAAGTACTGTTACTATTTGGACGGTCAAACAAATACTTTTTGACCACGATTTTTTTTATATAATTTTAAAATATTTTTAATTTATATAGCTTCAGAATATTTAAATTTTGATTCAAAAAAGTTTTAAGGCTTTTATGTCGGAATTCATATAAAAGATTGGGTGGTTGGACCCATGTGCATATAATCATGCTGAGTAAAGTAGAGCAAAGGGAGATTTTTGTATAGAAAATAAGCGCCTTTAGTTTTTGACCAAATAGGCTGCAAGAAGAATTCTAGCACGCTCACATGGCTCACTCTTAAATAATGTAAAGAAATAAGATGGACAGTCAAACTGATTGTCATCTATTGGAGTGCCATCTTTTATCTCGAAAGCATGAGGAAGGATTCCGATGCACTCTACGGATTTGGAACGTGGGTACATGAGTTTTTTTAATCATTTCAACAGGGAATATGCATAATAAATTGTTGATCCAAATATTGCAGCCAATTTAGACATGATCTGTATCACCCGCAGAACTGTTGAGTTAATTTAAAATATGTTTTGTTTATGACAAAAAGAATGCGATACCTAAAAAGTTCTATGTGCTTTCTGCAGAATAAGAGCCTAAAGTTATGGAAGTTGATTCTGAGGATCGTTGATTGATTTCGGGAGTCAGCTATGGAAAGTTTAGATTGATGGCCGCGCCTCTTGTCGGATGTGTTCCACATTATGCTCTTGTCTTATTCTCTGGAGATATTTATATCCCTAAGAGAATCAAATCTCTTGGGTCAAATCTCTCTAATTTCGGAATCTCGTCAATCACTCTCCATCATATCTCAACTACAGATTTGCCTCTTTTCCCTTAACGGTCATCGTTGCTGGGACTCTATTTATTCAAGCCTCTCTGGAGATCTTCCTTACGCTTCTGATTACTATCTACTATCTCTAAGTCTTTTACTTACAAGAATTGTATTCCTAAGTGTCTACGAGTGTTTCATAGAAAAGATAGAGAGATCGTGTAGTGAGGTAATAGTTGTGTCACTGAAGTTGGTCTGATCATCTATAAATCAGACACTGTCGTTAGTGGTGAGCGAAGGATTAAAACCACCTGTGAGAAGACGTTTGTGGTTAACGATAAACCATACTTGTATTGTGTTGACCAAAGAGCTTGAAGAGAGATCACTTCCTTGTGACCCAAGGGGACTGGACTAGGAACCAATTGGTTCTGAACCAGTATAAAAACTCTGTGTCGTTCCTTGTTTATTTACAGCCTTTCATTCTGCATTAATTATTATTTATATTCCTAAGTCAACTAATAACTTGAGCAGTCGACTAAAATTAGTAGTTAAAACAATTCACCCCCCTCTTGTATTCATCAATTGGTATCAGAGCTTGGACTCACATTTTTGTTTTGCCTTAAAGCAAGTGAGAAAAGATCATGTCATCACACGTTGTGAATGGAGCTTTTCTACAAGAGGGAACTTCTGCCACACGACCTCCTTACTTCAATGGTAAGCACTATGGTCATTGGAAGATTCGTATGGAAATATACATCAAATCGGTTGACTTTAAGGTCTGGCGTGTCATCAAGAAGGGTCCCTTTGACATTCCCACCATCAAAACTACAAAGAAATAAGGAGATCCTCAAAACGTTCCTACTGATGTTGATATGGACGATTATACTGACGAACAACGGGAGATTATCCAACTCAACTACAAGGCTGTTCATATTCTTTACAATGCTATCAGTGGTGAAGAATATGAAAAAATATCTAGTTGTGAAACGGCTAAAGAAATATGGGATAAACTGGAAGTTCTATGTTCTAAACAATGGTAAAGCCTCAACAAGTAAACATCTATGTCTTGCATCTATTACTAATGACCCCTGGACATGGCATAGAAAGTTAGGTCATGCTAGTATGTCTTTGATCGAGAAACTATCTAAACAGGAACTAGTCATTGGATTACCTAAGCTTAACTTCTCTAAAGATCATATCTGCGATGCATGTCAGCTAGGTAAGCAAACTAGAACTTCTTTTAAAGGAAAGGACATTGTCTCTACATCCAACCCCTTTGAACTACTACATATGGACCTATTTGGTCCAACTAGAACTGCTAGTATAAGAGGCAAAAGATATGCATTTGTAATTGTTGATGATTACTCTCACTTTACTTGGGTTATGTTTCTATCTCATAAAGATGATGCTTTTAAAAGTTTTGAAGTTTTCTGCAAGAAAATTCAAAGAGAGAAAGGTTACTACATCTCCACCATCAGAAGTGATCATGGAGGGGAATTCGAAAGCAAAATCTTTGAAGAGTACTGCAATTCTCATGGATTCACTCACAACTTCTATTCCCCTTGAACTCCTCAGCAAAATGGTGTTGTAGAAAGAAAGAATCGCACTCTTCAAGACATGGCCAGGACCATGTTAGTTGAACACTCTCTTCCGAATCATTTTTGGGCTGAAGCTGTAAGTACTGCTTGTCATATTTTGAATAGGTGTCTTATTCGCCCTATCCTTTATAAAACCCCCTATGAACTTTGGAAAGTGATGAAGGTATTTTCCTTGGATACTCTACCACCAGTAGATCTTATAGAGTGTTTAATAAAAGGACATTATCTGTTGAAGAATCCATGCATGTTGTGTTTGATGATTCCTTGACCCATGTCGAGAAAGGTAATGATGCAGATGACGACGAAGTCGAGCCAACTCTATCAATACCCTCAGAAACTACAGTCACTACCGTTGAGCCCCCTAGTCCTCAAATTCAGAGTATTGAGAAGTCAGATTCCGTTTCAGGACGGACTGAGTCAACTACACAGCTCAAAGAACTGGAAGTGGTAGTACCCAATGAATGGAGGAGTGATCCCGACTATCCACAGAAATACATCATTGGAGATCCTCGAGAAGGTATGAAAACGAGAAACTCTCTTAAATCTAATCTGGCCTTCATCTCACAGATTGAACCAAAGAAGATAAACGAAGCTCTTCAAGATGAATCTTGGGTCCTTGCCATGAAAGAGGAGTTCGATCAATTTGAGAAAAATCAGGTATGGAAGCTTGTTCCTAAACCCAAAGGAAAATCAGTTATCGGCACAAAGTGGGTGTTCAGAAACAAGCTCAACGAAGAAGATAAGGTGGTAAGAAACAAGGCTCGTCTAGTAGCTCAAGGCTACTCTCAAACGGAGGGAGTCGACTACGACGAGACATTTGCTCATGTTGCTAGACTTGAATCTATTCGCATGCTTTTGGCTTTCGCCTCTTTCAAACGATTTAAACTTTTTCAAATGGATGTTAAAAGTGCTTTCCTAAATGGATTTATTAAAGAAGAAGTTTTTATCAAGCAACCCCCGGGTTTTGAAAACTCTAAATTCCCTCATCATGTTTTCAAACTTTCCAAAGCCCTTTACGGTCTTAAACAAGCCCCTCGTGCTTGGTATGAAAGACTTAGCTCCTTTTTATTATCCCATGGCTTTTATAGAGGAAAAAGTGACAAGACTTTATTTATTCAGAAAACCTCCTCTGACATTCTTATTATACAAATTTACGTCGATGACATCATTTTTGGTAGCACTAATCCAGAATTATGCAAGAATTTTGAAGTGCTAATGCAGGGAGAGTTTGAAATGAGTTTGATGGGTGAACTCACGTTCTTCCTCGGACTTCAGATCAAACAATACGACAATGGCATCTTTATTTGTCAATCTAAATATAGCAAAGAACTTATTGTTAAGTTTGGTATGAATGACGCCAACCCTGCTAAAACACCCATGAGCCCTGCTACCCATTTGGTAAGTGACTCAAAAGGTACAAGTATCAATGCTTCTCTCTATCGAGGTATGATTGGATCATTACTTTACATAACTGCTAGTCGACCAGATATTATGCTTTCTGTGTGTAAATGTGCTCGCTTTCAGTCAGCTCATAAAGTATCCCATCTTACTGCAGTCAAAAGAATCCTTCGATATCTTGTTGGTACAGTTAACTATGGTCTATGGTACCCTTGCACCAACTTCTTTGATCTTATTGGCTTTTCAGACGCTGACTATGCAGGTGATAGGATTGATAGAAAAAGCACCAGTGATGCAAGCTTCTTTCTTGGGAAATCCCTTGTTTCATGGCACAGCAAGAAACAGGATTGCACTGCTCTTTCTACAACTGAATCTGAATATGTCGCACTAGGACATTGTTGCACTCAACTTCTTTGGATGGACAAACAACTCTCTGACAATGATTTATTTTTTAAACCTATTCCCATGCTATGTGATAACACTAGTGCTATTGAATTATCCTACAATCCTGTTGATCATCCTAGAACTAAGCATATTGATATTCATTATCATTTTATTAGGGATCATTTTCAGGATGGTGACGTTGATATTGCCTTTGTGAGCACCGATTTTCAATTGGCTGACATCTTTACAAACCTCTTTTAGAAGAACGGTTTTGTGCTCTACGTGACTTGCTTGGGATTTTACCTGATCCTTCTTAATTTACCTTACTCTCCAGCAATTAAACCCGTTTTTGTTTTAATTATAATTAAAGACTTTCCGGTTTTTATGCCTATTTTACTCTGTCATTATTACTTTTTACCTTTTCGTATGTCATTATTACTCTTTTTAGTTGAAAAGCTGTCAGGCGGCGTGGGAAGCGAGTTCCAAGGGTCTGCACCCTGTCCTTTCACTTCCATCAGACCATCACGTCTTTTCGTTTCATCTACCACACACGATACCACTTCTGTTCTCACTCTGTTTCTTTTTAACTTCCCCATTCTCAAATCCTTTCATATCTCCACCTCTCCTCAACCCTTCTACATTAAAATGGTTAGGAAAACCTCCTTCTCTGCTCGTTGGAGCGAATACACCAAATCAAAATTACCCACCACCTCTACCACTCCGGTACCGGTAGACTCTGACCACTCCGAAAACACCATGTCAAATTACCAAAGTCCTGACAAAAACCCTAACCCTTCCAAGAAAATCGGCAAACGACCCATGCAATCTCCTGATGAAGAATGTGTTAAAAGGCCCAAGAAGGAATTCTCCCTTGCTGATTTGGATGAGACTCTGGATTTTTGGGATGCCTTTGCGAGTGAAAAGCTTGTCGCTATTAAGGAGAAACCCCTGGCTCATGGCAGACTTGTGGACTTGGAGTCTATGGATTCTCTCAATTGCTCTCTGAATCCGTGGTTTGACGCTCAAGACTGGTCAAATTTTTTCTCCACTGAACCCATTGACATTCCCGAGGATTTGGTAAGACTCTTTTATGCTAATCTCCGTCCCTGCTCCTCTGGTGGTTTTGAGACAATGGTGTTGAACACTCGCATTGTTATCACCAAGGCTATTCTGTGCCGTATTCTGGGCTGTAAGTCTTCTAGTTACTCTGACTTCTTTAAAATCTCTTGGCCTGCTGATTTTGAGGTCTCCTTTGACCAAGCCAAGACCTTTTTATCTGATAAGTCTGATATTCCTGAAGGGCAACTAGGCTCTCTAGACCTCTCCTTTGAAATGCGTGTGTTAGCCCATATTGTTGGTACTACTCTGCTTCCTCATATTGGCTCTCTCAGTTCCCTCTCCCAACATGACACCTTGATTGTTTATTGCTTAGTTCCTAAAAAGAAACTTGATTTGGCTGCCTGGATCATTGAATATATGCTTGAAAGTATTGCTGAATGTGCCTCACTTCCGTATGGTATTCTCATCACTCGTATCTTGCACTTTTATAGAGTCGATAACTCTGCTTGGAAAACCTGCTCTTTAACTGCTTGCTATAACTCTCGCACCTTTGCTTCCATGGGGTATGTTCGCCTTCACGGCTCTTAGGTTCGCAAGGAAACAAAGTCCCCTAAGCCGGCTGATGATATTGTTGGTCCTTCCAAGACATCTGTTCCGGCTGAAACTGAGCCTGCTGGTGACACGACCCGGAATCCGGCTAGGCCGTGCGGGGACCCGACATCCTCCCCTAGACCCGTCGGGTGAACCCTTACCAATTCAATTAGGAAAATAAATATAATCCAATTCATAAATAAAAACCAGACTTAGAAAGAGCACAGACATACTGATACCTCTAAGCTGTATAAAAGAAATTACAGCTGACTACCCAACATACTAGGTTTAGGGCTATCCAGATTAGACATCTAAGAGTACAAAAGAAGACAGATACCTCCTGAAGGGAGCAAAATGCAACTGAAATAATAACCAATATACTGGTGGCCATCCGGAATAAAAGCTGGCTCACCCTGACAGCTGAATTCGTCTTCGCTCCTTCACAACGTGGCGAACTCAATCCTGGAGCGAACCTGCCGAAACGAAATAGATAGACAAGAAACAAAAAACAACAAGGGTGAGTCAAAAGGACTCAATAAGTGGGGTAGACTAGCCACCTCAAAGAATAGGATAGCTAGCCCGGGAGAAGAAAAACAGATAAACTAAATCCATCTTATTTGAACTATAAACAGGCAAAGCCAAATAATACTGAAAACACGTATGGAATCATAAACAGCCAGGGACATAATGTAGACAGAACATATAGATATCATGAACATGTCGACAATCAAAAATACATCCTGTTGCGGTGTGCAACCCGATCCATATATTCATACTGTTGCGGCGTGCAACCCGATCCGTATATTTATACTGTTGCGGCGTGCAACCCGATCCGTATATTTATACTGTTGCGGCGTGCAACCCGATCCGATCCATGTATTTATATTGTCACGACGTGCAACCCGGGATACGAGCCAGAAATATATAGGCAAAATGAGATACGGTATACATACCGCATATATAAAACACAACACGATAGACACACAATAGTCAGCACGCGGTGCAATGAAATGGGATGAATGCAGTATGATGCAATGGTGTCACATGTGCCAAATAGATGGAGCGGAATCCTCCTGCTCCGGGGGCGGAATCCTCCTACCCTCAATATGATGCAATGGAGCGGAATCCTCCTGCTTTGAGGGCGGAATCCTCCTACCCTCAATATGATGCAATGGAGCGGAATCCTCCTGCTCCGAGGGCGGAATCCTCTTACCCTCAATATGATGCAATGGAGCGGAATCCTCCTGCTCCGAGGGCGGAATCCTCCTACCCTCAATATGATGCAATGTGCATACAAATGCAACATGATGCAATAATAACCCTTCACCCGCGCGGGACTCTCATCGACAGCTGGAAAGTATATACCAACTCACAACCAAAGTACAATACTCAGATTCTCAATGTAATACCAATAACAGGACATAATATATAATATAGAATATAAATCCAAAGCTAAGGCGTAATGAGTACGCCTATCGGCAGCTACGCACGTAAGGAACACGTGGTAGAAAATCCACGAGGTCAAGTGCCTCCAAAGAAATGGATATAAATACTTACCGTATTCAAAAGCTAGCCCTGTTACTCAACAACTGCTTTTTCCTTTGGTTCCATTGCGAAACGATCCCACTGTGTTCAATAAGCAGAAAAATATATCAAATTAGGCTAAAGGCTTCATTCCTCACATCTTAGGGCAATCCAGGTAGGAACCTGATACCCTATTCGCATACGCAATACGCAGGCCAGGCCTATATACAGGGTTCAAAGCCACATAACCAAACCCCAAATAAATTACATCTATATGCTGCCCATAACTCACTGGGTACGAATATATAATCAATTTCGTTATCGGGGTCCATTTGACCCTTTAAACTATTAATCGAACTTATTAGGACGATGTCTAATATCTCAATTTTCACCATCAAAATATATTTAAATACACGTAATAAACTCAAATAATATATTAGGATCATTACCTGAATGTTTTGGGGTAAAAATTCTATTTTTTCCCGGTCTCTTTTCTCATTTTCTGGCATTTTTCATCCTCCCCGTCATTTTATTCTCTCTGCGTCTGAATCGTTTTTTCCTTTTGCTGCTTCTGCTATGACTTAGCATATATGCTAAGCCACCGCCAAACTTTAATCCATTTCGTCCTTTTTCTCTCTTCTTTTTTGTTTTCTTTTATTATATATTTTTTTCTTAACGAAAATTAAAATAGTACCCTACAATATTCGAAATAATTCCAGCTTTTGCATACAAGTTATACAAAATATATGTAACATACTCGCGAAGGCGGATCTCAAATCAGACTCCCGAAACTCAAGATGCGAATTTAAATGAAAAGAAGTCAAATTATTTAACTTTCGGCATTTTAGCGGAAACTAGCCGAACAACATCGAAATTTACTTTCGAAAGTTTACAAAAATCAAAAATAATCATACGAACCTAACGGCGCTTTCGGATTTCGAATTGGAGCTCATTCGGCAAAACCGAGCTCGAAAATCTCTTTTTATTATTTATCGCCAATAAAAACTGAAACCTTCTTCCTATGCCTACCAAACGAGGTCTGATTTAGCTCAAATTTTACATACAGGTTCTAATAGACATTACGAATATTTTAAAATTATCGGCACGCCAATCGGAGTCCTAACTTCCGAAACGACTGACCGAGGTCGTTTCATTCTCCTCCACTTAAACTCTCGTTCGTCCTCGAACGAGCCTAAGTCTAAAGCAATATTCACGCAGATAACAAGAGGACTTGCACGACCTTCATGAGCTACTCCACGGGCATTATTTCCTGATTACAGAATCAGAGATATAACACACATATTGAACTCTTGGATAAAAACATAGCTGGATAATATCAGAACGCCATTGCCCAGCTTATTCTAACTATACTGATTCTTCCTCGATCACGAGAGGAGAGTTCTACATTTTTGAAATAAAGATACACGAAACTTTGAATGGGTTAACATGATTCAGCCGATAATTACCTCTTCGATATACCTTTTGATATAGAACAGGTAGATGGAACTAAGAATTAGCTTACGCTTCAGCAACGCCTTAGAGATTTGATATTATGATTCGGTATCAATTGGAGGAAGACTCCTCCACTTAAAGCATAAACTCATACAACTAATTTGAATAGAAATAGCCATCCTCGCACAACCTGCTGGATTAAAGAAGACCTAGCTAAAAGCTGAACATAGGCAGACCTAAACTACCAAACTACCCTTTCGAGTTGCCAACTAGCTGCAACTCTCGAGTTCACAACTCCATACCTTTGCCGTAAACACCACCGCCCAATGGATGGTACTTCTATGTAAAAATTTCGGCAGAGTTTCCCCTGAAACTGGATGATCCGCAAAAATAGAACCAGCACTATACTATACATGGGAATGGATACCCGGATAAACAGATAAAATAAACATGTTAAACGGATAACAAGATGAGACAACCGGACCAAAACAATAATATGCTTCCAAAACAATAATATGCTTACCCGGCCACAATAACACGTACTCTGGCTCTACACAGAGAACGTCACAAGCGGCTACCAATCGCCCAAGCTCACTAGTGCCGGACGAAGAAGAAATAGAAATGGATCGAGGATAGAAATAATTAGAGCTTCAAGAAGTTCATCTTCTTATTTGCTTGGCTACCAAAGCTAGACTACTTCCGAGTCAGGCGAGCCAAAGAATCGCAATTGAAGAGATAGACATTAAATAAGCTTTTTGAAACAACATCCATGCCAATTTGACCTCCCAATAAGAAGGAAACTCTGACAATTTATCAGAATCCATTTTATAACCCAGACAAGCTCATAGGATAACATGACTTTACTAGCGTCTTGAACCGAGAGGAGATACGTAAATCGAGTATTACTTACCAGCCACTTTACACCGGAAGAAACGACGACACTTCCTGATGGGAACGAATAAGAATCCCATCATCCTACTAAAACTGATTTCCGAGGTACGGTAAACTGAATTGACATAATAACAGAAGGTGGCGTAACAAGATGCCAAGCAGGCAATAGCAATACTCACCGTCAAATCTCTCATATTTAGATCAGATAAACTAGTAGGGTTTTCATAAATGCCAGGAATAAATCGTATCAGAAACTCACCCCTCTACCGCAACCGATTCTTAATTACGACAATATCCAAGGAAACTGTCGAAACATGATAAGACACACCATTTCCAAATCGATCGGAAAAATAAATCTTACTCACAGATAAGGGAAGAAGAAATACACAGGTCTACTACATCAGATGCCTCAGCATCCTGCCAGACTAGCAGTTCATACAACTGCCTCTGCGGCTAAGCTGAGCCGCTACCCTGATAGTTATTTCCATAAGAACCACAACCACCATGCTCTCGAACTCCATTGGATAGTGGCATTTATCTGGCTGATTAAGATCTAAATGAAATCCTCTGCGACTATGCAGGTGCCTGAGGGTAAGAAGAAGGACGATTGTCTGCTTGCCGGAGTAAGGAAAAAACTCCTCAAAGGATAACCAGACTCATGACAATGATAAAACCCTTTTCGCTAAAAATGAAAACTGGACAGATTATTGATAGCTACAAAGAGAAGACTGAGTCTGATCTTGATGAGCTATTGGCGCACTCTAAGAATCACGTGACACAAGCTGAGATAACCTGGAATGTGACCTCCCAAAATAACTAGAACTCTTACCTCCAAATGAGGTACCATGGATGCCCACCAGGGCCGTGGGATCTCTTACTTTCCCGCTCTAACTCTTCCCGCTCTAACTTATGGTATGCCTCGAACCTTCGGGCAATATTAACAACAACATCAAATGAAATTCAGACCTCAATTTCTCGAGCCATCTGGGATTTCAAGGAAAAATAAAGGTCATCAATAAATCTTTGAATCTCTCGAAAGGCTCATGAACTAGTTCTAATGCATATCCAGCCATTCTATAGAATTCAATCTCATATTCTGAAACACCAACAGGCTAACCGACAGGCTACCTTGTCTAATCTACTAAACTGGCAACACTTTTCATCTCGCTCACTTCGAAAGGAACTTTTCCACGAATCTAAAAGAAAATTTGAAATAAGTTAGGTAATAAAAGAGTGGCCTACCAATTCAAGGCTAGACCCCTAAAAATTGAAAGCAGAATAATAAACATCATACTGCTCGATATAATCAAGAGCCTGAAGGATACGCTGGCATCCTTTTATTTTAAAAAAATCACGAGGTTTATCTGATGCATTGCTTAAGAATATCGGAAGGTTCAACCGCGTAAAATAATGCAACCTCTTTAGGCACTCGGACCGAACTGATACTTCAGCTAGCTAACCAGCCAGAACAACTAGAGGCACAACACATGCTGCCTCCGAAACATACTTTATTGCGGCAACATTAAGAACTGGAATATGAGCTCCCTGAGATCGAACGTCTCCGTTTGCGGCAACCTGATAGGCGGCCTAGTGAATAATAGGTTCTTGTGGTATCTGCATCGCCAAGATTCTCGTAAAGCATCGTAGAGAGCCAAGGGGACTACAAGGCGCTGCTCCCTTGCCCATCACGAGCTCCTACAGCTGGGACCTCCGTAACTAGATCGCCAGCACAATCAAAAACTCTCGAGGCTTCGACAGTGCTAACCCCAGGCTAGACTGCTTCGTCTTGAACTCCTTTCGTTTGCTGATTTGTCGCACGGGGGTTCACAATTACCACGAAGGAATTAATAAATTAATGAAAATACTTTTGAATCCTTGACCGACGCACGATTAGAAAAGAAGGAAGTGAAACTTCCTAAATGCCATCATAGCCTCTCGTAGATAAGTACGGACGTCTACGTACCCATCAGCGAGACTCTACTAGACACTGTCTTAGTCTGGATAGACTCTAAACCGGGCTCTGATACCAACTGACACGACCCGGAATCCGGCTAGGCCGTGCGGTCACCCGACATCCTCCCCTAGACCCGTCGGGCGAACCCTTACCAATTAAATTAGGAAAATAAATATAATCCAATTCATAAATAAAAACCAGACTTAGAAAGAGCACAGACATACTGATACCTCTAAGTTGTACAAAAGAAATTACAGCTGACTACCCAACATACTAGGTTTAGGGCTATCCAGACTAGACATCTAAGAGTACAAAAGAAGACAGATACCTCCTGAAGGGAGAAAAATGCAACTGAAAGAATAACCAATATACTGGTGGCCATCCGGAATAAAAGCTGGCTCACCCTGACAGCTGAATTCGTCTTCGCTCCTACACAACGTGGCGAACTCAATCCTAGAGCGAACCTGCCGAAACGAAATAGATAGACAAGAAACAAACAAAAACAAGGGTGAGTCAAAAGGACTCAATAAGTGGGGTAGACTAGCCACCTCAAAGAATAGGATAGCTAGCCAGGGAGAAGAAAAACAGATAAACTAAATCCATCTTATTTAAACTATAAACAGGCAAAGCCAAATAATACTGAAAACACGTATGGAATCATAAACAGCCAGGGACATAAGGTAGACAGAACATATAGATATCATGAACATGTCGACCATCAAATATACATCCTGTTGCGGTGTGCAACCCGATCCATATATTCATACTGTTACGGCGTGCAACCCGATCCGTATATTTATACTGTTGCGGCGTGCAACCCGATCCGTATATTTATACTGTTGCGGCGTGCAACCCGATCCGATCCATGTATTTATATTGTCACGACGTGCAACCCGGGATACGAGCCAGAAATATATAGGCAAACTGAGATACGGTATACATACCGCATACATAAAACACAACACGATAGACACACAATAGTCAGCACGCGGTGCAATGAAATGGGATGAATGCAGTATGATGCAATGGTGTCACATGTGCCAAATAGATGGAGCGGAATCCTCCTGCTCCGGGGGCGGAATCCTCCTACCCTCAATATGATGCAATGGAGCGGAATCCTTCTGCTCCGAGGGCGGAATCCTCCTACCCTCAATATGATGCAATGGAGCGGAATCCTCCTGCTCCGAGGGCGGAATCCTCCTACCCTCAATATGATGCAATGGAGCGGAATCCTCCTGCTCCGAGGGCGGAATCCTCCTACCCTCAATATGATGCAATGGAGCGGAATCCTCCTGCTCCGAGGGTGGAATCCTCCTACCCTCAATATGATGCAATGTGCATACGAATGCAACATGATGCAATAATAACCCTTCACCCACGCGGGACTCTCATCGACAACTGGAAAGTATATACCAACTCACAACAAAAGTACAATACTCAGATTCTCAATGTAATACCAATAACAGGACATAATATATAATATAGAATATAAATCCAAAGCTAAGGCGTAATGAGTACGCCTATCGGCAGCTACACACGTAAGGAACACGTGGTAGAAAATCCACGAGGCCAGGTGCCTCCAAAGAAATGGATATAAACACTTACCTCTTCCAAAAGTTAGCACAATTACTCAACAACCGCTTTATCCTTTTGTTCCATTGCCAAACGATCCCACTGTGTTCAATAAGCAGAAAAATATATCAAATTTGGCTAAAGGCTTCATTCCTCACATCTTAGGGCAATCCAGGTATCATACGCAATACGCAGGCCAGGCCTATATACAAGGTTCACAGCCACATAACCAAACCCCAAATAAATTACATCTATATGTTGCCCATAACTCACTGAGTACGAATATATAATCAATTTCGTTATCGAGGTCCATTTGACCCTTTAAACTATTAATTGAACTTATTAGGACGATGTCTAATATCTCAATTTTCACCGTCAAAATATATTTAAACACACGTAATAAACTCAAATAATATATTAGGATCATTACCTGAATGTTTTGGGGTAAAAATTCTACTTTTTCCCGGCCTCTTTTCTCATTTTCTGGCATTTTTCTTCCTCCCCGTCATTTTATTCTCTCTGCGTCTGAATCGTTTTTTCCTTTTGCTGCTTCTGCTATGACTTAGCATATATGCTAAGCCACCGCCAAACATTAATCCATTTCGTCCTTTTTCTCTTTTTTTTTTGTTTTCTTTTATTATATATTTTTTGCTTAACGAAAATTAAAATAGTACCCTACAATATTCGAAATAATTCCAACTTTTGCATACAAGTTATACAAAATATATGTAACATACTCGTGAAGGCGGATCTCAAATCAGACTCCCTAAACTCAAGATGCGAATTTAAATGAAAAGAAGTCAAATTATTTAACTTTCGGCATTTTAGCGGAAACTAGACGAACAACATCGAAATTCACTTTTGAAAGTTTACAAAAATCAAAAATAATCATACGAACTTAACGGCGCTTTCGGATTTCGAATCGGAGCTCATTTGGCAAAACCGAGCTCGAAAATCTCTTTTTAATATTTATCGCCAATAAAAACTGAAACCTTCTTCCGATGCCTACCAAACGAGGTCTGATTTAGCTCAAATTTTACATACAGGTTCTAATAGACATTTCGAATATTTTAAAATTATCGGTACGCCAATCAGAGTCCTAACTTCCGAAACGACTGACCGAGGTCGTTTCAGCTGGTAAGCTAAAGGACGCTATGGCTGACATCAATGACCTGTTACTTAGTCTGCACTGCAAGAGTGAGAAGGCCTCTGATGATATCGCTGAGCTCAAACTAGATGTGGGTAGGTTCTCTCTTAAACTAGACACTGTTGTGACTGACTCTGCTGCTGCTATAAGACAGGTGCATGCCCGCATTGATGCTGTTTCTACAGATGTTCAGGCCAGAATCACTGCCATGTCTACAGATGTTCAAACTAAGTTTGACAGGATGACTGATAATGTTGTGAACACACTTACTTATTTTCTTGCTCCTCGTTGACTTTAGCTCTCTGGGTCTGTAATATTTAGGATATCTTAGACCTGTTTTTTTTTTTTTTTTTTTTTGCTCCTTTTTGGGTGATGCCAAGGGGGAGAACAGATGGCTATGTCCATTCGCATCTATGTGAATATCGTATCATCATATCTTCATTATACAATGTGTAGGGTCACTCACTCAGGGGGAGTCAACTAACCTCCTTACCCTGGAGACCTCTACTTGTCTATGTAACAAGACTCTCACTCAGGGGGAGTCAACTATCAGGATTGGATAAAGCACCCACACAGGGGGAGTCAACTATCAGCATTGGACAGTCGACTAGAGCGATAAAGGGAAGTATCCTGGCACATACTCCTTTACTTTTTGTCATCACCAAAAAGGGGGAGATTGTTGAGTTAATTTAAAATATGTTTTGTTTATGACAAAAAGAATGCGATACCTAAAAAGTTCTATGTGCTTTCTGCTGGATAAGAGCCTAAAGTTATGGAAGTTGATTCTGAGGATCGTTGATTGATTTCGGGAGTCAGCTATGGAAAGTTTAGATTGATGGCCGCGCCTCTCGTCGGATGTGTTCCACAATGCTCTTGCCTTATTCTCTGGAGATATTTATATCCCTAAGAGAATCAAATCTTTTGGGTCAAATCTCTCTAATTTTGGAGTGTAGTTTCCAACACTTTTAACGGTTTGCTCATATAACTTATAGATTAAAAGATATGAGCGTCAGAAGTCAGACCAGAAAAAGGGACATAAGCGCAAAAGAGGGCTAGAAATGAAATATTTTTATTATAAAAGAGAAATTTCTCTCTCTCTCGAAATTTCCAGTAAAACCATGATATAAACAGAGATTTTTCAGTTTGAATCCATTTTTTTATGATTTTGAAGATAGAACATCAATTTTGACACGAAACGGAAGATGGATTGCGTCAAAACGCTCTACACGATTAGGGTAACATTATGCTACCTTCAATTTCGTCTATAGTTTGAGTTTTAGAATTACTTCATAGCTAAGTAAAGTATCTAAATTCTATTTTATAGCTTGTTTAAGCTTTAGAAGGTGTGGAATTCAAAGGAAACGAAGTTTAGAAGCTAGAAACATCAAAGGTATGTAAGGCTAAACCTTTCTTTTGGCAAGGCATGTATCTTTTAGATTTTGAAGCTTTTATTAGTTTTAAACTTAGTTTTTCTTGTGAGAAACTTGTATGGTACCAAGGAAACGTTGTATATACTTAATTTGGTACTAAAATCCAAGGTGAAAGACGTCAAAATTTGGAAAATTGTTTTGAACTTTGGACAGTTGTTAGTATATTGATCATAACTCCTTATACAAAATTGATATTAAGATGATTTAAGAATCTCCAGAATCCTAATACATATATCTACAACTTTCATGAAGACCATGAGGTCTATAACTTTTATCTGTACCCTCAAAACTATGATGCAATACAGGACGCTGGTACTGTCTAGAAATTCTTTACATCCGTGGAATTGTTACGCCACTCTCATCTTGTTATCCAGTTAATTTGTTTATGTTATCAGTTTATCCGGGTATCCATTCCCATGTATAGTATAGTGCTTGTTCTGTTTTTGCGTATCATCCAGTTTCAGTGGAAACTCTGCCGAAATTTTTATAAAAATCAAAGAGTTAGACAAATTCTAAATTTCAGGTTGTGTCTACAATTCCATCCAGAGTTTTCTTATCATTCCTTTGAGTCCATATTTATTGTCGCCACATGTGTTATGCCTCATACATGCTTATGCTTATATTGTGATCATGTTATGTGTGATTTGGAGTCCCCCATAGAGGCTGGACATTGGACACACAGTCCGGTCGCGTGTGATACTACCCGTCTGGGGGATACAGCCCCTCTGGTTCAGGCGGGAGTTGAAACACCTAGTGTGACCGGGTGTCATTCACACACTCTGACCAGAGAGACTAGATATTACTGGCTGGAGGGAATATAGCCCATAACACCCACCAGGTTTGTTATATATGCGTATATAGCCACAATATGCACTGCATGATTATACATGAGGCTAGTTCCGGTTTTCAGTACCTGATTTGGGGGGATACAGCCCATAACGCCAAACATGTACTAGTTCAGATGTTCAGTTACCTGATTTGGGGGGATATAGCCCATAACACCAGACAGGTACCAGTTCAGATAACAGTTCAGCTTTAGCTCGGTACCAGTTATCAGTTCTCATTTATCAGCCACCAGTTCTTAGCGTCAGTATCAGTTGACAGTTATCAGTTCTAAGTTATCAGCCACCAGTTCTTAGCGTCAGTATCAGTTGACAGTTATCAGTTCTCAGTTATCAACCACCAGTTCTTAGCGTCAGTATCAGTTGACAGTTATCAGTTCCAGTTTCTAGTAACCAGCTATCAGTCATATTACAGTTATTTATCAGTATAGTTCAGCCTAGTCTTCAGGTTCAGATTCAGCTAGACTTCAGCTTATATTCATATCATGTTTACTACGTTCTTCAGATTTCCAGCTATACTGCTATGCTCCAGCTCATGTTTACATATTTATATTCCAGCCTACAGTTTCATTCAGCTATGACATATTATATGCTCATGCCTTACATACTTGGTACATATCGTACTCACGCCCTTTTCTGGGGCGCTGCGTTTCATGCCGCGCAGGTGCAGATAGATCAATGCTTGGACCATGTTAGTAGGCCATCTATCAGCTACTGGAGTCACTCCGCTTACTCCCGGAGTTACTTATCTTTTGGTATGTGTACAGTCAGCCAGCTTGGGTATGGCGGGGCCTTATCTCGTCCTTTGTATATTGAGTTCATCACTCTTAGAGGCCTGTAGATATGTCCCTGTGTGGTGCAGTCAGTATGTTATGTATGTCAGCTTATGTTAGCCTTGTCAGCTATTTGCATTGCATACTCCTTATCAGCTAGGTTTATGCTTATTCTGTTTATCAGTTATAATGGTTAGCATATTATCAGTAGGATTAGTGATGATCGACACTTAGTGTTGGTAATCCGTCGCGGCCCTAAGTTGGGTCGTGACAAAAGTGGTATCAGAGCAGTTCAGTCCTAGGGTGTCTACAGGCCGTGTCTAGTAGAGTCTTGTTTAGGAGTATGTTGCGCGCCATACTTTTGAACAGGAGGCTATAAGGCACTTCAGGACAGTTGTCTTTCTTTCTTCTCTAGATCGTGCGATAGAGCCATGATTATAGAATTCAGCCCTCTAACAATAGTAATTTCAGCAAAGCGATGCCGCCAAAGAAACTAATAGCTGCCCAGAAGGGCAAGGTTATTGCCGGCCAGGGTATTAGTAGAGTGCCACCTAAGGTGGATGAGAGTGAGGAGTCCAGACCTGAGGCTCCATCCGAGGCCTCACAGATCCTATCAGTTCAGGGTGATATTAGAGGTACTGCAGCTACTATACCTCCACCTTCTTAGCCTGATAGTCAGGGGCAGGAAATGAGGGATGCCATCAGATTATCGACTAGTGTTGTAGTTGCTCAGACTAGACAACACAGTGCAGATGCCCAGGGAGATGTTGGATCCAGGATCAATGATTTTATCAGGCTAGAGCCTACAGTCTTTACCGGATCCCGTACAGGAGAAGACCCTCAGGATTTTCTATTGAGGATAGCTAGAGTGTTGAGGGTTATGCACGTGTTAGACACAGAGTTAGTAGAGCTGGCTGCATTCAGATTGCATAACCTAGCAGCAGGGTGATACCAGACATGGGAGCTATCTAGACGGCCTGATGCTACTCCCACGACGTGGAAGGAATTCTCAGATACCTTCCTTTATCAGTATATGCCTATAGAGACATAGGGAGCCCGTGCTAATCAGTTCCTGACCTTGAGATAGGGAAGTTTGAGTGTAGAAGAGTATAATTATTGCTTTAGTTCTTTAGCATGGTTTGCCCCTACGGTGGTAGTGAGTATGGAGGATAGAATTCACAGGTATATAGTGGGACTAGCTCCACACCTAGTGAACGAGCGTATGACAGTTGCTATGCAGTCATGTATGAACATAACATTCAGGCATTTGCTTTGTTACTTGAGGAGAGGAAGCAGAAATAGAGAGCCGATAGGGATAAAGTGCTAGACAAGAGGGGCAGATTTTCTGGTTCGTTTGGAGAGACGTCTGGAGCAGTAGATAGAAGAGTGTTAGACAACCACCAGCTAGTATACCTACATAGTCTCGTTGCTTTAGATCTGATAGACCTCCTCAGTCCAGATCTAGTCACACATCACTGACTTCAAGATTAAAGTGTCGTGGTACTTCTATACCGGCCAATCAGACATATCCCAGATGTTCGGATTGTGGTAGACGCCACTTGGGTCCATGTCAGTTAGGAGTTGATACTTGTTATATTTGTCGCGAGGCAGCTATTTCATGAAAGGTTGCCCGCCTAGGGGTGGCAGTTGTACAGCCCAGCCAGCTAGATCACCAGTTGCTTGCTCAGCATCAGCACGCCATCAGGGGCATGTTCTTCAGGATGGCACCTGTATAACATAAAGAATTTAAGGAGCAATTGAAGGATTTTTTAGATAAAGGCCTCATCAGACCCAGCATTTCCCCGTGGGGAGCCTCGATGCTATTTGTATATATAAAAAAAAAGATGGCTCTCTACGCATGTGCATAGATTACAGACAGCTGAATAAAGTCATTATTAAGAATAAATACTCTCTGCTCAGGATTGATGACTAGTTTGACAAGCTCCAGGGTGCCAAGTGCTTCTCGAATATAGATTTGCGATCAGGCTACCATCAGGTTAGAGTTAGAAAATCTGATATACCTAAGACTACATTCAGGACTAGGAATGGCCATTATGAGTTTTTAGTGATGTTGTTTGGACTCACTAATGCCTTTGCAGTATTTATGGATCTAATGGACAGCTTATGCAGGCCTTATTTAGATTTATTTGTGATTATATTTATTGATGATATTCTCATCTATTCAAAGTCTGAATCAGAGCATCCGGAGCACCTACGCACAGTATTGGGTACTCATCGGGACCAACAATTATATGCTAAGTTCTCAAAGTGTAAATTCTAGATAGATTCAGTGGCATTTCTTGGCCACATAGTTTCAGCAGAAAGAATTAAAATAGATGACCAGAAGATCTAGGCTGTGAAGAATTGGCCCATGCCTACGACACCAACTGAAGTACGTAGTTTTCTGGGTTTGGCAGGTTCTTACAGAAAGTTTATAGAGGGTTTTTCCTCCATTGCAGCTCCACTGAACAAATTGACAAAGAAATCAGCTAAATTTGAGTGGTCTGATTCTTGCGAGCACAGCTTCCAAGAACTAAAGAACAGGTTGATAACAGCTCCAGTATTTACACTTCCAGAGGGATCTGAGGGCTATGTCATTTACTGTGATGCTTCTCGAATTGGTCTTCGTTGTGTTTGATGCAGCATGGAAGAGTAATTGCTTATGCTTCTAGGCAGCTGAAAAAGCACGATCAGAACTACCTCATCCATGATCTTGAGCTTTCAGCAGTCATTCATGCATTGAAGATTTGGAGACATTATTTTTACGGTGTTCATGTTGATATTTATACGGATCACAAGAGCCTCCAGTACATATTTAAGCAAAAGGAGCTAACCCTATAATAGAGGCGGTGGCTAGAGTTGCTGAAGGACTATGACATGGACATTCTTTATCATCCGGGTAAAGCGAACATTGTTGCTGATTCCCTTAGTCGCAAGCCTATGGGTAGACTATCTTATTTACAACCAGAGAAAATAAAGTGAGCTCATACACTCTACCAGTTGGCCAGCATGGATGTCAGATTAATAGATTCAGAGGACGCAAGAGTTACAGTTCAGAACGCAACCACTACTTGCCTAGTGACATAAGTAAAGCAGCGCCAGTATGAGGATCCAGTTCTAGTTCAATACAGGCAGATAGCCAGAAGAAAACCAAAATTATTATATAGGTTACTAGTGACGGGGTTCTTATATATAAAGATAGACTTTGTGTTCCTGATGTTGCAGATTTATGTGGACAGATTATGACAGATGCACATTATTCCAGATACACTGTTCATCCTAATTCGACTAAGATTTACTATGATCTTAAGCAGATTTATTGTTGAGACGAAATGAAGCGTGACAAAGCAGAATTTGTGGCTCAGTGTGCTAACTGCCAGCAGGTTAAAGTCGAGCATAAAAAAAAAAACCTAGTGGCTTGTTATAGGAAGTCGAGATTCCATCATAGAAATGGGAAGCAGTGAATATGGACTTCATTACAGGCTTTCCCCGTATGCGGAGCAGATATGACTCTATTTGGGTTATAGTTGACAGGCTTACTAAATGAGCTCATTTCTTTCCTGTTAGAACTACATATACAGCAGAGGATTATGCCAGACTTTATATCAGAGAGATAGTGCGCCTACATGGTATTCCAGTATTTATTATTTCAGACGGGGGCGCACCAGTTTACAGCTAATTTCTATAGATCGTTCCAGACAGGTTTAGGGACACAGGTGTATCTGAGTACAGTATTTCATCCATAGACAGACAGACAGGCTGAGCGGACCATTCAGACATTAGAAAATATGCTTAGAGCTTACGTGTTAGATTTTAGAAGAAGCTGGAATGGTCACCTACTGTTGATAGAGTTTGCATATAATAATAGCTATCATTCTAGCATACAGATGGTGCCATATGAAGCTTTGTATGGGCACAAATGCAGGTTTTCTATATGATGGTTCAACGTTGGCGAGTCTCAATTGATAGGTCCAGACTTAATCCAACAAGTAATTGATAAAGTCAAGTTGATCAGGGAAATATTATTAGCAGTGCAGAGCAGACAGAAGTCCTATGCAGATAATCGACATTGAGATTTAGAATTTCATATTGGCGATTAGGTATTCTTGAAAGTATCACCAATGAAAGGCGTTATGAGATTTGGAAAGAAGGGAAAGCTTAGCCCTAGATTTATTAGTCCATATCAGATTATCAGGCGAGTTGGGCGTGTAGCCTACGAGTTAGACCTTCAAGCAGACCTTCAGGAGGTACATCCAGTATTCCATGTTTCCATGCTCAAAAAAATGTGTCAGAGATCCTTCTAGAGTTGTACCAGTAGAGGATGTACAGATTACAGAACAGTTGACTAATAAGGAGGTGCCAGTTGCAATTTAAAGTGGCAGATTCATCGAGTAAGGACGAAAGACATTCCTGTAGTTAAGATGCTATATCAAAGCAATAATATAGAAGAAATAACTTGGGAAGCTGAAAATGACATGAGGGCCAAATATACACATCTCTTCATTACTTCGAGTATGTAACAGATCGTTGCTTAATGCTTCTACATACTTCATTTAACATTCGAGGACGAATGTTCCTAACGGGGGGAATATTGTTACACCCCGTACGTCTAAATTGACGTATATCATTATAATATCATGTTAAGAATGATTTAAGTGAGTTTAAAGTAATAATATGACCATATATGATGTTTATATGTTGAATATAAAGTTTGGGAAAAATCAGATTTAAGTTGCGGAAAAACCGACTAAGGAATTGCCTTGTAACGGAGCTTTTTCAGCAATTAATTTCATGTGTTATATGAAGTCTTTTGGGGACATATCATATACCAAATTGAAGGTCTTGGAGTGTAGTTTCCAACACTTTTAACGGTTTGCTCATATAACTTATAGATAAAAAGATATGAGCGTCAGAAGTCAGACCAGAAAAAGGGACATAAGCGCAAAAGGGGGCTAGAAATGAAATATTTTTATTATAAAAGAGAAATTTCTCTCTCTCTCTAGACATTTCCAGTAAAACCATGATATAAACAGAGCTTTTTCAGTTTGAATCCATTTTTTTATGATTTTGAAGATAGAACATCAATTTTGACACGAAACGGAAGATGGATTGCGTCAAAACGCTCTACGCGATTAGGGTAACATTATGCTACCTTCAATTTCGTCTATAGTTTGAGTTTTAGAATTACTTCATAGCTAAGTAAAGTATCTAAATTCTATTTTATAGCTTATTTAAGCTTTAGAAGGTGTGGAATTCAAAGGAAACGAAGTTTAGAAGCTAGAAACATCAAAGGTATGTAAGGCTAAACCTTTCTTTTGGCAAGGCATGTATCTTTTAGATTTTGAAGCTTTTATTAGTTTTAAACTTAGTTTTTCTTGTGAGAAACTTGTATGGTACCAGGGAAACCTTGTATATACTTAATTTGGTACTAAAATCCAAGGTGAAAGACGTCCAAATCAGAAAGACAAAACGTTTCAAAATTTGGAAAATTGTTTTGAACTTTGGATAGTTGTTAGTATATTGATCATAACTCCTTATACAAAATTGATATTAAGATGATTTAAGAATCTCCAGAATCCTAATACATATATCTACAACTTTCATGAAGACCATGAGGTCTATAACTTTTATCTGTACCCTCAAAACTATGATGCAATACAGGACGCTGGTACTGTCTAGAAATTCTTTACATCCGTGGAATTGTTACGCCACTCTCATCTTGTTATCCAGTTAATTTGTTTATGTTATCAGTTTATCCGGGTATCCATTCCCATGTATAGTATAGTGCTTGTTCTGTTTTTGCGTATCATCCAGTTTCAGTGGAAACTCTGCCGAAATTTTTATAAAAATCAAAGAGTTAGACAAATTCTAAATTTCAGGTTGTGTCTACAATTCCATCCAGAGTTTTCTTATCATTCCTTTGAGTCCATATTTATTGTCGCCACATGTGTTATGCCTCATACATGCTTATGCTTATATTGTGATCATGTTATGTGTGATTTGGAGTCCCCCATAGAGGCTGGACATTGGACACACAGTCCGGTCGCATGTGATACTACCCGTCTGGGGGATACAGCCCCTCTGGTTCAGGCGGGAGTTGAAACACCTAGTGTGACCGGGTGTCATTCACACACTCTGACAAGAGAGACTAGATATTACTGGCTGGGGGGGATATAGCCCATAACACCCACCAGGTTTGTTATATATGCGTCTATAGCCACAATATGCACTGCATGATTATACATGAGGCTAGTTCCGGTTTTCAGTACCTGATTTGGGGGGACACAGCCCATAACGCCAAACAGGTACTAGTTCAGATGTTCAGTTACATGATTTGGGGGGATATAGCCCATAACACCAGACAGGTACCAGTTCAGATAACAGTTCAGCTTTAGCTCGGTACCACTTATCAGTTCTCAGTTATCAGCCACCAGTTCTTAGCGTCAGTATCAGTTGACAGTTATCAGTTCTCAGTTATCAGCCACCAGTTCTTAGCGTTAGTATCAGTTGACAGTTATCAGTTATCAGTTATCAGCCACCAGTTCTTAGCGTCAGTATCAGTTGACAGTTATCAGTTCCAGTTTCTAGTAACCAGCTATCGGTCATATTACAGTTATTTATCAGTATAGTTTAGCTCAGTCTTCAGGTTCAGATTCAGCTAGACTTCAGCTTATCTTCATATCATGTTTACTACGTTCTTCAGATTTCCAGCTATACTGCTATGCTCCAGCTCATGTTTACATATTTATATTCCAGCCTACAGTTTCATTCAGCTATGACATATTGTATGCTCATGCCTTACATACTTGGTACATATCGTACTCACGCCCTTTTCTGGGGCGCTGCGTTTCATGCCGCGCAGGTGCAGATAGATCAATGCTTGGACCATGTTAGTAGGCCATCTATCAGCTACTGGAGTCACTCCGCTTACTCCCGGAGTTACTTATCTTTTGGTATGTGTACAGTCAGCCAGCTTGGGTATGGCGGGGCCTTATCTCGTCCTTTGTATATTCAGTTCATCACTCTTAGAGGCCTGTAGATATGTCCCTGTGTGGTGCAGTCAGTATGTTATGTATGTCAGCTTATGTTAGCCTTGTCAGCTATTTGCATTGCATACTCCTTATCAGCTAGGTTTATGCTTATTCTGTATATCAGTTATAATGGTTAGCATATTATCAGTAGGATTAGTGATGATCGACACTTAGTGTTGGTAATCCGTCGCGGCCCTAAGTTGGGTCGTGACAAGATTTGCCTCTTTTCCCTTAACGGTCATCGTTGCTGGGACTCTATTTATTCAAGCCTCTCTGGAGATCTTCCTTACGCTTCTGATTACTATCTACTATCTCTAAGTCTTTTACTTACAAGAACTGTATTCCTAAGTGTCTACGAGTGTTTCACAGAAAAGATAGAGAGATCGTGTAGTGAGGTAATAGTTGTGTCACTGAAGTTGGTCTGATCATCTATAAATCAGACACTGTCGTTCGTGGTGAGCGAAGGATTAAAACCACCTGTGAGAAGACGTTTGTGGTTAACGATAAACCATACTTTTATTGTGTTTACCAAAGAGCTTGAAGAGAGATCACTCCCTTGTGACCCAAGGGGACTGAACTAGGAACTAATTGGTTCTGAACCAGTATAAAAACTCTGTGTCGTTCCTTGTTTATTTACAGCCTTTCATTCTGCATTAATTATTATTTATATTCCTAAGTCAACTAATAACTTGAGCAGTCGACTAAAATTAGTAGTTAAAACAATTCACTCCCCTCTTGTATTCATCAAGAACAACGTGACATCATCGGCTGTTTAAGTAGGACTTTCATGATTTTGGTAAAGCTAATACTATTAATTCTAGGTAATTAAGACATAAAATTCCACGTTGCAACCTGAGCTTCCTTCTTTTTAATGCTAGCTAGTGTGGAAGAGATTGCATCATTTTATTGGTTTAACTCTAATCTCCTTTCTATAAAATTTCAAAGAAACAACCAAAACAACAAATTGCACCTAACTCCAAAATTTCAACAAAACATGCTCGAGTCCTTCCCTTCTCAAACCAAATCATCTCAACAAGTTACAGAACATACAAAAGTAAATACTCGAAATCCAAAATAGATCACAAGTGCTAATGTTATACTCTAACCACCTCCTATGGACACTAGAAAGGGAGGGGGAGGTGTAATAGTCCTCCGATTTTCGTCGAAGAACCAGATTCTTAACGTATAGAACCTTGTTCTTATCACACCTATTTTCACAAAAAACACAGCAACACACACAAACTACAAACTTAAAGAACACGGTGTTTTTACGTGGAAAACTCCTTGCTCAAGAGAGAAAAACCACGACCCACACTCTGGGATTTTATAATCAATAAACTAACACAAAGGGCAAGTTTTAAATTACAAAACTCTGTAGCCAAGGGGCTACACTCTAGATCCTAATCACTCAATAAAGCTAAACACTTGCTTTTACAAAGCAATCACTCAAGATTCATCTATTACAATTTGCTTCTAAATTAAGCATGCAGGTGAAACAGTTTAAGCACAATGACAACTCTGGTAAAGAACCTAGACAGAATATCTAAGTTGAGCTATTTTGCTCTTCAACAGTTATCCTTGCAGTTAAGTCACTTAGAAAGTTATTGGATCGCCTTTTCTCAACTCTCGTAGTGAATAACTAATTACGGCTGCCTCAATTACTAACTTCTATAAAGGCTTCGTAACCATAGTAGTATTCCCCTAGAAAACCTTGCAGATATTTCCAGTGAAGATTTCCTGCGAGCCTTTCCTTATTTAGCTCCAACTCTTATTCATACTTCATAGACACAACTATGACACAACTTTTTTTAGCTGACTAGGATGCTCAATAATTCACGCGCCACTATTCCTAGTTCTGCATAGATTTACATTCCATAATCTTTTCGATCAGTCGTGCCTTTCTTCATAAGGACCAGGTTCTCCTCCAGAACTACTAGGTCCTTCGTTTGTCATACTTCAAAATATCCAGCTCAACAAATTCCCCCTTTTTAATGATGACAAACAAATGTTGCTAAGGAACCTGTACAGACAAAAAAACCAAAGACATAGAAGCAAAAATACATTTGAAAAATTTAAAACAGATGAGTTAGGTCACAAACACCCAAACATTCCTTCTTCCCCCTTTTGGCATCATTGAAAAGATTCAAATCCTATAAGAACAAGTTAGTACAGTCCAGTCTAGGGCACAAGGCAATCAAGTCAACAAAATACACATGAATGAAAATAAGGGCCCAACGAGAACCAGATATATAATAAAAGGACCCAAATATCGAAAAAAAGAAATTTAAACCAATCATCCAGGGCGTGGCAAACACACAGCCCAATAAGTACAGAACCAAAAATCAATTGTCTTTAAAACATGCATCAAAGGAGGACATGAGGGTAGGGAAGGCAAAGGGTTTGAACAAGGACATAGAAGGAAATGGGCAGGACTCATTTCTTCATGTTGAAGTGCTTGACAAGTGCCTCAATATTTCTTGAATTTTTGTCCCTTTCTACTACCAACTCGGCCTCATGTTTGTGGCACTCAATCTTCAAGAGATCAATTTCTTGATCCTTCACCTGTACCTACCTTTTTAGTTCAACATTTTCTTCATCTACTTCCAACACATGCTGCTCCAATTCCATCACAGCTGTAATGGCTTCACCAGGTCCAAAATCTTCACTTTCCTCAGGCTGCTTTTGCTCAACGGGCATTGGCCTCTTTGATGTCCTCTTCTCCTTGAAGAAATCACAGTCCTTCAGCAAGTTTTGACCAAACATCTGATGTAGAGTTGGCTTCTTTCCTCCTTCCAAGGGCACCCCAAAATGCTTAAAGACCTGCTGCAAGATTTAGGAATGCACTAAGGAGTGTGGCTTTTGGTTAGTATCTTCATTCCTTTTTATATGTATGATAATCAGACCAGGCAGATTGATCTTTGTTCCTCTGTCTAGCAAATCCATGTATATTAAGTCAAGAGCACATGCCTCACTATTTCTCTCCCCTCTAGGTAGCAAGAATCTGTGGAAAAACTCAAAGAGCAACTGATGTATAGGTTACATCTCCTTCTTCTCAACCTTTCTTTCCTTTCTGAGTCTAGTTTTGCTTTAGAATTTCTTCACAACACTCAGAGGAGTAACACCATCAGTTCTCTTAGGCCATTTCAGCTTAATGTACCTAGCTCCTTCCTTCCAAACTCTGGCTCCACCCCTTTCACCATAGAGAACACCCTTCTTGCAGCTACTCTGCAATTTATGTAGAACTCTCTAATCTCTTCAGCATATAGGCATTTGTTCTCCTTTACAAAGAGGTTCGGCCAAACTTGATCTTCTACATTCCTCAACAAGGGCCTCATATAATGCTCTTCGAGGTCACTCAATATGCTCCCAGCATGTATTTGGTGCCTAGCAAAGATGGTTGCCCTGTCAACCTCTTCATCACCCTCTTTCTTTTTCTTCTTGGCTTCCACGTCACTATCAGTGTCAGAATCACTGGGTCAACATAATCCCCATCCTCATCACTTTCCCCCCTTTCTTCAACAATATTTTTCTTCTGCTCCTCTTCTACCACCTTTTTGCCTTGCTTTTTATCAAGCTTTGCAAGTTTTTCTACCTGTTGTTTCAGAGCAGACCTAGTAGCCACCCTCCTAGGCATTGCCTGCACAACAGGTTCCTTACCACCTTCATTTTCACCCTGAGAGGCTTCATCACTCTCTTCCGCCAGCCTACTTTGGGATACAGCTCTTCAACCTTTCACCACTCTCTTTTCTCTCATCGGCTTTGTTTAACTAACAAAAACTACTTCCTCTTCTTCCTCTTCTCCTATCATCTTCTCATCCTCCTCACCAAACTTTCTCTTCATATTTTTCTTTGGCTTTTCCACAACTTTCTCACTACTGCCATCATCAGCCTGAATTTTCTCTTCTTTGTTTTCCTCTGAATCACTCCAATCAAGTTCTGCATCCTCAGCTACAACAAGAACTGAGGAAGAACCGGGTTCTTGACTCAATTCCTTCGTAGCTTCATTAGAACTAGGTCCTTCACCCACTGTACCTTCTGTTGACAACCAATTTTGTCCCTCCTATTTTCAGAATCAACAGCTTTCGAATTTTACACACAATTGTATACGCTCTTGCCCTGTCCATTTCTTTCAAATTATCTTCTCATAATAGTTTGACAATCGAGACAACTTTCAAAAGCATTGTCTCAAATCATAGCCGTTTTTACAATTTTGCAATTACTTCTATTTGACAAAACTATCCAAAATTGTTTTGAATCTCAAACTTACAATTTTACACTTTTCATAGCCATCCTAACATTTTAAATTAATTTTCTAATTTTCCTATATTTTTTTAGATCCATTTTATTTACAATTTTTATACCTATCCTATGCCTAATATACACTAGATATACACTACATATGTGTATACATATGTATATGTGTGTATATATATATATATATATATATATATATATATATATATATATATATATATATATATATATATATGGATACAAAACACCTCATATTTTATACATATATATGTATATTAGCCACGTTTTACACACGTCACGCCTACATGCATCGATCTCGATCGTCCACGTAGACGATCTAACAGCAAGAAATACTCTTCCCTTTTAATTGCCAAACGACCCCTAAAACCCTTGGCTTACCCCCATTTCCCCCGCGTCTAGTTCTAGAACTGCTCTCTCTCTCCTCTCTCTTGGCGAAACGAATCACCACCCTTGTCGATCAATTTCCGGCCATTTTAGCCGAAGAAAATTGGGAAAAATGGCACTATGGCACTCTCCTCTTCAAGCACTACAAAACCTGTACACTTTTGTTGACGTTTGGACAAGGGTTGAATTCGACCTTGCATTGACAAAAATTCCAGTCGCCGGAAAAGTCTCCGGCCATGGTTAAATGGGTAGTCCTATTCTTTTCTTTATTCCTTGACTATTATATGACACTTCTATTTAATCTTAATTTGTGGTTCTATGTTTTAGCATGATTGATCGACTAGTGGATGTATGCTAATCAATTAGGAGAAATTTACTGATTGTATGTAGTTAATTCGTAAATTTAAACCAAAACCCAGTTATAAGAGGTTTGCATGACTGATTGGCTCATTGTTATGAGTTTGCTTTTATTGAATTCAACCCTAGCATTCATGATAATCTACATATAAGAGGTTTGGTCTTTTAGTTTGCCTGAACATATAACTAGCCGCGTGAAATTAAAGATAATGTAACTGAGCATGACCATAATATTCCTTTGTAACTGTTCTTGTTTATGATTACATGTTCGAATGTGATAAGGAAAGGCTGATAGGGCAAGTTGAAATTTAAGAGGTGATCTGATGGATGCTTTGATTAAAAATAAAGAAGGAAATTGGCATGATCATTGATATTTGTGTTTTGAAATCTGTCGAAGTTCAAACCTGTTTGTGGGTGGATTTGTGAACCTAGACTATGTTAAGTTTGAAGGGAGGGGTTTCAAATAAATTTAGGATTGATTTGCCTTAGAATTAGGGATTGATTACTCTATTTTTGGAAGATTGACTCAAATTTGTCCCCCTGTTATTCTTGGAAGACTGTATTTCTTACCTTATTAAGACTTACCCCTTGCTTTTCAAATCCTCACCCTTCACCTATATAAACTCCTCTCTTTTCAACTATAAAAACACAAGTTCTGGACATTAAAAAACCAGAAACATACACTGATACACTTAGAAGATTTTTGCATAGCATACAGCTCTCTTTTCTGCTTGTTTGCTCTCCTGGAGGGTTGTTGCTTACTGCCTGTGTGCTGATTGTTTTCTATCAATCTCACAGTGCCTAAAGGTATTCTTTTTCACTCATGATCACCCTGTTACATCTATGTATATGAATGTGTCTGGCATATTCTTATCCTGTCATTGTTGAGACTACTGGCGTACTCTATCTTGGTTTGATTCTGTGTGTCTTAAGTAACCCTGCAGTGCTGTTTAAAAGCCATGTCAGTATTGTTAAGATACAGTTAGAGGTGCAATGCTTTTCTTACCTCTGACTGCCTAATGCATCTGTGTGTGTTGTTTCGTTTGCATGACCTTTATTCTATCTCTGTTTTTTCCTAAACTATTGGTGTGCCTTGTTCTGTTATGGGAGTCCTGCACATTTGTTAAATCATGTCAACATTATAAAAGGTGCACTGACTGCACCTATTCAATAAAGTTCCTCGCAGATCTCCTTTTAATCCAGGCCTTCCCTTTCCCCATTCCCCTGCTAACTCAGTTTTGCTTGCAGTTTTTTGTGGCCTCATATAGCCTATACTACACTCCATTGCTTACAGGAGGACCCTGAGGGTTCAATAGGGTCCAGGTTTGGATCTCTTAAGCTGGTTCTGATTGGCTTTGAAATTAGAAACCTTTTGACTATTGAGAAGGCTTCCTGAAAATCTTTACACCTAAGGAGCATCAGAAGCATGATTAATTAGTGTCACTATTTAAAACCTCAAATAAAACAGGGGCTATATGTGTTATGCTTGCCTAGATTAGACTATTTCTGAAAACTAAACTTGCCCCTCTTTTGCATAAACGTTCAGCGCCCAAAAATGTTTTCAAAATAGTCCTTTATATGCATAAATCAATTTTGACCACTACTTATGCCCTTATACACTAATCTAATAGTGTATAGGGGTGTATAAAGTATTTGGGGTCGTTTATACGCTTTAAACTATATATTTTAAAGTATAACCATCACTTATTCATCTTTGCATGTTTTATACTTATAAGTATCTATACTTTATGTGCGACATCCCTTGTTTGCATTTATGTGCTTTCGTGAACTCATTTTCAAAAACAACCTCTTTGCCTATACATATTTCCAATATCCGACCCCTACACAAAAAAGACCATTAAGGTTAGGTATTGACAGTTAATGACGAGTCACACCGACCCTAAATGACCAACATTTCGTTTTAAAACAACATCTCTTTTGGTTTCTCACTAAATCTGAATTTTATTTACAAAAGCGAACCATTTATGCATATTGTTTAAGTATGAAATTGCGTAGCTAAACCAAAATTAAACATCCTTTGCATGTTGAAGTATGTTTACGATTAGGCGTTCGATATTAGAAGACGTAAATACGATTAGGGTTAAGTTTAGGCCGAACATGAAAGCTATTTTGAGTGTTCTAAAATAGCCTAGACATGTTATTCCTTTTAGTTTAAGTAATGAACTAAATCTCCCTAGTATGTCATAACGATATATACTTTCTATCCCAAAATTTAGACTCGGACGGTAACCACTTTTCGTGGGACTCGGGGAAGTGCCTAACACCTTCTTCCCCGAGTCATTTGGACTTCTTACCCGTATAGAATCTCTGGAATGGACTAGTTGACTTATTAAACTTGACCGTAGATGCTTAGGTGACCTAATACGCATTAAAAATTATATTAGGTGGCGACTCCAGCATTTAAACTCAAACGAGTTCACCTAGTCAAATCCGAAACCCGACTCGCCTCGAGTTGAGTCCAAAATCGGGTATGACAGAATGGCGACTTCGCTGGGGATACTCAAAGTCCTAAACACAACGAGTCTTTACTTTTGGGATTTATTCGATTATTATCTTGCTATTCATTATTATTATTACTACTAACTTGGTTTTTTTTGTTTTTCTTTTTACTTTATTTATTTATGTATTGAATTTAAATTTCAATATAACATCTTGCATATTTCACTCATACTACCCCATTCTTGGGAAAGGACACTTTACACACACACGTCGATTACGTGGATCCCGCGGTCGCTCCACCACCAAAACACCTTTTAAGAGGGACATTTTTGGAATATAGTTGGTCCGTGGTACAACCAACAATTTTAAATGATCCCACTCCTTGGTCGTCCACCTTTGGGAACCGTGTCTAGAATTACACCGCTCTTCTAATGTAATGAACATGCATCATGCCGTAGAAGGGGCTCCCCGTGAGCCGACTAATCTTCGAGTTGTCTAAACTTCCTAAATGGATTTTTAACCCCAAAGGGACGTTTGGACATGCTTATGTGTATTTGAGAGAAAAGAAAAAAAGAGAGTGAAAAGAAAGTGAGACGAGAATGAAAATGCATTTTGATTTTCCAATTATTCCCAAAGGGGAGGGGGTTTTTAACCCTTTATTTTCCTTCATTTTTTTAGGGTCACAATGAGTCAAAAATTTCATCATTTTGGAATGACTAACCTCCTTTGTTAACCAATTGGTGGAGTAATTTGTAACTGGGAGAGCAAACCGAAGTATGTCAACACTTGGGTCATCTGGTTTCACTATTAGAAATGGAACCATGTAGGGAGATGATTGAAGCGTCAGTGTTATTTTGGGACAAAAAATTGAACGTGTTTAGATTCGAAGATGTCGAATTTACATCTTTGTTGGAAGAAATAGGAGGGTTTGTGTCACACTCGGGGTTAGAAAAACACCGTGGCAAGGGGGCCGCATACTAGCACCTAGCGTCTCCACGGCTGAAGAGTTTCGCAAAAAGTTAGGGATGGTAGCGAGTGTGAATGTGGAATTTTTACAACAAAAGAAGATACCCTTTTCCTATTTCCACACTCGGTTTGGGTATTTGAGTGCGTTCGAAAAACATAAGAAAGAGTTCGACTCCTAAGGTGATTGGAGGAGAGCTAGACCATTTGCATTTGCCATTTGTTTCTTAGGATTAATGGTGTTCCCTGAGAGTTCAAGTCACGACATATGTTCGAGGCTTGTCATGATTGCTGATGCAGTATTCCACGAAATTGATGGTTATCGTTATACCATAGTTCCTATGATAGTAGCAGACATTTATCGGGCTTTGGGTAGTTGTAGGAGAGGAGAAAAATATTTTCAAGGGTGCAATCTTCTACTACAAGTATGGTTCAAGGAACATTTAATGAAACCAAGAGGCGTGCAAGCATTGTCCAAGCCGGCCGGTTACGACTACTTGATTGGGGAACAATATGGGGTTTCGAAACTCAAACAACCAAGCAGCACGGAGAAATGGGTAAGATTGTTTGAAAACATAACGGAGGACTCGATTCAATGGATGTTCACTTGGTTTCCTTCATCGGATTTCATCATTAGTTCTGAGAAGTCATCCTCTGTGATACTTATGGGGTTAAGAGGTCTCCAACATTACCAACCGATGAGAGTAATGAGGCAAGCATGGAGGAAGCAAATCATACCATTAATACCATTTCGATTACACTGAAGATGTTGTTCCAAGAGTCAAGAGCATTAGGAAATCCTGGGTAGGAAGACAAGTCATGGAAGAAGAATCGCTAGCGCCCGATAGATACAATGCTGGATGCGAACCAAACTACAAAAGCTGGTTACGCCCTAGTATAAAGGGAAATGTAGTAGTAGGGCCAAGTCGAGGGAATAACATAAGAGATCGTGAGGCGGAAGCTCAAATTAGATACCAGGAGTTCATGTTAAAAGCGGTCAAAATGGAAAAGGAGAACAAAGAAGAGATCAAGATATGGAAGAAACGTACATTAGAACTAGAGGAAAAGATAGAGGTGCTGGAGACAAAACTTGAGCAATGGAATTCGGAGTGCGCAGAGGTGGACATTCTACGTTTGGTAGTGGCTAAGGGATACTTAACCAAGGCCATGGAAGAAGTCAAGGAAATCACACGAAAAGCAAAGAGAGACAAGCTAGAGGAGGAGCGTGTTGCCTAATCAAAGTATCATTTTCATATCTTTTCCTTTTGTATTTTACTTTTCCAAAAAATTATTGTCATGTACTGATTTTCTGGGGAATTTATGAGAATAATTGGTCCACAAAATGCGTATTCATTCTCTTTTGCATAATGACAAACCTAGGAAGACTGTACGTCCTTGGCACATAATAGTCCATTAGTAAACCCATACCAAATGTCAAAAGGGGTTTTTAACCCGAAAAGTGATAAATTGCATCTCCGCATTGATTCGAACAAATGTTTGCACAAAACATTGATTGTCTGCTTAAACATGATAAAAACTATAAGGACGTTTTGGTCTTTACCTTTTCTTGTTTTGTTTTCAGACTATGGCTGCAAAGGGTACTCTCCAATTTGAGATCGTCTCCCGCCCTCCTCATTTGATTAGGCTCTGGTGGTAAGATTTGGCCATTGTCAGCAAAGCCCATGTTCAGATGTGTTAGGGGAGTTGGTAGCTCTCAAAGCCTACACCGCTATGCCCGGTTTAGTTGAAGCTGCTACACATTTTTGGGACTACAAAAGGGTTGTGTTTTATTTTAATGGTTTCGAGTTGGCACCAATGTTGGAAGAATTTGGAGGGTTAGCAGGGTTAGAGCTTGGACCTGAGACTATGATTTATCCCCAAGACGTGGAACCGAAGGAGTTTATTCAAACACATGTAATAAACTCAAATAATATATTAGGATCATTACCTGAATGTTTCAGAGTGAAAATTCTACTTTTCTCCAGCCCCTTTTCTCATTTTATGGCATTTTCCTATTTCGTTTCTAAGTTTATATGTTTCTGTACGTTTCTTCTCTTGTTTCTGTTCACTTGCATATATATAACACGCAACCTTATGATTTATACATAGGCTAAGGGGTAAATCCCCTTTAGCCACTGCCTAACTTTTTGTTGTTTTGTCTTTTCCCTTTTTTTTCTTTTTCTTTTAAAATTCGCTGCTACGGTAAAAAAACGGTACTCTACGATATTTAAAATAATTCCAACTTTTGCATACCAGTTATACAAAATATATATAGCATACTCGCAAAGGTGGATCTCAAATCGAACTCCCGAAACTCAATATGCAAATAAATAAAAAAAGATCAAATTATTTAACTTTCGCAATTTTAGCGGAAACTAGCCGAACAACATCGAAATTCACATTTGAAAGTTCATAAAAGTCAAAAATAATCATACGAACCTAACGGCGCTTTCAGATTTCAAATCGGAGCTCATTCGCTAAATCCGAGCTAAAAACTCTCTTTTTAATATTTATTGACAATAAAAACTGAAACATTCTTCGGATGCCTACCAAACGAGGTCTGATTTAGCTCAAATTTTACAGACAGGTCCTCATGGACATTATGAATATTTTAAAATTATTGGCACACCAATCAGAATTCTCACTTCCGAAACGACTAACCGAGGTCGTTTCATTCTCCTCCACTTAAACTCTCGTTCATCCTCGAACGACCCTAAGTCTAAAGAAAAATTCGCACAGATAACAAGAGAAATTTCACGACCTTCATAAACTATTCCACGGATATTATCTCATGATTACAGAATCAGAATTATGGGACGCACATCAACCCCTTGGATAAAACATAGCTGGATAATATCATAACGCCATTGCCCAGCTTATTCTGACTAAGCTGATCCTTCTTTGATCATGAGAGGAGAGTTCTATGTTTTCGAAACAAAGATACACGAAGCTCTGGATTAATTGAAATGATTCTGCCGGTGAATCACCTAATCGATATACTTTTCGATATAGAACAAGTCGATGAAACAAAGAATTAGCTTATGCTTCAGCAACGCCTTACAGATTTAATATTATGAGTCGGTACCAATTGGAGGAAGACTCCTCCACTTAGAGCATAAAATCATACAACTATTTGAATAGGAATACTCATCCCCGCACAATCTTCTGGATTAAGGAAGACTTAGCTAAAAAGAGAATGTGGCTCAGACCTGAGCAACCAAAGTACTCTCTCCAGTTGCCAAACAGCTGCAACTCTCGAGTTCACAACTCCATACATTTTCTATCACCGCCTGATGGATCAAGTCAAAGGTCAAATGACGCCTCTCATTACCCTTAGTAGCCTTGAAAAACAACAATGTGCTTACCCGGCCGCCTTGACACGCACTCTGGCTCAACACAGGGAACATCACAAGAGGCTACTGACCGCCTAAGCTCACCAGTGCCGAACAAAGAAGAGATGGCAATGGACTGAGGATAGAAATAACTAGAGCTTCAGGAAGCTCATCTTTTTATTTGCTTGGCTCCCAGAGCTACACTACACCCGAGACAGGATAACCAAATAATCGCAATTGAAGAGATAGACATTAAATAAGCTTTATGGAAAAACATCCATGTCAATTTAACCTCCCAATAAGAAGGAAACTCTGACAATTTGCCAGAAAACCCTTTTATAACCCAGATAAGCTCATGGGATAACATGACTGTACTAGCGTTTTGAACCAAGAGGAAATACGTAGATCGAATATTACTTACTAATCACTTTGGACCGGAAGAAATAATATCACTCTCTGATTGTGACGACGAAGAATCCCATCATCCTACTGACACTGAGTTCCAAAGAGAGGTAGACTGACTTGACATAATAATAGAAGGTGGCAAAAAATGATGCCAAGCAGACCATACCGACACTCTCTCCTAAATTTCTCATATTTAAACCAGATCAACTAGTAGGGTCTCACAAATTCCAGGAATAAATCATACCAGAAGCTCGCCCCTCTACCGCAACCAATTCTTAATAGAAATAATATCCAAAGAGGCCATGGAAATATTGTAAAATAAACGAAGTCCAGACCGATCAGAAGAATGAAATCTTACTCACATATAATGGAAGAAGAAATAGATGGATGTACTACATCAGATACCTCAACATCCTGCCAGACTGTAGTTCTTAGAACTGCTTTCTGCGGCTGAGCCGAGCCGCTACCCTGATAATTACTTCTAGAAGAACCACCACCACTACGCTCTCGACCTCTATCGAATGAGGGCATATCTCTGGTTGATTAAGATCTATATAAAATTCCCTGTGACTGTGCAGGTGCCTGATGACGAGAGAAAAGACGACTGCCAGCTTGCCGGAGTAAGGAAAAACTCCTCAAAGGATAACCAAACTCATGACAATGATAACACTCTTTTCGCTAAAAATGGAAACTGGACAGATTATTGATAGTTACAAAGAGAAAACTGACTCTAATCTTGACGAACTACCTGCGCACTTTGAGAATTGCGCTCTACAAGCTGAAATAACCTGGCAGGTGACCTCCCAAAATAATCAGAACTCTTACCTCCAAATGAGGTACCATGGTTGCCCACTAGGGTCACGGGATCTCTTGCTCTCCCGCTCTAACTCTTTCCCTCTAACTTACGGTATGCGTAATACCTTTGAGCAATATCAACAACGATATCAAATGAAGTCCCAACCTAAATTTTTCGAGCCATCTGGGATCTCAAAGAAGGAGAAAGGTCATCAATAAATCTTTGAATCTCTCGAAAGGCTAATGGACTAGTTCTAATGCCTATTCAGCCATTCTATAGAATTCAATCTCATATTTTGAAACACCAACAGGCTAACCGACAGGCTACCCTGTCCAATCCACTCAAACTGGCAACACTTTTCATCTCGCTCGCTACCTGAAAGGAACTTTTCCACGAATCTAGAAGAAAAATCGAACCAAGATAGCTAAAATGAGAGCGGCCCACCAATTCAAGGCTGGACCCCTAAAATTGGAAAGAAGAATAATCGACACCACACCGCTCGATATAATCAAGAGCCTGAAGGATATGCTGACATCATTTTATTTTTTTAAAAAAAACTTACCCCGGGATTATCTAATGCATTGCTTGGGAATATCGGGATGTTCAACCGCATAAAATAATGCAACCTCTTTGAGCGCTCGGACCCAATAATTACCTCAGTTACCTACCCCGCAAGAGCAACTGGAGGCACACCACATGCTGCCTCCGGAACATACTTTACTGCGGCAACATTAAGAACTGGAATAGGATCTCCCTAAGACCGAACATCTGCATCAGCGGCAACCTGATAAGCTGCCTAGAGAATAATAGGTTCTTACGGTATCTGCATCGCCAAGATTCTCATAAAAGCATCGTAGAGAGCCAAGGGAACAACAAGCCCCTACTCCCTTGCCCATCGCGAGCTCATACAACTGGGACCTCCATAACTAGATCGTCAGCACGATAAAAAAAACTCTCGGGGCTTCGTCAGTGCTAGCCCCTGGCTAGACTGCTTCGTCTTGAACTCATACTGTCTGCTGATTTGTCGCACTAGGGTACGCAATTACAATGTAGGAATTAACAAATTAACGAAAATACTTTTGAATCCTAGACCGACGCACGATCAGAAAAAAAGGTAGTGAAACTTCCTAAATACCATCATAGCCTCTCGTAGATAAGTACGGACGTCTACGTACCCATCACCGAGACTCTACTAGACACTGTCTTAGTCTGGATAGACTCTAAACCGGGCTCTGATACCAACTGACACGACCCGAAATCCGGTTAGGCTGTGCGGGCACCCGACATCCTCCCCTAGACCCGTCGGGCGAACCCTTACCAATTAAATTAGGAAAAAATATAATAATTCATAAATAATGACAAGACTTAAAAAAACACAGACATACTGATACCTCTAAGCTGTACAAAAGAAGACAAATACCTCCTGAAGGGAGCAAAATGTAACTGAAATAATAACCAATAAACTAGTGGTCATCCAGAATAAAAGTTGGCTCACCCTGACAGCTGAAGTCGTCTTCGCTCCTTCACAACGTGGCGAACTCAATCCTGGAGCGAACCTACCGAAACGAAATAGATAGACAAGAAAAAACAACAATCATGGGTGAGTCAAAAGGACTCAATAAGTGGGGCAGACTAGCAACCTCAAAGAATATGATAGCTAGCCCAGCAGAAAAGAATCAGATAAACCAAATTCCTCTTATTTAAATTATGAAAAGGCAGAGCCAGGTAATAACAAGAAACACGTATGGAATCATAAATTCCTTAACAACCAGGAACATAAGATCCATATATTCATCCTGTTGCGGCGTGCAACTGGATCGATATATTCATACTACCGCGGCGTGCAACCCGATCCATATATTTATACCGTTGTGGCGTGCAACCCGATCCATATATTTATAACGTTACAACGTGCAACCCAGAATACTAGCCAGAAATATATAGGCAAACTGAGATATGTCCACGACATAGTGTACATACCGCATACATAAAACACAACACAATACAGACAATAGTCAGTATGCGGTGCAATGAGATGGGATGGGATGAATGCGGTACAATGTGATGCAGTCATATATGCCTGATACCTATATCCGGCGCAGGACTCTCATCGTCTACCAGGAGATATATGCAAATATGATCCTTCACCGGCTCGGGACTCTCATCGATTACCGAGAAGTATATGCAATGATGACCCTTCACCAGCTCGGGACTCTAATCGATTACCGGAAAGTATATGCAATGATGGCCCTTCACCGGCTCGGGGCTCTCATCGATTACCGGGAAGTATATGCAATAATAACCCTTCACTGGTGCGGAACTCTCATTGCCAACCGGGAAGTATATGCAATAATGACCCTTCACCGGTGCGGGACTCTCATTGCCAACCGGAAAGTATATGCAATAATGACCCTTCACCGGTGCGGAAAATATATGCAATAATGACCCTTCACCGGTGCGGGACTCTCATCGCCAACCGGAAAGTATATGCAATAGTGACCCTTCACGGTGCGGAACTCTCATCGCCAATCGGGAAGTATATGCAATAGTGACCCTTCACGGTGCGGGACTCTCATAGCCAACCGAGAAGTATATGCAATGCTCAAAACCAGAGTGCAATGCTCATATGTTCAATGCAATACCAACAACAGGGCATAACATATAATATACAATGTAAATTCAAAGCTAAGGCGTAATGAGTACGCCTATCGGCACCTACACACGTAAGGAAATACTTGGTAGAAAATCCACGAGGCCAGGTGCCTCTAAAGAAAAGGATATAAACACTTACCTTATTACAAAGCTACTCAACAACTGCGTTGCCCTTTGGATTCATTGCCAAACGATCCTGCTTATTCAATGAGCAGAAAATATATCGAATTAGGCTAAATGCTTCATTCCTCACATCTTAGAATAATCCAGGTAGGAACCTGATACCCTATTCGCATACGCAATACGTAGGCCAGACCTATGTACAGGATTTATGGTCACATAACCAAACCCTAAATAAATTAAATTTATATGTTGCCCATAACTCACTGAGTACGAATATATAATTATTTGCATTATCGGGGTCCAATTGACCCTTCAACTATTAATTGAACTTATTAAAACGATGTATAATATCCCAATTTTTACCGTTAAAATATATTCAAATACACGTAATAAACTCAAATAATATAATATGATCATTACCTGAATGTTTCAGAGTGAAAATTCTACTTTTCTCCGACCCCTTTTCTCTTTTTCTGGCATTTTCCTGTTTCGTTTCTACGTTTTTATGTTTCTGCTCTTGTTTCTGTTCACTTGCATATATATAACACCCAACCTTCTGATTTATACATTGGCTAAAAGGTAAATCCCCTTTAGCCACTGCCTAACATTTTGTTCTTTTGTCTTTTCCCTTTTTTTTCTTTTTCTTTTAAAATTCGCTGCTACGGTAAAAATTAAAACGGTACCCTACGGTATTCAAAATAATTCCATCTTTTGCATACCAGTTATATAAAATATATATATTATATTCGCAAAGGCGGATCTCAAATCGAACTCCCGAAACTCAATATGCAAATTAAATGGAAAAAGATCAAATTATTTAACTTTCGGTATTTTAGCGGAAACTAGCCGAACAACATCGAAATTCACTTTCGAAAGTTCATAAAAGTCACAAATAATCATAGGAACCTACAGGCGCTTTCGGATTTTGAATCGGAGCTCATTCGCCAAAACCGAGCTCAAAAATCTCTTTTTAATATTTATCGATAATAAAAACTGAAACATTCTTCCGATACCTACCAAACGAGGTCTGATTTAGCTCAAATTTTACAGACAGGTCCTAATGGACATTACGAATATTTTAAAATTATCGGCATGCCTATCGGAGTCCTAACTTCTGAAACGACTAACCGAGGTCGTTTCAAAGGGAGACCTTACACTAGAAATCTCTAAGAGTGTTAGCAATTGACAAGACTTCTACCTCTGCAACAGTGAACAAGCTGGAGACAAAGTCTCTGCAACTCTTGGCAATATCCAAGACTCTAAGTTCTGGTAGAAGCGACAACTTACACGGAACATATCTGCAACTATTGGCAATAGCCAAGACTTTAAACTCTACTGCAATAAGCACCTTGCAGAGAAAGTCTATGCAACTCTTGGCCATGGTCAAGATTTTAAACTCTATGCAAAATATGAAAAAGTCCCAAATTTCCAAGCAAACAAAGAAGAAAGAAAGTGACCAGGAATGAAGAAAGAGAGAAGGAATCATGTTCAGCGTGAATTAAACAAGTTGGGGCAAAATAGTCTTTTCATAAGGGGGAAATGATGTGGAGGACATTTACTTAAAATATTTGTAAATGAGAGAAATTAGGTAAGACCATGTCTTATTGAGGGCACTAGGTGAAATTTTTTGTATTTGCACCGCGCTAAATGAATAATAGCCAGCGGTGCAAAATTCTTTGAAGACTAGCCAACTCCGGATAAAATACGTTTATACTAGGATTTGTGAATAAAATCTTCAAAATCTCAGTATTTTATGTTGTGATCTCTTAAACACCGATCCCAATATAAAATATTGGGATTTTAAACATGTTAGTTCAAGTCCGAATATAAATATAGAGAGTTTATGTATAAAACTTTGGGGGATTTGAACATGAATCCCAGTATAAAATACTGAGATTTTATATGAATGAACCCCTTACGCATGAATTCCTGTAAAAAAATACTGTGACTTTGAACATCTCAATATAAAATACTGAGACTAGTTTGGGTATTTGTCAACGCTAATAGAGTGGAAGTGTGCGTGCAAAAGTTTAGCTATTTCTCAATTAATTTTGAAACGGTAGATAAAACATACTTAGGGCGTCCAAGATTGGCTAGTTATCAATTTTTAACACCTTCCTTGGATTGTTTTAGCTTTTCAGTACCGGGAGATTTAAAAAAACAACATTTTTTGCACCGCATGACAGATTTATTCTATATTAGAAAAGTCTTATAATTTTGGCTCCCATAAGAAAAGTTCTGGCATCGCCATATATTACTAAAACTAGTACCTAGCGATCACGAGAAGTTTTCCCCTTCAAGTTGCTAGTAACATTTCATGAAAGGACTAAAATTATAAGATTTTTCTTATGTGGACGAAATTATAATAATGGTGCCATATATGTCTATTTCATGCAAAAACATAGTTCTTTAACTAGTAAAAATTTCGCGGGGAAGCCACTTTGGCACCCGCTTTGTGATGCGTAGCCTCTGTTTACAAATTCGCTGAGAATTAGCCACTAGACGCGTTTTTTAAAATAATAGTATCACGACGTCGTTTTACACATTTTGGAAATTCCGGTTTTACCCTTCCTTATTTTTAACTTATTCGGTGTTATTGTTTCTCTGTTTAATACTGTGACTTTTGAATTCTATCAAAATATACGAACTCAAGTACACCAATTTCTTATTTTTGAGATTTTGGAGCTTTGTGTTTGGGAAAAAACTTCGTTTTGTTGTTTCGTATATTAAGGTAACTGTGTTTACTTCGTATTGGTTTTTTTTTTTTTTTCCATTTTTGTATGTGTATATGGGTTATTAGGTTTTGATTTTGGGAAAAAAATGTTTAGATTTTCCATTGGAGTACAGTATAAGCTTTTGATTCCCTTTAAAATGGTGGAGTTTTTTAAGGGGAACGCTTTTTTTCTGTGAAACCCATTGCCCCCAGAACTATATAATGTGACCTTCTGTTAGGGATAGGCTGTTGCCCCATGATAAAAAAAACTGGGGACTGTGTGTTTTTAACAGGTACTTCTCCATTGTAAATGGTGGGTTATTTTTAAGAAAGGGGGCAACGGTTTTTTTTTTTTTTTTGTGAAACCCTTTGCCCCAGAAGTATGTACTGCGACTCTGTTTAACAAGTGCTTGTGTCCCAGTTCTAAAACATGGGACTTTGCATAACAAAGCATCATAGCCCCAGCACCAACTGCTGTGACCCTTTGTTTAACAAGTGCTTGTGTCCCAGTTCTAAAACATGGGACTTTGCATAACAAAGCATCATAGTCCCCAGCACCAAATGCTGTGACCCTTTGTTTAACAAGTGCTTGTGTCCCAGTTCTAAAACATGGGACTTTGCATAACAAAGCATCATAGTCCCCAGCACCAAATGCTGTGACCCTTTTTGTTTAACAAGTGCTTGTGTCCCAGTTCTAAAACATGGGAATTTGCATAACAAAGCATCATAGCCCCCAGCACCAAATGCTGTGACCCTTTTTGTTTAACAAGTGCTTGTGTCCCAGTTCTAAAACATGGGACTTTGCATAACAAAGCATCATAGCCCCCAGCACCAAATGCTGTGACCATGCACATGAACTACTTGTGCTCCCAGCACCAATGTCTGGGGGGAGGGGTTAGGCTACCAAGCTCTCCCCCAGCACAAACACTGCGACCTTGCACATGAACTACTTGTACCCCCAGCATCCATAATACTGTGACTGTGCAGATAAACTAGTTGTACCCCCAGCATATATGTGTTAATTTTCCTTTGTTTTTATTTTAATACATGTGTTAATGTTACAGCAATGGAGATTATACCAAGTGATGAGGTTATGGATAATCTGCCAAACGACGATGGTATATTGCTTCCATTTGCGCAGTGGAAAAATCGTGATTGCCAGTGGAAAGGTGACACAGAGTGTCGTGGATTACTCTAAGGGTTGTTGTCTGCGGATTACCTGGAGAAATTGAAGAAAGGGCCATTCGGCAAGTTTATGCTTTTGGAAGATGCTAAATATTCTGGGAGGCTTATAAATTGTTTTCTCCAATCTCAAATAGTTTCTTCAGACAACACTAAGCTTAGCTTCAAAGTTTTTGGTGATATAGTGGATTTCACAGCTGATGATTTTCATGTAGTTAGTGCTCTTAATATTTCCAGTATTGTAGATATAAGTATTTTTAAGCTTTCAAAGAGTAGATTAAAGGAGAAGTATTTCAGGAATCCTGAAGACGATGTTAATAAAAAGGACAGCATGCGGACTTTAAAGTTATATGACTTGCTTGATTTGATTGAACATCATTCCAGTTATGTGAGAGTGGCTCTAAAGAGCAAGGGCAATGTGAATAGAGTGTCAGCTGCACGACTGGATGTTCCATTAGAGCAAGATGATGCTGTTAAACTAGCTGAGGTATATTTGCTTAATTCTGTTTTATTGGGCCGGCCATTACCTAGAGTAGTTGATGATCAACATATGATTATTATTGATAATGAAGAGGTGCATAGCTATTATCAGTGGGGTACTGAGATATATCGTCAAATGGTACACCATTTGCAATCAATCATAACGCCAGGTTCTTCTACTTATTTGTTTCCTGGTATGCCCTTCCTATTCTGTTGCTGGGTGGCAGAGGTGTTCCCTGTGTTTAGGCAGTATTTTACTGTTTGCCCTAGGATCAAACCTGTGATGCTTCGTTACACATGTACTTTTACTCCTCAGTACAATGTCTTGTGTGATGACTACTTTCATAATGAACAGGTGAGTTTTACGAGTACTTGCTTTTGTTTGTTATTTCTTTTTTTTACGAGTACTTGGTTTTGAAATGTACTTTTTAATAGTTTTGGGAGGATGCCTCAGTGAGACCGATAAGGCATAAATCTAAACATGCTTCAACTTCAAAGTCACCCTCAAAGTCATCTTCAAAGACTAGTTCAACAGCAGAATCTATTGACATGAATGAAGTTGTAAAGGTGAAATTCTTCGTGGGTTTTGTCTTTTAATTTTTTTTTCATATGTGGTTTTAATGTTTTTTCTTTTACCAGAGATTGACAGCTAATCTCAAAGTAAACTTACCTACTGAGAGCAAGATTCAACATATGATCAATTCCTCAGAAAATAGTGTAAAGAAAGATCTTGCTGACATGGAGAAGAGGATTACAGATAAGTTGAATGCAAAGTTTGATTCATTACTGCTTCTTCTTGCAAAATCAAAGACAAGTGATCTCGGAGAAAACTGTGGTGTGTCTGTAAGTAAATCAGACACCAGGACTACAAATGAAAAGAGTCATTTTGTTGATAATTTGATTTATTCAGATGGTCGCAATAGTTTTTTCAAAGAAACATGTAATCAGCCAGAGCTTGGTGGTAGTGTACAAAGTGATCATGGTATTGCAGCTCCTTTAATAGATACAAGCAATCAAATGATTGTGGATGTTTTAGAGCATTACAAAGCTGATACCAGTGACCCTATTGATGAAGCAAAAGGTACAGATGGTTTCGAAAAGGCGCCATCAAATTTAGACCATCATCGACAAAGTCATGGTAGTCAAATAGAGTATTCTGTATAGTCGTAATCTAAATAAAAGGGAATTTTTTTGTTTAATGTAATAATTTTTTATTTTTTGTGTATGCAGATAATCCTTCATCTGATTTATTGGACAAATGTCCATCTAAAGATGATGATGTATCTTTGAATCCAACAGATCCCACACTGAATGGTAAGAAGAAAAAAATTTGTTGGTAGATTGAACCAACATATTATGCAATAATACTGTGTTTTTATGATATGCTAATGTCCCAGATAATAAAATACTGGGACTCTTTGTTTGACAAGTACTTGTGTCCTAGTTTTAAATTATGGGATTTTCTATAACAAAGTACTATATCTACAGCACAAAATACTGCGACTTTTTCATATGAAGTATTTGTGACCCAGCACAAATGTCTGGGAAGTCTATAGTAATGGAAATGTATTTTAAATATGTGTGTTTTGGCACTTCTGTTTTCTATAGAGAAATGTAATGTATTGTGCTTATTTATTTTTACAGAAGGTAATAATGCTGAATCTGGGCAAAGTGCTGTGGTTGAAGAACAAATTAATGAATTAAAGCATCTTGTTGAAACTGGTATTTGGACACCAGCAGGTATGTAAAAGTAATTTTTATATATAAGTAGTGTTCCTATTTTTGTTGTTGAAAATCTGTAACAAATTATCTTGTTTTGAAGTCTCTCAAGAAAGTTCTCAAGAAGGTTGTCTACCAATTAAGCTTGCTGATAAGCAAATGTTTTTGACTCCTGGTACGCGAAAATATGTTGCATATTTTGCATGGTCCACACTCCAGCATAAAATACCCTGTTGGTTGGTCAATGAATAGTGTGTCTTGTTCCATTTACAGAAGCAACAAATGTTAAAGCTGATAATGAAGATGTTGTCAATCAACGCAGTCACAGTGCTGAGGTTCGACTTGAAGTTAAGGCTGTCAGCGAGCTTTGCATAGCTGGTCTTGTTTTTACACCAGAAGGTATGTAATCGTCTTTTTTATAGTTATTTTGTGTTTTTTATTGTTCGCAAATGTGTGATATATTATCTTTATTTATAAAGGTTCTGAAGAAGGTTCCCAAGAAGGTTCTAAAGAAGGTCTTAAAAAAGCTGTTGAGCATTCGTCTCCAAAAAAGGCTTTGAAAGCATTTCCAGCAAGAAAAGGAATAAACGTGATAATGATGCTTCTCCTGAAATTGCATCTCCCCTCAAACCTAAAATTGGTGAAAATTTGGCTGATGCAAGCAAAAGCATCATGAATATTGGTTTCATAGATGCTCCTTCATTTTCAATTGGCTTGACACAGCCATCGCAAGAGACTGCAGCAGCGATTGATAGTGTCAGGCATGATTCTATGGATATCGATCGCTCAGAAAGTAAGGGTGGTACAGAATTGGCATTAATACAGAAAGACAATTCAAAACTTACGACACTTGCTGATGCATCTGTTGTAGAACTGGAGCAAGAGGCTGCTTTGGATTCATCCATGAAAACATCTGAACAGCCATGGAAGGTTGCTGGAACAGATGTCAGTGCAAGTAATTATGCAGATGTGTGTTCATCTAAACAACAGCCGGCTATGCAGTGTTCAGTGAAAAAAGAGGAAGTTATGAATTTTGCTGTTTTGCCAGACAAACCATCAAATGATCTAGAAGGAGGAGAGCTGTTACGCAGGGGACATAGGGTTCGTAAGATTAGCCGCCACTTATTATCTCCATTCAGGCCTTTTGAGCCAAAGAAAAAGTGTGATTGGAAGCCTTCTTATAAGCGTGTATATCCTTTTCATACTGTGAATGTCACGTCTAATTGTTTGGCAATTTTTGATAAATGGTTGAAGCAAGGCTTGAAAGTGACTGATCAAAACAGTGTCTCTAAAGTGTAAGTTATTTTATTTTATTTTTTTTAGTTATTGTGTATTTTAAGTTAGAGGGCGTTGTAGATTATATTAGTAAATTTGTATTGTTTATGTTGTTTGTGTTTAACTTTTTCAGGGGTGATGATCTTTATGATGAGAAAATTGCAGACATCAATTCACAGAACAAAATTAGATTGTATAGTGTTTCAGTGAAGAGCAAAATGTGGTTTAGAGAGATTGCAGATAGAAGATATTCACTTACCAATGAGGTTTTCTACAGCTTTTTTTATTATTGGTTCTGTAGTCTTTTATATATATATATTTGTTAACTAATTTTTTTTTTTTGTTTTTGTTTTGTGATTTTTTTTTGGTCATGCAGCATGTTGATGTTATATTGTACTATCTGAGGAAGAAACATGTATATAATTTCACAAACTACTCAGCGTTGTTCACAACGACGGATTTGAATTTTGATTATTTTGTAGAGTCGTTGTTCTTTTCGAAGGTTGAATCCTATTTTGAAAATATGGGAAAGGAAGAGAAGACCAGGAGAATAAAAGAGAAGAAGGATAGAATGGAAGAAGAATGGAAGAAGAAAGAAAATTTTGAAGAAATGAAGGCCCAACAAAAGAAAGGAGCAAAAAGGACTCGTGCTCAACAAAAGAAAAAAAAATATAATCCTCCAGCAGAAGTTGTTTTTGGAACTCATGACTTGACATTGGACGATTTAGAGAAGATTGAGTTAGATTTTGACCTAGCACAGTATGAAGGAACTACACAGAATAACCTACTTGAGTGTGTGAATGGATCTACTAATCAATGTGGCATAGCATGGGGTCAAGTCGAAAAAGTGTTTATGCCAATTAGGAAGAATTCAGTTGATCCTGATGATTACATGTCTTGCACTCATTATTGGTTGGGAGTGTATTCTATAAAAGATCATAGAATAGATGCGTATGATTCGGTTTTTGATGGGGATGAACATTTTGTGAAGATCAAGATGGTAATGTATGCAATTGCTATACCTAAGCTACTAAAAGAGATGGATTTTCATACAAAATATCCTAATTTTGGTACGACGTACAAGAAACTTGATATTGTTTATCAAACAGCACCAAAACAATTAGGAGATACAGACTGTGGTCTTTTTCTAACAACGTTTACAGATCTACTCATGCTTGGACAGGATTTGTTTAAATATGAATGGGGAGTAGAAGCTATTACTATTTACAGGAGAATGGTTGCTGCTAATCTACTGACACATGGAAAATCAAAAAGAGATGAAGGCTATGAAACTCCACCAGAGAAATTTAATGATGATTATGGAGAGCGTGATGAGAAGCTAGCTTGTGAACATGGAAGGCTGCCTCTTCTTTGAATCTTTATTAATCTTTTTTATAAACAATGCAGTGTACACATTTTTTGAAGTATGTATAGTTAATATGTTGTTTGTTTGTTATTATTTATTACCTTTTGAACTATATACATAGGAATGCTAATAGTTTAATTGTAGTATTTTTTATATACTGTGAGTTCACATATGAAGCACTTGCACCCCCAGCACCAATACCTGTGATCCCTTCGTGCCCATCATAAAATACTGGGACTCTGCATTTTTAATTACCTGTGCCCCAGTTCAAAAATTATGCTGGGACTTTGTATAAAAGCATTTTAGCATACGTTTTCAACCACCCCAGTCTCCCCCCATCACAAACATTGCGACCCCTTTGTTTAACAAGTGCTTGTGTCCCAGTTCTAAAACATGGGACTTTGCATAACAAAGCATCATAGGCCCCAGCACCAAATGCTGTGACCCTTTTGTTTAACAAGTGCTTGGGTCCCAATACTAAAACATGGGACTTTGCATAACAAAGCATCATAGGCCCCAGCACCAAATGCTGTGACTCTGCATTTCTAAGTACTTGTGCCCCAGCACCAAATGCTGTGACCCTTTTGTTTAACAAGTGCTTGGGTCCCAGTTCTAAAACATGGGACTTTGCATAACAAAGCATCATAGGCCCCAGCACCAAATGCTGTGACTCTTCATTTCTATGTACTTGTGCCCCAGCACCAAATGCTGTGACCCTTTTGTTTAACAAGTGCTTGGGTCCCAGTTCTAAAACATGCGACTTTGCATAACAAAGCATCATAGGCCCCAGCACCAAATGCTGTGACTCTGCATTTCTAAGTACTTGTGCCCCAGTTCAAAAATTATGCTGAGACTTTGTATAAAAGCATTTTAGCATACGTTTCCACCCCCCTCCCCCCCAGTCCAAAATACTGTGAGTTTACTTATGAAGTACCAGCATTTTTGAACTGGACGCTGAGAATTAGCCACTAGACGCGTTTTTTAAAAATAATAGTATCACGACGTCGTTTTACACATTTTGGAAATTCCGGTTTTACCCTTCCTTATTTTTTATTTATTCGGTCTTTTTGTTTCTGTGTTTAATACTGTGACTTTTGAATTCTATCAAAATATACGAACTCAAATGCACCAATTTTTTTTTTTTGAGATTTTGAAGCTTTGTGTTTGGGAAAAAACATTGTTTTGTTGTTTCCTATATTAAGGTAACTGTGTTTACTTCGTATTGTTTTTTTTTTCATTTTTGTATGTGTATATGGGTTATTAGGTTTTGATTTAGAGAAAAAAATGTTTAGATTTTCCATTGGAGTACAGTATAAGATTTTGATTCCCTTTAAAATGGTGGAGTTTTTTTAAGGGGAGCGCTTTTTTTCTATGAAACCCATTGTCCCAGAACTATATACTGTGACTTTTTGTTGGGGATAGGCTGTTGCCCCATGATAAAAAACTGGGGACTGTGTGTTTTTACTCTATTGTAAATGGTGGGTTATTTTTAAGAAAGGGGACAACGGTTTTTTTTTTTTGTGAAACCCTTTGCCCCAGAAGTATATATTGCGACTCTGTTTAACAAGTGCTTGTGTCCCAGTTCTAAAACATGGGACTTTGCATAACAAAGCATCATAGCCCCAGCACCAAATGCTGTGACCCTTTTTGTTTAACAAGTGCTTGTGTCCCAGTTCTAAAACATGGGACTTTGCATAACAAAGCATCATAGGCCCCAGCACCAAATGCTGCGACCCCTTTGTTTAACAAGTGCTTGTGTCCCAGTTCTAAAACATGGGACTTTGCATAACAAAGCAGCATAGCCCCCAGCACCAAATACTGTGATCCTTTTGTTTAACAAGTGCTTGTGTCCCAGTTCTAAAACATGGGACTTTGCATGACAAAGCATCATAGACCCCTGCACCAAATGCTGTGATCCTTTTGGTCTGTTTACTAGTATTCCTGTTTTTGAATATAGAATCATCACTCAAATTTGTCTCAAATTTTTTACTTGCAGTCTTTTTGGAAAGATAAAATGTCTCTCCCACAAGAAAATGGGCATGTAGTTGAGAATGGACATGCACTTCAAAATGGGCATGTAGTTGAGAATGCACATGCAGTTCAAAATGTGCAATCTACAGATCAAACAGGGCGTAATTTGTATTGGGAGATTGCAGGGTTGCAGGGAGACATCGAGGAGTTGACTCGTACTGTAGATCACCTCCGATTATTAATTATTCGGAAAGATCAGAAGATTGAAAGGAAAGAACGACAAATAACAAGGATGATGAGGGTAATCAGACAAATGCCAAACTATAATGAAGTCCATACTCCACCAGGGTCACCAGAGAACTAATTTTACTATTTTTAATAAACTTATGTTGTCTATAAATGTTATGTTTTTAATGGTTGCATCTGCAAGTGTAATTTATCTTTTCTTGTACTTTGACCATACTTCTTTTGTATTTTTAGAAGTATCGTTAATCTGTAATTTTTATGATAATGTTAATTAAAATGCCTGTAAGTTTGCGTTTGTTTTGTGTGAAAAATGTTTATCTAATATGCTGGGGGATGGCTAAGATGTTTTTGCCGTGGGTAGTAAAACAAGGCGCATGGATCACACTCCCTCCCAGATGTTTTTGCTGTGGGCAGTAAATTAATGCACATGGACATTTGAGTTTTTATTTTTATTTTTCCAATGCTCTTTTTACTTGGCCCCAGTTCTGCATCATAAAGGAAAAGAAGAAGCAATGTGCAGCTTTTATATAAAGAATGAAGAATCTTTACTACCATCCAAAAGCAGAAGGACAACATAGTATAATAGAGAAGATTTCTTGTATAATTATTTTAATATAAATAGACTACTTTGTTACTGAATAGAAGAGGCAAATATTTTTGTTTGAATAGAAGATGGAAACAGTCGTTGAAGCAGTGTTGAATGAATTGGATGCTGAATTAGATCAGTTTGTAAGTTAATCATAGCATTTTTTTAAAGTGTTGTTTTAGTTTGATGTTATTATAAAAGTTTGCATTTCTTCTTTTGTTTTGTTTTGTAGATTTTGCCAATATGGTTGGCAATTAGGCTTCCCAGACGTGATGTTCCAGCCACTCTTATTTGCCGTGGTATTCATTTCCAGATAAACTACCTAAAAGTGAGAAGACAGAGAAAACTTTGTAATGGATGGAGGGAGTTTGTTCGTACTAACAATCTTGGAGTAGGAAGTACGTTACATTTTAGGGTTCTGGAATCCTTAGATCGTGTGGTTTTAAATGTTCGTATATGGAAGCCTGAACTAGAACCTTTAAGTTCAAGTTCTAGTTCTAGTTCTAGTTCTGGCTCTACTGTTGAAGATGCTTGAATAAGATAGCATATATTGTGTGTTTTAGTTCAATATCTGACTTTTTGGTAAACAAAATCTGAGTTTGCAGTTATATATGTGTAATGTAACTGTTGTTTTTTGAATTGTGATTGTTCAGTAAACAAACATCACAAATATTATGTAATGGTGCCTTTTCAATTATAAGTTGCATCTCTTATTACATTATTGAATTTATTCTATAAATACATATCAACTTATAGTTGTTATGAAGTTTTATGTGAAGTTTCTATGTTGTCATTTTTAATTATTAGTCTATAATTTCCAACTAGTTTACAGTCATTAGCATGGGACCCCATATCAAAATGCTGTAATTTTTCAACTGCATAACAATATAGCTCCAGCAAAAGTACTGGGGGATTAATGTATGAATAAATATTATTAAACTTCGTGATTCTGGGATTAATTTGATAGCAGCCCCCATATGAAAATGCTGTTATTTTTCAACTGCATAACAATATAGGTCCATCAAAAGTACTGGGGGATTTAGTTTACAATTATGAGTATAGGACCCCAGATCAAAATGCTGTCATTTTCAGCTTCATAACAGTATAGCTCCAGCACAAGCGCTGGGATTATTTTACAATTATTAGTATAGGACCACAGATCAAAATGATGTTATTTTTACTTCATAACAGTATGGCTCCAGCACAAGTACTGGGGGGACTAATTTATGTGAGAGCAGTTTTTTATATTTTAATAAATATTTATTAAATTTCGTGATAGTAATTTAAGTTACAGAATATTTGTTGAAATTGATAACCTATAGAAACTGTAAAGTCCATACAAAATATAATTTCTTTGACTACATTTAATGTATTTTTTCCAAAATACATGCCAACTGACTAACAGTTACTCACTTTTTTTACTATAAATAACCCTTTGCAGTTAAAGCAAACTACAAAGTTTTTTGAGATTTCATCTCCTCTTATAAACTGTAAAGTTTTTTTCTGAAAAGAAGATATGGCAAATGAAGAGAATCGTGTGGAGGAACTAGGAAGTTTTGTCAAGAAAATCACATCATCATATTTTGATAGAGATGATTTTGTATGTTAAAAGAAATGAGCAAAGTATTTTTTATTTTTTTCATTTATTTTTTTTAGTGTTTTGTGATTTTTTTATTAACTGTGAAATATTATTCTTTTTAGATCTTTCCAAAAAGTTGGAAGCAGAGGCTGCCAAATATAAATGGAATGGCATGCATATTGTGTGAAGATGATGATGAGGTATATGAGATGAGCTTCAAAGTTGGGAAGCACGCACGGTTGTGTAATGGATGGAAGGATATGATTAATAAAAAAGGCTTCAGGATAGGCAATATACTTCGTTTTGATCACCACTTCCACGAGATATTGAACGGTAATGCAACTGTTGTTTTTGAAGTTTCTGTCATAAACCATCAGGATGGTGAGGGAGGGGGTGAAGATGATGAAAGCAGTGATGATTATGATGATGGTGGTGGTGGCAGCAGCGACGAAGATGTAGGATCAGCCTAGAAGTCTATTGTGATTGAATAAGTTTTTGTAGTTTTTAAGTTTTTTCAGATAATATGGGGATGTTTGTTTGTGTGTGTTTTTTGTTTCATCTGTGTTTTTAAGTTTTTCAGCAGCTGATCAATTATGAACAATCTTTTTTCGCATTTATGAACTGTGTTTGTAAGTACTGTTTTGTTGTGGTCGATCAAAATGTTTGTTGTTCAATAAGTATAAAAACTAAAAAATAGATAAATTAAGACAACTATTTTGCACAGCAACAAATGAAGTGTATTTTTTATATATATTAATCCGTGTTAAAGAATACAGTGGAAGTAAAATTTAAAAAAAAAAAATATTCTCTATAACTGAGAACAAAATGCTGTTATTTTCAACTGCATAACACCATTGCTCCAGCACAAGTACTGGGATTAGATTTACAAATATGAGCATAGGACCCTCCAGATCAAAATGCTGTTGTTTTTCAGCTGCATAACACCATGGCCCCGGCATAAGTACTGGGGACTAATGTATGTGATAGCACTTTTTAATATGATGAATAAATATTATTAATTTATGTAATTATGAAAATGTTGCTCATATTCAAAAAACAAAATCTATTTGTGCATTTTAAATATTGTAAAAGAGTTGTTATAGTAATTTAACTTGCAGAATCTTGTAAGATTTTTTATTGACTTGACTTGTCATGTAAAATGACAAAAGAATCTATCTACTTTTTTTGACAGTACACAAATGTTGTGGATTTCCAAAGTTAAAGTAGGGAATATTTTGTGGATTTCAATATATTTTTGGAACAGAAGTCTGTTCTAAACTATAGAATCTTCCCAGAATCTGTTTGATTTCTTTTTGTGTTGTCAACTGTGTAATACTGTTACTTTAATACAGTTGAAAATCTCAGTTCAATCTTATCCTATTCAGATACGACCTCTTCTTTACAGAGAAAGAAGCAAGGAATCTTTAAAGCTTTTTTTGAGTTACAACGTCAGCTAAAATAGAACAAATATTCTTTACATATTTTTTTTGTTTTTGTTTTCTATAAATTAGACAGTGGTCTTGTTTTTTCACTTGTACAAAACAAAAAATTATTCCAAAAATAACAAAGCATAAAATAAAAAATGGCTTGCAATGATGAAGTAAGAAGACAACAATGGCGCCAGTTGAATAACGATGTTAGGAATTTGAAAAGTGATCTTGAGTTTTTGAAAACTGGGGTATCAGTCGTGAAGAATAACTTGGATGTGTTGTTTGAATTTTTTGTAGCTTTCAGAGAGAAAAACAACAGAGATATGGATCGACTTTTTGACAAACTCTTGGACATTGAATTGCAGAACTTTACAGATTCAACCTCTGGTTCTAGCTCTCGCATTCCTAGTAATAATTAATGTTTACTGTATTTTTTTTATGTGTTTCGCAGTGTTCTGTTTTTATGCTTCCATGTGAAGCAAGTGTAATTTATCTTTATTGTACTTGAGGATACTTCTTTTGTGTTTTTAGAAGTATCCTTTTTATGTAATTTTTATGTTACTGTTAATGAAAATGGCTGTAAGTTTGCCTGTTGTGTTGTGTGTAAAATGCCGACTTTTTAAATAATGTTTTGTATAGTCTCAGCAATATATTCCCCCAGTATTTTTTAAACCAAACCGCAAGATATTATTATGGGGCTTTCGTTGAACGTAACACCAAGACACAGCATTTCGTATGCTGGGACAACAGGGGTGATTTTGAAGTCCAGCTTTATAAGCCCCAGCATTTAATGCTGGACAACACACAAAGTAATTCAAAATCCGGTTAAACAGTGTGATCCATTTGTAAACAGTGTGACTTATCAGAACTTATGACAAAATACACATTGTACCTTTTCAGAATTTCCAAAAGTGACTCTTACAAACAAATGCCAATGTATATAAATTCCCACCCATAAAACAGATAGAGAGGAATCCAATTTGTCATTTTTGTTATTGAACAAATAAAAAAAAAAATTGTGTCAAATAGTATTTGATCAAAAAGTATCTATGGAGAATGGCCACCGACCATCAAATGGCCACGGACCATCCAATGGCCACAGACCATCCAATGGAAGACAGATTTTCCAGAATGGTCATGGACCATCAAGTCAAAGGCATGTTACGAACTTGCCTACAATACCAAGAGACCTCTGTTGGCGTTTTGAATATCTGAAGAAGGAGGTGGAATACTTGAACGAATTCAGAAAGAAATGTGAAGATGAGTTCTGCAATTTAAGGTACACGCAGCGACAATATTATGAAAAACTGATGGGATTGCTTAAGGTGATGGCAGATCCCCTGCAATTGCACAGCGCAGGGCCAGGGTAGCCCGTGTTTAGGAATTATGGAGAATAAACAATGTTTTAATTTGATATATTATGTATTATTGTTCTTTCACATATTAGTAATTGTTTTACAATGATATCATGTATTCAAAAAAGGCAAACAGATACTCTTTTTAGAAGTATGCTTTTATGTAATTTTTATGTCACTGTTAATGAAATTGGCTGTAAGTTTGCCTTTTGTGTAAAATGTTGAGTCTTAAATAATGTTTATGTATAGTCCTAGCAATACATGCCTCAGCATTTCTGATTAAAACCCTTCTCTTCCATAGCATACCCGTTTAATTTACATTGTCCAGATGAATTTTGAGTTCTTCTTTTCTTTTTTTTTCCCCCTTAATATTTTGTCTAGTAGCAAATGGACCATTTCCATTAGTAGGTATTTAAGGTGACAAGTAACTACTCTTCTGTTAATAAATGTAGTATAGCTACAGGATATTGTAATAGGACCTTGCGTTAACGTAATACGAAGGGGGGTGATTTCGAAGTGCAGCCTTATAACCTAAAAAATAGCACAGCTACAGTATAATTTAATGGGACTTTGCTTCAAAGTAATACTAATCCCCAGATTTTTATGCTGTGACTAGTATTTTAAGGGACATGGGTGCTCAAGCTTTTTATCCTGAGACGTTATTGTAAATATAGAAGCTGTTACAGTTTTTAAGAGTGTGTCAGGAAATATCTCGGGTACCAGCATTTTATCAGGATAACATTGGCATACGAGAAGACCTCGAACTGGAAGAAACATAGGGAAGAACATAGAAACACAGCTTTTTTGACTACATTTATAGTGATACTTAATCTCATTTTGACTATACATATTCACTTTGACCATAACAGTTGAACAAAAGTTAGTAACTCCTAGGCTATAAATAAGGCTTTGCAGTTGAACTAAACAATAACAAAGATTGCAACTAATTTATTTTTTCATTGAAACAATAATATGGAGGATGATCGTTGGGAGGAACTAGGCAATTTCAGTATGCGAATAACAAAATCATACTTCAAAAGAGATGATTTTGTATGTTAAAAAAATTACCAATTATTTTTTATGCTTTTGTTCATCTAATTTTTCATTGTTTTTTTTTTGTATTAACTGTTAAAGTTTATTTTTTCAGATCTTTCCAGAGAGTTGGAAAGAGAAGCTGCCAAAGGTCAATGGAAGTGCACTTTTACTTTGTGAAAATGATGACACTGATTATGAAATGAAGTTCAAGGCTGGGAAGGTACATTCAAGGTTGTGCAATGGATGGAATGAGATGCTTCTGCGTAAAGGCTACAGACTGGGTGATGTTCTTCGGTTTAATCATGTTGTTCATGAGGTTTACAACGGCATTGCCACTATGGTTTTTGAAATTTCATTAGTAAACCGTCAGGTAGGTCAAGGCCACAACAATGATGATGATGTTCATGCTGATTATGATGATGATGACGACAATGATGATGATGGCAGCAGTGACGAAGGTGTAGGATCAGCCCAGAAGCCTATTGTGATTGAATAAGTTTTAGTAGTTTTTATGTTTTTTCAGTTAATGTGGGATGTTTGTTTGTCTTTTTTTTTCATGTGTGTTTTTTAAGCTTTATTCAGCAGTTGATGAATTACGAACAATGATTTTTCGTATTATGAACTGTGTTTCTAAGTACTGTGTTTTTATTATTTAAGTAAGATCAAAGTGTTTGTTGTTCAATAAGTAAAAAAAACTAGAAAATAGATAAATCAAGACAACTATTTTGCACAGAAACGAGTGAGAAGTATTTTTTTTATATATAATAATCCTTGTTAAAGAATACAGAGGAGGTAAAATGTAAAAAAAAAAAAAAAAAGTTCTCTACAAGTGAATAGTCCTTTTTGACATCAGATTTGTTGCGACTGGATGAAAATATAGATGAATAGGCTTCTATCTATCTAGTGTCGACGCGATTCCTAACTGAAAAACAAAAAAAAAGAAAATTTTTAACATAGCAGCTTTGGGTGTTGAATTGCACTAAAATAGAATTAAAAAATAAAATGCATATAGAGAGACATACCTATTGGGAGTTATGTTTCTTTGAATATGGGTGAAGTACTGGAGTGTGTCTGCAAGATGTTCTGTTGTGTCCACGCTTTCTACATATCCCATAGTGTTTCCCTTTTTGTCTTACATATTCTGCAGTCGAGACAAATCTTTTCTCCTGTCTTCTACCTGTCTTAACTTTAAAATATGTGGGTTTTGTTATCTCTTCTTTAATGGTATCAGGTACAACCCATGATTCTTCATGTCCAACAGTGTTAATTTCCGCTTCATACTGTTTTAACCATGTTTCTCTTTTATACCATATAGAGCAATAATCCGACTTGTTTAGGTGCACTCTGTCTATAGCAGCAAGTGCATGTTCACAAGGCATTTCATCCATCTGGAACTTGAGGCATTGACATTCTTTCTTCTTCAAACAAACAATGAATTCTCTCCCTTCATCTGTTACCTTAAAGCTTTGATCCACAGTCCGGTCAACCTGTAAAAATGTAATGTATAAGATTACTTGACTAGCATAAGACATATGATGCTGCAAATTACTGGATCCCCCGCTTTTGCATACCATGTAGTCCCAGCACAAAACCCGGGACTTCATGAATTATCATTGACATAATGCAATTGACATCCCAAAATAACTGTATTAGTTGATATACTCACATTCATTCTATATGCTTTTTTTATTTATTTTTTTTCAATTCATCATCTGTCCATTTTGATGTTGCAAAGAAAATATACTGTGCACTCTTCCGTCTCTCATAAAACCAGGTCTATAGCTTGTTCATTATGTTGTCCACCATTGACAGTATTGATTTCCCCCGAGCACGTAACAGAGCATTATTCATTGATTCCACAATATTTGATGTCATCATGTCATATCTTCGATTTCGACAGCAAGCTCTAGTCCATCTCTCTGGTGGTTCTTCCATGAGGTAATCATAGGTTGCCCTATCCGTTTCTTTCATTTGATTCATGTCTGTTTTAAACTCTGCAATCGTGTAGACACGACATGCACTATTGAATATACTTATCACTGCAGGACTCACGTTCCTTTTGTTAAGGTTCTTTTCCAGATGATATACACAGATACCATGTGCACATTCAGGATATACATTTGTAATCCCATTTGCAATTGCAGGATCACGATCTGAAAGGAACAGTAAATTCTCACGGCAACCAAATGCAATGCGCAACTGCGTAAAGAACCAATTGTATGCCAGATTATTTTCTGAGTCGACAACTCCAAAGCCAAGTGGGAAGATTTGGTTATTTGCATCTTTTGTCACTGCAACCAATAGTGTGCCTGAATATCTCCCCTTAAGGAATATTCCATCGACAACTATCACAGGTCTACAATGTTTCCAGCCTTTGATAGATGCCGCACAAGCAAAAAACATATATTTGAACCTGGATAATAGAATTGCAGTGTTATCAGTAAAATTTTTGAGTCTCAGGTTTTAGTGCTGGAACCCTACTTATACATAATTACGACGTCACAGCATTTTGTGACGGGACTCCAACAAATAACACTGCAGTCTCAGGCTTTTTTTAATTGGCATTACTGGAATTCTACACAAAAATATATAAGTAGACATTTTTTTTTTACCTGTTCTCACCATCTCTTTGAAGAGCAACATGTGAGCCTGGATTGATGTCTTTTAGCACATATAAATATGCTGGTAACTTCTGAAAGTTCTCCTCAGGCGTCCCTCTAATTAAATACTCTCCTTCTTTTATAGCACGCCATGCCTTATTATAAGAGATTTCAACTCCCATTTTCCTTCTAATCTCTGCAACAACAAAATTAGGCTTAACAGAATAATTATCGTCTCTCAGATTCTCAACTATCTCATCTCGAACAATCTTTGACGTAGCATGTTTTTGGTCTCTTTTTCTATCATCCACTGAGCAAGTGTGATTCCTCTCAAACCTCAGTATTTTGAACAGTGTGGACTGTTTAATTCTGCAAGATCGAACACTCCACTCACATTGTTCATTCATGCATGCCAGTGCATATCTCGTTGTGCTTGATCTCAAAACCTTGAATTCAAAATGGTGTGCAATTGCAGTTGTCTGGAAACATTTAGTGACACACTTTTTGTTTAAAAAAATTGATCCAACCTTGATGTCGTCCAAATCTGCATTTTCTTTTAGTATTGGACGAGGAGATTCTCTTATTTTCTTCCTTGAATACCTCTTTCTCTTTTTTCCAGCATTTGATGTCTCAGGAAGTTGAATATTTACAAGCTGTTGTTCTGTGTTTTCAGCATGCATTAACTGTTGATCTATTACTACAGCTTCCACAGACGGAGGTGTCAAAACTATTACTTCAAAAGCATCATCGTTGTCTATTTCCACTATCATTTGCCCTTCAGTGTAATCAACTCTCTTAGACTGTGGAGATCGTTGTGTAATGTCAACTATGAAACGTCTACTCCTATACTCGGAATTGTTCTTCATCAAGTGTAAACAGCTGATTAAATCATCGGTATTTTTTATAGGGACACCTTTGCTTGTTCCAAGTTCCATATCAAACCATATGAATGTCTCAGAATGTTCTTCATCTAAATCTATCTTTTTCCAAAGGTTTCTTCTGAAATCTTCAAAAGTATCTGTTTCACTATGTAGAAAAATCCTTGTCTCATGATCTATGTACTTATAATCTGGTGTCCATTTCCCATTGAATGCAAGAACAATACACTGTTTAGCCATCACCTGTAGTTATAAAGACAGTAAAAATACTAAACTAAGTCACAAAGAAATCCACATGGTAAAATACTGTAATTGTAGCTTAATAACGAAAGCTTAAGAACTGCTAACCTATAAGATAAATATACATTTCCATAGTTTAATGGGTAATTATACAGCAGGTGGGGGGATTTTAAAGTGCAGCTTTATATGCTAAAATATAGCATAGCTACAGGATATTTGTAATGGGAGTTTGCTTCAAGTTAACAGTAAGCCGCAACATTTTATATCCCAAAATATAGCATTGCTACAGGATATTGTGATGGGACCTTGCTTCAACGTAACACTAAACCCCAGCATTTTGTTATGGGGACAACAGGATATTTCTAATGGGACATTGCTTCAGCAGTAATCCCCCAGCATATTAAGTGCTTAAAATGTAATCATAGCTACAGGATATTATAATGGGGCTTTGCTTCAACGTAATACTAAGCCCCAGCATTTTAGCGTTGGACAACAGGATATTTTCTAATGGGACGTTGCTTCAACAGCAATCCCAGCATTAAATGCTGGGGTCCAGTGTTACGTTGAAGCAATGTCCCATCACAATATCCTGGGGATATCACGCAATTTTGAAGTGCAAGTTTATATCCTAATATAGCTACAGGATATTATAATGGGGCTTTGCTCCAACGTAATACTAAGCCCCAGCATTTTAGCGTTGGACAACAGGATATTTCTAATGGGACGTTGCTTCAACAGCAATCCCAGCACTAAATGCTGGAGATTAGTGTTACGTTGAAGCAAGGTCCCATTACAATATGCTGGGATATCACGTCATTTTGAAGTGCTAAGTTAAAATGTAATCATAGCTACATGATATTATAACAAGGCTTTTGCTTCAATGTAACAAATAGCCCCAGCACTAGGTGCTGCATGCTCTTATGAACTTAATTCAGATTCATATTAATTATATATAACAGTAAATTCGCGTTTCAGAAAAACAAATTCAGATTATAATCACGAAAACAGATATTTTTACACAAAATAATTGAAATTCAGCACAGAAACGTCGCAAAAACTGTGAAAACGCAGCTGAAATTACCTTTTACAGTTTGAATTAAAAAGCTCCGGGAGAGAGACAATGATGATCTGGAGAGTTGAGAGAAGTAATATGTGCTTTGCTCTGTTTTTTTCCACGCGATATTTGTATTTATTGTTGAGCTGTAGGTTTTTAAGGGTAATTCAGTAAATTAAATATATGCGGCAGTAGCCTGAATGTACGTGAGTGTTTTATTGGCTATTTCTCAATGAATTTTGAAACCGTGGATGGAACTCATTTAATGTGTGCAAAATTGGCTAGTCATCAAATTTTCGCCTTTAACTAACCTCACATGTTTATTCATAGTCACCCCTTGAGCCTTAATCATTTTTATTGGCAGTCATATTACAATTCATGACCTTATTTATTTTAATTGACTCATTTTTTTGAAAACTTGTCCTCCTTAAGCAGTTAAGTTGTGAAATAAATCAATAACCTAAAGTTGAGAAGGTTGGTAAAGTTAAAATTATGAAGAATTGAGACCAATGAAGGGAGAAAGTGTTTTGATTAAGGAAAAAAAACTATGATAGAAAGAAAAAAAATTTAAAAAAATAAGAAAAATATCCTTTGAAAAGAAAAAGAGGAGAGATGGCGAACTAAGTTTTATTTGAGAGTATTATAAGTACGATATGATTTTAAGGCACTTTGTTATTTTTCATTATTAGTTGCTTTCTTTAGATAAATTCTTGGGACCAAAAACTTAATGGAAACGGTGTGAGTCATTAGTAAAATAAAATTTTCTATGTATATTACACCATCTTATTGAAATAATAATGTCCTCCCTAAATAAACTAAGCCAAGCTATTTTGTAACAGTTTTCATGACACGACCCGAATTTTCGACTAGACCGTGCGGGCACTCGACATCCTCCCCTAGACCCGTCGGGCGAACCCTTAACAACTGAATTTGGAAAATAAATATAAATCCAACTCATAAATAAGAACAAGACTTAGAAAAAGCACAAACATATTGATACCTCTAAGCTGTACAAAAGAAATTACAGCTAACTACCCAGCATACTAGGTTTAGAGCTATCCAGACTACACATCTAAGAATACAGAAGAAGACAAATACCTCCTGAAGGGTGCAAAATGTAACTGAAATAATAAACAATAAACTGGTGGCCATCTAGAATAAAAGCTGGCTCACCCTGACAGCTGAAGTCGTCTTCACTCCTTCACAACGTGGCGAACTCGATCCTAGAGCGAACCTACCGAAACAAAATAGATAGACAAGTAACAAACAACAAATAAGGGTGAGTCAAAAGGACTCAATAAGTAGGGCAAACTAGCCACCTTAAAAAATAGGATAGCTAGCCAGGGATAAAAGAAACAGATAGACCAAATTTCTTTTATTTAAATTATAAAAAGGCAGCGCCAGGTAACAACCAGAAACGCGTAAGAAAGTTATAAACTCAACCAAGGATGTGAGCCAGAAGCATATCAACAAATAAGCAATGCACATATAAGAAGAACAGTAGTAATGTACCGCAAGTCTACATAATAGTATGAATTGAGATGAAATGAAATGAAGTGAGATGAAATGAAATGTAATGAAATGAAATATGATGCAAAGGGTCACATGTGCCCATAATCTAATCCCATCCCGAAGCGGAATACTCCTGAATTCGAGGGGAATCCAATCTGATAACCAACTGGAGCAGAATACTCCTGCTCCTGAGGCAGAATACTCATGCACCCCATATAATATAAACCAGGGGCAGAATACTCCTGCAGTCTCCTGGGGCGGAATACTCCTGCACCCGATATAATGTAAAGCTGAGAAGCAATACTCCTGCACTCCGTATCTGACATGAGAGCGGAATACTCTTGCTCATGGGGGCGGAATACTCCTGCACCCAATATGATATAAACCAGAGGCGGAATACTCCTGCACTCTCCTAAGGCGGAATCCTCTTACCCTCAATATGATACAATGGAGCGGAATCCTCCTGCTCCTGGGGCAGAATACTCCTGCACCCAATATGATATGCAATTTAATGCATATCAATGATATATAATGCATATGAATGCCATATGATGCAATAATAACCCTTCACCGGCACGGGACTCTCATCGACAGCCCGGAAGTAGATGCCAACTCACAGCTAGAGTACAATGCTCAGATCCTCAATGCAATACCAACAACAGGACATAACATATTATATACAATGTAAATCCAAAGCTAAGGTGTAAGGAGTACTCCTATCGGCAGCTACACACGTAAGGAACACGTGGTAGAAAATCCACGAGGCCAGGTGCCTCCAAAGAAATGGATATAAACACTTACCTTGTTCCAAATCTAGCATTGCTAATCAACAACCGCTTTATCCTTTGGTTTCATTGCCAAACGATCCCACTCTATTCAATAAAAAATATAACAAATTAGGCTAAAGGCTTCATTCCATACGTCACCTGATATCCTATTCGCATATGCAATACGCAAGCTAGGCCTATGTACAAGGTTTAAGGTCACATAACAAACACTAAATAAATTACATTTATATGTTTTCCATTACTCTTTGAGTACGAATATATATTTAATTCCATTATCGGGGTCCAATTGACCCTTCAAACTATTAATTGAACTTATTAAAATGATCTCTAATATCCCAATTTCTACCGTCAGAATATATTCAAACACACTTAATAAAATAAAATAATACATTAAGATCATTACCTGAATGTTTCGGGGTAAACATTCTACTATTTTCCCGGCTCTTTTCTCATTTTCTGGCATTTTTTTCCGTTGCTTCTCGGCTTTCCCATTTCTGTTTTGCTTCTCGTCTCCTATTTCTATTTTCTTTGTACTTGATGTTCGGCATTTTATGCCTACTTTTCCTTAATATTTCCGCACATTTGAGCTTGTTTTGCACTCGTTTGGTAGCTTGTGAATGTGGTTTTACACTGATGTTGTGTTGTGCGTGTGTAGGTTGTTACGCGATACATTTGGAGCGTTTCGGAGCTTGATTGAGCATGAATTGGTTGAAGATTGGATTGAGCACACAAAGGCACGACACGAGCCGAGTTTTGGAGCGAAAGAAGAGCAGTTTGGCTTGGCGCCATAGCCCACGCGCCGCGCTGCCCAGCGCGCGCATTGGCTGGCGCGGTTCTCCACGCGGCGCAACCCTAAAGCGTGGAGAATGTGGCGTCCTCTGATTGTTGTCACGCTTTCCGAGGCGCGGGGCGCCCGTTATAGCGCCCCTTGTGCGCGTTTTTACTCCCTATTCCTTCTAGCATCGGGTCTAACTTATTACTAAGGGTTTGGAAACATTATAAATAGTTCTTTACTTAGTTTTTGTAAGGAGTTCTTGACTTTGGAGAAATATTGAGAGCTACACACTTCATTGAACAAGGGTTATTCCCAATCTTTCATCTATTACATCAAGTATTTCATTATTACACCAAATCTTTGTCTTGTGATTATGAATATGTGTGGCTAATTTCCTAACGTTCTGGTGTTAGAGTTTTACATGAAGGTTGCTTGTTGAAGATTGATTCCCATTGATTGAATCCCATAACGGGTTACTTATTCTTTCTTGATTTAACGTGTATAATTGTTAGAGCTCGATAATTATACATCATCTATGGTTTTTGGGTTGAACTCGAAAGAGAGAATCTAATTACGTAATAAGAAAGAATAAAACTAGTTTGTGAACCCGGGCATCGGGGAATCAATTCGCGGGTAGGATAGACATATACTTGCTTGCCTAGTTTAACTCATTACGTGAATCTTAATGCGTGCATGTGATTTAACCCATAGACATATAGGGATTGAAGTAGCTTGCATAGACTGTGAAGAATTGAAAGGTTTTCACAGTTACATTTACTCTGTTAGTTAGTAACTCGGGATTTAAGAAGTGGAATCAATTGGATACATCAATTGGATTGTTCGTAACTCTGACCCTGGACCGCCCTCTTGATATTGTTAACAACCAAAGTTTTGCCCCATTGCTTGATTACATCTTTAGCACTTTACTTACTGCGTTTTAGTTATAAAAACTCTTTCAACCATTGAAAAAAGATCCCTGAATAGTTCTTAGGAAATTGTTTGCTAGGATTCAGTCTGAATAGTCCTCGTGGGAACGATACTCTACTTATCACTTTATTACTTGTCGACCACGTATACTTGCGTGTGCGTTGGGAGCAACAAGTTTTTGGCGCCGTTGCCGGGGACTAATTACGGACTATTTTCTTTTGAACAATTACTTAATTGCTATTCAGGTTTAATTTTTTTGTTGAGTTTCTTGTGCTGTTTCAGGCAATAGGTTTTGAATGCAAAGGAACAAAAAGGACGAATCACTTGAACCTTTTGATCCCGAGCCTGAAAGAACCTTGAGAAAGACAAAGAAGGAAGCGAGAGATCGAGAAGCATTAGCAATCGTACTTGCTTCTCTACCTGTTGAAATGGCTGACGAACAAGCAGTAGCAGTGCGAGATGTGGCTCTTCCTAGTCTGAAAGGAGTAGAGTCAAGTATTGTGAAGCCTGCTATTACTGGAAACTTTGAGATCAAGCCCGGCATGATTCAGTTGCTGCATGTGACGGGGCAATATGGTGGATTCCTGCATGAAGATCCGCAGCAACACCTGCAGAATTTTTTGGAGATCAGTGATACTTATACACCGGCAGGTGTGCCTACTGATTATGTGCGAATGACTTTGTTCCCATTTTCATTGATTGGGACAGCAAGGAAGTGGTTAAAGGCTGTTATACTTTATGCACCTCCTAAGGACACTAGAAGGGGGGGGTTGAATAGTGTCTCCCGTTTTCGCAAGAACTGTGTTCTTCTACTGTAGAACAAGGTTCTTAGAATTTCCTTCTACCTCCGTCTAACAAGAACATACACAAAACAGAACTCAAACTACACAAGGATTTTTACGTGGAAAAACTCCTTGCTCAAGGGAGAAAAAACCACGACCCACACTCTGGGATTTTAGCACTGAATCCACTAACACAAGAGCAATGTTTTAGATTACAAACTCTGTAACCAAAGGGCTACACTCTAGACCCTATTCACTAAACAAAGCTACACTCTAGCTTTTCTAGTAATCACAAAAGAGTTTACCTAATACATAAGCTTCTAGAATAAGCAAATAGGTAAAACAATGAATGCTCGATATAATGACAACTTACAACTCGATAATCCTAGACAAGAAATCTAGACTTAATACTCTGCATGCAATTTAGTTGTCTTCTTCAGCTTATCCACGTAAAAAGTTATTGAATCGCCTTTGCTTGTGCTCAACTCTCTGTGCGTGAATAATGAAATCAAAACTCGGCTGTCTCTACTACTGGCTTTTATATGAGTCGTGCAACCCTAGTTGAGTTCTACAAGGAATCCCCTTAATTAAGGTAAGTTGAGATTCGTAGTAACTCTTTTCCATGTTAACGTCTGACTCTTTTCCATGCTTCGTAGACACAGCTGGGGCACTGCCTCTTTTAGTCCGACTAAGATACGTCTACAACCACGCGCCACTATTCCTAGTTCCACAGGGATTTGCAACCCACAATCTTTTCGATCAAACGTGCCCTTCCCTTCAAGGACCAGGTTCTTCAGGTTCCTTGCATGAACCTCGGTGTCCTTCCTGTTTGTCATACTTCAAAACCAGCTTTCAACAAATTCCCCTTTTTTGATGATGACAAACAACCGTTGCCCAAGAACCTGAATAGACATAAACCAAAAAACCAAAACAAGAGAACAGAATAAAAAACAAATAGATGAGTTAGGTCACAAACACCCCAAATTCCTTCTTCCCCCTTTTGGCATCATCGAAAAGATTCGAAGACCTGCAGGAACTTGTCAAGTTAGTTTAGTCTACTGCACAGAGCAACTCGTTAGGAATAAGAACACAAGCATACACAAATAAGGGCCCATCCAAGAACCTGATTACTTAAGCAAAAACAGATAAGAACACAAGAAGTTTAAAAACATTATCCAGATTGTGTCATCAGCACAACCCTGTTAATAGTTACAGAACCAAATTAAAAATTGTCTTAAACATCCATAACATGCAATCACAGGAGAATGAGAAGGAGGAAAGATCAGATAGGGGTAGGAAGACAGGACTGGAAGGATCAAAGCTGAAGGTTAAAGTGTCTGACAAGTGCCTCAAGCTGCTTCGTATTTTTGGCCCTCTCCATCACCAGCTCGGCCTCATGCTTGTGGCAATCGATCTTCAGACGATCAATCTCTTGATCCTTCACCTTCAACTGTCTCTGGAGCTCAGCATTTTCAGCATTAATCTCAAGAACAATTTTCTCCAGTTCCTTCACTGCATCAATGGCCTCATCAGGACCAAAGTCTTCACTGTCCTCTGTTTGCTCTTCTTTTACCTGCATTGGCCTTTTGGAAGCTCTGCTCTCTCTGAAAAGATCACAATTCTTTAGCATATTTATCCCAAACATCTGATGAATTGTGGGCTTCTTTCCTGCTTCCAAAGGGACCCCAAACTGCTTAAAAATCTGATGAAGAATGTAAGAATGCACAAGCGAGTGGGGCTTCTGATCAGTGTCAGAGATCCTCTTAATGTGCCTAATGATCAGCCCAGGCAGATTTATCTTCGCCCCCTATCCATCAGATCCATATAGGTCAAATCCAGAGCATTGGCCTCACAATTCCTTTCACCCCTAGGCAGAAGAAACCTGTGCACAAATTCAAACAATAGTTGATGGGCAGGTTCCATCTCCTTTTTCTCAACTTTCCTTTCCTTCCTCAGTCTTGGCTTCCCTGAAAACTTCCTTACAACATCCAAAGAGGTGACTCCATCTGTTCTTTTTGGCCATTTTAACTTAACATACCTGCAATAACCTTCTGCAGGTACATCCAGAATCACCCCCAGTTCAGGTCTTCTAAATTCTATTTCAATTCCTTTAACAGTAGAAAACACTCTCCTGGCAGTTACTCTACAATTAGTATAGAATTCTCTCACTTCATCCACAAACAACTTCCTGTCCCTGTTGGAAAACACAGCAAGCCACCCCTGATCACCAATCATCCTCAGTAAAGGTCTCAAATGGAACTCCTTTTTATCATGCAAAATACTTCCTGGCAGAACCTGATGCCTAGAGAAAAATTCTTCTCTATCCACTTCTTCTTCATTGTCCCCTCTTCTTCTTCTCTTATTCTCCACCTCACTATCAGTATCTGAATCACTGGGTTCTACATAGCTCCCATTCTCACTATCCTGCTCAGCCTCACCAGCTTCCCTTCTTTCTTCTTCCAGCTTCTTTTCTTCTCTTTCTTTGACATTGGTGACTGTCCTTCCCAATTTATCAAGCTTTTCTAACTGCACTTTTAAAGAGGATCTGGTACAAACTCTTCTGACAACAGGCTCATCTGCTGCCTTGTCATCACCATCTACACTATCTCCATCAACCAGTCTAGATTTCAGCACTGGCTTCCCATCTCTCACCAATCTTCTTCTTTTTTCTGGCTCTACTAGATTCTCTCTCACAAACACTACTTCCTCGTCTTCTTCCTCAACTAATTTTTCATCTTCTTGCCCAAACTTTCTCTTCCTCTTTGTTTCTTCAACTTTCTTGGTTATCTCCTCTTGTTCTAAAACATCTTCTATCTTCCTTTCCTCTTCAAAATCTGTCCAACTAAAACCTGCCTCATCAGTCTCATTAGGATTTGGGCAAACAGCAGACTTTTGACCCAACTCCCCTGAGACTTCAGCAATACCAAGTCCATCACCTGCAGAACTTTTAGGCACAGATTCTTTCACAACTTCAACAGTTTCACTCACTCCTTTACTCAGTTCTACTGTATCCTCCCTCAAGATTTCCACATTATCTTGCTCTTTAAACTGTTCTACTATTCTTTCTGCAATATTTAACTTATCTCCAGACTCACAAACTACAGGACCTAGCACATCTTCCCTAAAATCAATCTTTTTACTATCTTGTTCCCCCTCACATGGATTCCCTCTATCTATTATATCCTTTTCTTGATCACCCATTATCTTGTCTAGTTCAGCAACTAGGGTTTCACTTTCTACAATTCCAGGGCTCTTTATATTAACAGGATCAACAGGCGTAGATACAATAGGTTCAGGAATTACCTCTTGTGACGATAGTGATGAACTTTGACCGGTGGGTGTTGAGAGAACGGTTCTGGATTTCATCTTCTTTACTAGTTTCCTATCCCCCTTTTGCAGAAACTTTGTGCGTGCCCTTGCAATTATTTGAGCCAAGGTAGATGGAGGTGGTCTATCAGACATCTTGAAAGATTTATGAGTGATTTCTGAGATTTCTAAGAAGATTTTATTTTAGGGTTTGTGGGAATTTTGGTGTTTTAGCAAGAGAAGTAGGTGAAGTGTAAGGGATTTGAGAGAGTGTGGTCGAAGTGAAGAGGCTGTGGTGATTTGACACTGTCTAGGGAAGGGAAGAAGTAATGAGTAGTATAGAAAGGCAGCTTTTTGAATTTTTCGAGAACCGGGAGAAGTTACATATTTTGACGGTTATGAGCCTAATTAAATAAGCCCTTTTTCAAGAAGTGGGGTCCAAGCTATTTAAAAAAAGATCTATCCTAAAAAGGTAAATGTTCCTATAATTTAGGACAGTTACGAGAGTATGGTAGACCCCTGTGACACACGTATGAATGACAATTTTAATTTCAGTTATGAATACTATCATACAGAGTAGGATGAATGTACCTGGACATGATTCCTCGTGTTCAAACTGGTTCCTTCTCAGTACATTGTAGGTTCTTCATGGGATCACATTTTTTGTGCCTTGTGATCAAAACATCAACACGAGTGTACTTTTACAAGCACGAGATTAGACTAAACATCTATACCAAGTTTCAAGCAACCGCATCAAATACTTAACTAGCCAAATACAAAGGAATTACGTGCTGGGTCATCCGTGTATTTTGGTAATCCCTAACTCCAACCTGTTCCTTTCAAACTGTACCTTGTTCAAAGCTTTGGTAAATATGTCAGCTATTTGATCTTCAGTCCTGCATGAATTCATAGTAATCAGACCTTTTTCTACATTGTCTCTCAAGAAATGGTGTCTGATATCAATGTGCTTGGTTCTTTTATGTTGGACTGGGTTCTTGGCAATGTTCACTGCACTGGTGTTGTCACAGAAAATTGGCACTGCTCCACACTTGATACCAAAGTTCTCCAGTTGTTGCTTGATCCACAGCAATTGTGAGCAACATGAAGCAGCTGCTACATACTCAGCTTCAGCTGTTGATAGAGCAACTGAGTTTTGCTTCTTTGTAGCCCATGAGACCAAGCAGGGACCTAAAAAGTGTGCCATTCCTGAAGTGCTTTTCCTGTCCACCAGATGACGTGCATAATCTGCATCAGCAAAACCAATAAGTTCAAAAGTCCCACCTCTGGGATACCAAAGACCTAAATCCTGAGTCCCTTTCAGGTATCTCAGTATTCTCTTCACATCTGTCAAGTGTGATTCCTTGGGCTTTGACTGAAATCTGGCACACAGTCCTACACTGTATACTATATCTGGTCGACTAGCTGTGAGATATAGAAGTGAACCAATGATTCCTCTATATTTCGTTTTATTTGTCGAAGGACCAAGTTCATCCATGTCTAACTTTGTTCCAGGAGCTATAGGAGTAGTCATTTCCTTTGATCCTTCCATGTCAAATTTCTTCAATAGTTCCTTGACATACTTTTGTTGATGAATCATGGTTCCTTCAGAAGTCTGCTTTATCTGCAACCCAAGAAAGAAGTTCAGTTCACCCATCTAGGAACTAGATGCCACACCTTGCTTCGTTCAAATTGGTGAAGTTCCTCCTGCATAGCTAGAATCCAGTCTGGATCTTCTAGGGCTTCCTTTACATTCTTTGGTTCCAAGGATGAGAGAAATGCAAAGAATGCACAGAAGTTCTTCAATGCTGATCTAGTCATAATTCCAGTGTCCAAATCAGATAGGACATTCTCCAGTGGATGAGAACTTTGATACTTCCATGGCTTGATTTGAATCTGACTTGAAGGACCTGCAGCATTCTCTGGGTTAGGTTCTTCTTGACTTTCTGGATTATCAGCCTCATCTGAAGTTCCCCCTGTCAAATTGACTCCTTCATCCGAATTGTTCAGATCTTCCTTTCCATCTGAGTCCTCCAGTTCATCTGTGGTTTCTTCTCTCCTTAAACCAATTTCTTGATCATCTGCTTCAGTTTCTCCCAGTGTCTTATCTGATTCATCAAATACAACATGCATACTTTCTTCTACACTTTGTGTTCTTTTGTTAAGCACTTTGTATGCCTTACTTTGAGTTGAATATCCCAAAAATATCGCCTCATCACTCCTGGCATCAAACTTTCCCAAAGGTTCCTTCCCATTGTTGTGAACGAAACACTTACAACCAAAAGGTTTTAAATGAGCAATGCTTGGCTTTCTACCTCTGAGCAACTCATATGGAGTCTTGTCAAGAATTGCTCTAATGGAACACCTGTTCAACAAGTAACATGCAGTGTTTACAGCTTCAGCCCAAAAATTTCTTGCCAGCCCACTTGCTAACAGCATAGTTCTAGACATATCTTCCAACGACCTGTTCTTCCTTTCAACCACACCGTTTTGTTGGGGAGTTCTTGGTGCAGAAAAATTGTGATCTATGCCATTCCTTGCACAATACTCAGAAAATCTTGAGTTTTCAAACTCAGTACCATGATCAGATCTCATACTGATGATCTCAAGGCTTAGTCTTTTCTGAACCACACCAGCCCAATCATTGAAACTTTCGAAGGCTTCATCCTTAGAGACCAAGAACAGGGTCCAAGTATATCTTGAGTAGTCATCCACGATAACAAAACCATATTTTTTCCCTCCACGGCTCCTGACTCTCATAGGTCCACATAGATCCATATGTATCAGCTCCAGTGGCTTTGTTGTGCTGACCACTTTCTTTGGTTTGAATGATGTTCTCACATGCTTTCCCTTTACACAGGCGTCACACATTTTTATGTTTTCAAATTTCTTGCTTGGTAATCCACGAACCAGTTCCTTCAAAGCCAGCTTGTTTACCTGAGACAGACTTGCATGACCCAACCTTTTGTGCCACAGCTGAGAGTCGCTTTCTTGCACATTCAAGCAAGTCATATTGTTCTCAGGTAAAGACTTCAGTGATGCCTTGTATACATTGTTCACCCTTTTTCCTTCCATCACCACTTCTCCACTCTGTAGGTTCTTTACGATGCAACCAACAGATGAGAAGCTCACTTCATTTCCTCTGTCACACAGTTGGGAGATACTTAGTAAATTATGTCTAAGACCATCCACACAGTAGACATTTTCAATTGCATGTTCCAGAGATCTCCCAATCTTTCCAATGCCTACTATCTGACCACTTTTTCCTCCTCCGAAGGCTACACTGCCCCCTTGAAATGCTGCGAGTGAGAGAAAGTTTCTTCTATCTCCTGTCATGTGCCTAGAACAACCGCTATCCAGAATCCAGCTTGAGTTGTTCTCCCTCACTCCAGCCTGCAAGACAAATCAGAGGTTAGTCTTAGGAACCCAGACAAGCTTGGGTCCCTTCTTATGAGAAAATGGATAAATCAGGTCTTGTTTGGCCCATTTGGGTAAGCCACATCTTTTATTTTTAGCCTTTGCCTTGCTGATATTAACACACTTTTGCTTAACATGACCAGTTTTACCACAAAAAGTGCATAACATGTTACAAGGTAGACCTACATATTTGCTTTTAGGATTATATGGAGGCAGGGGTTTCTTGAATCCTAATCCTTGTTTTCCTCTGTTTTGATTTTCAAGAACCCAATTCATAGCTTCAGAAGATTTATTCCATTTAGTCAGTCTGGTAAGTTCAAGTTTTGAGTCTTCAACCTTTTGGCTTAAAATCCTGTTTTTTTTCAGTTTCCTGATACAGAATTTTATTTGCTCTTTTCAGTTCATCTTCCAGAAAGGATTGAACTTCACTCATAACTTGCTTACCATTCTTACTTTCCCTTAACTGATTACATTCCAATTCAAGCTCAGTAATCTTAGAGTTTGACAGAAGAGTCTGCCCTTTCAAGATGGCATTAGTTTCTTCAAGTTCAATATTCTGTTCCAGGAGACTCTTGTGCTTAGTTCTAAGATTACTCAGTTCTTCAGTTAAGTTATCTTTTTCAAGTTTTTCCTTTTCATACCCTTCAATCAGGGTGGCTATGATTAGAATTAAATGTTCAGAAGAGTATGTATGTAAAGTTTCTTTTTGATCAGATAAGCATACCTCTGTTGAATTTCCTTCTTCCTCTCCATCAGTTGCCATAAGAGCAGAGTCCTTTTTGATGTTGTCAGCAATGTACAATTCCTTCAGTTTCTTCCATATTCCCTTGGCAGATTTGCACTCCAGTATCCGTGCATGCACATCCTCAGTAAGTCCTCTTCTTAGATATCCCACAGCCTTGGAGTTTGCTTGTAACCAGTCCAGATCTTAAGGGTCTAGTTCTTCCACTTTCTTTGGCACTAGGACACCATTTACAGCTCTCTTCACAGGAACATGAGGTCCTCTTTTCACAATCAGCCACAAGCTGTAATCAGTTGCCTGTAGATAATTTTTCATCTGCATCTTCCAGTTACTGTAATGAGTCCCATTGAACACTGGTGGTTTTGATGGATCTCTTTCTCCTCTAAGTTCTCGAGGATCTTCTTCATCACAGCTAACGTCTGTCATACCTGCTAGTGCTAGTGGTGAGTCATCCTCAGCCTCCTTTTCATGATCAGACTCACTATCAGTTGGTCCCCAGGTGGCATAAAAAGCTTCCTTCTTTTTCCTTCGTTCTGCTCTGAAGTTTGGGGGCCGTCTTGTCTTCTTTTTGTCTGTATCATATTCCTTAGTGATTTCCTTTTCCTTTTCCTTAGCAGCTCTGTTCTTCCTCCACTCTATTTCCCACATCGGGCAGTCCATGACAGCATGATCCTTTTTGAAGCATTTGAAGCACCCAGAGTAGTCAGGACTGTCAACTATGTTCTTCCTACTCGAACTCTCCTTGTTTCCTCGTTTGAACCCTTTAAACCTTCCCAGATTGAGCTTTTGTCTTAAAGCACTCACCATTGCGGCTTCTACTGATTGAAGATCAACATATTCATCAGTTTCTTCTGTTGCTTCCAGCGCAAGAGTCTTTTCCTTCTTTGCTGATGGTTTAGCCTTCGAGTCCTTCATCATCTCATGAGTTTTCAGGCTTCCAACCAATTCTTCAACCTTGATGGATTTTAACGGTTTGGATTCAATGATGGCAGTCATCTTTGGTTCCCATGCTTCAAGCAACACATTCAGGATTTTATCGACCATCTCTATTTCAGGCAGTTCCATCTCAAGGGATCTCATTTCATTTGTGATCATGGTCAACCTGGTCATCATGTCCTGAATCGACTCCTTCTCGCCCATAGTAAACAACTCAAATTGTCTCTTCAGCATTCTCCTTTTTGAGTCTTTTACTTCTGTAGTTCCTTCATGTGCAACCTGTAACGCATCCTATATTTCCTTAGCCGTCTTATATGATGATACTCGATTGAACTCCTCCGGACCAAGACCACATATGACTAACCACTTGGCCTTGTGATTCTTTTCGATCATCTTATAATCCGTCTCATCAAACTCTTCCTTCAGTTTAGGTTCTTTTGAGGCAGTGGTTCCTTCACCAACAATTTTGGTGGGAATCAGATTTCCTTCAGAAACTATCAACCAAAGTTGATAGTCTTCAGCACATATGTAATTCTCCATCCTATTTTTCCACCATGTGTAGTATTGCCCATTAAACTGTGGGGGCCTCAGAACCGATTGTCCTTCAGTAATGGTAGGCGGTGCACTCATTCTGATCCTTCTCAAGGTGTTAACCTTACAAGAGAAGACCCGCTCTGATACCACTTGTTATACTTTATGCACCTCCTAAGGACACTAGAAGGGGGGGTTGAATAGTGTCTCCCGATTTTCGCAAGAACTGTGTTCTTCTACTGTAGAACAAGGTTCTTAGAATTTCCTTCTACCTCCGTCTAACAAGAACATACACAGAACAGAACTCAAACTACACAAGGATTTTTACGTGGAAAAACTCCTTGCTCAAGGGAGAAAAAACCACGAGCCACACTCTGGGATTTTAGCACTGAATCCACTAACACAAGAGTAATGTTTTAGATTACAAACTCTGTAACCAAAGGGCTACACTCTAGACCCTATTCACTAAACAAAGCTACACTCTAGCTTTTCTAGTAATCACAAAAGAGTTTACCTAATACATAAGCTTCTAGAATAAGCAAATAGGTAAAACAATGAATGCTCGATACAATGACAACTTACAACTCGATAATCCTAGACAAGAAATCTAGACTTAATACTCTGCATGCAATTTAGTTGTCTTCTTCAGCTTATCCACATAGAAAGTTATTGAATCGCCTTTGCTTGTGCTCAACTCTCTGTGCGTGAATAATGAAATAAAAACTCGGCTGTCTCTACTACTGGCTTTTATATGAGTCGTTCAACCCTAGTTGAGTTCTACAAGGAATCCCCTTAATTAAGGTAAGTGGAGATTCGTAGTAACTCTTTTCCATGTTAACGTCTGACTCTTTTCCATGCTTCGTAGACACAGCTGGGGCACTGCCTCTTTTAGTCCGACTAGGATACGTCTACAACCACGCGCCACTATTCCTAGTTCCACAGGGATTTGCAACCCACAATCTTTTCGATCAAACGTGCCCTTCCCTTCAAGGACCAGGTTCTTCAGGTTCCTTGCATGAACCTCGGTGTCCTTCCTGTTTGTCATACTTCAAAACCAGCTTTCAAAAAGGCTGAAAAGCTTGGGTCTATCACTACTTGGGAGGATTTGGCTAAGAAATTCTTGGCTAAGTTTTATCCGTCTGCCAAGCCGGCCAGGTAGAGGAGCGCAATTTTGTCCTTCAGGCAGTTTGAAGGCGAATCATTATATGCAGCCTGGGAGAGATTTAAAGCTTTATTGAGAGATTGTCCACACCACAACCAATCTAATGAGGTTATTGCACACACTTTTGTTGAGGGGTTGAACCAACATACTAAGATTGTGGTTGATGCTGCTGCTGGAGGCCAAGTGCTGGCCTTAAATTTTGAACAGATCTATGACTTACTTGATAAGTTTTCACAGAGCAATCTTGATTGGCAGGGTGATGGCAGAGCTAATATGCATATGGAGGGGGCTAGCAGAGCTAATATGCAGAAAGCTGCTGGGATACTTCAACTAGATGGAATTACAGAGCTGCGAGCGAAGATGGATGCTATTTCTAATCAAATCAGCAAGCTGACTCTCCAAGCGAAGCCACAACTAGCTCCAGTGCAGCAAGTTCAGACCTTTTGTGAAGTATGTGGTGAGGATCATAGCACTAAGGTTTGTCCCTCTAACCCAGAGTCAGTATATTATGTGGGTAATCAGAACAGATCACAGGGCCAAAATCGCAATCAGTATGGTAATAATTATAACACGGGTTGGCGTAATCACCCAAATTTTTCCTGGAGGGATACCCGTGAGCAGTTTCAGGGTAATGAGAGAGCCCAATTTACTCAAAGTAATGCACCACAGCAGGGGTCGCAGTCACAGGCTCAACCACAGCAGTCTAATTCAGTTGAGGATATGCTTAAGAAAATTCTTGCAGGGCAGCAAAAGCTCATGGATGATTCAGCATCTCAGGCACAAACAATTAAAGATTTGAGCAATGCGCAGAAAGATCTTGAAAGACAATTGGGGCAGCTAGCTGAAGCACAAAATAATAGACCTCGGGGTGCTTTACCGAGTGATAGAGAGAAGAATCCTAGAGAATTTGTGCAAGCAGTGACTTTGAGGAATGGAAGAGCACTGGAAGAAGTTCCCCCAAAGCCAAAGAAGCCTGTTGGTGAGTTAGAGCCAAATGTTGATAGGGAAGTGGAAAAAGAAGCAGAGAAAGTAACTGAAAAGCAGCCCGAGTCTGCTATTGTGAGACCACCACCACCTTTCCCGCAGAGACTTCAGAAGCAGAAAGTTGATGCAGCATGCAAGAAGTTCTTGGAGATATTGAGTCAGATTCAGGTAAATATTCCTTTGGTGGAGCTTTTGAGGGATGTTCCCAAATATGCTAAATACATCAAGGATATTGTTGCTAACAAGAGAAGATTGACTGAGTTTGAGACAGTTGCACTTACTGAGGAGTGCAGTTCCAGAGTTAGAAGCAAGCTTCCTCAGAAATTGAAGGACCCTGGCAGTTTTACCATCCCTTTGAAAATTGGGGAACATGAGGTTGGTCGTGCTTTATGTGATTTGGGTGCTAGTGTGAATTTGATGCCTTCTTCAGTTTTCAGGAAGCTAGGCCTGGGTGAGCCACGACCCACTACTGTGACCCTGCAGCTTGCTGATAGATCTTTGACATGCCCCGAGGGGATTATTGAGGATGTGCTTGTACAAGTGGGTCAGTTCATATTACCTGTTGATTTTATTATTCTTGATTATGAAGCTGATCCTGAGGTTCCTCTCATCTTGGGAAGAGGATTTTTGGCTACTGCTGATGCTATTATTCGAGTCAGAGCTGGAAAGATGATTATGAAGGTAAATGGGGAAGAAGCTGTGTTTAATGTGTTCAGAGCTACCCAGCTTCCTTCTCATTATGAAGAATTGTCCATGATAAAAGTGATAGATGATGAATTGACTGCTGATGAGAGGTCATTCTTGGCTTCTAGTGTTGATTCTTTAGAAAGGGCATTCTTATGTGATGATGATGATATCCTGAAGGATGACGATACTGAAGACTATTTGGAGGTTCTTAATATGCAGAGTAGATTCATCCCAGGGTGGAAGAAATTTGAGGAGCTTGATAGACCGTTAACCTTAGCTCCTGCTAAACCGTCTATTGAGAGAGCTCCTAATCTTGAGCTCAAACCTTTACCCGCATATTTACGTTATGCTTATTTGGGTGAAGGTAATACTTTGCCCGTGATCCTTTCTTCTTTGTTGTCTGATGTGCAGGTTGAGAAGGTGTTGCGGGTATTGCGAGAGCGCAAAAGAGCTATTGGCTGGACTATTGCTGATATTAGAGGGATTAGTCCTTCTTTCTGCATGCATAAAATTCTTTTGGAGGAAGATCATAAGCCATCTATAGAGCAGCAGAGGAGGCTAAATCCAATCATGAAGGAGTGGTGAAGAAAGAAGTTATCAAGTGGCTGGATGCTGGTATTATTTTTCCTATCTCTGACAGCAAGTGGGTGAGTCCAGTGCAATGTGTTCCTAAGAAAGGGGGCATGACAGTGGTGAAGAATGAGAACAATGAGTTGATTCCTACAAGAACTGTTACAGGGTGGTGAATTTGCATTGACTATAGGAAGCTGAACAAGGCCACCAGGAAAGATCACTTCCCACTCCCTTTTATTGATCAGATGTTGGATAGACTTGCAGGCCATGAGTATTACTGTTTCTTGGATGGGTATTCGGGCTACAATCAAATTGTGATAGCCCCTGAAGACCAAGAGAAGACCACTTTTACTTGTCCATATGGCACCTATGCATTTAGGAGGATGCCATTTGGGTTGTGTAATGCCCCTGGGACTTTTCAGCGATGCATGATGGCTATTTTCACTGATATGGTGGAAAATTTTGTGGAGGTATTTATGGATGATTTCTCAGTGGTTGGTGACTCTTTTGATGAATGTTTGAAAAATCTTGATGCTGTGCTGAGCCGTTGTGAAGAAACAAATCTGGTGCTGAATTGGGAAAAATGTCACTTTATGGTTCAAGAAGGCATAGTACTTGGGCACAAGGTGTCAAAACAAGGAATTTTGTTTGATAAAGCAAAGATTGAGGGTATTGAGAAATTACCACCACCTATCTCTGTTAAGGGGGTGCGTAGTTTCTTGGGACATGCAGGGTTCTATAGACGTTTCATAAAGGACTTCTCCAAAATTTCCACTCCCTTGTGCAAATTGTTGGAGAAGGATGTGAAATATGTGTTTGATGATGCTTGTCTCGAAGCGTTTGAAGAGTTGAAGAAAAGGTTGGTGACCGCACCAATCATCATTTCTCCTGACTGGTCTTTCCCATTTGAATTGATGTGTGATGCGAGTGATAATGCTATTGGGGCTGTTCTAGGCCAAAGAATTGGAAGAATCTTTCACTCCATCTATTATGCAAGCAAGATGCTTGATGCAGCCCAGTCTAATTACACTACCACTGAGAAGGAGTTGCTAGCCGTGGTTTATGCTTTTGAGAAATTCAGATCTTATTTGGTTGGCACTCGAGTTGTTGTCTACACTGATCATGCCGCAATCCGGTATTTGTTTGAAAAGAAGGACTCCAAGCCTAGACTCATTAGATGGGTTCTCTTATTGCAGGAGTTTGATGTTGAAATTCGAGATCGCAAGGGGACTGAGAATCAAGTTACTGATCATTTGTCAAGGCTGGAGAATAGAGATCATGTAGATGAAGGGCCAGAGATTAAAGAGGTGTTTCCTGATGAGCAAATTTTTGCTCTTGATGCAACTGAGGTGCCATGGTATGCTGACATGGTGAATTTACTTGTGAGTAATGTGTACCCCCCTGGGGCAACTGCTGAGCAGAAGCGTAAACTCCTTCATGAGAGCAGATTTTATGTGTGGGATGAGCCCTATTTGTACAAGATAGGAGTTGATCAACTAGCTAGGAGATGTATTCCAAGGCAAGAAGTAGAGCCGATTCTACAGAGCTGCCATTCCTCTCCTTATGGTGGCCACCTTGGTGGAGATCGAACAGCTGCAAAGGTACTTCAATCTGGTTTCTTTTGGCCTACTTTATTTAAAGATGCTCATGCACTAGTGAAGCAATGTGATCGTTGCCAAAGAACGGGTACCATTACTAGGCGTCACGAGATGCCTTTGAACAATATCTTGGAGATTGAGCTGTTTGATTGTTGGGGTATCGATTTCATGGGTCCATTCCCACCTTCTATGGGCAATAAATACATCCTTGTAGCAGTTGATTATGTGTCGAAATGGGTGGAGGCTATTGCACTTCCAACGAATGATGCGAGTGTGGTGGTGAAGTTCGTGAAGAAGAATATTTTCACTCGTTTTGGGACACCGCGGGCTATCATTAGTGATGAAGGTACGCATTTTTGTAACCGGTTGTTCAATCAGTTATTGGCTAAGTATGGGGTTCGCCACAAGGTCGCTACTGCTTATCATCCCCAAACTAGTGGCCAAGTGGAAGTGTCTAACAGAGAGATCAAGCAAATCCTTGAGAAGACTGTGAATGCCTCGAGGAAGGATTGGGCTATGAAGTTAGATGATGCTCTCTGGGCCTATCGAACTGCATTCAAAACGCCTATTGGAACCTCTCCATATAGGCTTGTTTATGGTAAGGCCTGTCACTTGCCGGTTGAATTAGAGCATAAGGCGTATTGGGCTATTCAAAAGCTCAACCTTGATATGGCCTTAGCGGGTGAGAAGAGGATGCTCCAATTGCATGAACTTGAAGAGTTCCGTTTCCATGCGTATGAAAATGCGAAATTATATAAGGAACGGACAAAGAAGTGGCATGATAAGCACATTGAGCATCGCTCTTTTGAGCCCGGGCAGCGTGTATTGTTGTTCAACTCGAGGTTGAAATTGTTTCCGGGCAAGTTGAAGTCGAGATGGTCGGGGCCTTTTGAAGTTGTTCGTGTTACCGCACAGGGTGCGATTGCATTGAGAGCCCCGGGTTCTGAGAGCACATTTTTGGTTAATGGTCAACGGGTGAAACATTATTGGGGAGGTGCGGTGAATCATCGCACTTCAATTACGTTGAGGGACCCTTGATTTATACCCGTCGTGCCACGACGTTAAATAAGGCGCTTCTCGGGAGGCAACCCGAGTTTGTACTTGTAATAGTTAGTTTTTTTTTGTTTCTATAGTGTCACGTAGTTGTTGTTTTTGTGTTTCGTTTTTGTAGGAATTGGGTGAGCTAAACAAGGTGAAATTGATGCATTAAGGGGTATGGGACGTCTCGAGACATGTTCCACGCTTGGGGTGTACTTAGAATTGAAAATCGGTGCGAAAAAAACGTGCTCGGGCGTGTTCGGGAGCGCCCCGCGCCTCCCAAAGCGCAAGAAAAACGCTGAAGCAAAGAAGCTTGGCGTGGTTGGGAGCGCCCCACGCCTCCCACCGCGCCGAGTTAGGCAGAATATGGGATTTGTGGCGCGCTGTTGGCCTGCGCCGCGAGGCCTATCGCGGAAGGCAATTGGTTTGTAAGATTTCAGGGTCAAACGGGTTTTGACCCGCGACCCGGTACTCCCATACCCTTAATCCCAATTTCTAACACCTTTTTCTTCATTATTTTCACTCCAAATTCTCTCTAATCACATCCTAATTCATCTCTAACAATTGAACTCATCCCAAATCTTGTGCAATCAACTCTAACACATTCAAGTAAGTACATTCCTACTCTTCCTTCTCAATAACATGTAAGTTGTATTCATTATTGCTCATGGGTGATTTTCTTAGCTAGTTACAAGCTTGTGCATAAAAATTCAATCTTGATGTGCTTAACTTGTCTATGATGCTTGGTATATAACTTGTGACTTGCAAAAAGAGATCTCCCAACAATTTGGGAGGGTTGGCACATTACAAAATCCATTGAAATTGCTAGTTTGAAGTTGTGCACACTAGGTGTTTGTGAAAAAGCCTCAAAGATGAAATATCAATGACATTGTGAATTCTTGAGTAGCAATGCATTCCTTAGGCTTACTATGAACATTAGGTGTTGCATACACACTAGAATTGATCATGAGGCACCCACACTAGCTTGATTTTAAAAATTCAAAACGTGGCATATTTTGCCCAAGGCTAGTTTTGTTCAAGTGTGGGGTTGCTCGTGCCATTGAATCGAGTGATTGACACATAAAGTGTGTGATAAGTGTGGGGTGGTACCCTTGAACTTGAATTGTATTTTTGGTGCTTAGCTATACATCTCACATTGATCTTTGTGTTTGTGTAGGTACCATGGTAGCCACATCTCATAAGGCGAGTTCTTCATCCACCGCGGGCCCGAGGAGAGAACCTCAAGCCGGGCCTTCATCCACAACGCAAAAGGACAAGGCACTGGCCAAGCCCAAGGCAAAAGCAAAGGTAAAGGCTAAGATACCAAAGGACGCGGTGCCGATACCACGTCCCGGAGGCAAAACCCGGTATGGCCTCCCTTTTGTAAAGAAGGGGGATTGCCAAACATGGTACAAGAATGTGCGGCTTGCGGGGTACATACCCGAGCAAGCCATTGATAAATGGCCAGTGATGCAAAAGTTTAGAAGTGTGGCCGAGAAGATCATTGCCCTAAAGTGGGACTCAGTGTTTGAGAGTCTGGGGCACGCCAAATTGGACATGGTCCAAGAATTGTATGCTAACTGGGAGCCCGAGGAAGCTTGGAGAGATGATGATGTGGTGTCGGTTTGGGGGGTGAAGGTGAAGTTGGATCCGACGGCATTGAATGCCTTTTTGGGGGTCGATGACCCCGATTATGAGGATTTGAGAGAGTACATCAAGAAACCGGATTACACAGCCCTACGGGAGACCCTATGTGGTGAGGGCTCCACTCATAAGTGGGGGCGAGGTGCGGCTGGGAGACACAATTTTATGCATTTCTCACAGTTTCTCAAGCCGGCTCGTGTATGGATGAGGTTTATAAATGCACGGATACTACCATGTTCCCATTACTCCGAGGTCACTAAGATTCGGGCGTGCATGGTGTACTTTTTCATGACTGGGAGGCCGGTGAACATAGGATACTACATGTTGCGAGTGATGAAAGAGCAAAGAAAAGAAAAATCATGTAGTAGGTTATACTTTGGGAACCTCTTGACCCGTTACTTAGAGAAGGCGGGCGTCCCCGTAGATGAGGTTGGGGATCGCATTGTCCCTGATATAGGGAAGCCTTTTGACATTGCTTCGGTCAAGGGGGTGATCACCACGGCACCGGTGAAGCTGACGGCTGACGAGTGGCGGGAGGCAGGAGCCAACTTGGCCGCATGTCAGTACTTGATGATTGAGGCTATGGCCCGTCAGTCGGGCGTTGATTTGACTGCTATTGACCGCAAGGTCTCGCTGACGGAGACCTCGAAGGGTCTGCTGGGCTCGGTTCAAGCTAGAACGGTGGATCCGCAGGAGGATGAGAACACGGATTCAGATGTTGTGGCCGATGATCCGGACAGTGACTATGGGACTGATCATGAGGGCGGTGGCGATGATGAGGAGGAGGCATAGGTCCACACTCCTACGCACCATCCAGATTTCAGGGCAGTTTTCTTGTACTTTTACTGTTGCACTTACTTCTTTGTCGCACTGGGACATTGCTTAGTTTAAGTGTGGGGTGGGTACTGCCCTTTATCTATTTTTGAGGTTAGGATGCATGTACCTTAGGACTTTTTCTTTTGTCACTTGACTTTGTTTTGATTTATTTCTTGCTTTAATATATGAAGAAAAAAAAAATTAGAAAACCAATGAAAAATTCCAAAAAGATTTTCCTTTTAGTTTTATTAGTGGTACATGTCATCCGCCCCGTGGTTTTTCTTATGGCCACGGTTCTTTTCCACGGGGAGGCCTTTGAACCGGGTAGTTTTTCTTTTTAGGATTAGGATAGTTAGTTGTAGATGACCCTAGATGTAGGAAAAAGGTAGAATGCTAGGTGCCTTTGATTTGTTTGATACCGATGGATTTGGGCTTGATTGCATGTGCTATTTGTGGTGTCCTTGAGTTTTAATTTTGATGCATGCCTAGGAAAATTGGAACGACCCCCTTGAGATGCTTGAGTCCGCTTGCTTGACTTGATTGCTATCCTTTGTGCATGAGTGCTTAAATTTCCACAAGTTGCATTCTAAAAGCTTAGTTGAGAGTTGTTGATGGAACCTCTTTGTGTGAACCATGTGCGATGTGTGTGTGAGGCATGTTCTTATTACTCCATGTTGAATGTTAATGTCTAGAACTTGCCCCGTGTGTGTGCAAAGCGAAATCCTAGGTTGGCTCTAGTCGGGAAATGATACAACGCCTTCTTTTGTTAGCCTACCCTTACATATATACCTTGGAAAAAAAAATTGTTGTTGTGATTTCTTTGATCCTTTCTATTGGTACCCACACCCCGAGCCTACCCATTTGTTCTTAATTGACTCTTTTGGCCCTTTTACTCCTTAAGCACTTTATTGATATTGTGTAGATGATTGGAGTTGTGGTTGGATGTTGGGAGGTTCTTGAGTGGAACTAATAAAGGGGAACACTTGTGAAAATTGTGAAGTAGTGAAAAACATTGGCAAGGATGGAAGTTAATGAAATTGAAGAAAAAATGAAATGATAAGAAAAGGAAAAAAAATATAGCAAAGTTGAAAAGAAAAGAAAATTGTGAAAAAAAAAATAAAAAGAAAAAGATATCCATTCCTTGCTAGTGTGTGCTTAAAAGAAATATATTGCTACTCGTTGAGAAGGTGTATGTGTAAAGTTGTTGATTGGGTGGCTTTGATGAGATTTGTGCTTAATCAATTGTGATGTATTAAAGTGCTTAGGGAGGTAGTCACTATTACCATATGTATCCTACCTGCCCCTTAGCCTACATTACGACCTTTCTAAAGTCCTAGTTAATCCCGATTGGAGTGAGCCTACATTAGTGGAGTCCTACACTACGGGCAAGCCTATGGTACGTTGTGTGTGACAGGTGAGCCTTTCATGAGAGTGAGTGAACTCATTTGTTATTGCCCCCGTTCTATTCATGATAATTTGTGTTGTGTGTGATCTTTGGGGGGCACTCTCTTTGATATTGGTGAGGGCATGTGGTTTGCATGAAGTAGGTAAAGTTGATGGCTTTTGATTGAGTAGATAGGTGTGATTTTGTGGGAGCATGGTTGCAGTAAGTTGAGTTTTGTGCATTTGAGCTATTTTGGGGTGGTTGTTCTCATATTTTTTGGTTTTGGTAAATTGTTGGCGTGTTGTGGACTCATGGTAGTCATGTGCGCATTGGTTCAATGGTCGGTATCAACCATAGTCATAGGCAGACCTGTTTTACCTAGGAGGGGAAGTGAGATATGACTTGCTCGAGGGCGAGCAAGGGTTCAAGTGTGGGGTGGTGATGTTCGGCATTTTATGCCTACTTTTCCTTAATATTTCCGCACATTTGAGCTTGTTTTGCACTCGTTTGGTAGCTTGTGAATGTGGTTTTACACTGATGTTGTGTTGTGCGTGTGTAGGTTGTTACGCGATGCATTTGGAGCGTTTCGGAGCTTGATTGAGCATGAATTGGTTGAAGGATGGTTGAAGATTGGATTGAGCACACAAAGGAACGACACGAGCCGAGTTTTGGAGCGAAAGAAGAGCAGTTTGCACTGGCGCCCTAGCCCATGCGCCGCGTGCTCTACCGCGCGCAGTGGCTAGGCGCGTTTGGCGTGCGCCGCATGGCAAAAGCATGGAGTCTGTGAGGGGTTCTGATGGGTTGCACGCTTTCCGAGGTGCGGGGCAAGTATACGTGGTCGACAAGTAATAAAGTGATAAGTAGAGTATCGTTCCCACGAGGACTATTCAGACTGAATCCTAGCAAACAATTTCCTAAGAACTATTCAGGGATCTTTTTCCAATGGTTGAAAGAGTTTTTATAACTAAAACGCAGTAAGTAAAGTGCTAAAGATGTAATCAAGCAATGGGGCAAAACTTTGGTTGTTAATAATATCAAGAGGGCGGTCCAGGGTCAGAGTTACGAACAATCCAGTTGATGTATCCAATTGATTCCACTTCTTAAATCCCGAGTTACTAACTAACAGAGTAACTGTAACTGTGAAAACCTTTCAATTCTTCACAGTCTATGCAAGCTACTTCAATCCCTATATGTCTATGGGTTAAATCACATGCACGCATTAAGATTCATGTAATGAGTTAAACTAGGCAAGCAAGTATATGTCTATCCTACCCGCGAATTTATTCCCCAATGCCCGGGTTCACAAACTAGTTCTATTCTTTCTTATTACGTAATTAGATTCTCTCTTTCGAGTTCAACCCAAAAACCATAGATGATGTATAATTATCGAGCTCTAACAATTATACACGTTAAATCAAGAAAGAATAAGTAACCCGTTATGGGATTCAATCAATGGGAATCAATCTTCAACAAGCAACCTTCATGTAAAACTCTAACCCCAGAACGTTAGGAAATTAGCCACACATATTCATAATCACAAGACAAAGATTTGGTGTAATAATGAAATACTTGATGTAATAGATGAAAGATTGGGAATAACCCTTGTTCAATGAAGTGCGTAGCTCTCAATATTGCTCCAAAGTCAAGAACTCCTTACAAAAACTAAGTAAAGAACTATTTATAATGTTTCCAAACCCTTAGTAATAAGTTAGACCCGATGCTAGAAGGAAAAGGGAGTAAAAACGCGCACAAGGGGCGCTATAACGGGCGCCCCGCGCCTCGGAAAGCGTGACAACAATCAGAGGATGCCACATTCTCCACGCTTTAGGGCTGCGCCGCGTGGAGAACCGCGCCAACCAATGCGCGCGCTGGGCAGCGCGGCGCGTGGGCTATGGCGCCAAGCCAAACTGCTTCTTCCTTGGTCCGAATCCTCGCTCGTGTCGTGCCCTCGTGTGCTCAATCCAATCTTCAATCAACATCCAATCAATTCTTGCTCCATCAAGCTCCTAAAAGCTCCAAATGTACTGCGTAACAACCTACACACGCACGATATAAAATCAGTGTAAAACCACATTCACAAGCTACAAAACGAGCGAATAACAAGCTCAAACATGCGGTAATATTAAAGAAACCTTGGCATAAAATGCCAAACATCACCACCCCACACTTGAACCTTTGCTCGCCCTCGAGCAAGTCACATCTCACTTCCCATCCCAGGTAAAACAGGTCTGCCTATGACTATGGTTGATACCGACCATTGAACCAATGCGCACATGACTACCATGGGTCCACAACATGCCAACAATTTACCAAAACCAAAAAAATATGAGAACAACCACCCCAAAATAGCTCAAATGCACAAACTCAACTTAATGCAACCATGCTCCCACAAAATCACACCTATCTACTCAATCAAAAGCCATCAACTTTACCTACTTCATGCAAACCACGCGCCCTCACCAATATCAAAGAGTGTGCCCCCCCCCCTAAAGATCACACACAACAAAAATTATCATGAATAGAACAGGGGCAATAACAAATGAATTCACTCACTCTCATGAAAGGCTCACATGTCACACACAACGTACCATAGGCTTGCCCGTAGTGTAGGACTCCACTAATGTAGGCTCACTCCAATCGGGATTAACTAGGACTTTAGAAAGGTCGTAATGTAGGCTAAGGGGCGGGTAGGATACATATGGTAATAGTGACTACCTCCCTAAGCACTTTAATACATCACAATTAATTTCAAGCACAAATCTCATCAAACCACCCAATCACAAGTATCACACATACACCTTCCCAACAAGTAGCATTTTTCTTTTCAAGCACACACTAGCAAGGAATGGACATCTTTCTCCTTTTTTTTTCTTTTCCACAATTTTTTCTTTTCAACTTTGCTATTTTTTTTTTCTTATCATTTTATTTTTTTAATTTCATTAACTTCCAACCTTGCCAATGCTTTTCACTACTTCATAACTTTCACAATTATTCCCCTTCATTAGTTCCACTCAAGAACCTCCCAACATCCAACCACAACTCCAATCAACAACAAAATATCAATAAAGTGCTTCAGGAGTAAAGGGCCAAAAGAGTCAACTAAGAACAAATAGGTAGGCTCGGGGTGTGGGTACCAATAGAAAGGATCAAAGAAATCACAACAACAATTTTTTCCAAGGTATATATGTAAGGGTAGGCTAACAAAAAGAAGGCCTTGTATCATTTCCCGACTAAACCTAGAAATTTGCTTTGCACACACACGGGACAAGTTCTAGACATTAATATGCAAACATGGAGTAAACAAGAACATGCCTCACAACTCACATTGCACATGGTTCACACAAAGAGGTTCCATCAACAACTCTCAACTAAGCTTCTAGAATGCAACTTGTGGAAATTTAAGCACTCATGCACAAAGGTTAACAATCAAGTCAAGCAAGCGGATTCAAGCATCTCAAGGGGGTCGTTCCATGTTTTTCCTAGGCATGCATCAAAATTAAAACTCAAGGACACCACAAATAGCACATGCAATCAAGTCCAAATCCATCGGTATCAAACAAATCAAAGGCACCTAGCATTCTACCTTTTTCCTACATCTAGGGTCACCTACAACTAACTATCCTAATCCTAAAAAGAAAAACTACCCGGTTCAAAGGCCTCCCCGTGGAAAAGAACTGTGGCCATAAGAAAAACCACGGGGCGGTTGACATGTACCACTAATAAAACTAAAAGGAAAATCTTTTTGGAATTTTTCATTGGTTTTCTACTTTTTTTTTTCACATATTAAAGCAAGAAATAAATCAAAACAAAGTCAAGTGACAAAAGAAAAAGTCCTAAGGTACATGCATCCTAACCTCAAAAATAGATAAAGGGCAGTACCCCACCCCACACTTAAACTAAGCACTGTCCTCAGTGCTAAAAATAAGCAAGCGCAATGTAAAGAAAACTTCCCTGAAGATTCTAGTCCTTGGTGCTAGCATCCTCCAAGCTTCCATATAGTATGAGGTACTGAGACTTCCCTCATCAGGTCATCAATATTGGGCAAGGGTGAGGACACCCCACACTTAGCCTCGACATTACATGAACCTGCAATCCAAAGAATCACCCAAAGTAATATACAACTATAAAAATACTAATAAAAATAAATAAAAGTAAAGCAAGCAAATTGGGTTGCCTCCCAAGAAGCGCCTTAGTTAACGTCGTGGCACGACGAAGTCAACTTCATCACTTTTGTCTCCACCTTGAACTAATGAATTGAATCCCCAACTTTGCCTCAAGTTTATAACTATGGTATTGGGGTGGTGGCAAAAATACAACAGGACCAAGTAAACAATGCCGCATTTTGCACTTCTTAGCCTTTAAATGAGGGATGTCGTTTTGTCTCCTCGGCATCACAAACTCTAAAATAGGCACCTTGTTCCTCCTCCTTTTGTTTCTTCATAGGCTCGGGTGGCTCAATTTTCATGTCACCATCCAAACACAATGTTGAAAAATGATTGGAATGAGGTCCAATGCGCTTCAATTCTAAAGTTGCATTACTTTTGACACCCTCACTTGCACAAACACTAGAGTCCTCAAATATGATGTTTTCTATTTCCTCACTTGACTCTAATGTGATTTCCTCAACCTTGGCATCATCAACTACTATTGGGTCGATTGGTAGGAATTCCACTTTTTGCTCCTCAAATTGGCTTCTAAGCTCTTCTATCTCAAATCTACTATTCACGACAACTGATAATTGGGCATCAGACACCTCAACCATATCACTCAAATTCTCCTCCAAGTCGTGAATAGTCAAGCCAAATTCGTCGATCTCTTGCCCGAGCTCCACTCTTTCTTCCATAAATTGCATCGTCATATTTGTAAGTTCACTCCTGAAATCCCCATAAGCTTCTAAGAGTTTCGCTTGCTCAATTAGCCAAGTTTCGCTAACAACCTGCACTTTATCGCTCCTGTCAAACTCACAAACATCATTAGAATCATCACAAAAATTATTGGGGGAAGGAGCATGACACTTAGGACAATCATTCCACCGACCACCACACAATTTACAAAAATTCCAATCAAAGGTGGTAGAAAATTCACATAACCAGTCTCGCAGGGTTGGAAGACTCGGGCAATTTTCCCAAAAATGATGTCCTCCACAAAGTAGACAAGAATCAACAAAATTTGAGCAACCATCATTCAACCCACTTTCATTAAAAGATGCCATGTAAACTAGTAATACAATAATAAACTAAAAATAAAATAAAATAAAAAAAATTAAACCTGAATAGAAAATAATAAATTGTTCAAAAAGAAAACAGTCAATTTAGTCCCCGGCAACGGCGCCAAAAACTTGTTGCTCCCAAACGCACACGCAAGTATACGCGGTCGCCAAGTAATAAAGTGACAAAGTCGAGTATCGTTCCCACGAGGACTATGCGGACTAGTGCTTAATAAACAATTCCTGAACAAACCATCCAGGGGTCTTTTTCCAATGGTTGTAAGAGTTTTTATAACTAAAATGCAGGAAGTAAAGTACTAGAAGTGTAGTCAAGCAATGAGCAATACTTTGGTTGTTAACAATATCAAGAGAGCGGTCCAGGGTCAGAGTTACGAACAATCCAGTTGATAAATCCAATTGATTCCACTTCTTTAAATCCCGGGTTACTAACTAACAGAGTAAATGTAACTGTGAAAACCTTTCAATTCTTCACAGTCTATGCAAGCTACTTCAATCCCTATATGTCTATGGGTTAAATCACATGCACGCATTAAGATTCATGTAATGAGTTAAACTAGGCAAGCAAGTATATGTCTATCCTACCCGCGAATTGATTCACTGATGCCCGGGTTCACAAACTAGTTCTATTCTTTCTTATTACGTATTTAGATTCTCTCTTTCGAGTTCAACCCAAAAACCATAGATAATGTATAATTATCGAGCTCTAACAATTATACAAGTGAAATCAAGAAAGAATAAGTAACCCGTTGTGGGATTCAATCAATGGAAATCAATCTTCAACAAGCAACTTTCATGTAAAACTCTAACCCCAGAACGTTAGGAAATTAGCCACACATATTCATAATCACAAGGCAAAGATTTGATGTAATAATGAAATAATTGATGTAATAGATGAAAGATTGGGAATAACCCTTGTTCAATGAAGTGTGTAGCTCTCAATATTGCTCCAAAGTCAAGAACTCCTTACAAAAACTAAGTAAAGAACTATTTATAATGTTTCCAAACCCTTAGTAATAAGTTAGACCCGATGCTAGAAGGAATAGGGAGTAAAAACGCGCACAAGGGGCGCTATAACGGGCGCCCCGCGCCTCGGAAAGCGTGACAACAATCAGAGGACGCCACATTCTCCACGCTTTAGGGCTGCGCCGCGTGGAGAACCGCGCCAGCCAATGCGCGCGTTGGGCAGCGCGGCGCGTGGGCTATGGCGCCAAGCCAAGCTGCTTCTTCCTTGGTCTGAATCCTCGCTCGTGTCGTGCCCTCGTGTGCTCAATCCAATCTTCAATCAACATCCAATCAATTCTTGCTCCATCAAGCTCCTAAAAGCTCCAAATGTACTGCGTAACAACCTACACACGCACGATATAAAATCAGTGTAAAACCACATTCACAAGCTACAAAACGAGCGAATAACAAGCTCAAACATGCGGTAATATTAAAGAAACCTTTGCATAAAATGCCAAACATCAGTACTTCTACGAGATATAAGCTAAGCTACCGCCTGCCTAACTATCTTAGCTTATCCTTTCCTCTTTCTTTTCTGTTATCTTTTCTTTTATTTTTTTTTATATTTTCTTTTCTTCATCGAAAATTAAAACGGTACCCTATGATACTCGAAATAATTCCAGCTTTTGCATACCAGTTATACAAAATATATGTAACACATTTGCTAAGGCAGATCTCAAATCGGACTCCCGAAACTCAATATGCAAATTTAAATAGGAAAAAGTCAAATTATTTAACTTTCAGCATTTTAGTGGAAACTAGCTGAACAACCTCGAAATTTACTTTTGAAAAATCAAAAAATTCACAAATAATCATACGAACCTAACAACACTTCTGGATTTCGAATCGGAGCTCATTCGCCAAAACCGAGCTCGAAAATCTCTTTTTAATATTTATCGACTATAAAACTGAAACCTTCTTCCGATGCCTACCAAACGAGGTCTGATTTAACTCAAATTTTACATACAGGTCCTAATGGACATTACGAATATTTTAAAATTATCGGCACGCCAATCGGAGTCCTAACTTCCGAAACAACTGACCGAGGTCGTTTCATTCTTCTCCACTTATACTCTCGTTCGTCCTCGAACGATTCTAACACTACAAGAAAAAGGGCCTTCAACGAGGGGAAATTTGGTCGTTAAAAGGACAAATGCGGTCGTTATATGGTAATAACGACTGACAAAAATCCGGTCGTCACCGGTCGTTATAGCCTCTCACGTTAAAAGTTAACGACCAGTTTTCAATCCGGTCGTTAAAACCTTTAACGACAGCAAGAAATCCCGTCGTTATAACTTATGGTAACGACCAAATCCTCCCTTCATTAATAGTCATTAAAGACCACTTATTACACCTTTAATTTTCTACCTAGGAGTGCTTTTACGTACAGAGTTTAGTCCATTTACTTTCAAACACATAAGCACATTTAAAAATAAAATAATCAACATTCATATAACATTTCATTGTCATTACAAAATCATTACTACTTAGTAAACCTACGAAAATTGTATGACATAGCTTTGCTTCTTAAAGAAAAGAATATAGTATTATAGCATGTACAAATAGACTATTTATAAACAAGTTTCCACAAATAAGTTCTAACAGAACTGAAAATAGGTCATCTTGTGCTTCGATTATATTTTCTCTTTAACATTTTGACAGCTTATATTGCTCTGCACTTTCTTCAGAGACGAATTTCTTCCAACTTCAAATTCTTGATCCATCTAAACATTAAGTTCATGTCAGTTTAGTGATAAAACTAATAATAAATACAACAATAAATATATATGCAGTATCAATAATAATGAATGCAACCATTTTCTATCTTACTTCTCCACTGATCAAGATTAACCACAATAAGCAAATATAATTTTTAAGAGCCACTCAAATAAATTTATTTGGCACAGCACTAAATTGAATGGAATTGTTCAAAAAGATGAACAAAATTTTATACTATTCTTTAGATGACCGAGACTCTTCAAGATGAAGATATGCAAGACCATATGAGATCATTCGCAGGCTAAAACAGATCATTAGTTGAGTTTGGCTCACAATTGAAACTTCCTTACTTTACTTTTTTCTCTTTTTCTTTTCCGGATAACCAAGATTAATTACAAAGAAAGCAAACACAATTTCTAAGAATTGTCAAAATAATTCATTTGACAAGAAGATTAAATTGGATGGATATGTCTACAGAAAGCAAACGAAAAGTAAAATAACACACTAACCATGTCTCTATCCTCAGGTTAGTAATACATATCATGCCGGGGTGCACCAAACATATCACCATATACAAGAGGATGTATATAGATATTTTCATTTTCTAGTAAAGTCAACCTAAAAGTGCAGCAAGTAAAGGCCTTTTCTTATATGAAAAGGGCCAACCTAATCACCATTATGAAACAGATAAGAAAACTAAAATTAAGAGGGATTGAAATAGGAATAAAATCTTTACCGTTGAGGAGCAACATTCTAGTGTCTGGATCAGAGGCTACACACTGCGAAACAGAAGCAATGGAAGTCAAGTTCATTTGTAAAAGGTAAAAGATCTAACCCGAAAAAAGAATATTTATAATGGATGCTTATTTTGAATACGTTTACCTTGTAAAAGCACTTATACTATGACAATAGGAGATATTTGAAACGCTATTTGTTTCAAGTAAGAAGAAAACTTAAAACTACTTCACGATATAACATGTACTGCCAATTGCCAACTACCATTTATAGGCTTTCAATACAATGAAAATAAGAGCACCTTCCAATCTGGTGTGTCCCCTCTCCTTCACCTCTCTTAATATATATATACACACACGACATCCCTAACTTATCCAGGTATTCCACATCCTACAGCTGATAATATAGTCATTATTGAGAAATCACACAACGAAGATAACTCATTACTATAAAGATCACCAAAACGAATGAATAATAAAATAGTGTCAAGAATCATAGAGAAAAACTCAGACAAGTTCTAACCTGAAATGTACTAGTGCGTTACAATCTCCACTGGATAGTGAAGTGGTCAGATTTAATGATAAATCAGTTTAGATGGTATTGCCTCCTGCAAACATGTAAATTAATGTTTATAAAGAATATAAAAACAGCTAGAAACTTCCACAATAGAAGTTTAAGATGTAAGAATCAAATAACTGGACAGAAACCTTTGTAAAAGAAGTTCAAGAAATAATTATCAAATGGCTGCACAGAGAGTGCAAGTCCAAAAATCTCACCATAATAAAATAAGTATTTTAACTGAACCAATAATGCGAGTTATAGTAAAGCATACCAAAACATATAGTAGATTCTTTTACCACCTAAGTTAGGCCCTAATACAAACACAACTAAATAGAGAGTAAATTCATATGGCATCTAAATACAAGACATAATAGTTACTCCGCTCAGTTGTATTTTTTTTTTTTTTTTTTTTTTGTGTTAAGGTCTCCTCCTAGTGGTGTTTTGGATATGAAAAGCCAGGGATCCATGCCTTAGGTTGTCCATTAGTCATCCTTGCAGATACAAATTCAAAAAAGTTTTTCATAATCTCTTATTTTCCATGCCAAGCAACCCATTACTAAACCTCTGTAATCGATCTTTATCTTGTCTATTTACAGTTACTTAATTGATATAATCAAACCAGTAAGTACTTAATTCCAACTCTCGACCACCCCTCCAAATCAACACAACTTGCAATTAAAAGGAGAAATTAGATTAAAATTTTGATATTTCATTGCAACTTTTACCACAAAATAGGTGATTATAACATTGGAAGAAAAACTCTTGATTAGCAGATAATACTAGCTACTACGTTCTTGAAAATACTACTAATAGAAGTTATGAGTTATGAGTTCCTTTTTCAACCAAACTCACACACAAACGAAATACGAGTTTTGATCTAAAATGCATAACCCATACTCATGATTCTTCAACTTCAGATAATTTCATTAAATACATTAAACAGGACAATAGTTGCATCACCATATCTTGTATGTGTCTAAGTAGGAATTCCATAGTAGATAGAGATGCTTCACCAACTAGTATGTCTCAAATAGGAGAATGCTCCCCCTCATCAATTGGCCAAAAGCACCCTTTTGATAGAAAAAAAACAAGTACAAAAAAATACGAGGATTGAAACATGGACTACAGAAGAAGTCATCTTCTTTTCGAGTAACCTAAAATTTGTAGGATAAACAGAGAAAACATCACAAACGCAGCATAAGCGAGAAAAGATAGAAACTTCATAACCACATAGACCAATTAACATAGCAATTATCTAAATTACCTGTTCGAGGATGGTCTACAAAGCCTAACAAGCACGTATATGGAAAATATGTAGTTGAAAGAAATCAGAAGCTCAAAATCTCTTAAAAGTCAGGAAGGATTAGACCCTATCTTGGAGAAATCGCAAAGAGCCCTAACCTTTTTCTCTCTATTTAAAAAACAATTACCATCATGTAGGAGTGTGTTAACACCCATCATAAAAATAGGAAATCATAAAAGGAAGAAAATAGGATTACTTGCTCTTCTGTGATTTTACAGGATGATGCTCGTGATTTCACCACCATCTTCCGCAGAGGAGAGTGATGTGCGCCAATGCGGTTAGGCGAGTAGTGAGTTGAAGAATTTGGGGGATTTAAGATGAGTCCTAACTTGGAGATTATGTTTCATAATTTAATAAGTTAATTTATGGGTGGGAAATTTTATTTTAGGGGAAAAAATTTAAGGGGGAAAAGGTGCCGCCCTTTTTTTTTTGTTTGAACGTCTACCTAAATATCGTGTATTTTATGGTCGGTTATTATCCGCTCGTAATTGTTGAGCTAAATTTAGACTTTAACAACCGGAAAATAGGCTGGTCATTGTAAATATATTAATTGCGACCAGATTCGTGTCCCCTCGTTAAATAGTGGTCGTTAAAAGTTATAATTCTTGTAGTGTAAGTCTAAAGCAAGATTCACGCTGATAACAACAGAACTTGCACGACCATCATAAACTACTCCACGGGCATTATCTCCTGATTACATGATCAGAATTATAACGCACATCGAACTCTTGAAATAAAACATATCTGGATAATATCATAACATCATTGCCCAGCTTATTCTGACAAGTTGACCTTTCGTCGATCATGAGAGGAGAGTTCTATATTTTCTGAATAAAGATACAAGAAACTTTGAATGGGTTAACATGATTCCGCGGACGAATCACCTCGTCGATATACTTTTCTATATAGAACAAATCGATGGAACTAAGAATTAGCTCACACTTGAACGCCTTACAGATTTAATATTAGCATTCAGTATTGAAGAAAGACTCCTCCACTTAGAGCGTTAACTCATACAACTAACTTGAATAGAAATAGCCATCCTCGCATAGTCTGCTGGACTAAGGAAGACTTAGCTAAAAGAAGAACGTAGATCAGACCTGAGCTCACAAACTACCCTTTTGAGTTGCTAAACAGCTGCAACTCTCGAGTTCACAACTCCATACATTTTCCATAAGCACCACCGCCTGGTAGATCAACTCAGAGGTCAAATAACGCCTCTAATTACCCTCGGTAACCTTAAAACACCATGTGCTTACCTGCTACCTTGACACGCACTCTGGCTCAACACAGGGAACATCACAAACAACTACTAACTGCGAAGCTCAGTAGTGCCGGAGGAAGAATAGATGGCAATGAACCGAAGATAGGAATAATAAGAGCTTCGAGAAACTTATATTCTTATTCACTTGGCTACCAGTGCTAGATTACTTCCGAGTTAGGCTAGCCAAAGAACCGTAATTGATGAAATAAACATTAAATGAGCTTTATGAAAAAACATCTATGCCAATTTAACCTCCCAATAAGAAGAAAACTCTGACAATTTAGCAGAAAACCCTTTTATAACCCAGATAAGCTCATGGGATAACATGAATTTACTAGCGTTTTGAACAAAGAGGAGATACGTAGATCGAATATTACTTACTAATCACTTTGCACCGGAAGAAATTATAACACTTTCTGATGGTAACGAATAAGAATCCCACCATCCTATCAACACTGAATTCCAAAGAGAGATAGACTGACTTAACATAATAAGAGAAATGGATACAACAGGATGCCAAGCAGATAATACTGACTCTCTCTCTCAAATTTCTCACATTTAAACCAGATCAACTAGAAGGATCTCAAAAAATGCCAAGAATAAATCATACAAGAAGCTCACCCCTCTGCCGCAACCGGTTCTTAATAAAAACGACATCCAAGAAACCATTGAAACATGATAAGACAACCATTTTCAAATCGATCGGAAGAATCAAAGCTTATACACATAAGTGAAATACTTGGGTCTACTACATTAGATACCTCAACATCCTGCCAGACTGGTAGTTTTTAGAACTCCCTCTACGGCTGAGCCAAGCCGCTACCCTGATAATTACTTCTAGAAGAACCACTACTACCACGCTTTTGACCTCTATTGGATGGTGGCATTTCTCTGGCTGATTGAGATCTAGATGAAATCCCCTGCGACTGTGCAGGTGCCTGATGACGAGAGAAAGGACGACTGCCTACTTGCCGGAGTAAGGGAAAACTCCTCAAACGATAACTAGTACTCATGACAATGATAAAACATTTTCGGTGAAAATGGAAGCTGGACAGATTATTGAAAGATATAAAGAGAAAAACTGGGTCTGATCTTGACGAACTACTGGCGCTCTTTAAGAATAACCTGACACAAGCTGAGATAACCTTGAAGGTGACCTCCCAAAATAATCAGAACTCTTACCTCCAAATGAGGTACCCTGGTTGCCCACCAGTGCTACGGGATTCCTTGCTCTCCCGCTCTAACTTATGGTATGCCTAATACCTCTGAGTAATATCAATAACAACATCAAATAAAGTCCCAACCTCGATTTCTCGAGCCATCTGGGATCTCAAGGAAGGAGAAAGGTCATCAATAAATCTTTGAATCTCTCGAACGGCTCATGGACTAGTTCTAATGCATATTCAGCCATTCTATAGAATTCAATCTCATTTTCTGAAACACCAGCATGCTAACCGACAGGCTACCCTGTCCAATCCACTCAAACTGGCAACACTCTTCATCTCGTTCGCTACTTGAAAGGAACATTTCCACGAATCTAGAAGAAAAATCGAACCAAGTTAGCTAATAAGAGAGAGAGGCCTACCAATTAAAGGCTGGACCCCTGAAACTGGAAAGCAGAATAATCAACACCATACCGCTCGATACAATCAAGAGCCTGAAGGATACACTGACATCATTGTATTTTAAAAATTTAAGCAGGGATTATCTGATACATGACTTAAGAATATCGGAAGGTTCAATTGGGTAAAATAATGCAGACTCTTCAGACACTTGGACCAAGCCACTACTCGGGCTAGCTAACCAGACAGAATAACTAGAGGCACAGCACATGCTACTTCTGGAACATAAATTACTGAGGCAGCATCATGGACTGGAACAAGAGCTCTCTGAGACCGAATGTCTCCATCTGCGGCAACCTGTTAAGCTGCCTAGCGAATAATAGGTTCTTGCAGTATCTGCGTCGCCAAGATTCTCGTAAAGCATCATAGAGAGCCAAGGGAACTACAAGGCCCTGCTCCCTTGCCCATCGCAAACTCGTATAGCTGGGGCCTCTATAATTGGATCATCAGCCCGATCCACAACTCTCGGGGCTTGAGTAGCTCTAGCCCCAGGCCAGACTACTTCATCCTGAACTCCTACCGTTTGCTGATTCGTCGCACGAGGGTTCACAATTACTACGAACCAATTAACGAAAATACTTTTACATCCTAGACCGATGCAAGATCAGAAAAGAAGCGAAACTTCCTAAAAGCCATCATAGCCTCTCGTAGATAAGTATCGATGTCTACGTACCCATCAGCGAGAATCTACTAGACACTGTCTTTGTCTAGATAGACTCTAAACCGGGCTCTGATACCAATTGACACGACCTGAATTTTCAGCTAGGCCGTGCGGGCACCCGACATCCTCCCCTAGACCCGTCGGGAGAACCCTTAACAACTGAATTTGGAAAATAAATATAAATCCAACTCATAAATAAGAACAAGACTTAGAAAAAGCACAAACATATTGATACCTCTAAGCTGTACAAAAGAAATTACAGCTAACTACCCAGCATACTAGGTTTAGAGCTATCCAGACTACACATTTAAGAATACAGAAGAAGACAAATAACTCCTGAAGGGAGCACAATGTAACTAAAATAATAAACAATAAACTGGTGGCCATCCAGAATAAAAGCTAGCACACCCTGAAACGACCTCGGTCAGTCGTTTCGGAAGTTAGGACTCCGATTGGCGTACCGATAATTTTAAAATATTCGTAATATCTATTAGGACTTGTCTATAAAATTTGAACTAAATCAGACATCGTTTGGTAGGCATCAGAAGAGGGTTTCAGTTTTTATTGTCGATAAATATTAAAAAGAGATTTTCGAGCTCGGTTTTGGCGAATGAGCTCCGATTGGAAATCCAAAAGCGCCGTTAGGTTCGTATGATTATTTGTGACTTTTGTGATTTTTCGAAAGTAAATTTCGATGTTGTTCGGCTAGTTTCCGCTAAAATACCGAAAGTTATATAATTTGACTTTTTTCCATTTAATTGGCATATTGAGTTTCGGGAACCCGATTTGAGATCCGCCTTAGCGAGTATGCTATATATATTTGTATAACTGGTATCCAAAGGTTGGAATTATTTTAAATATCATAGGGTACCGTTTTAATTTTCGTCGAGAAAAGAAAAGAAAAAAAATGAAAAAGGGAAAAAGGCAAAATCAATGAAAGGATAAAGGAAAGCAGGGGCAGTAGTTCTATTTCATGAGGATAATCGAACAGAAATAGGACGCGAGAAACAGAAAACACGCAGGCGAAAAAATGCCAGAAAATAAGAAAAGGGGCTGGAGAAAAGTAGGATTTTTACCCCGAAACATTCAAGTAATGATCTTAGGGGTCGTTCGGTTTGGCGCATTAAAGATTAATACCCGCACAAAACTCAGCGTTAATTTAGCGCAGCGTTCGGTTGGTTTTTGTGGAATTTTAATACCCGCATAAAATTAGTGCAACGTTTGGTTGCGTTTTCGTATATTCCGCGTTATTAATACCCGCATTATTAATGCGGGAATCTATGTATTATTTTATGCGGGGTAGAAGGTGGTATTAATAATGTGGGTATTAATAATGTAGGTATTAAAATTTAAAATGACAAAATTAACCCTCATAATAATAAGGATATTTCTAAATTTTATTTATGGAGTAAATAAATATTTTAAATAATAATATTTTTTGTTAATTTGTAATATATCATTGATTCAACAAATAATCCATACGTTATAATATAATACCCACATTATTAAACCCCACATAACTAATACCCGCATTATCAATACCTACATTATTAATACACACATTATTAATACCCACATTATTAATACCCGCATTAATAGTTAATACCCGCGTAAAAGAAACCCCAAACCGAACGACCCCTTAATGCATTATTTTATTTTATTATATATGTTTAAATATATTTTGACGGTAAAAATTTAGATATTAGACATCGTTTTAATAAGTTCAGTTAATAGTTTAAAGGGTCAATTGGACCCCGATAATGGAATTGATTATATATTTATACTCAGTGAGTTATGGGCAACATATAAATGTAATTTGTTTTGGGTTTGGTTATGTGACCTTAAACCCTGTACATAGGCCTGGCCTGCGTATTGCGTATGCGAATAGGGTATCAGATTCCTACCTGGATTGCCCTAAAATATGAGGAATGAAGCCTTTAGCCTAATTTGATATATTTTTCTGCTTATTGAATAGAGTGGGATCGTTTGGCAATGAAACCAAAGGATAAAGCGGTTGTTGATTAGCAATGCCAACTTTTTAGGAGAGGTAAGTGTTTATATCCATTTCTTTGACGGCACCTGGCCTCATGGATTTTCTACCACGTATTCCTTGCGTGTGTAGCTGCCGATAGGCGTACTCAATACGCCTTATCTTTGAATTTACATTGTATATTATATGTTATGCCCTGTCGTTAGTATTGCATTGAGCATATAAGTATTGCACTCTGGTTTTGAGCATTGCATATACTTCCCGGCAATCGATGAGAGCCCCGAGCCGGTGAAGGGTTATTACTACATATACTTCCGGGTTGGCAATGAGAGTCCTGCACCGGTGAAGGGTTATTATTGCATATACTTCCCGGTAATCGATGAGAGTCTCGAGCCGATGAAGGGTCATTATTACATATACTTCCCGGTTGGCGATGAGAGTCCCGCACCGGTGAAGGGTCATTATTGCACCGGTGAAGGATCATTATTGCATATACCTCTCGGTTGGCGATGAAAGTCCCGCACCGGTGAAGGGTCATTATTGCATATACTTCCCGGTTGGCGATGAGAGTCACGCACCGGTGAAGGGTCATTATTACAGATACTTGCCGGTTGGCGATGATAGTCCCGCACCGGTGAAGGGTCATCATTGCATATACTTCCCGGTAATCGATGAGAGTCCCAAGCCGGTGAAGGGTCATCATTTCATATACTTACCGGTAATCGATGAGAGTCCCGAGCCGGTGAAGGGTCATCATTGCATATACTTCCCGGTAATCGATGAGATTCATTATTGCATATATCTCCTGGTAGACGATGAGAGTCCCGCGCCGGAGATAGGTATCAGGCATATGTGACTGCATTGCATTGTACCGCATCCATCATATCTCATTGCACTGCATACTGACTATTGTGTGTATTGTGTTGTGTTTTATGAATACGGTATGTATACTATGTCGTGGACATATCTCAGTTGCCTATATATTTCTGGCTTGTATTCTGGGTTGCAGGGATCGGGTTGCACGCCGCAACGTTATAAATATATGGATCGGGTTGCACACCGCAAAAGTATAAATATATGGATCGGGTAGCACCCCACAATGGTATAAATATATGGATCGGGTTGCACGCCGCAACGTTATAAATATATGGATCGGGTTGCACGCCGCAACGGTATAAATATATGGATCGGGTTGCACGCCGCAACAGGATGTATTCCTGATTGTTGATGTGTTTGGGATACCTATACGTTTTGGTTATCTTACGTTCCTGGTTTTTGATGAGTTTGCTATTACATACGTGTTTCTAGTTATTATCTGACTCTGTTTTTTTATAATTTAAAAAAGAGGAATTTTTGTTTATTTGTTTCTCCTCCCTGGCTAGCTATCCTATTCTTTGAGGTGGCTAGTCTGCCCCACTAATTGAGTCCCTTTGACTCACCCTTGTTTGTTGTTTTTTCTTGTCTTTGTTTTTCGTTTCGGCAGGTTCGCTCCAGGATTGAGTTCTCCACGTTGTTCAGGAGCGAAGATGACTTCAGATGTCAGGGTGAGCCAGCTTTTATTCCGGACGGCCAACAGTTTATTGTTTATTATTTCAGCTGCATTTTGCTCCCTTCAGGAGGTATCTGTCTTCTTTTATACTGTTAGATGTCTAGTTTGGATAGCCCTAAACCTAGTATGTTGGGCAGTCAGCTGTAATTTCTTATGTACAGCTTAGAGGTATCAGTATGTCAGTGTTTTTTTTAAGTCTCGTTCTTATTTATGAATTGAATTATATTTATTTTCCTAATTTAATTGGTAAGGGTTCGTCCGAAGGGTCTAGGGGAGATTGTCGGGTGCCCGCACGGCCTAGCCGGATTCCGGATCATGTCAGTTGGTATCAGAGCCCAGTTTGGAGTCTATCAAGACTAAGACAGTGTCTAATAGAATCTCGCTGATGGGTACGTAGACGTCCGTACTTATATACGAGAGGCTATGATGGCATTTAGGAAGTTTCACTTCCTTCATTTCTGATCGTGCATAGGTCTAGGATTCAAAAGTATTTTTATTAATTTGTTTATTCCTTTGTGGAAATTGTGAACCCTTGTGCAACAAATCAGCAAACGGTTTGTGTTCAAGACGAAGCAGTCTAGCCTGGGGCTTGCACTGACAAAGCCCGAGAGTTTTTTTATCGTGCTGATGATCTAGTTACGAAGGTCCCAGCTTTACGAGCTCGCGATGGGCAAAGGAGCAGGGCCTTGTGGTTCCCTTGGATCTTTACGATACTTTTATGATAATCTTGACGACGCGGATACCGCAATAACCTATTATTTCTCTAGGCAGCTTATTAGGTAGCTGCAGATGGAGACATTCGGTCTCAAGGAGCTCCCGTTCCTATTCTTAATGTTGCCGCAATATATTATGTTCCGAAGGCAGCATGTGTTGCACCAACAATTGTTCTGGCTGGTTAGCCAGCCGAGGTAACAGTTCGGTCCGAGTGCCTAAAGAGGTTGCATTATTTTACGCGGTTGAACCTTCCGATATTCTTAAGCAATGCATCAGATAAACCTCATGATTTTTTTAAAAAATAAAATAATGTTAGCATATCTTTCAGGCTCTTGATTGTATCGAGCGGTATGGTGTTGATTGGTATGGTGTTGATTATTTTTCTTTCCAGTTTCAGGGGTCCATCGTTGAATTGGTGGGCTGCTCTCTTATTAGCTAACTTGGTTCGATTTTTCTTTTAGATTCGTGAAAAAGTTCTTTTCGAGTAACGAGCGAGATGAAAAGTGTTGCCAATTTGAATGGATTGGACAGGGTAGCATGTCGATTAGCCTGTTGGTTTCAGAATATGAGATTGAATTCTATAAAATGGCTGAATATTCATTAGAACTAGTCCATGAGCCTTCGGAGAGATTCAAAGATTTATTGATTACCTTTCTCCTTCCTTGAGGTCCCAGATGGCTCAAGATATTGAAGTCGGGACACTTTTGATGTTGTTTTTAATATTGCTAGGAGGTATTAGGCGTACCATAAGTTAGAGCCGGAGAGCAGGAGATCCTACGACCCTGGTGGGCACCATGGTACCTCATTTGGAGGTAAGAGTTCTGATTATTTTGGGAGGTCACCTGCCAGGTTATCTCAGCTTGTAGAGCGTAAGTCTCAAAGTGCGCTAGTAGTTCATTAAGATAGACCCAGTTTTTTCTCTTTATAGCTATCAACAATCTGTCCAATTTCCACTTTTAGCAAAAAAAGTGTTATCATTGTCGTGAGTTTGGTTATCCTTTGGGGAGTTTTCCCTTACTCCGGCAAGTAGGCAGTCGTCATTTCTCTCGTCATCAGGCACCTGCACAGTCGCAAGGGATTTTATTTAGATCTTAATCAGCAAGAGAAATTCCACCATCCAATAGAGGTTGGGAGCGTAGTGGTAGTGGTTCTTCTAGAAGTGACTTTCAGGGTAGTGGCTCAGCTCAGCTGCAGAGACAGTCCTATGAATTACCAGTCTGGCAGGATGTTGAGATATCTGATGAAGTAGACCCAAGTATTTCTTCCTTACTTATATATGTGTAAGCTTTGATTCTTCCGATTGATTTGGAAATGGTTGTCATATCATGTCTCCAAGGTTTCCTTATTATTTCTATTAAGATTGGTTGCAGTAGAGGGGCGAGTTTCTGGTATGATTTATTCCTGGAATTTATGATGGCCCTACTAGTTTATCTGGTTTAAATGCGAGAAATTTGTGAGTGAGTATTGGTATTGTTTGCTTGGCATTTTGTTATGCCTCATTCTGTTATAATGTCAAGTCAGTCTACTTCTCTTTGGAACAATGTCGGTATGATGATGGGATTCTTATTTGTCACCATCAAAAAGTATTATCGTTTCTTCCAGTGTAAAGTGATTAGTAAGTAATATTCGATATACGTATCTCCTCATGGTTCAAGACGCTAATAAAGTCATGTTATCCCATGAGCTTATCTGGGTTATAAAAGGGTTTTCTAGTAAATTTTCAGAGTTCTTTTCTTATTGGAAGGTTAAATTGATATGGATGTTGCTCCATAAAACTCATTCAATGTCTATTTCTTCAATTGCGATTTTTGGGTTAGTCTGACTCGAAAGTAGTTTACCTCTGGTAGCCAAGCAAATAGAAGATGAGCTTCCTGAAGCTCTAATTATTTCTATCCTCGGTCCATTTTCATTTCTTCTTCGTCCGGCACTAGTGAGTTTTGGCGGTTAGTAGCCGCTTGTAATGTTCCCTGTGTTGAGCCAGAGTACGTGTTATTGTAGCCGGGTAAGCATATTATTGTTTTTCAAGGCTTCTAAGGATAATAGAAGTACCATCCATCAGGCGGTGGTGTTTATGGCAAAGGTATGGAGTTGTGAACTCGGCAGTTGCAGTCGTTTGGCAACTCGAGAGGGTAATTTGGCAGCTCAGGTCTGAGCCGCATTCTATTTTTAGCTATGTCTTCCTTAGTCCGGTAGACTGTGCGAGGATGACTATTTCTATTCAAGTTAGTGGTATGAGTTAATGCTCTAAGTGGAGGAGTTTTCCTCCAATTGATACCGAATCATAATATTAAATCTCTAAGACGTTGCTGAAGCGTAAGCTAATTCTTTGCTCCATCGATTTGTTCTATATCGTAAAGTATATCGACGAGGTGATTTGTCGGCAGAATCATGATAATCCATCCAGAGTTTCGTGTATCTTTGTTTTGAAAATATAAAAACTCTCTTCTCGTGATCGAGGAAGGATCAACTTACTCAGAATAAGCTGGTCAATAGCGTTATGATATTATCCAGCTATGTCTTTACCCAAGAGTTTGATGTGCGTGTTATAATTCTGATTCTGTAATCATGAGATAAGGTCCATGGAGTAGTTTATGAAGATCGTGTAAGTTCTCTTGTTATCTGCGTGAATCCTGCTTTAGACTTAGGCTCGTTCGAGGACGAACGAGAGTATAAGTGGAGGAGAATGAAACGACCTCGGTCAGTCATTTCGGAAGTTAGGACTCCGATTGGCGTACCGATAATTTTAAAATATTCGTAATATCTATTAGGACTTGTCTATAAAATTTGAACTAAATCAGACCTCGTTTGGTAGACATCGGAAGAAGGTTTTAGTTTTTATTGTCGATAAATATTAAAAAGAGATTTTCGAGCTCGATTTTGGCGAATGAGCTCCGATTGGAAATCCGAAAGCGCCGTTAGGTTCATATGATTATTTGTGACTTTTGTGATTTTTCGAAAGTAAATTTCGATGTTGTTCGGCTAGTTTCCGCTAAAATACCGAAAGTTATATAATTTGACTTTTTTCTATTTAATTGGCATATTCAGTTTCGAGAACCCGATTTGAGATCCGCCTTAGCGAGTATGCTATATATATTTGTATAACTGGTATCCAAAAGTTGGAATTATTTCGAATATCATAGGGTACTGTTTTAATTTTCGTCGAGAAAAGAAAAGAAAAAAAATAAACTAAAAGAAAAACAAAAAAAAATGAAAAAAAATGAAAAAGGGAAAATGACAAAATCAATGAAAGGATAATGGAAAGCAGGGGCAGTGGTTCCATTTCATGAGGATAATCGAGCAAAAACAGGACGCGAGAAACAGAAAACACACAGGCGAAAAACTGCCAGAAAATAAGAAAAGGGGCCGGAGAAAAGTAGAATTTTTACCCCGAAACATTCAAGTAATGATCTTAATGCATTATTTTTATTTTATTATGTATGTTTAAATATATTTTGACGGTAAAAATTGAGATATTAGACATCGTTTTAATAAGTTCAATTAATAATTTAAAGGGTCAATTGGACCCCGATAATGGAATTGATTATATATTTGTACTCAGTGAGTTATGGGCAACATATAAATGTAATTTGTTTTGGGTTTGGTTATGTGACCTTAAGCCCTGTACATAGGCCTGGCCTGCATATTGCGTATCCGAATAGGGTATCAGGTTCCTACCTGGATTGCCCTAAGATTTGAGGAATGAAGCCTTTAGCATAATTTGATATATTTTTCTGCTTATTGAATAGAGTGGGATCGTTTTGCAATGAAACCAAAGGATAAAGCGGTTGCTGCTTATTTCTGATTGTTGATGTGTTCGGGATACCTATATGTTTTGGTTATCTTACGTTCCTGGTTGTTGATGAGTTTGCCATTCCATACGTGTTTCTAGTTATTATCCGACTCTGCCTTTTTATAATTTAAATAAGAGGAATTTTTGTTTATCTGTTTCTCCTCCCTGGCTAGCTATCCTATTCTTTGAGATGGCTAGTCTGCCCCACTTATTGAGTCCTTTTGACTCACCCTTGTTTTTTGTTTTTTCTTGTCTTTATTTTTCGTTTCGGCAGGTTCGCTCCAGGATTGAGTTCGCCACGTTGTTCAGGAGCGAAGATGACTTTAGCTGTCAGGGTGAGCCAGCTTTTATTCCGGACGGCCAACAGTTTATTGTTTATTATTTCAGCTGAATTTTGCTCCCTTGAGGAGGTATCTGTATTCTTTTATACTCTTAGATGTCTAGTCTGGATAGCCGTAAACCTAGTATGTTGGGTAGTCAGCTGTAATTTCTTTTGTACACCTTAAAGGTATCAGTATGTCAGTATTTTTTTTAAGTCTTGTTCTTATTTATGAATTGAATTATATTTATTTTCCTAATTTAATTAGTAAAGGTTCGCCCGATGGGTCTAGGGGAGGATGTCGGGTACCCGCACGGCCTAGCCGGATTCCGGGTCGTGTCACACCCTGACAGCTGAAGTCGTCTTCGCTCCTTCACAACGTGGCGAACTCGATCCTGGAGCGAACCTGCCGAAACGAATAGGATAGCTAGCCAGGGAGAAAAGAAACAGATAGACCAAAGTCCCTTTATTTAAATTATAAAAAGGTAGTGCCAGGTAACAATCGGAAACACGTAAGAAACTTATAAACTCAACCGAGGATGCGAGCCAGAAACATATCAACAAATAAGTAATGCACATATAAGCAGAACAGTAGTCATGTACCGCAAGTCTACACAGTGGTATGAATTGAGATGATATGAAATGAAGTGAGATGAAATGAAATGAAATATGATGCAAAGGGTCACATGTGCCCGTCCCATCCCAAAGCAGAATACTCCTGCATTCGAGGGGAATCCAATCTGATAACCAACTGGAGCAGAATACTCCTGCTCCTGGGGCAGAATAATATAAACCAGAGGCGGAATACTCCTGCAGTCTCCTGGGGCGGAATACTCCTGCACCCGATATAATGTTAAGCTGAAGCGGAATACTCCAGCACTCAGTATCTGACATAAGAGCAGAATACTCCTGCTCACGGGGGCGGAATACTCCTGCACCCAATATGATATAAACCAGAGGCGGAATACTCGTGCACTCTCATGGGGCGGAATCCTCTTACCCTCAATATGATACAATGGAGCGGAATCCTCCTGCTCCTGGGGCGGAATACTCCTGCACCCAATATGATATGCAATGTAATGCATATGAATGATATATAATGCATATGAATGCAATATTATGCAATAATAATCCTTCACCGGCGGGGACCCTCATCGACAGCCCGGAAGTAGATGCCAACTCACTGCCAGAGTACAATGCTCAGATCCTCAATACAATACCAACAAAGGGACATAACATATAATATACAATGTAAATCCAAAGCTAAGGCGTAAGGAGTACGCCTATCGGCAGCTACACACGTAAGGAACATGTCGTAGAAAATCCACGAGGCCAGGTGCCTCCAAAGAAATTGATAGAAACACTTACCTTGTTCCAAAGCTAGAATTGCTAATCAACAACCACTTTATCCTTTGGTTTCATTGTCAAACGATCCCACTCTATTCAATAAGTAGAAAATTATATCAAATTAGGCTAAAGGCTTCATTCCTTACGTCTTAGGGCAATCCGGATAGGAACCTGATACCCTATTCGCATACGCAATACGCAGGCCATACCTATGTACAGGGCTTAAGGTCACATAACCAAAGGCTAAATAAATCACATTTATATGTTTCTCATAACTCACTGAGTACGAACATATATTTAATTCTATTATCGAGGTCCAATTGACCCTTTAAACTATTAATTGAACTTATTAAAATAATGTATAATATCCCAATTTATACCGTCAGAATTTATTCAAACACACGTAATAAAATAAAATAATGCATTAAGATCATTACCTGAATATTTCGGGGTAAAAATTCTTCTATTTTCCCGGCTCTTTTCTCATATTCTGGCATTTTTTTCGTTCCTTCTCGGCTTTCCCGTTTCTGTTTTTTTTTTCTCGTCTCCTGTTTCTGTTTTGCTTTGTACTCCTACGAGATATAAGTTAAGGTACCGCCTGCCTAACTCTCTTAGCTTATCCTTTCCTCTTTCTTTTCTGTTATTTTTTATTTTTATTTTTATTTTCTTTTTTTTTATATTTTTTTTTCTTAATCGAAAATTAAAACGGTACCCTATGATACTCGAAATAATTCCAGCTTTTGCATACCAGTTATACAAAATATATGTAACATACTTGCTAAGACGGATCTCAAATCGGATTCCGGAAACTCAATTTACAAATTTAAATGGAAAAAAGTCAAATTATTTAACTTTCGGCATTTTAGCGGAAACTAGCCGAACAACATCGAAATTTACTTTTGAAAAATCAAAAAATTCAAAAATAATCATACGAACCTAAAGACGCTTCCGGATTTCGAATCGGAGCTCATTCGCCAAAACCGAGCTCGAAAATCTCTTTTAAATATTTATCGATAAATAAAACTGAAACCTTCTTTCGATGCCTACCAAACGAGGTCTGATTTAGTTGAAAATTTTCATACAGGTCCTAATGCACTATACGAATATTTTAAAATTATCGGCACGCCAATCGGAGTCCTAACTTCCGAAACGACTGACTGAGGTCATTTCATTTCAGTACCTATACTCATATTTTATGATGTGCTACTGTAATGTTGTTCAGCAATTTATGAAGTTGTTATTTTTATGATATTTAGGTATGCATGTATAAAAGCAATGAAGGTGCTGGGATACAGTCCATTGGAGCTAATTAGCACCCAAGTATTGTGATATTTTTTTATGTGAGACGGTCAGTTAGAGAAGGCTTTGGAATCTATATTGCTACTCCCTCCGTCCTAAAATGAGTGTATACCTTTCCTTTTTTGTTTGTCTCAAAAAGAGTGTCTCTTTTCATATTTGGGAACTCTTTAATTTAAAAATATATTTTGGACAATAAGATTTAAAGGCACCGGCCCACAATACACATAACTTTAACTTTAGAGGTTTTTACACGGTATGCCCATAAAAGTAACTTATTTATGTTTTTATACCTATTAAAAGTTACTTTTCACTCACTGCCCATTCAACCCTACTTAATTACATTCTATGCCCACCCACTCTATTTTATTACCCGCCCTATTTCATTTATTCTTTCCCCGATTCTCAGTCAAATCACCAGACACAAAGCAAAACTCTCCTCTTGCATCATCGGAAACTACCACTGCCGGCGGCGATGGACCTCCGACCACCGCCATCTGGCCAAAAGATACGTCATTGGATTCCTCACAACGTCCTCTTCTCCGATCTTGCCTTAGTTTACCCAAATTACCAACGAATCAGCGTAGATCATTCCGGTCAACCCATTCATCCAATTTTATAAAGGACTGTCATCTGGTGTGATTCGACGATGCAGCGGAGATGTCTTAGTGTGGTGATGGCTTTGATGGAGCGGTGGTACATCATTTGTGGTATGGGGGAGAGTTGTTATGGCGATGTTATAGCGTTGATGGCTTTGTTACAATGGTGTTCGCCGATAGGCTAGGACGAGATAGCGGAGATGCTGTGGTGGATAGGGGCAGTGAGGCAAAGTGGTGGATATGGCTATGTTGTGATGGCGACGCGAAGCTGTAGCAGCAGTGTGGTACAGCTTTGGTAATGTATCGATGAGGCAGAGGCGTTGATGGCATGGACATGGTTACGAAGCTGCTAAAAATGGCTTTAGATTTGCAGTGATGTTACAGTGGTTGTTTCAATGATTTAGGCAAGATAACTTTGCATCCTTTTCCTTTTCTTTGCTAGTAGATTAGTAAAAAAAAAAGAATGCATAGATTTAGTGCATGTTCGACATGTAAAAGAATTTTGCATAAATGCATATGTTGTTTCTAATAATGGAATCATGGATATATGAGGGGAAGGAGTTTATGTTGTATATGAACGTTGATGTACACTTGATGGTCATGGATTAGGTGTTGGAAATTTAATTGGGAACGGTACGCTAGCCAGCTTTGCCTTCAAAATCACAAATTATGGGATTTTTGTGATTAAAAATTCTGCATAATTGTTCAAATATGAGTGTATTAGTTAAAGCATTATAATTAGTTTTCTTCTGTGCAAGATGATTTCTGATGGTTTAATAAATTGGGACATATGCAGAAGGTATGCTTAGATAACTATCACTATTTGCAGGGGCGAGCAAAATGTATTGATCTAAAGCGTGTATTCACAGTGGGTACTTGGAATCCATCATGAGAGGTAATCGATCTGGCGTTGCTGACTATAACAACCGGCAAGTGCGAAACCCAGGCGATACCAGCGCCTCTTCACTATTGACTTCGATCCTTATCTCAAAAACTGTAAGTTTTCGGTCCTCATTTGTTGATTTCATTGCGAACAATGATAAGTGAATAGAAGCCCCGTTATACTGGTGGCTTTTTCTGTATTTATATCAATAGGGCAATTTGAATATTTATGCAGATGTTAAAAACGTAGTGGGGTAGTTTAATTTATATTTGTAAAATTCAGATTGGCTTGAGATTAGTTTATGGTATACAGAACTACCGTAAAATAAAAAGACATCTTTGTTTGATGTTTAGTGTGAGCTGAGATTAAAGAAAAGGAAAAAGAACAAGACTTTCTCAAATAAAAAAATCTACAAAAGAAGGTATAACCTGGGAGTAATATGAATCAATTGATACCTTGCTCTAAGTCAACTAATATTTGATCAGTAGTGTGATTAGAACTTAGAGAGAACTACTTATAAGACTTGGCTCCTTCTCTTATATAATATTTGGTTCAACTAAGTTTATTTGCTTAGATAAGACTTACGACTTGTGTTTTGAGGGGTGATAATCCTTATTCTCTATTTGTGGAAAGATTTAAACCTATTTTCTTGATAGAGTTCGAATAATAAATTGTAAGTATGAATTGACTTACTGTTATTGTTGGGTATCAGAAACATTTTGTGATGTTTTTATTAGTTAAATTGGAGGTTGTGAGTCAATTGAATTCAACATTTATAACAGTATATTCATAGTAGTTTTTCTTAACGTAATATGCCAATAAAAATGTACAGCTAAAAGAATTTGTGTAGACAATTTAGCAAACTCTATGAATAATTCATGTAGTCTGCTATTGCTCTTGAATGTGAGGTTGTTACTAGAAACATTCTTGATGAACATGAACCATTATTTTGTGATTGTACGCTCAACATCTTCTTCAATTCTTTTCACCTCTTTGTACAATTCTTCATTAGGGAACGATATAGTGAAATTTTGTAGTAAGTTTAATTGAGTTTATAACAATAAACGTATTCTTGTTTTCCTTCCCAAAAAAAAAAAAAATAGTAGTACTGTTGTTGCTTCTGTAATCTTGTATGTGTCCACACTTTAACCTACCTAATAAATATGAAATAAGTCATATTGGTGATTGAAAATCTTGTTGGAGATGAAGCTGGTGTATTGTATCTTTATGTATCTGATATTGTCGATTAATCCTTGATTTAGTTTAGATATAACAACTTTAGTCTTCATGATCTATGTTTTGATATTTTTTCTATTTATCAAATTTGACATCCTGCTTTCTATTAATTTGGTATTTTTTTCCTTTGGAATTCTTAATTAATCCTCAGGTTTGTATAGAAGATGCAAAGAAGAAAATTATTTTGTGATGTGATTATTTTAAGGTTTGATTTCTGAAGAATTTTTGTAATATGTCGCTTATAGTAGATTAAGTTCAGCTGTAGTTGCCCTCATGGCTAATTAACCATATGTAGTAGCTTAGCTGTATTGAATTTTTCGGTTCACAGAGTTGAACATGGTGCATAATTTAGTGAGTAATAGTCAATCAATATAAAGTAGCAGTCCAGCTTGTCCCCTCTCCTCCCAGTACAAAATTTCTTCCATTTTATCTTATTGTAATTCTAGGTTCATTATCCTCCCGTCCTACTTTTTTCTTGTTTACTTCGTGATTATCTAGACGTCTTGTATTTACTTGAAATTGTGTAACTAGTAACTAGTAACGTTTTAATCCAGACATACAAAGTAAGTTTAGGCTCCTATGTGTGAGTTAAATAGAGATATCATATTATCATTAGCGACACAAACATAAATTTTTCTTGTAGATAAATTATCATTGCTTATAATCATTTAATGGCTCTTGGACATTCTCTTTTAATTAGTTGTCCTCCTGCTATTATTCTACGGCCTTAGTTTGTGAAATATAACTATGTTAGTGAAATTATCTAATGTTGACATGGAACATATATGATGAAATTATTTAATGTTAACCTGGAACATATATGAGTACACCAAGTCTCTCTCTTTAATTTTTAATGCATCTTAAACATAGGGCAAATGTGATATGATTGTTTCTCCTAACTTTTATTCTTTTTTATTTAATATTGTGGGATTATCAAATTGATCATTTGAGTTTTTCTGCATAAATTGATGTTACTCAAGGAAAAATTTGAAGACACTTATTTCTTTTTTTCATATGTATACAAATACAATCAATTATGGAGTGTTGAAACTTTTGATTGTATTATACTTTTTGATAATATGCTTTTTGAGTGCAATTGCTGGTGTATGTTATAATATTAATGTTCTTGTGAAATTAGTAGAAAAATAGTTGTATATTAATTTATTTGTTATAAAAAAAGGCTTTAGTGGCGACCTTACTTGCCACAGATATTATGCTTTAGTGGATACCTAGTTGATACGAACAAAAATACTTTTTGTGGCAACTAAAATGTCACCACTGAAATTTTTTCCTAGCGACTCAGTCGCAACTTATGGGATGTTCTTTAGTGGCAACCTTTTTCGAAGCGCTTTTAAGGGTAGTTTTATGTCGCGACTATAGTCGCTACCCGGGGTAATAATAGCGTCGATGAAATATAGTTACCACCAATAAGTATCAGCCACTGACTACAGCCAACGACTCATGAATCGCTGCAAATAACCTTTCGTGGTGACTTTTCTTGTTTAGTGGTCGATTCTTGCAGTGTATATCACCCATTCCTCCTGCCAACAAAAACAACTTTTCACTTCTTAATAAAGAACCTCTACTCTCCAAGTTTCAATTTTTATTATTTTGAACAAAGTATACATCTTTGGTTTACTGTATACTCTTTTGGTATACCCTTTTGTGTTTGGATAAAAATGCGCGATGCTATCGAGCAAATAAATATTTCAGTTTTTGTTGTTATGAATCAAAGTATACCCTTTTGGTATACTGTATACTCTTTTGGTATACCCTTTTGCAATTGGATCAAAGTGTGTGATGCTACCGAGCAAATAAATATTTTAGTTTTAGTACACCTTTTTGGTATACTGTATACTCTTCTGTATATCCTTTTGTGTTTGGATCAGAGTATGTGATGCTATCGAGCAAACAAATATTTAAATTTTTGTTGTTATGAACAAAGTATAACTTTTTGGGGGTACTGTATACTCTTTTGGTATACCATTTTATATTCGGATCGAAGTACGAGATGTTTCAGAACACATAGATATTTTAATTTTTATTACTTTTAATAAGTATACCTTTTTGGTATATTGTATACTCTTTTGGTATAACCTTTTATGTTTAGATCAGAGTGTGTGTCGCTATCTCCAATATAAATATTTTAATTTTTGTTCTTTTCAATAAAGTATACCTTTTTGGTATATTGTATACTCTTTTGATATACTTTGTTATGTTCGGATAGAAGCGCAAGATGTAACAGATAACATAGATAATTTAATTTATATTATTTTGATGAAGTATGCATCTTTGGTTTACTGTATACTCTTTTGGTTTACCCTTTTGTGCTTGGATCAAAGTGCGCGATGTTATCGAGCAAATAAATATTTCAGTTTTGGTTGTTATGAATCAAAGTATACCATTTTGGTCTACTGTATACTCCTTTGGTATACCCTTTTTCAATTGGATCAAACTGTGTGACGCTACCGAGCAATTAAATATTTCAGTTTTTGTTGTTTTGAACAAAGTATACCCTTTTGGTATATTGTATACTCTTCTGTATACCCTTTTGTGTTTGGATCAGAGTGTGCGATGCTATCGAGAAAATAAATATTTCAATTTTTTGTTGTTATGAAAAAAGTATACCTTTTTGAGATATTGTATACTCTTTTGGTATAACTTGTTATATTCGGGTCGAAGTGCGAGATGTTTCAGAGCACATAGATATTTTAATTTTTATTACTTTTAATAAGTATACCTTTTTGATATACTATATACTCTTTTGATATACCCTTTTGCATTTGGCTCAAAGTGCGTGATGCTATCGAGCAAATAAATTCAGTTTTTATTGTTTTGAACAAAGTACACTCATTTGGTATACTGCATACTCTTTTGGTATACCCTTTTACAATTGGATCAAAGTGTGCGATGCTACCGAGCAAATAAATATTTCAGTTTTTGTTGTTTTGAACAAAGTAACCCTTTTAGTATACTGTATACTCTTTTAGTATATCCTTTTGTGTTTAGATCAAAATGTGTGATGCTATCGAGGAAATAAATATTTCAGTTTTTTTTGTTTTTAACAAAGTATACCCTTTGGTATACTATATATTCTTTTTGTTATACCCTTTTACTTTTGGATAAAAGTGTGTCATGCAACAGAGCAATTAGATATTTCAGTTTTTGTTGTTTTGAACAAAGTATACCTTTTTGGTATACTGTATACTCTTTTTGATATACTCTTTTGCATTTAGATCAAAGTGTGCGAACCTATCGAGCAAAGAAATATTTTAGTTTTTGTAGTTTTGAACAAAGTATACTCTTTTGGTATAGTGCATACTCTTTTGGTATACCCTTTTGTGTTTGGATTAAAGTGCGAGATACTATCGAGAAAATAAATAATGTAGTTTTTGTTGTTTTGAATAAAGTATACCCTTTTGGTATACTATATACTCTTTTGATATACTTTGTTATGTTCAGATAGAAGCGCAAGATGTTACAGAACACGAAAAAATTTTAATTTTTGTTATTTTTATGAAGTATACCTTTTTGATATATTGCATACTCTTTTGGTATACCCTTTTGTGTTTGGAACAAAGTGTGTGATGCTATTGAGCAAATAAATATTTTAATTTTATTGTTTTGAACAAAGTATACCTCTTTGGTATAGTGTACACTTTTTTAGTATACCTTTTTGTGTTTGGATCATAGTTTATGATGCTATCGAGCAAATATACCTTTTTGGTATACTGTATACTCTTTTGATATGCCCTTTTGCGTTTGGATCAAAGTGCCCGATACTATCGAGCAATTAAATATTTCAGTTTTTGTTGTTTTGGACAAAGTATACTCTTTTTGTATACTGTATATTCTTTTGGTAAATCCTTTTGCAATTGAATCAAAGTGTGCGACGCTACTGAGCAAATAAATATTTCAGTTTTTGTTGTTTTGAACAAAGTATACATTTTTTGTATACTGTATACTCTTTTAGTATACCCTTTTGTGTTTAGATCAAAGTGTGTGATGCTATCTAGGAAATAAATATTTCATTTTTTTGTTGTTTTGAACAAAGTGTACCCTTTTGGTATAATGTATACTCTTTTTGGTATACCCTTTTGCATTTGGATCTATGTGTGTGATGCTACTGAGCAATAAGATATTTCAGTTTTTGTCGTTTTGAACAAAGTATACCCTTTTGGTATACTGTATTGAAATGACCTCAGTCAATCGTTTCGAAAATTAGGACTCCGATTGGCGTGCCAATAATTTTAAAATATTCGTAATGTCCATTAGGACCTGTCTGTAAAATTTGAGCAAAATCAGACCTCGTTTTGTAGGCATCGGAAGAAGGTTTCAGTTCTTATTCGAGCACGGTTTTGGCGTATGAGCTCTGATTCGAAAATCCCAAAGCGTCGTTAGGTTCGTATGATTATTTTTTACTTTTGTGAACTTTCTTCGGCTAGTTTCCGCTAAAATGCCGTAAGTTAAATAATTTGACTCTTTCTATTTAAATTAGCATCTTGGGTTTCGGGAATCCGATTTGAGATCCGCCTTCGCGAGTATGCTACATATATTTTGTATAACTTGTATGCAAAAGTTGGAATTATTTCAAAAATCGTAGGGTACCATTTTAAATTTTGTCACGAAAAGAAAAGAAATTATAAAAGAAAATAAAAGAAAAAGAAAAAGACAAAAAATGAAAGAAGAGGCAAGGTGAGTAAGTGACCATGGGCGGTGTCCCTAATCTATTTTACAACTAAGAACAGAAAATGAACGAAACATAACAGAAACGAGAACCAAAGCAGAGGAAGGAAGAAAATGCCAGAAAATGAGAAAAAGAGCCGGAGAAAAGTAGAATTTCCACCCCGAAACATTCAGGTAATGATCCTAATATATTATTTGAGTTTATTACGTGTGTTTGAATATGTTTTAACGGTTAAACTTGGAATATTAGACATCGTTTTAATAAGTTCAGTTTATAATTTAAAGGGTCAATTGGACCTCGATAGTGGAATTGATTATATATTCGTATTCAGTGAGCTATGGGCAACATATAAATGTAATTTATTTGGGGTTTGGTTATGTGACCTTAAACCCTGTATATAGGCCTGGCCTGCGTATTGTGTATGCAAATAGGGTATCAGGTTCCTGACCGGATTGCCCTAAGATATGAGGAATGAAGCCTTTAGCCTAATTTGATATATTTTTCTGCTTATTGAATAGAGTGGGATCGTTTGGCAATGAAACCAAAAGATAAAGTGGTTGTTGATTAGCAGAGCTAACTTTTGGAAGAGGTAAGTGTTTATATCCATTTCTTTGGAGGCACCTGGCCTCGTGGATTTTCTACCACGTGTTTCTTACGTGTGTAGCTGCCGATAGGCGTACTCATTACGCTCTAACTTTGGAATTACATTGTATATTATATGTTATGCCCTGTTGTTTGGTATTGCATTGAGCATATGAGCATTGCACTCTGGTTTTGACTATTACATATACTTCCCGGTTGGCGATGAGAGTCCCGCACCGGTGAAGGATCATCATTGCATATACTTCCCGGTTGGCGATGAGAGTCCCGCGCCGGCGACGGGTCATCATTACATATACTTCACGGTTGGCGATGAGAGTCCCGCACCGGTGAAGGATCATCATTGCATATACTTTCCGGTTGGCGATGAGAGTCCTGCACCGGTGAAGGGTCATTATTGCATATACTTCCCGGTAATTGATGAGAGTCCCGAGCCGGTGAAGGGTCATTATTGTATATATCTCCCGGTAGATGATGAGAGTCCCGCGCCGGAGATAGGTATCAGGCATATGTGACTGCATTGCATCGTACCGCATTCATCCCATCTCATTGCACCAGATACTGACTATTGTGTGTATTGTGTTGTGTTTTATGTATGCAGTATGTATACTATGTCGTAGACATATCTCATTTTGCCTATATATTTCTGGCTCGTATTCTAGGTTGCGGGGATCGGGTTGCACGCTGCAACGACATAAATATATGGATCGGGTTGCACCCTGCAATGGTATAAATATATGGATCGGGTTGCACGCCGCAACTGGATGTATTTCTGATTGTTGATGTGTTCGGGATACCTATATGTTTTGGTTATCATACATTCCTGGGCGTTGATGAGTTTGTCATTTAAGACGTGTTTCTGGTTATTATCTGGCTCATCCTTTTCATAAATTAAATAAGAGGAATTTGGTTTATCTGTTTCTTTTCTCCATGGCTAGATATCCTATTCTTTGAGGTGGCTAGTCTGCCCCACTTATTGAGTCCTTTTGACTCACCCTTGTTTGTTGCTTGTTTTTGTCTATCTATTTCGTTTCGGCAGGTTCGCTCCAGGATTGAGTTTGCCACGCTCTGAAGGAGCGAAGACGACTTCAGCTGTCAGGGTGAGCCAACATTTATTCCGGATGGCCACCAGTTTTATGTTTATTATTTCAGTTGCATTTTGCTCTCTTCAGGAGGTATCTGTCTTCTTTTGTACTCTTAGATGTCTAGTCTGGATAGCCCTAAACCTAGTATGTGGGTAGTCAGCTGTAATTTTTTTTTTTTATAGCTTAGAGGTATCATTATATTTGTACTTTTTCTAGTCTTGCTTTTATTTAGAAATTGAATTACATTTATTTTCCTAATTTAATTGATAATAGTTCGCCCGACAGGTCTAGGGAAGGATGTCGGGTGCCCGCGCGGCCTAACCGAATTTCGGATCGTGTCAGTTGCTATCAGAGCCCAGTTTATAGTCTATCCAGACTAAGACAGTGTCTAGTAGAGTCTCGCTGATGGGTACGTAGACGTCCGTACTTATCTACGAGAGGCTATGATTGCATTTAGGAAGTTTCACCTCCTTCTTTTCTGATCGTGCGTTGGTCTAGGATGCAAATGTATTTTTGTTAATTCCTTTGTGGTAATTTTGAACCCCCGTGCGACAAATCAGCAAACGGCATGAGTTCAAGACGAAGCAGTCTACCCTGGGGCTAAAGCTGCTCAAGCCCCGAGAGTTTTTTTTTATCGTGCTGACGATCTAGTTATGGAGGTCCCAGCTGTACAAGCTCGCGATGGGTAAGGGAGCAGGGCCTTGTGGTTGCCTTGGCTCTCTACGATGATTTTACGAGAATCTTGGCGACTCAGATACCGCAAAAACCTATGATTCACTATGTAGCTTATCAGGTTGCCGCATATGCAGATGTTCGGTCTCAGGGAGCTCCTATTCTAGTTTTTTAATATTTCCGCAGTAAAGCATGTTCCAAAGCCAGCATGTGTTGTGCCTCTAGTTATTCTGGCTAGTTAGCTAGCCCAAGTAATAGCTCGATCCGAGTGTCCGAAGTTGCCGCATTGTTTTATCTGGTTGAACCTTCCGATATTCTCAAGCCATGCATCAGAGATCCCATGGCCCTAGTGGGCAACCATGGTACCTCATTTGGAGGTAAGAGTTCTGATTATTTTAGGAGGTCACCGGCCAGGTTATCTCAGCTTGTAGAGCGCAATACTCAAAGTGCGCAGGTTAGTTCGTCAAGATTAGAGTCAGTTTTATCTTTGTAGCTATCAATAATCTGTCCAGTTTTCATTTTCAGCGAAAAGGGGTTATCATTGTTGTGAGTCTGGTTATCCATTGGGAAGTTTTTCCTTACTCCGGTAAGTAGGCAGTCGTCTTTTTGTCTCGTCATGAGGCACCTGAACAGTCGCAGGGAATTTCATATAGATCTTAATCAACCATAGATATGCCCTCATTCGATAGAGGTCGAGAGCGTGTTGGTAGTGGTTCTTCTAGAAGTAATTATCAGGGTAGCGGCTCAGCTCAGCCGCAGAGGCAGTTCTGAGAACTACAGTCTGGCAGGATGTTGAGGTATCTGATGTAGTACATCCATGTATTTCTTCTTCCATTATATGTGAGTAAGATTTCATTCTTCTGATCGGTCTGGACTTCGTTTATTTTACCATGTTTCCATGGCCTCTTTGGTTATTGTTTCTATTAAGAATCGATTGCGGTAGAGGGGTGAGCTTCTAGAATGATTTATTCTTGGTATTTATGATGACCTGTTGCTCCCAACGCACACGCAAGTATACGCGGTCGACAAGTAATAAAATGATAAGTAGAATATTGTTCCCACGAGGACTATTCAGACTGACGCTTAACAAACAATTTCTAACTACTATCCAAGGGTCTTTTTCCAATAGTGAGAGTTTTTACTAACTAAGAGCAATAACTAAAATGATGGAAATTCAGTCAAACAATGGAGCAAACGTTGGTTGTTAACAATATTAAGGAGACGGTCCAGGGTCAGAGTTGCGAACAATCCACTTGAGTTTTCCAATTGATTCCACTTCTTAAATCTCGGATTACTAACCAACAGAGTAAATGTACCCTTGAAAACCTTTCGATTCTTCACAGTCTATGCAGGCTACTTCAATCCCTATATGTATATGGGTTGAATCACATGCACGCATTAACGAATTCTGTAATTAGTTAAATTAGGCGAGCAAGTATATGTCTATCATACTCACAAATTGGTTCCCCGATGCCCGGGTTCACAAACTAGCCCTACTCTTTTTTATTGCATTCATAAACTCCCTCTTTCGAGTTCAATCTAAAAATCATAGATAATGCATAATTATCGAGCTCTAATAATTACACAAGTAAAATCAAGAAAGAATAAGTAACCCATTATGGGATTCAATTAATGGGAATCAATCTTCAAACATCAACTTTCATTAAATACTCTAACCCTAGAACGTATGATTTAGCCACGCATATTCATAATCACAAGGCAATGAATTGATGAAATAATGATGTAAATGATTAAATAGATGAAAAAATAGGAATTAAACCCTTGTTCAATGAAGTATGGTGCTCTCAAATTGCTCCAAAGTCTGAACTCCTATCAAAAACTAAGTAAAATAATATTTATAGGGTTTACAAAGGCCTAGTAATAACTTACACCTAAGCCTAGACGAAATAGGAAGTCCAAAAATGCTCCAGGGGCGCTGCAGCTGGTGCCTCCGCGCCCCCGAATGCGCGCACACATGCAGTTTACGTCAAAATCTGGGCGCCTTGGCCATGCCCCGCACTGAGAAAAGCGCTTGAAGGCTGGGCGCAGTGCGCCAGGCATATTTTGCCTTGCCTTGCTCCGCAGTTCGCATCGTGTCATGCCTTCGTGTGCTCGATCCAATCCTCAATCAAAATCCAATCTTTTCTTGCTCGATCATGCTCTTTAAAGCTCCAATTGTGCTTCATAACGACCTACACACATACGACACAATATCAGTGCAAAATCACATTCATTAACTAGAAAACGGGCGAATAAAATACTCAAACGTGAGGAAATATTAAGGAAATATAGGCATAAAATGCCAAACATCACCACCCCACACTTGAACCTTTGCTCGCCCTCGAGCAAGTCACAACTAAATTCCCAACCTAGGTAGGACAGGTCTGCCTGTGACTATGGTTGATACCGATCATTGAACAAATGCACACATGACTACTATGGGTCCAAAAAACATGCCAACAATTTATCAAACTCAAAACATGAGAACAACCACCCCAAGATAACTCAAATGCACAAACTCAACTCATTGCAACCATGCTCCCACAAAATCATACCTATCTACTCAACCAAGAAGCCACAACTTCACCTATTTCATGCAAACCATGTGCCCTCACCAAAATGAAGCAAGATAGTGTCCCCCAAATATCACACACAATAATGAATATCAAGAATAGGACGTGGACAATAGCATAGAAAGACTTCACTCACTCTCATGAAAAGCTCACATGTCACACATGATGTACCATAGGCTTGCCCGTAGTGTAGGACTCCACTAATGTAAGCTCACTCCAATCGGGATTAACTAGGACTTTAAAAAGGTTGTAATGTAGGCTATGGGGCTGGTAGGATACATATGGCTAATAGTGACTACCTCCCTAAGCACTTTAATACATCACAATTATTTAAGCACAAGTCTCATCAAAGCCACCCAATCAACAACTTTCACACGCACCTTCTCACAAAGTAGCAAATTGTTTCTTTTAAGCACACACTAGCTAGGATGGACATTCTTCTCTCTTTATTTCTTTTTCCAATTTTTTTTTTTCAACTTTGCTCTTTTTTTTCATTTGTTTTCTTTTTCTATTCACTTCTTTCCAACCTTGCCAATGCTCATAATCAACTACTGCACAATTCATTACATATTCCCCTCATTGGTTCCACTCAAAAACCTCCCAATATTTCAACCACAACTCCACAATAATATCACATTATCAATTAAAGTGCTTAAGGAGTAAAGGGCCAAAAGAGAACAATTTAGAACAAGTGGGTAGGCTCGGGGTGTGGGTGTCAATAAAAAGGTCAAAGAAATCACAACAATCAAGTCCAAGGTGTATATGTAAGGGTAGGCAAATCAAAAGAAGGCCTGTATCATTTCCCGACTAGAGCAAACCTACGATTTCGCTTTGCACACACACCGGGCAAGTTCTAGACACCAATATGCAAACATGGAGTATAATAAAAATATGCCTCACAACACACATTGCACACGATCCACACAAAAAGACTCCATCACAACTCTCAATAAAGTAAATAGAATGCAACTTGTGGAAAATTAAGCACTAATGCACAAAGGTTCACAACAAAGTCAAGCAAGTGGACTCAAGCATCTCAAGGGGGTCGTTCCATTTTGTTTTCTAGGCATGCATCACAATTTAAAACCAAAAGTCACCACAAATAGCACATGCAACAAGTTCAAGTCCACCGGTATCAAACAAATCAAAGGCACCTAGCATTCTACCCATCTCCTTCATCTAGAGTCACCTATACTAACTATTCTAATCCTAAAAATAAAAACTACCCGGTTTAAAGGCCTCCCCGTGGAAAAGAACTGAGGCCATAAGAAAAACCACGGGGTGGATGACATGTACCACTAATAAAGACTAAAAGGAAAATCTTATTGGAATTTTTTTCATTGGTTTTCTAATTTTTTTTTCAATTTTTTTTTATATATTAAAGCAAGAAACAAATCAACATAAAGTCAAGTGACAAAAGAAAATCCTACGGTACATGCATCCCTAACCTCAAAAATAAAAGGGAGTTCCCCACCCCACACTTAAAACTAAGCAATGTCCTCAGTGCGACAAAAAAGAAAGTGCAAAAGTAAAGGAATCTTCCGTGAAGGCCAGTCGGCCTACACTGGGTGGTGCACTGGAGTGCGGTCCTAGTCCGGATCACGATCAAGGATGTCCGAATCAGTGTTCTCATCCTCCTCCAGGGGCATCTCTACTGCCTGAATCATACCCAGCAGGCGTCTCGAACACTCCAATAAAGGCACTGTGCGATCAAGCGCCGCCATATCCATGCCAGCCTGCCGGGCCATGTGCTCCATCATCAAGTAGTGACGTGCAGACAAGTTGGCGTCTGTGTCCCGCCACTCATCTGCCGTCAGGCGCACTGGTGCAGTAGTGGTCACACCCTTCACCGCGGCGATATCAAAAGGCTTCTCAATGTCGGGGACAATGCGATCCCCGACCTCTTCAACTGGGACTCCAGCCTGCTCCAGATACCGCGTAAGAATGTTCCCAAAATACAAACGGCTACATGTCTTCGACTGCCTTTGCTCTCTCATCAACCTCAGCATGTAGTAGCCGGTGTTAACCGGCCTCCTGTTCATGAAAAAGTAAACCATGCACGCCCGAGTCTTGGTGACCTCGGAATAATGAGATGAAGGCAAGATGCGTGCATTTATCAATCTCATCCACACTCGAGCTGTTTTCAAAAATTGCGAAAAGAACATGAATTTGTGTCTTCCTGACTCAGTTCGCTCCCACCTATGAGTGGAGCTCTCACCACACAATGTCTCCCGCATAGCCTTGTAATCAGGCTTCCTAATAAAGTCCCTCAGCTCATCATAGTTGGGGTCCTCTACCCCCAAGAAAGCGTTCAACGCAGTGTGGTCCAATCTCACATTCTCACCCCGAATAGCAACCATATCATCATCTTTCCATGCTTCATCTGGATCCCAATTGGCATAGAGCTCCTGTACTAGGTCGAGGTTGGCACGCCCCGAACTCTCAATTACCGAGTCCCAATGCAAGGCATGAATAGCATCATCGACACCTCGACACTTTTGCATCAATCTCCTCTTGTCAATGGCTTGCTCGGGAATGTACCCCGCAAGCCTCACACTCTTGTACCAAGCTTGGCACTCACCCTTCTTCACAAAAGAGAGACCGAATCACGTCTTGCCCCCGGTCCTTGGGATAGGCACCGCATCTTTAGGAATTCTAGCCTTGGCCTTTGGCTTGGCCTTGGCCTTGGCCGGTGCCTTGCCCTTTGGCTTGCTAGATGAAGGCCCGGCTTGGAGTGATCTCTTAGGAGCCGAGGAGGATGAAGAGGTTGATTTGTGGGGTGTTAAAACCATGGTGCCTACAACACACAAGAATACCAATGTGAGATGTCAATTCAAGCACAAGATTTCAATTCAAGCCCAATTGGTAGGACACCACCCCACACTTATCGCTCATTCTATGTATCAACGATTCAACTCATAAGCACGAGTGACCCCACACTTAGCTAAACGAGCATCGCACAAAATTTTCACGTTTGTGGACTTCATGATCAAGCTAGTGGGGGTTACAAAATAGCCAATTTTTATGCATGTGCGACACTCAATGTTCATCTTAAGCCTAAGGATAGCATTGCTACTCAAGAATTCACAATATTAGGCAATTTTCATAGTTGAGGCTTTTTCAAAAACACTTGGTGTGCACAATATTCAACTTTCAATTTCAATGGCTAATGTAATGTGATAACCCTCCCAAATTGTTGGGAGATCCCTTTTTACAAGTACACAAGCTAACCATGAAGCATAATAATCAATCTAAGCAATTTAAGATCAAATTCTAATCACAAGCTTGCATACTAGTTAAGGAATTTAACATGGAAAGAGATTGTTAACTTACATGTAATGGAGAGAGAAGGGAGAGAATTTACTTACTTGAAGATGTTAGATTGAGTGGAGAAGAACTTGTGATTAATTCCAAGAATTAGGAGTGAGTTGGGGGAGATTTTGGGAGTGTTTTGAGAGAAAATAATGAAGAAAAGTGGAGGGGATCGGGTAAAGAGGGGAAAGGAAATCTGGGTCGCGGGTTAAAACCCGTTTGGACCCGGATTTTTTCGATTTTTTTGGCCGGGCACGGTAACCTCCGCGGCGCGCCTCCATGGCGCTAGGAAAACTGATCATTCTTCCTGCCTCGGCGCTTTGGGAGGCGCGGGGCGCTCCCATCGCGCCCAGGCTTTTTGCTTCAGACCTCCTTCAGGCGCGTTGGGAGGCGCGGGGTGCTCCAAAACGCGCCCGAGTAATTTTTTTCATACCAATTTTCGATTCTAAGTGCGAACCCAAGCGCGGGACATGCCTCAAAGCGTCCCATACCCCTCAATACATCAACTGCATCTCGTTTAGCACTCCCGACACCTACAAAAAATGACACAACAAAACAAAAACTACGTGACACTATAAAACACAAAACAACTAAACTATTACAAGTACAAACTCGGGTTGCCTCCCGAGAAATGCCTTATTTAATGTCGTGGCATGACGAGTATCAATCATGGGTCCCTCAAAGTAATGGAGGTACGATGATTCACTGAACCTCCCCAATAACGCTTCACCCTTTGGCCATTCACCAAGAACGTCTTCTCCGAATCGGGGGCTCTCAATTCAACCGCTCCATGTGCGGTAACACGAACTACTTCAAACGGCCCCGACCATCTTGACTTCAACTTGCCCGTAAATAGCTTCAACCTCGAGTTAAACAACAACACCAGCTGCCCGGGCTCAAACTGACGACGCTCAATATGTTTGTCATGCCACTTCTTTGTCCGTTCCTTATACAATTTTTCATTTTCATAAGCATGGAAACAGAACTCTTCAAGCTCGTGCAATTGAAGCATTCTCTTCTCACCCGCCAAGGCCATATCAAGATTGAGCTTTTGAATTGCCCAATATGCTTTATGCTCTGGCTCAACGGGCAAGTGACAGGCCTTACCATAAACAAGCCTATATGGAGAAGTTCCAATAGGCGTTTTAAATGCAGTCCGATAGGCCCAGAGACCATCATCTAACTTCATAGCCCTGTCCTTCCTCGAGGCATTCACAGTCTTCTCAAGGATTTGCTTGATCTCTCTATTGGACACTTCCACTTGGCCACTAGTTTGGGGATGATAAGCAGTTGCCACCTTCTGGCGAACCCCATACTTGGCCAACAATTTATTGAACAACCGATTGCAAAAATGAGTACCTTCATCACTGATTATAGCCCGCGATGTCCCAAAACGAGTGAAAGTATTATTCTTCAAGAATTTCACCACCACACTCGCATCATTTGTTGGAAGTGCCACAGCCTCCACCCATTTAGATACATAATCAACTGCCACAAGAATGTATTTGTGGCCCATGGAAGGTGGGAACGGACCCATAAAGTCAATCCCCCAACAATCAAACAGCTCAATCTCCAGGATATTGTTCAAAGGTATCTCGTGACGCCTAGAAATAGTACCCGTTCTTTGGCAACGATCACACTGCTTAACCAAACCATGAGCATCTTTAAACAAAGTAGGCCAAAAGAAACCAGACTGAAGTACCTTTGCAGCTGTTCGATCTCCACCAAGATGGCCACCATAAGGAGAGGAATGGCAGCTCTGTAGAATCGGCTCAACTTCTTCCCTTGGAATGCATCTCCTAGCTAATTGGTCAGGGCCAATCTTGTACAAATAAGGCTCATCCCACACATAAAATCTGCTCTCATGAAGGAGTTTGCGCCTTCGCTCAGCTGTAGCCCCAGGAGGATACACATTACTCACAATTAAGTTCACCATATCAGCATACCATGGCACCTCGGCTGCAGCTAAAGCAAAAAGCTGCTCATCAGGGAATACCTCTTTAATCTCAGGCCCTTCATCTACATGATCTCTATTCTCCAGCCTTGACAAATGATCAGCTACTTGATTCGCAGTCCCCTTGCGATCTCAAATTTCAACATCAAACTTTGTGCAATAGGAGAACCCATCGAATTAGCCTAGGCTTGGAATCCTTCTTCTCAAACAAATACCGGATTGGGGCATGATCTGTGTAAACAACAACACGAGTGCCAACCAAATAAGATCTGAATTTACCAAAAGCATACACTACGGCTAGATACTCCTTCTCAGTGGTGGTATAATTGGATTGGGCTGCATCAAGAGTCTTGGTTGCATAATAGATGGAGTGAAAGATTCTTCCAATTCTTTGGCCTAGAACAGCCCCAATAGGATTGTCACTCGCATCACGCATCAATTCAAATGGCAAAGACCAGTCAGGAGCAATGATGATTGGTGCAGTCACCAACCTTTTCTTCAACTCTTCAAATGCCTTGAGACAAGCGTCATTAAACTCAAATTTCACATCTTTCTCCAACAACTTACACATGGGATTAGAAAGTTTGGAGAAGTCCTTTATGAAACGCCTGTAAAAACCTGCATGTCCCAAGAAACTACGCACCCCCCTTAACAGAGATAGGTGGTGGTAATTTCTCAATAGCCTCAATCTTCGCTTTATCAACCTCGATCCCTAGCTTTGACACCTTGTGCCCAAGTACTATGCCTTCTTGAACCATAAAGTGACATTTTTCCCAATTCAGCACCAGATTTGTTTCTTCACAACGGCTCAACACAGCATCTAAATTTTTCAAGCAATCATCGAAGGAATCACCAACTACTGAGAAATCATCCATGAACACATCAACAAATTTTTCCACTATGTCGGTGAAAATAGCCATCATGCATCGCTGAAAGTCCCCGGGGCATTACATAACCCAAACGGCATCCTCCTAAATGCATAGGTGCCATATGAACAAGTAAATATAGTCTTCTCTTGATCTTCAGGAGCTATCACAATTTGATTGTAGCCCGAATACCCATCCAAGAAATAATAATATTCGTGCCCAGCAAGTCTATCCAGCATTTGATCAATAAAGGGAAGTGGGAAGTGGTCTCTCCTGGTGGCCTTGTTCAGCTTCCTATAATCAATGCAAATTAGCCACCCTGTGACTGTTCTTGTAGGAATCAACTCGTTATGCTCATTCTTCACCACTGTCATGCCCCCCTTCTTTGGAACACATTGCACTGGACTCACCCACTTGCTGTCAGAGATGGGAAAAATAATACCAGCATCCAGCCACTTGATAATTTCTTTCTTCACCACCTCCTTCATGATTGGATTTAATCTTCTCTGCTGCTCTATAGATGGCTTATGGCCTTCTTCCAAAAGAATTTTGTTCATGCAGAAAGAAGGACTAATCCCTCTAATATCAGCAATAGTCCAGCCAATAGCTCTCTTGCGCTCTCCCAGCACTCTCGACACCTTTTCAACCTACACATCAGAAACAAAGAAGAAATGATCATGGACAAGGTATTACCCTCTCCCAAATAAGCGTAACGCAAATGCGCAGGTAAAGGTTTGAGTTCAAGAACAGGAGCCTTCTCAATAGACGGTTTAGCAGGAGTTAAGGTCAACGGTCTATCAAGCTCCTTAAATTTCTTCCATCCTGGGATGAATTTACTCTGCATATTAAGAATCTCCAAATATTCTTCAATGTCATCATCCTTCAGGATATCATCATCATCACATAAGAGTGCCTTTTCCAGAGAATCAACATTAGAGGCCAAGAATGACCTCTCATCAGCAGTCAACTCATCATCTACAACTTTTACCATGGACAACTCTTCATAATGGGAAGGAAGCTGGGTAGCTCTGAACACATTAAACATGGCTTCTTCCCTATTTACTTTCATAATCATCTTTCCAGCTCTAACTCTAATGACAGCATCAGCAGTAGCCAAAAATCCTCTTCCCAATATGAGAGGAACCTTAGGATCAACTTCATAGTCAAGAATAATGAAGTCAACAGGCAATATAAACTGACCCACTTGTACAACCACATCCTCAATAATCCCCTCGGGGCATGTCAAAAATCTATCAGCCAGTTGGAGAGTCACAGTAGTTGGTCGTGGTTCACCCAGGCCTAGCTTCCTGAAAACCGATGAAGGCATTAAATTCACACTAGCACCCAAATCACACAAAGCTCGTCCAACCTCATGTTCCCCAATTTTCAAGGGAATAGTAAAACTGCCAGGATCCTTCAATTTCTGAGGAAGCTTGCTTTCAACTCTAGAACTACACTCCTCAGTGAGTGCAACTGTCTCGAATTCAGTCAGTCTTCTCTTGTTAGCAATAATATCCTTGATGTATTTAGCATATTTGGGAATATTTACCTGAATCTGACTCAAGATCTCCAAAAATTTCTTGCATGCAGCATCAACTTTCTGCTTCTGAACTCTCTGAGAAAGGAGGTGGTGGTCTCACAATAGCAGGCTCGGGCTGCTTTTCTATCACTTTCTCAGCTTCTTTCTCCACCTCTCTATCAGCAGTAGGCTCTAACTCACCAACAGGCTTCCTTGGCTTTGGGGGGAACTTCTTCTAGAGCTCTTCCATTCCTCAAAGTAACTGCTTGCACAAATTCCTTAGGATTTTTCTCTGTATGACTTGGCAAAGCACCCTGAGGTATATTATTCTGTGCTCCAGCTAGCTGCCCCATTTGTCTCTCAAGATCTTTCTGAGCATTGCTCAAATCTTTTATTTTTTTTGCCTGAGCTACTGAATCATCCATGAGCTTTTGCTGCCCTGCAAGAATTTTCCTAAGCATATCCTCAATTGAATTAGGCTGCTGTGGCTGAGTCTGCAACTGCGACCCCTGCTGTGGTGCATTTTGAAGATTATTTTGGGGGTCTCTCATTGCCTTGTAGCTGCTCACGGTTATCCCTCCAAGAAAAATTTAGGTGATTACGCCAATTGGTGTTGTAGCTATTACCATATTGATTGCGATTCTGTTCTGCGACTTGTTCTGGTTACCCACATAATACACTGACTCTGGATTAGATGGACAGAAGTCAGTGGCATGATCCTCTCCACAAACCTCAATAAAGACTTGAAGTTGTTGCACTGGAGCTGCTGGTTGTTGAGTCTGCGGCAGAGCTACCTTGCTGATTATATTGGAAATAGCATCCATTTTTGCCCTCAGCTCTGAAACTGCATCTAATTGAAGTACCCCAGCAGATTTCTGTGCAGTAGCTCTACCAACTCCCTGCCAATCAGGATTGCCCTGCGAAAACTTGTCAAGTAAATCATAGATCTGGTCAAAATTTAAGGCCAGTACTTGGCCTCCTGCAGCAGCATGTACCACGATCTTAGTATGCGCATTCAACCCCTCAACAAAAGTATGTGCAATAATCTCATTGGATTAGTTGTGGTGTGGACAATCTCTCAATAGAGCTTTAAATTGCTCTCAGGCTGAATAAAAAGATTCTCCTTCTATCTGTCTGAAGGACATAATTTCACTCATCAGCCGGGCTGTCTTGGCAGATGGATAAAATTTCGCCAAGAACTTCTTAGCCAAATCCTCCCAAGTAGCGATAGACCCAAGCTTTTCAGCCTTTAACCACTTCCATGCTGCCCCAATCAGTGAAAATGGGAACAACGTCAAGCGAACATAATCAGTAGGAACTCCCGATGGTGTATAAGTATCACTGATCTCCAGGAAATTCTGTATGTGTTGCTGCGGATCTTCATGAAGTAATCCAGCATATTGCCCAGTCACATGCAGCAACTGAATCATGTCGGGCTTAATCTCAAAGTGCCCGGTGATAGCGGGCTTCACAATACTAGTCGCTACTCCCCCCAAGCTGGGAAGAGGAACATCTCGCACTGCTACTGCTCGTTCTTCTGCCATTTAAGTGGGTAAGGAAGCAAGTACAATTGCTAGTGCTTTTTGGTCTCTCGCTTCTATTCTTACCCTTCTCAAGATCCTTTCAGGCTCGGGATCAAAAGGTGCGAGTGGTTCGTCCTTTCTATTCCTTTGCATGCAGAACCTGTTGCCTGAAACAGCACAAGAAACTCAACAAAAAATTAAACCTGAATAGATAATAAGTAATCGTTCAAAAAGAAATCAGTCAATAATTAGTCCCCGGCAACGGCGCCAAAAACTTGTTGCTCCCAATGCACACGCAAGTATACGCGGTCGACAAGTAATAAAATGATAAGTAGAGTATCGTTCCAATGAGGACTATTCAGACTGACGCTTAACAAACAATTTCTAACTACTATCCAGGGGTCTTTTTCCAATAGTGAGAGTTTTTACTAGCTAAGAGCAATAACTAAAATGATGGAAATTCAGTCAAACAATGGAGCAAACGTTGGTTGTTAACAATATTAAGGAGACGGTCCAGGTCAGAGTTACGAACAATCCAGTTGAGTTTTCCAATTGATTCCACTTCTTAAATCCCAGATTACTAACCAACAGAGTAAATGTACCCTTGAAAACCTTTCGATTCTTCATAGTCTATACAGGCTACTTCAATCCCTATATGTCTATGGGTTGAATCACATGCACGCATTAACGAATTCTGTAATTAGTTAAATTAGGCGAGCAAGTATATGTCTATCCTACTCACAAATTGGTTCCCCGATGCCCGGGTTCACAAACTAGCCCTACTCTTTCTTATTGCGTTCATAAACTCCCTCTTTCGAGTTCAATCTAAAAACCATAGATAATGCATAATTATCGAGCTCTAATAATTACACAAGTGAAATCAAGAAAGAATAAGTAACCCGTTATGGGATTCAATTAATGGAATTCAATCTTCAAACATCAGCTTTCATGAAATACTCTAACCCTAGAACGTATGATTTAGCCACACATATTCATAATCACAAGGCAATGAATTGATGAAATAATGATGTAAATGATTAAATAGATGAAAGAATAGGAATTAAACCCTTGTTCAATGAAGTATGGTGCTCTCAAATTGCTCCAAAGTCTGAACTCCTATCAAAAACTAAGTAAAAGAATATTTATAGGGTTTACAAAGGCCTAGTAATAAGTCACACCTAAGCCTAGACGAAATAGGAAGTCCAAAAACGCTCCAAGGGCGCTGTAGCTGGCGCCCCGCGCCCCCGAACGCGCGCACACAAGCAGTTTACATCGAAATCCGGGCGCCTTGGCCACGCCCCGGGCTGAGAAAAGCGCCAGAAGGCTGGGCGCCTTAGGGGCGCGGTGCGCCACTCAACGCGCCAGGCATATTTTGTCTTGCCTTGTTCCGCAGCTCGCGTCGTGTCCTGCCTTCGTGTGCTCGATCGAATCCTCAATCAAAATCCAATCTTTTCTTGCTTGATCATGCTCTTTAAAGCTCTAATTGCACTTCATAACGACCTACACACATACCACACAATATCAGTGCGAAATCACATTCATTAACTAGAAAACGGGCGAATAAAATACTCAAACGTAAGGAAATATTAAGGAAATATAGGCATAAAATGCCAAACATCATGACCCTACTAGTTTATCTGGTTTAAATGTGAGAGATTTGGGAGTGGGTGTCGGTATTGTCTACTTGGCATCTTGTTACGCCACTTTCTGTTATTATGTCATTTCAATTTACCTCTCTCCTCGAAATTCAATGTTGGTAGGATAATGGGATTCTTATTTGTCACCATCAGAAAGTGATATTATTTCTTCCGGTCGAGGTGATTAGTAAGTAATGTTCGGTCTACGTATCTCCTCTTGGTTCAAAGCGCTAGTAAAGTCATGTTATCCTATGAGCTTGTCTGAATTATAAAAGGATTTCTGGTAAATTGTCAGAGTTACCTTCTTATTGGAAGGATGAGTTGGCATATATGTTCCATAAAACTCATTTAATGTCCATCTCTTCAATTGCGATTCTTTTGTTAGCCTGACTCGGAAGAAGTGTAGCTCTGGGAGCCAAGAAAATAAAAAGATGAGCTTCCTGAGGCTCTAATTATTTCTATCCTCAGTCCATTGCCATCTCTTCTTTGTTAAACACTGGTGAGCTTAGGGGGTCAGTAGCCTATTGTGATGTTCCCTGTGTTGGGCCAGAGTTCGTGCCAAGGTAGCCAGGTAAGCACATTGTTGTCTTTCAAGGCTTCTAAGGGTAATAGAAGTACCATCCATCAGGAGGTGGTGTTTACCGCAAAGGTATGGAGTTGTGAACTCAAGAGTTCCAGGTGTTTAGCAACTTGAAAAGGTAGTTGGTAGCTTAGGTCTGCCTACGTTCAACCTTTAGCTAAATCTTCTTTAGTCCAGTAGACTGTGTGAGGATGAGTATTCCTATTCAAATAGCTGCATGAATTTGTGCTTTAAGTGGAGGAGTCTTCCGCCAAATACTGAATGGTAATACTAAATCTCTAAGGCCTTGATACCACTTTTGTCACGACCCAACCTAGGGGCCACGACAGAAACCTACAATGAGTGTCGATCATTGCTAAACACACCAATAATCTATTAATGCCAGAGATAAGCTGGCAACTTGATCATCTATACGTACCTATCTGCTGAAAGCATAAAGCCTGGAAAGATGACACGACTTTAACTTGCTGGCAATTAGAATAATTAGCCACAAATTCTGCTATGTCACACTTCATTCCATCCCACCAAGAAATCTGCTTAAGATCATGGTACATCTTAGTCGAACCTAGATGAACAGTGTATTTGGAATAATGTGCCTCTATCATAATCTGTCCACGTAAATCTGTAACATCAGGGATACAAAGTCTATCTTTATACATGAGAAAACCGTTAGTAGTAACCCTGTATGGTGACTCCGGTTTTCTTCTGGCTATCTGTCTGTATTCAACTAGAAATAGATCCTCATACTGACGCTGTTTTATTTCATGGAAAGTTAGAGGTAAAGGTCTAGTGCAGCTTGTCGACAATCCATCATTGGTATGTATATCTCTTTCACACCTCAACTCTTTGAGAAGTTACTTTAGCGTTATAAGTGCACATGTAATCAACTTTGTTGCTGGTATTCTGCCTCAGCTCATGGTCCAACTACATGTCTCTTTTATTTTCACTTTTGCAAGACATAATATTTCCAATTCAAAGACAATGCCCTGAAGTAGTTAGTCTGGAGATCATTCCTGGTCTGCATCATACTATCCAGAAGTATTTGTATGATCCTTATCCTTATATGATAGACCCTGTTCAGATGAACCTTTGACATACATTAGGATATGAGTAATTACATTCCCACAAGGAGCTTGCGGAACAACACTAACATCAACTGAGATGTTGCAGTGTTTTTGTAAAAATAATATAGCTTGCATCAAATCTTCGATAGTGAGTAGTGACAAGGTACTTCAAAAGCTTCCCCTATTGCATCAAGCGTGAGCTAATTCTTAGTTTCATCGACTTGTTCTATATCGAAAGGAATATCGAAGAAATGATTATCAGCTAAATAATATTAACACGTTCAAAGTTCCGTGTATCTTTTCTTCGAAAATGTAGAACTCTCTTCTCGTAATTGAGGAAGGATCAGCTTAGTTCGAATAAGTTGTACAATGGTATTATCATATTATCCAGATATATTTTGTTCTAAAAGTTCGATATGCGTGTTATAATTATGATCCTGTAATCAGGAAATAATGCACGTGGAATAGCTCATGAAGGTTGTGCAAGTTCTCTTGTTATCCGCGCGAATTTTCCTTTAGACTTAGGCTCGTTCGAGGACGAACGAGAGTTTAAGTGGAGGAGAAAGAAACGACCTCGGTCCGTCGTTTCGGAAGTTAGGACTCCGATTGGCGTGCCGATAACTTTAAAATATTCGTAATGTCCATTAGGACCTGTCTGTAAAATTTGAGCTAAATCAGACCTCGTTTGGTAGGCATCGGAAGAAGGTTTCAGTTTTTATTGTCGATAAATAATAAAAAGAGATTTTCGAGCTCGGTTTTGGCGAATGAGCTCCGATTCAAAATATGAAAGCGCCTTTAGGTTCGTATGCTTATTTTTGACTTTTTTGAACTTTGGAAAGTGAATTTCGATGTTGTTCGGCTTGTTTCTGCTAAAATGCCGAAAGTTAAATAATTTGACTCTTTCTATTTAAATTAGCATCTTGGGTTTCGGGAACCCGATTTGAGATCCGCCTTCGCGAGTATGCTACATATATTTTGTATAACTTGTATGCAAAAGTTGGAATTATTTCGAACATCGTAGGTTACCGTTTTAAATTTTGTCACGAAAAGAAAAGAAATTATAAAAGAAAATAAAAGAAAAAGAAAAAGACAAAAAATGAAAGAAAAGCCAAGGTGAGTTAGTGACCATGGGCGGTGTCCCTAATCTATTTTACAACTAAGAACAGAAAATGAAACAAAACATAACAGAAACGAGAACAAAAGCAGAGAAAGGAAAAAATGCCAGAAAATGAGAAAAAGAGCCGGAGAAAAGTAGAATTTTCACCCCGAAACATTCAGGTATTGATCCTAATATATTATTTGAGTTTATTATGTGTGTTTGAATATGTTTTAACGGTAAAACTTTGAATATTAGACATCGTTTTGATAAGTTCAATTTATAATTTAAAGGGTCAATTGGAACCCGATAGTAGAAATGATTATATATTCGTACTCAGTGAGTTATGGGCAACATATAAGTGTAATTTATTTGGGGTTTGGTTATGTGACCTTAAACCCTGTATATAGGTCTGGCCTGCGTATTGCGTATGCAAATAGAGTATCAGGTTCCTAATCGGATTGCCCTAAGATGTGAGGAATGAAGCCTTTACCCTAATTTGATATATTTTTCTGCTTATTGAATAGAGTGGGATCGTTTGGCAATGAAACCTAAGGATAAAGCGGTTGTTGATTAGCAGAGCTAACTTTTGGAAGAGGTAAGTGTTTAAATCCATTTCTTTGGAGGCACCTGGCCTCGTGGATTTTCTACCACGTGTTTCTTACGTGTGTAGCTGCCGATAGGCGTACTCAATACGCCTTAGCTTTGCAATTACATTGTATATTATATGTTATGCCCTGTTGTTGGTATTGCATTAAGTATATGAGCATTGCACTCTGGTTTTGAGTATTGCATATACATCCCGGTTGGCGATAAGAGTCCCGCACCAGTGAAGGGTCATTATTACATATACTTTCCGGTTGGGGATGAGAGTCCCGCACCGGTGAAGGATCATCATTGCATATACTTCCCGGTAATCGATGAGAGTCCCGCACCGGTGAAGGGTCATCATTGCTTATATCTCCGGTTGGCGATGAGAATCCCGCACCGGTGAAGGATCATCATTGCATATACTTCCCGGTTGGCGATGAGAGTCCCCCACCGGTGAAGGGTCATTATTACATATACTTCCCAGTTGGCGATGACACGACCCGGAATCCGGTTAGGCCGTGCGGGCACCCGACATCCTTCCCTAGACCCATCGAACGAACCCTTATCAATTAAATTAGGAAAATAAATATAATTCAATTTAAAAATAATAACAAGACTTAGAAAAAGTACAAACATAATGATATCTCTAAGCTGACTACCCACATACTAGGTTTAGGGCTATCCAGACTAGACATCTAAGAGTACAAAAGAAGACAGATACCTCCTGAAGGGAGCAGATTGCAACTGAAATAATAACCAATAAACTGGTGGCCATCCGGAATAAAAGCTGGCTCACCCTGATGGCTGAAGTCGTCTTCGCTGCTTCATAACGTGGCGAACTCAATCCTGGAGCGAACCTGCCGCAACAAAATAGATAGACAAGAAACAAACAAACAAACAAACAAGGGTAAGTCAAAATGACTCAATAAGTGGGGCAGACTAGCCACCTCAAAGAATAGGATAGCTAGCCAGGGAGAAGAAACAGATAAACCAAATTTCATTTATTTAAATTATAAAAAGGCAGAGCCAGATAACAACCGGAAACACGTAAGAAACTTCTAAACTCAACCAAGGGTGCGTGCCAGAACATATCAACAAATAAGCAATACACATATAAGCAGAATAGTAGTCATTTACCGCAAGTCTACACAATGGTATGAATTGAGATGAAATGAAATGAAGTGAGATGAAGTGAAATGAAATGAAATATAATGCAAAGGGTCACATGTTCCCGTAATCCCATCCCGAAGCGGAATACTCATGCATTCGAGGGGAATCCAATCTGATAACCAACTGGAGCGGAATACTCCTGCTCCTGGGGTGGAATACTCCTGCACCCAATATAATATAAACCAGAGGCGGAATACTCCTGTACTCTCTTGGGGCGGAATCCTCCTGCACCCGATATAATGTAAAGCTGAGGCGGAATACTCCTGCACTCTCCTGATGCGGAATCCTCCTACCCTCAATATGATACAATGAAGCGGAATACTCCTGCTCCTGTGGCGGAATACTCCTACCCTCAATATGATACAATTGAGAGGAATATTCCTGCTCCTGGGGCGGAATACTCCTACCCTCAATATGATACAATGGTGCGGAATACTCCTACTCTTGGGGCGGAATACTCCTACCCTCAATATGATACAATAGAGCGGAATGCTCCTGCTCCCGGGGCGGAATACTCATGCACCCAATATGATATGCAATGTAATGCATATGAATGACATATAATGCATATGAATGCAATGTGATGCAATAATAACCCTTCACCGGTGCGGGACTTTCATCGACAGCCGGGAAGTAGATGCCAACTCACAGCCATAGTACAAAACTCAGTTCCTCAATGCAATACCAACAACATGACATAACATATAATACACAATGTATATCCAAATCTAAGGCGTAAGGAGTACGCCTATCGGCAGCTACACACGTAAGGAACACGTGGTAGAAAATCCACGAGGCCAGGTGCCTCCAAAGAAATGGATATAAATACTTACCTCTTCCAAAAGCTAGTACGGCTAATCAACAACCACTCTATCCTTTGGTTTCCTGTCCAAACGATCCCACTCTATTCAATAAGCAGAAAAATATATCAAATTAGGATAAAGGCTTCATTCCTTACATCTTAGGGCAATCCTGTTAGGAACCTGATACCCTATTTGCTTACGCAATACGCAGGTCAGGCTTATGTACAGAGTTTTAAGGCACATAACCAAACCCTAAATAAATTACATTTATATGTTGCCCATAACTCACTGAGTACGAATATATAATCAATTCCATTATAGGGGTCCATTTGACCCTTTAAACTATTTATTGAACTTACTAGGACGATGTCTAATATTCCAAGTTTTACCGTTAAAATATATTCAAACACACGTAATAAACTGAAATAATATATTAGGATCATTACCTGAATGTTTCAGGGTGAAAATTCTACTTTTCTCCGGCCCCTTTTCTTATTTTCTGGCATTTTTTCCTTGCTTCGTTTCCGCTTCTTATTCTGCATCGTTTTGCTTGAATTCCTCTGTTTCTGCTTCTTCATACTACTTAAATTTCAAGGGATCTAATCCCTTGACCACGCTACTTTATTTCCTTTTTTGTCTTTTCCTTTTTCCCTTTTTTCATTTTCTTTTATTTTCTTTTCTTTTCGCGACAAAAATTAAAACGGTACCCTACGATATTCGAAATAATTCCAACTTTTTCATATAAGTTATACAAAATATATGTAACATACTCGCGAAGGAGGATCTCAAATTGGACTCCCGAAACTCAAGATGCGAATTTAAATAAAAAATGTAAAATTATTTAACTTTCGGCATTTTAGCGGAAACTAGCCGAACAACATCGAAATTCACTTTCGAAAGTTCACAAAAGTCACAAATAATTATACGAACCTAACAGCGCTTTCGGATTTTAAATCAGAGCTCATTCGCCAAAACCGAGCTCGAAAATCTCTTTTTAATATTTATCGACAATAAAAACTGAAACCTTCTTCCGATGCCTACCAAACGAGGTCAGATTTAGCTCTAATTTTACAGACGGGTCCTAATGGACATTACGAATATTTTAAAATTATGGGCATGCCAATCGGAGTCCTAATGTTTGAAACGACTGACCGAGGTCGTTTCATTCTCCTCCACTTAAACTCTTGTTCGTCCTCGAACGAGCCTAAGTCGAAAGAAAATTTCGTACAGATAACAAGAGAACTTGCATGACCTTCATAAACTATTCTACGGGCATTATTTCCTAATTACAGGATCAGAGTTATAACACGCATATCGAATTTTGGAATAAGACATATCTGGATAAAATGATAACACCATTGCCCGGATTATTCTGACTAAGATGATCCTTCCTCGATCACGAGAGGAGAGTTTTACTTTTTCGAAACAAAGATACATGAAACTTTGAATAGGTTAACATGATTCAGCCGATAATAACCTCTTCGATATACGTTTGGATATAAAACAGGTCGATGGAACTAAGAATTAGCTCACGCTTGGTACAATAGGGGGAGCTTTTGAACTACCTTGTCACTACGCTCTATAGAAGAACGAATGCACTATGCAACATCTCAATTGATTTTAGTGTTGTCCTGCAAGCTCCTCGTGGGAATGTAGTTACTCATATCCTAATGTATGTCAAAGGTTCATCTGAACAAGGTCTATCGTATAAGGATAAGGATCATATAACTACTACCGGATAGTACGATGTAGACCAAGAATGATCTTCAGACTGAACATCTACTTTAGAGTATTGTCTTTGAATTGGATATATTATGACTTGAAAAAGTGAAAATGAAAGAGGCATGTAGTTGGACCATGAGCTGAGGCAGAATACCAGCAACAAAGTTGATTACATGTGCACTTATAACGCTAAAGTAACTTCTCAAAGAGTTGAGGTGTGAAGGAGATATACATACCAATGATGGATTGTCGACAAGCAGCACTCGACCTTTAACTCTAAATTTTCATGAAATAAAACAGCATCAGCATAAGGATCCAGTTCTAGTTAAATATAGACAAATAGCCAAAAGAAAACTGGAGTCACCAAATAGGGTTACTACTGACGGTGTTCTCATGTATAAAGATAGACTTTGTGTTCCTGATGTTGCAGTTTTACTTTATGATAAAGGCACATTATTCCAAATACACTGTTCATCCAGGTTTGATTAAGATGTACCATGATCTTAAACAGAGTTATTGGTGGGACAGAATGAAGTGTGGCATAGCAGAATTTGTGGCTCAATATTCTAATTGCCAGCAAGTTAAAGTCGTGTCATCTTTCCCGACTTTATGCTTTCAGCAGATAGGTACGTATATATATGATCAGGTTGCCAGCTTATTTCTGAAATTAATATATTATTAGTGGGTTTAGCAATGATCGACACTCATTATAGGTTTTTGTCGTGGCCCTAGGTTGGGTCGTAACAAAAGTGGTATCAACACCTTAGAAATTTAATATTTATACTCAGTGTTGGAGGAAGACTCCTCCACTTAGAGCTTCAGCTCATACAGCTAAGTTGAATAAAAATAGGCATCCTCCTAGGGTCTACTGGATTAAGGAAAACTTAGCTAAAACAGAATGCAGCTATGAGCTACCAAATTACCCTCTCGAGTTGCCAAACAGCTGCATCTCTCGAGTTCACTACTCTCAAACCTTTACAACAAGAACCACTGCTCGATAGGTTAAATCAAAGGTCAAATGACGCTTCTATTACCCTTAATAGCCTTGAAACACAATAATGTGCTTATCCGGCTACCTTGAAACGCACTCTAACTCAATACAGGGAACATCACAATAGGTTACTGACCGCCTAAGTTCACAAGTGCCGAACAAAGAAGAGATGGAAATAGACCGAGGATAGAAATAATTAGAGCTTCAGGAAGCTCATTTTCTTATTTTCTTGGCTACCAGAGCTAGACTACTTCTGAGTCAGGCTAGCCAAATAATCGCAATTGAAGAAACAAATATTAAATGAGCTTTATGGAAAAACATCCATGCCAATTTGACCACCCAATAAGAAGAAAATTCTGACAATTTACCAGAAACCCTTGTTATCACCCAGAAAAACTCATAGGATAACATGACTTCACTAGCATTTTGAACTAAGAGGAGATACGTAGATGGAATATTACTTACTAACCATTTTACACCGGAAGAAACAATGACACTTCTGATGGTGACGAATAAGAATCCTATCATCTTACCGACACTGAGTTCCAAAGAGAGGTAGACTGACTTGACATTATAACAGAATGAGGCACAACAAGATGTCAAGCAAACAATGCCAATACTCACTAAAAAATCTCTCATATTTAGACCAGATAAATTAATAGGGTCTCACAAATTCCTTGAATAAATCATACTAGAAGCTCACCCCTCTACCGCAATCGACTCTTAATAGAAACAATATCCAAAGAGGCCATGGAAACATGGTAAAATAAATGAAGTCCAGACCGATCAGAAGAATGAAATCTTACTCACATATAATGGAAGAAGATATACATGGATGTACTACATCAGATACCTCAACATCCTGCCAGATTGTAGTTCTTAGAACCACCTCAGCGGCTGAGCCGAGTCGCTACTCTGATAATTACTTCTAGAAGAACCACTACCACCACGCTCTCGACCTCTATCAAATGAGGGCATATCTCTAGTTGATTAAGATCTATATGAAATTTCCTGCGACTGTGCAGGTATCTGATGACGAGAGAAAAGACAACTGCCTACTTGACGGAGTAAGGGCGAACTCCACCAAAGATGACAGGCTCACGACAATGATAACACCTTTTCAGTGAAAATGGAAGTTGGACATATTGTTGATTGCTATAAAGAAAAGACTGAATCTGATCTTGATGAGCTACTGTCGCACTCTAAGAAGCACATTACACAAGCTGAGATAACCTGGGAGGTGACCTCCCAAAATAATCAGAACTCTTACCTCCAAATGAGGTACCATGGTTGCCAAATAGGGCCACGGGATTTCTTGCTCTCCCGCTCTAACTCTTCCCCCTCTAATTTATGGTATGCCTAATACCTCTGACCAATATCAACAACGACGTCAAATGATGTCTCAACCTCAATTTATCGAGCCATCTGGGATCTCAAGGAAGGAGAAAAGTCATCAATAAATCTCTGAATCTCTCGAAAGGCTCATGGACTAGTTCTAATGCATATTCAGCCATTCTATAGAATTCAACCAATAGACTAACCGACAGGCTACCCTGTCTAATCCACTAAACTGGCAACACTTTTCATCTCGCTCGCTACTCGAAAGGAATTTCTTTTCCACGAATCTAGAAGAAAAACCGAAGCAAGTTAGCTAATAAGAGAGCGGTCCGCCAATCAAGGGCTGGACCTTAAAACTAGAAAGCAGAATAATCAACACCATATCGCTCGATATATTATATAATCAAGAGCCTGAAGGATACGCTGACATCATTTTATTTAAAAAAGTTTACGCAGGATTATCTAACGCATGGCTTAAGAATATCGAAAGTTTCAATTGGGTAAAATAATGTAGCCCTTTCATATACTCGGACCGAGCCATTACTCGGGCTAACTAACCAGCCAGAATAACAAGAGGCACAACACATGCTGCCTCTGTGACATTCTTTACTGCGACAATACTAAGATCTGGAATTGGAGCTCCCTGAGACCGAACATCTGCATCTGCGGCAACCTGATAAGCATTCTAGCGAATAATATGTGTTTGCGGTATCTGCGTCGCCAAGATTCTCGTAAAAGCATCGTAGAGAGCCAAGGGAACCACAAGGCCCTGCTCCCTTGCGCATCGCGAGCTTGTACAACTGGGAACTCCGTAACTAGATCGTCAGCACAAGGGTTTCACAATTACCACGAAGGAATTAACGAATTAACGAATTAACGAATTAACGAAAATACTTTTGAATGCTAGACCGACGTACGATCAGAAATGAAGGAAGTGAAACTTCCTAAATGCCATCATAGCCTCTCGTAGATAAGTACGGACGTCTACGTACCCATCAGCGAGACTCTACTAGAAACTGTCTTAGTCTGGATAGACTCTAAACCGGGCTTTGATACCAACTGACACGACCCAGAATTCGGTTAGGCCGTGCGGGCACCCGACATCCTTCCCTAGACCCGTCGGGCGAACACTTATCAATTAAATTAGGAAAATAAATATAATTCAATTTATAAATAATAACAAGACTTAGAAAAAGTACAAACATAATGATATCTCTAAGCTGTAAAAAAGAAATTACAGCTGACTATCCACATACTAGGTTTAGGGCTATCCAGAGTAGACATTTAAGAGTACAAAAGAAGACAGATACCTCCTGAAGGGAGCAGAATGCAGCAGAAATAATAACCAATAAACTGGTGGCCATCCGGAATAAAAGCTGGCTCACCCTCACAGTTGAAGTCGTCTTCGCTCCTTCACAACGTGGCGAACTCAATCCTAGAGCGAACCTGCCGAAACAAAATAGATAGACAAGAAACAAACAACAAACAAGGGTTAGTCAAAATGAGTACGAATATATAATCAATTCCATTATAGGGGTCCATTTGACCCTTTAAACTATTTATTGAACTTACTAGGACGATGTCTAATATTCCAAGTTTTACCGTTAAAATATATTCAAACACACGTAATAAACTGAAATAATATATTAGGATCATTACCTGAATGTTTCAGGGTGAAAATTCTACTTTTCTCCGGCCCCTTTTCTTATTTTCTGGCATTTTTTCCTTGCTTCGTTTCCGCTTCTTATTCTGTATCGTTTTGCTTGAATTCCTCTGTTTCTGCTTCTTCATACTACTTAAATGTCAAGGGATCTAATCCCTTGACCACCGCCTACTTTATTTCCTTTTTTGTCTTTTCCTTTTTTCCTTTTTTCATGTTCTTTTATTTTCTTTTCTTTTCGTGACAAAAATTAAAACAGTACCGTACGATATTCAAAATAATTTCAACTTTTCATACAAGTTATACAAAATATATGTAACATACTCGAGAAGGCGGATCTCAAATTGGACTGCCGAAACTCAAGATGCGAATTTAAATAGAAAAACTCAAATTATTTAAATTTCGGTATTTTAGCGGAAACTAGCCGAACAATATCGAAATTCACTTTCGAAAGTTCACAAAAGTCATAAATAATCATACGAACCTAACGGCACTTTCGGATTTCAAATCGGAGCTCATTCGCCAAATTCGAGCTCGAAAATCTCTTTTTAATATTTATCGACAATAAAAACTGAAACCTTCTTCCGATGCCTACCAAACGAGGTCAGATTTAGCTCAAATTTTACAGACGGGTCCTAATGGACATTAAAAATATTTTAAAATTATCGGCATGCCAATCGGAATCCTAATTTCCGAAACGACTGACCAAGGTCGTGTCAGGCGATGAGAGTCCCGCACCGGTGAAGGGTCATTATTGCATATACTTCCCTGTAATTGATGAAAGTCCCGAGCCGGTGAATGGTCATTATTGCAAATATCTCCCGGTAGACGATGAGAGTCCCACGCCGGAGATAGGTATCAGGCATATGTGACTGGATTGCATCGTACCACATTGATCCCATCTCATTGCACCGCATACTGACTATTGTATGTATTGTGTTGTGTTTTATGTATGCGGTATGTATACTATGTCGTAGACATATCTCATTTTTCCTATATATTTCTGGCTCGTATTCTGGGTTGCACGCCGCAACAGTATAAATATATGGATCGGGTTGCACGCCGCAATGGTATAAATATATGGATCGAGTTGCACGCCGCAACAGGATGTATTTCTTATTGTTGATGTGTTCGGGATACCTATATGTTTTGGTTATCTTACATTCCAGGTTGTTGATGAGTTTGTCATTCCAGACGTGTTTCCGGTTATTATCTGGCCATGCCTTTTCATAATTTAAATAAGAGAAATTTGGTTTATCTGTTTCTTTTTTCCCTGGCTAGCTATCCTATTCTTTGAGGTGGCTAGTCTGCCCCACTTATTGAGTCCTTTTGACTCACCCTTGTTTGTTGCTTGTTTTTGTCTATCTATTTCGTTTCGGCAGGTTCGCTCCAGGATTGAGTTCGGCACATTGTGAAGGAGCGAAGACGACTTCAGCTGTCAGGGTGAGCCAGCTTTTATTCCGGATGGCCACCAGTTTTATGTTTATTATTTCACTAGTATTTTGTTCCCTTCAGGAAGTATCTGTCTTCTTGTGTATACTTAGATGTCTAGTCTGGATAGCCCTAAACCTAGTATGTGAGTAATCAGCTGTAATTTCTTTTTTTTTTTTTAACAGCTTAGAGGTATCATTATATTTGTACTTTTTTTAGTCTTGCTTTCATTTAAAAATTGAATTATATTTATTTTCCTAATTTAATTGATAAAGGTTCGCCCGACAAGTCTAGGGAAGGATGTCGGGTGCCCGTACAGCCTAACCGAATTCCGGGTCGTGTCATGTATACTCTTTTGGTATACCCTTTTGTGTTTGGATCAAAGTGTGAGATACTATCGAGCAAATAAATAATGAAGTTTTTGTTGTTTTGAACAAAGTATACCCCTTTGGTACACTGTATACTATTTTTGGTATACTCTTTTGCATTTGGATCAAAGTGTGTGATGCTACCGAAAAATTAAATATTTCATTTTTTGTTGTTTTGAACAAAGTTTACCCTTTTGGTATACTATATACTCTTTTTGGTATAGCATTTTGCATTTGGATCAATGTGGGTGACGCAACTGAGCAACTAGATATTTCAGTTTTTGTTGTTTTGAACAAAATATACTGTTTGGTATACTGTACTCTTTTTGATATACCCTTTTGCATTTGCATTTGCATTAAAGTGGGTGACGCAACCGAGCAATTTGATATTTCAGTTTTTGTTGTTTTGAGTAAAGTATACCTTTTTGGTATAATGTATACTCTTTTTGGATGCCCTTTTGCATTTGGATCAAAGTGTGCATGCTACCGAGCAATTAAATATTTTAGTTTTTGTTGTTTTGAATAAAGTATACCTTTTTGGTATATTGTATACTCTTTGGGTATATTCTTTTGTGTTTGGATCAAAGTGTGCGACCATCCTTTGGTATACTGTATACTTTTTTGGTATGCCTTCTTATGTTTGGATCGAGGTGCAAGATGTTTTAGAACACATATATTTTTTAATTTTTATTATTTTTTAAGAAGTATACCTTTTTGGTATATTGTATACTCTTTTTGTATATCCTTTTTGTGTTTGCACGAATGTTTGCGATGCTATCGAGCATATTTTCTGTTTTTAAATCAAGTATACCTTTTAGGAGAAAGAAAAACAAGCCAAAAAAAAAATAAAAATAAATATTGAGTATAATAAGATTACAGAGAAAGAAAATAAAATAAAAATAAATAAAAAATTGGGATGACATGATTAGTGCTAGAACAGGAGAAAAAAAAAAGAAGGGTGAAAATGGAGAAGGAGGAAAGAATAATAAAATAATAACAAAAGAAAAGGAGAGAAAAAAATAAAAGATATGGGGAGAGAGAGGACTTGAGTTGCTTGTTTTATGCTCTAAAATAAGGAAGTATTTAGCTAATGGGTAAAAATGTAAATAAGTTATGGGTATTAATGTAATGGGTAGAGCCTTGTAAATAAAATGAGATGTATGAGTATTTTTGAAAATCTCCCAAAATTTAAGGAAAATTTTCAGAAATAGGCAGTCCACTACCTAAAATTACAAACAACAGACTATATTTTTTTTCATGCGTAATACATATTCCTAAAATTATAAATTTTAGCACTCCACAAAAAACATCCTAGCTACCAAATCTCCTCCTCTCCTGCCACTAAGCCACCAACAGACACCCTCTCCACTGGCAGTGTCGTTACATTTTTGTATTTGACTGAAGTTATGTTGTTGATTTTGTTTATACCATTGCTTTGGACAAGTTTATACACATAAATCTCCCATCAACAAATAAATTATACATGAATATACATAGATAAATGCGTACCAATGAGAGAAATACAAAAATATACATAAAAAAAAAGTAAAAATTCATATAAACATCCTTAATATCTAGATTTATTCACTCGCATATACGTACTTATACAAATTTATACAATTTTATACACATGTATAAACTTGTATAAACTTGCCCAAACTGCTATCTCGTGAAAAAGGTGACAGGTCGGGTAAGATTCGAGAATATGGGTTATTTTTTGTAATTTTCGTCTTTTGCGTGTCTTTTAGTGTAAATATCCCCAATTTTAAACCACATGATTAAAAAGTCTTCCCTAATTTCTTAATTTCCGCACAAAATCAAACCCAGGCACTCATTTTTTACGGAGGGAGTATCAAATTAGGCAGAATAACCTAACCGCCGCTAAGTTAAAAAGAATTAAAGCTGGAGCACATCATAGCTAATCATATGTGTTGGCCTAAATCTGATTAGAACAACAAATCGAATTTGTTTCGGGTTAACTAGCAATTATTTATATCAAAGCCGTAAAAAGATAAGAAATTTAATAAAGAGAATTAGATAAAAGCCAAAAGACAAAGAGTATGGGTACCTGGTATATTTGTGGATGCCTTTACATAATCTTTTCATGACTATTTATAGTCTGCAAGGGTGAAAATAGCAATTACTGCGCTTAATGACCATTACTCTACGTTCAGTCGTGGTATGATCATGATCTCTTTCTTAAATGTGTGGGCAACGTTCGTCAGTTACAAAAGATGTGGGCTCGTTCACTGAAGAACTAATCTTCCCCGAGGGGTAAGTTACACGCTTCGTGATAGTTGTCTTCTAATCGCTTCGAGGAGTAACTTGTAGCTAAGGTTCATTTCTTACCTGAGGCAACTAGCCTCGAGATCTGAGCGAGCTTCCTTGAGAGCTCTTTTCCAAAGGATTCAATCGAACCATGTTTCGAGCCCTATCGTCAAGGCTTGGTCAATATAAATAGTCCCCCCACCCTTCGGATAATAGTCAGGATTGTCTGAGGGGTGGAATAAATTCGGTGGGAGATTGACGTGGTTACATATGCACCATGAATTTTGAAAACGACGGTTGTCACACCATATTCTCATCCATTACACACGGCCTCCGCTGATTGGACATAACTTTTTGCTCCTCTTTCCCCATATAAATGCAATGACGATTTCCTCCCCTATAAATAGTTCAACTTGCTTTCCTTCCTCTTCACCTTCAACTTTCCAATCAAAAGTGATTTTCCATAGTGAAACTACACCTTGAATCCTTTCTTCTTGATTTAGAGCACCATCGATTACCCAGCAAAAATGTCTGCTACTCATTCTGTGCAGAACTCTTGAGGTCCTTCTGAAGAAAGTATTCCTCAGTGGGGCAGTCCTATGTACAGGGTTTAAGGTCAAATAACCAAACCCTAAATAAATTACATTTATATGTTTCCATAACTTACTGAGTATGAATATATATTTAATTCCATTATCGGGGTCCAATTGACCGCTTAAAATATTTATTGAACTTATTAAAACGATGTCTAATATCTCAATTTATACCGTCAGAATATATTCAAACACTCGTAATAAAATAAAATAATGCATTAAGATCATTACTTTAATGTTTCGGGGTAAAAATTCTACTATTTTCCCGGCTCTTTTCTCATTTTCTGGCATTTTTTCCCGTTGCTTCTCGACTTTCCCATTTCTGTTTTGTTTCTTGTCTCCTGTTTCTGTTTTGCTTTGTACTCCTACGAGATATAAGCTAAGGTACCGCCTGCCTAACTCTCTTAGCTTATCCTTTCCTCTTTCTTTTCTGTTATCTTTTCTTTTTTTTATTTTCTTTTTTTTTTATATTTTCTTTTCTTAATCGAAAATTAAAACGGTACCCTATGATACTCGAAATAATTCAAGCTTTTGCATACCAGTTATACAAAATATATGTAACACACTTGCTAAGACGGATATCAAATCGGACTCCCGAAACTCAATATGCAAATTTAAATGGAGAAATGACAAATTATTTAACTATCGGCATTTTAGCGGAAACTAGCCGAACAACCTCGAAATTCACTTTTGAAAAATCATAAAATTCACAATAATCATACGAACATAACGACGCTTTCGAATTTCAAATCGGAGCTCATTCGCTAAAATCGAGCTCGAAAATCTCTTTTTAATATTTATCGACAATAAAAACTGAAACTTTCTTCCGATGCCTACCAAACGAGGTCTGATTTAGCTCGAATTTTACATCCAGGTCCTAATGGACATTACGAATATTTTGAAATTATCAGTACGCCAATCGGAGTCCTAACTTCTGAAACGACTTACTGAGGTCGTTTCATTCTCCTCCACTTATATTCTCGTTCGTTCTCGAACGAGCCTAAGTCTAAAGCAAGATTCACGCTGATAACAAGAGAAATTGCACGACCTTCATAAACTACTCCACAAGCATTATCTCTTGATTACATGATCAGAATTATAACGCATATCGAACTCTTGGAATAAAACATGTCTGGATAATATCATGACATCATTGCCCAGCTTATTCTGACTAAGTTGACCCTTCGTCGATCATGAGGGGAGAGTTCTATATTTTCTAAACAAAGATACACAGAAATTTGAATGGGTTAACATGTTTCCGCGGACGAATCACCTCGTCGATATACTTTTCGATATAGAACAAATCGATCGAACTAAGAATTAGCTCACACTTGAACAACGCCTTAGAGATTTAATATTAGCATTCAATATTGAAGAAAGACTCCTCCACTTAGAGCATTAACTCATACAGCTAACTTGAACAGAAATAGTCATCCTCGCACAGTCTGCTGGACTAAGGATGACTTAACTAAAAGAAGAACGTAGGTCAGACCTAAGCTCACAAACTACCTTTTTGAGTTGCTAAACAGCTGCAACTCTCGAGTTCACAACTCCATACATTTGCCATAAGCACCACAACCACACCTCTCATTACCCTCAGTAACCTTAAAACACAATATGCTTACCTAGCTATCTTGACACGCACTCTTGCTCAACACAGGGAACATCACAAACAGCTACTAACTGCAAAGTTCAGTAGTGCCAGAGGAAGAATAGATGGCAATGAACCGAGGATAGGAATAGTTAGAGCTTTGAGAAACTCATATTCTTATTCACTTGGCTACCAGAGCTAGATTACTTCCGAGTTAGGCTAGCCAAAGAACCGCAATTGATGAAATAGACATTAAATGAGCTTTATGGAAAAACATCCATGCCAATTTAACCTCCCAATAAGAAGAAAACTCTGACAATTTACCAGAAAACCCTTTTATAACCCAGATAAGCTCATGGGATAACATGAATTTACTAGCGTTTTGAACAAAAAGGAGATACGTAGATCGAATATTACTTACTATTCACTTTGCACCGGAAGAAATTATAACACTTTCTGATGGTGACGAATAATAATGCCACCATCCCATCAACACTGAATTCCAAAGAGAAATAGACTGACTTGACATAATAAGAGAAAGTGATACAACAGGATGCCAAGCAGACAGTACAGACACTCTTTCTCAAATTTCTCACATTTAAACCAGATCAACTAGGAGGATCTCAAAAATTCCAAGAATAAATCATACAAGAAGCTCACCCCTCTACCGAAACCGGTTCTTAATAAAAACGATATCCAAGAAAACCATTGAAACATGATAAGACAACCATTTCCAAATCGATCGGAAGAATCGAAGCTTACACACATATAAGTGAGGAAGTAATACTTGGGTCTACTATATTAGATACCTCAACATCCTGCCCGACTGGTAATTTTTAGAACTGCCTCTACGGCTGAGTCGAGCCGCTACCCTGATAATTACTTCTAGAAGAACCACTACTACTACGCTTTTGACCTCTATTGGATGGTGGCATTTCTCTGGCTGATTGAAATCTAAATGAAATCCCCAGCGACTGTGTAGGTGCCTGATGACGAGAGAAAGGACGACTGCCTACTTGCCGGAGTAAGGGAAAACTCCTCAAAGGATAACTAGTACTCATGACAATGATAAAACCTTTTCGCTGAAATGGAAGCTGGACAGATTATTGAGAGCTATAAAGAGAAAAACTGGGTCTGATCTTGACGAACTACTGGCTCACTTTAAGAATAACGTGACACAAGCTGAGATAACCTGGAAGGTGACCTCCCAAAATAATCAGAACTCTTACCTCCAAATGAGGTACCCTGGTTGCCCACCAGGGCCACGGGATCTCTTGCTCTCCCGCTCTAACTCTTCCCGCTCTAACTTATGGTATGCCTAATACCTCTGAGTAATATCAATAACAACATCAAATGAAGTCCCAACCTCGATTTCTCGAGCCATTTGGGATCTCAAGGAAGGAGAAAGGTCATCAATAAATCTTTGAATCTCTCGAAAGGCTCATGGACTAGTTCTAATGCATATTCAGCCATTCTATAGAATTCAATCTTATATTCTGAAACACCAACAAGCTAACCGACAGGCTACCCTGTCCAATCCACTCAAACTGGCAACACTCTTCATCTCGCTCCCTACTCGAAAGGAACATTTCCACGAATCTAGAAGAAAAATCGAAAAAAGTTAGCTAATAAGAGAGAGAGGCCCACCAATCAAGGCTGGACCCCTGAAACTGGAAAGCAGAATAATCAACACTATACCGCTCGATATAATCAAGAGCTTGAAGGATACGCTGACATCGTTGTGTTTTAAAAATTTACGCAGGGATTATCTGATGCATGACTTAAGAATATCGGAAGGTTCAATTGGGTAAAATAATGCAGACTCTTCAGACACTTGGACCGAGGCACTATTCGGGCTAGCTAACCAGCCAGAATAACTAGAGGCACAACACATGCTACTTCTGGAACATAAATTACTGGGGCAGCATCAGGGACTGAAACAGGAGCTCTCTGAGACCGAATGTCTCCATCTGTGGCAACCTCATAAGCTGCCTAGCGAATAATAGGTTCTTGCGGTATCTGTGTCAAGATTCTCGTAAAGCATCATAGAGAGCCAAGGGAACTACAAGGCCCTGCTCCCTTGCCCATCGCAGAATCGTATAGCTGGGGCCTCTATAAATGCCATCATAGCCTCTCGTAGATAAGTACGGACATCTACGTACCCACAGCGAGACTCTACTAGACACTGTCTTACTCTGGATAGACTCTAAACCGGGCTCTGATACAAACTTACACGACCCAAAATTTTCGGCTAGGCCGTGCGGGCTCCTGACATTCTCCCCTAGACCAGTCGGGCGAACCCTTAACAACTGAATTATAAAAATAAATATAAATCCAACTCATAAATAAGAACAAGACTTAGAAAAAGCAGAGACATATTGATACCTCTAAGCTTTACAAAAGAAATTACAGATAACTACCCAACATACTAGGCTTAGAGCTATCCAGACTACACATCTAAGAATACGAGAGAAGACAAATACCTCCTAAAGGGAGCAAAATGTAACTGAAATAATAAACAATAAACTGGTGGACATCCAGAATAAAAGCTGGCTCACCCTGACAGCTGAAGTCGTCTTCGCTCCTTCACAACGTGGTGAACTCGATCCTGAAGCGAACTTGCCGAAATAAAATAGATAGACAAAAAACAAACAACAAACAAGGTTGAGTCAAAATGACTCAATAAGTGGGGCAAACTAGCCACCTCAAAGAATAGGATAGCTAGCCAGGGAGAAAAGAAACAGATAGACCAAATTCCTTTTATTTAAATTATAAAAAGGCAGCGCCATGTAACAACCGGAAACACGTAAGAAACTTATAAACTCAACCAAGGATGCGAGCCAGAAACTCATCAACAAATAAGTAATGCACATATAAGCAGAACAGTAGTCATGTACCGCAAGTCTACACAATGGTATGAATTGAGATGAAATGAAATGAAGTGAGATGAAATGAAATATGATGCAAAGGGTCACATGTGCCCGTCCCATCCCAAAGCGGAATACTCCTGCATTCGAGGGGAATCCAATCTGATAACCAACTGGAGCGGAATACTCCTGCTTCTGGGGCGGAATACTCCTGCACCCGATATAATATAAACCAGAGGTGGAATACTCCTGCAATCTCCTGTGGCGGAATACTCTTGCATATAATGTAAAGCTGAGGCGGAATTCTTCTGCACTCAGTATCTGACATAAGAGCGGAATACTCCTGCTCCTGGGGGCGGAATACTCCTACACCCAATATGATATAAACTTGAGACGGAATACTCGTGCACTCTCATGGGGCGGAATCCTCTTACCCTCAATATGATACAATGGATCGGAGTCCTCTTGCTCCTGGGGCGGAATACTCCTGCACCCAATATGATATTCAGTGTAATGCATATGAATGATATATAATGCATATGAATGCAATATAATGCAATAATAATCCTTCACCGGCGCGGGACTCTCATCGACAGCCCAGAATACTCCCGCACTCTCCTGGGGCGGAATCCTCCTACCCTCAATATGATACAATGGAGCAGAATACTCCTGCTCCTAGGGCGGAATACTCCTACCCTCAATATGATACAATGGAGCGGAATACTCCTGCTCCTGGGGGGGAATAGTCCTGCACCCAATATGATATGCAATGTATTGTATATGAATGACATATAATGCATATAAATGCAATGTGATCCAATAATAACCATTCACCGGCGCGAGACTCTCATCGACAGCCGGGAAGTAGATGCCAACTGAGAGCCAGAGTACAATGCTAAAATCCTCAATGCAACACCAACAACAGGACATAACAGATAATATATAATGTAAATCCAAAGCTAAGGCGTAATGAGTACGCCTATCGGCAGCTACACACGTAAGGAACACATGGTAGAAAATCCACGAGGCCAGGTGCCTCCAAAGAAATGTATATAAACACTTACCTCTTTCAAAAGTTAGTACGGCTAATCAACAACTGCTTTATCCTTTGGTTTCCTTGCCAAACGATCCCACTCTATTCAATGAGCAGAAAAATATATCAAATTAGGAAAAAGGCTTCATTCCTCACATCTTAGGAAAATCCTGTTAGGAACCTGATACCCTATTTGCATACGCAATTCGCAGGCCAGGCCTATGTACAGGGTTTAAGGTCACATAACCGAACCCTAAATAAATTACATTTATATGTTGCCCATAACTCACTGAGTACGAATATATAATCAATTCCATTATCGGGGGTCCATTTGACCCTTTAAACTATTAATTGAACTTATTAGGACGATGTCTAATATTCTATGTTTTACTGTTAAAATATATCAAAAACACGTAATAAACTCAAATAATATATTAGGATCATTACCTGAATGTTTCAGGGTGAAAATTCTACTTTTCTCCGGCCTCTTTTCTCATTTTCTGGCTTTTTTTCCTTGCTTCGTTTCCGCTTCTTATTCTGTATCGTTTTGCTTGAATTCCTCTGTTTCTGCTTCTTCGTACTACTTAAATGTCAAGGGATCTAATCCCTTGACCACCGCCTACTTTATTTCCTTTTTTGTCTTTTCCTTTTTTGCCTTTTTCATTTTCTTTTATTTTCTTTTCTTTTCGTGACAAAAATTAAAACGGTACCCTACGATATTCGAAATAATTCCAACTTTTGCATAAGTATACAAAATATATGTAACATACTTGTGAAAGCGGATCTCAAATTGGACTCCCGAAACTCAAGATGCGAATTTAAATAGAAAAAGTTAAATTATTTAACTTTCGGCATTTTAGCGGAAACTAGCCGAACAATACCGAAATTCACTTTCGAAAGTTTACAAAATTTACAAATAATCATACGAACATAACGGCACTTTCGGATTTTGAATCGGAGCTCATTCGCCAAAACCGAGTTCGAAAATCTCTTTTTAATATTTATCGACAATAAAAACTGAAACCTTCTTCCGATGCCTACCAAACGAGGTCTGATTTAGCTCAAATTTTACAGATAAGTCTCAATGGACCTTACAAATATTTTAAAATTATCGACACGCCAATTGGAGTCTTAACTTCCGAAACGACTTACCGAGATCATTTAATTCTCCTCCACTTAAACTCTCGTTCGTCCTCGAACGAGCCTAAGTCTAAAGCAAGATTCACGCTGATAACAAAAAAACTTGCACGACCTTCATAAACTATCCCACGGAATCAAGATTATAATACGAACACCGAATCAAGATTATAATACGAACACCGAACTCTTGGAATAAAACATATCTGGATAATATGATAATACCATTGCCCGGATTATTCTGTCTAAGATGATCCTTCCTCAATTCGCGAGAGGAGAGTTCTACATTTTCGAAGCAAAGATACACGGAACTTTGAATGGATTAACATAATTCAGCCGATAATCACCTCTTCGACATAGAACAGGTCGATGGAACTAACAATTAACTCACGCTTGATACAATAGGGGAAACTTTTGAAGTACCTTGTCACTACACACTATAGAAGATTTGATGCAAGCTGTATTATTTTTACGAACGCACTATGCAACATCTCAATTGATGTTAGTGTTGTCCCGCAAGCTCCTTGTGGGAATGTAGTTACTCATATCCTAATGTATGTCAAAGGTTCATCTGAACAAGGTCTTTCATATAAGGATAAGGATCATGCAAATACTACTGGATAGTATGATGCAGACCAGAAATGATCTTTAGACTGAACATCTACTTCAGGGTATTGTCTTTGAATTAGAAAAATTATGACTTGAGAAAGTGAAAATAAAAGAGACATGTAGTTGGACCATGAGCTGAGGTAGAATACCAGCAACAAAGTTTATTACATGTGCACTTATAACGCTAAAGTAACTTCTCAAAGAGTTGAGGTGTGAAGGAGATATACATACCCATGATGGATTGTCGACAAGCTGCACTAGACCTTTAACTCTAAATTTCCATGAAGTAAAACAGCGTCAGTATGAGGATCCAGTTCTAGTTGAATACAGACAGATAGCCAGAAAAAAACCGGAGTAGCCGTACAGGGTTACTACTGACGGTGTTCTCATATATAAAGATAGACTTTATGTTCCTAATGTTGCAGATTTACGTGGACAGATTATGATAGAGGCACATTATTCCAAATACACTGTTCATCCAGGTTCGATTAAGATGTACCATGATCTTAAGCAGATTTATTGGTGGGACGGAATGAAGTGTGACATAGTAGAATTTGTGGCTCATTGTTCTAATTGCCCGCAAGTTAAAAGTCGTGTCATCTTTCCAGACTTTATACTTTCAGCAGATAGGTACATATATATAATCAGGTTGCCAGCTTATCCTTGTCATTAATGGATTATTAGTGGGTTTAGCAATGATCGACACTCATTGTAAGTTTCTGTCGTGGCCTTAGGTTGGGTCGTGACAAAAGTTGTATCAACGCCTTAGAGATTTAGTATTACCATTCAATATTTGGAGGAAGACTCCTCCACTTAAAGCACAAACTCATGCAGCTATTTGAATAAGAATAACCATCCCCGCACAGTCTGCTGGACTAAAGAAGATTTAGTTAAAAGCTGTACATAGGCAGGCCTAAGCTACCAACTACCTTTTCGAGTTACCAAACAGCTGCAACTCTCGAGTTACAACTCCATACATATTCTATAAGCACCACCGCCTGATGGATCAAATCAAACGTCAAATGACGCCTCTCATTACCCTTAGTAGCCTTGAAATACAATAATGTGCTTATCCGGCTACCTTGACACGCACTCTGACTCAACATAGGTGTTGCTCCCAAACGCACACGCAAGTATACGTGGTCGACAAGTAATAAAGTGATAAGATGAGTATCGTTCCCACGAGGACTATGCAGACTGAGTTCTAGCAAATAATTTATTTAAACTATTCAGGGATCTTTTTCCAATAGTGATGATTTTATTAACTAAAGAACAGTAATTAAATGGTAGAAGTGAATTCAAGCAATGGAGCAAAACTTGGTTGTTATCAGTAATACGGAGACGATCCAGGGTCAGAGTTACGAACAATCCAGTTGAGTTTTCCAATTGATTCCACTTCTTAAATCCCGGGTTACTAACTAACAGATTACATGTACCCGTGAAAACCTTTCAGTTCGTCACGGTCTATGCAGGCTACTCCAATCCCTATATGTCTATGGGTTGAATCACGTGCACGCATTAATGAATTCTGTAATTAGTTAAACTAGGCGAGCAAGTATATGTCTATCCTACTCACAAATTGGTTCCCCGATGCCCGGGTTCACAAACTAGTCCTATTCTTTCTTATTACGTAATTAAATTCCCTCTTTCGAGTTCAATCTAAAAACCATAGATAATGCGTAATAATCGGGCCCTGACAATTACACAAGTGAAATCAAGAAAGAATAAGTAACCCGTTATGGGATTCAATTAATGGAAATCAATCTTCAAACATCAACCTTCATGAAATACTCTAACCCTAGAACGATATATTTAGCTACGCATACTCATAATAACAACACAAGGAATTGATGTAATAATGAAATAATGATGTAATAGATTAATGGAAGGAAGAAAAACCCTTGTCTTGATGTTATGAGCTCTCAAAGTTGCTCCAAAGTCTGAACTCCTATGAAAAACTAAGAAAAAGAGTATTTAGAGAGTTTACAAACACCTAGTAATAAGTTAGACCCAATCCTAGACGAAATAGGAAGTCAAAATTCGCTCCAGGGGCGCCATTGGTCCGCTACAAGCCCGCGCCGCATGGAAAAACGCGCAAGAGGCTGGGCGCTGTGGGCGGCGCGGCGCGCCTCCTGCAGCGCCAGGCTATTTTTCTGTTTCGTTTCTCCTTTTCTCGTTTCGTGTTGTGCCTTCGTGTGCTCGATCCAATCCTCAATCAAAATCCAATCTTTTCTTGCTCAATCATGCTCTTAAAAGCTCCAATTACACTGCGGAACAACCTACACACGCACGACATAAAATCAGTGTAAAACCACATTCATAAACTATAAAATGTGCGAATAAGGTACTAAAACGTGAGGAAATATTAAGGAAATATAGGCATAAAATGCCAAACATCACCACCCCACACTTGAACCCTTGCTCGCCCTCGAGCAAGTCACAACTAACTTCCCAACCTAGGTAAAACAGGTCTGCCTATGACTATGGTTGATACCGACCATTGAACCAATGCACACATGACTACTATGGATCCACACCATGCCAATAATTTACCAAAACCAAAAATATGAGAACAACCACCCCAAAACAACTCAAATGCACAAACTCAACTTATTGCAACCATGCTCCCACAAAATCACACCTATCTACTCAACCAAGAAACCATCAACTTCACCTATTTCATGCAAACCATGTGCCCTCACCAAAATGAAGCAAGAGAGTGTCCCCCAAATATCACACACAACAATGAATATCAAGAATAGAATGGGGGCAATAACAAATGAATTCGCTCACTCTCATGAAAATCTCACACGTCACACACAATGTACCATAGGCTTGCCCGTAGTGTAGGACTCCACTAATGTAAGCTCACTCCAATCGGGATTAACTAAGACTTTAAAGGGTTATAATGTAGGCTAAGGGGCTGGTAGGATACATATGGTAATAGTGACTACCTCCCTAAGCACTTTAATACATCACAATTATTTCAAACACAAATCTCATCAAGCCACCTAAACCAACAACTTCTACACATACACCTTCACACAAGTAGCAATTTTTTTCTTTTAAGCACACACTAGCAAGGAATGGATATCTTTTTCTCTTTATTTCTTTTTCCACAATTCTTTTCTTTTCTTTTCAACTTTGCTATTTTTTTCTTTTCTTTTTTTTTCAATTTCATTATCTTCCAACCTTGCCAATGTTTTTCACTACTTCAAAATTTTAACAATTATTCCCCTTCATTAGCTCCACTAAAAAACCTCCCAAAATCCAACCACAACTCCAATCATCTACACAATATCAATAAAGTGCTTAAGGAGTAAGGGCCAAAAGAGTCAATTTAAAATAAATGGGTAGGCTCGGGGTGTGGGTGCCAACAAAAAGGGTCAAAGAAATCACAACAACAATTTTTTCCAAGGTATATATGTAAGGGTAGGCAAGTAAACGAAGGCCTTGTATCATTTCCCGACTAGAGTGAACCTAGAATTTCGCTTTGCACACACACGGGGCAAGTTCTAGACATTAATATGCAACATGGAGTAAACAAGAACATGCCTCACAACACACATTGCACACAATCCACACAAAAAGGTTCCATCAACAACTCTCAACTAAGCATCTAGAATGTAACTTGTGGAAATTTAAGCACTCATGCACAAAGGTTAACAATCAAGTCAAGCAAGCGGACTTAAGCATCTCAAGGGGGTCGTTCCATTTTTTCTAGGCATGCATCACAATTAAAACCCAAGGACACCACAAATAGCACATGCAATCAAGTCCAAGTCCACCGGTATCAAACAAATCAAAGGCACCTAGCATTCTACCTTTTTCCTTAGCCTAGGGTCATCTAAAACTAACTATCCTAATCCTAAAAAAATAAAAACTACCTGGTTCAAAGGTCTCCCTGTGGAAAAGAACTGAGGCCATAAGAAAAACCACGGGGCGGATGACATGTACCACTAAAAAAACTAAAAGGAAAATCTTTTTGGAATTTTTCATTGGTTTTCTAATTTTTTTTTTCATATATTAAAGCAAGAAACAAATAAAAATAAAGTCAAGTGACAAAATAAAAATCCTATGGTACATGCATCCCTAACCTCAAAAATAAATAAAGGGTAGTTTCCCACCCCACACTTAAACTAAGCACTGTCCTCAGTGCTAAAAATAAGCAAGCGCAAGGTAAAGAAAACTTCCCTGAAGATTCTAGTCCTTGGTGCTAGCATCCTCCAAGCTTCCATATAACATGAGGTACTCAGACTTCCCCCAACAGATCATCAACATTAGGCAAGGGTGAGGACACCCCACACTTAGCCTCGACATTACATGAACCTGCAATCCAAGGAAAAACAACAACTACATGACACTATAAATGAAATAATACAAGTACAAACTCGGGTTGCCTCCCGAGAAGCGCCTTAGTTAACGTCGTGGCACGACGACACTTTTAGCTCACTTCCAGCCTTTATGTCTTCTCTTCTTACGCCGAACTTTTACTTTCTTCCCTTCTTTTAGAGAACCCATCTTCAACTTCACATGTGGTTTACTTCCATCTTCTTGTTTGACACATTCAATCATAGAGCACTCTTCCACCTTAGCTATGTGCTCCTTCCCATTATAAACCTTGAAAGTAACCTTTTCTCCATGCGCTCTAACAGTCATCTCACCCAGCTCCATGTCAATAATTGCCTTCGAGGTGACTAAGAATGGTCTCCCCAAAATGATTGGAGCTTCTCGGTCCTCTTCATAATCTAGGACTACAAAATCAGCAGAAAATGTAAACTTACCAACTTTTAGCAACACATCCTCCAACCTACCATCAAGGTGAGTGAGAGATCCATCTGCCATCTTAAGAGTAACTGAAGAGGGCTTGATTGCTCCTAGCCCTAACCTTTTGCAAACAGACAGAGGCATGAGATTTATGCTCGCACCCAAATCACACAAGGCACCAGTGATATTATGCCCTCCAATGGTACAAGGAATAGTAAACCTCCCAGGATCTTGAAGTTTTGGAGGTAGCTTGCTCAAGATTGTGCTACACTCCTCAACTAACTCAACTGTATCTATCTCTTGAGGCTTCTTCTTCTTGACTAAAATTTCTTTTAAGAACTTCACAAAGGATGGCATCAATTCAAACACATCAGTCAAAGGAATATTAACTTGAAGTTCTTTCAACATACTCACAAATTTTTGATACTAGGCCAGATCCTTCGATGGTAATAGTCTCTGCGGGAATGGTGGAGGTGGCAGAGGTGCCTCCTTTCTCTCTTCTTTCTTCTTTACCTTCCCCACTTTTTCAACTTTTTCTATTTCAGCTCTCTCTTCAGACTTGGCCATCAGCTCTCCACCTTCAATTAAGGTCACTGCAAGACATTGTTCAGGCTCTTTTTTAACAGTGCTTCTTTCTCCCACCAACTGTCCCAACTGGTGCTCCAAGTTCTTTTGAGCATTGGCAAGATCATGTATGGCTTGTGCATGGGCTGCAGTGTCAGCTATCATTCTCTGCTGGCCTGCCATTATTTGTTTTAGCATATCTTCAACTGAACTGCTAACCTGCTGTGGTGGAGCTGGAAGTGGGTGGTAATTATTCGGGGCTCTCGTATTGCTTTGATAATACCCATTACCAAACTGGTTTTGACCCTGCAGCCTGTTTTGATTACCCACGTAATAAACTGACTCTGGATTAGAAGAGCAAACCTCTGTAGCATGGTCTTGACCACAAACCTCACAAAAGCTCTGGAGTTGTTGCACTGGAGCCACTGGTTGCTGAGTCTTTTGCAGAGCTAACTTGCTAATTTGATTGGAAATAGCATCCATCTTCGCCCTTAGCTCTGAAACTGCATCTAATTGAAGTACCCCTGCAGGTTTCTGCGTAATAGCTCTACCATCTCCCTGCCAATCAGGATTGCTCTGCGAAAACTTGTCAAGTAAATCATAAATCTGATCAAAATTTAAGGCCAGTACTTGGCCTCCAACAGCAGCATCAACCACGATCTTAGTGTGTTGGTTCAGCCCCTCAACAAAAGTGTGTGCCACAACCTCATTGGATTGGTTGTGGTGTGGACAATCTCGCAATAAAGCTTTGAATCGCTCCCAGGCGAATACAAGGATTCTCCTTCTAACTGTCTGAAGGACATAATTTCGCTCCTCAGCCGGGCTGTCTTGGCAGACGGATAAAATTTAGCCAAGAACTTCTTAGCCAAATCCTCCCAAGTAGTGATAGACCCAGACTTTTCAGCCTTTAACCACTTCTTTGCTGCCCCAATCAGTGAAAACGGGAACAACGTCAAGCGAACATAATCAGTAGGAACACCCGCTGGTGTATAAGTATCACTGATCTCCAGAAAGTTCTGAATGTGTTGCTGCGGATCCTCATGAAGTAATCCACCATATTGTCCAGTCACATGCAGCAACTGAATCATGCCGGACTTAATCTCAAATCCCCCGGTGATAGCTGGCTTAACTATGCTCGATGCTACTCCCTCCAGGCTGGGGAGAGCAACATCTCGCACAGCTAAAGCTTGGTCTTCTGCCATTCCTGTAGGTAAAGATCAAGCAGGACCTAATACCTGAACAGCACAAAACTCAAAACAAAAATTAAACCTGAATAGTAAGTAATAAACTGTTCAAAAAGAAATCAGTCAATAATTAGTCCCCGGCAACGGCGCCAAAAACTTGTTGCTCCCAAACGCACACGCAAGTATACGTGGTCGACAAGTAATTAAGTGATAAGATGAGTATCGTTCCCACGAGGACTATGCAGACTGAGTTCTAGCAAACAATTTATTTAAACTATTCAGGGATCTTTTTCCAATAGTGATGATTTTATTAACTAAAGAACAGTAATTAAATGGTAGAAGTGAATTCAAGCAATGGAGCAAAACTTGGTTGTTATCAGTAATACGGAGACGATCCAGGGTCAGAGTTACGAACAATCCAGTTGAGTTTTCCAATTGATTCCACTTCTTAAATCCCGGGTTACTAACTAACAGATTACATGTACCCGTGAAAACCTTTCAGTTCTTCACGGTCTATGCAGGCTACTCCAATCCCTATATGTCTATGGGTTGAATCACGTGCACGCATTAACGAATTCTGTAATTAGTTAAACTAGGCGAGCAAGTATATGTCTATCCTACTCACAAATTGGTTCCCCGATGCCCGGGTTCACAAACTAGTCCTATTCTTTCTTATTACGTAATTAAATTCCCTCTTTCGAGTTCAATCTAAAAACCATAGATAATGCGTAATAATCGGGCCCTGACAATTACACAAGTGAAATCAAGAAAGAATAAGTAACCCGTTATGGGATTCAATTGATGGAAATCAATCTTCAAACATCAACCTTCATGAAATACTCTAACCCTAGAACGATATATTTAGCTACGCATACTCATAATAACAACACAAGGAATTGATGTAATAATGAAATAATGATGTAATAGATTAATGGAAGGAAGAAAAACCCTTGTCTTGATGTTATGAGCTCTCAAAGTTGCTCCAAAGTCTGAACTCCTATGAAAAACTAAGTAAAAGAGTATTTATAGAGTTTACAAACACCTAGTAATAAGTTAGACCCAATCCTAGACGAAATAGGAAGTCAAAATTCGCTCCAGGGGCGCCATAACGGGCGCCCCGCGCCCCCGATCGCGTGAGGATGGACAGAAGACGTCGAAATTGGTCCGCTACAAGCCCGCGCCGCATGGAAAAACGCGCAAGAGGCTGGGCGCTGTGGGCGGCGCGGCGCGCCTCCTGCAGCGCCAGGCTATTTTTCTGTTTCGTTTCTCCTTTTCTCGTTTCGTGTTGTGCCTTCGTGTGCTCGATCCAATCCTCAATCAAAATCTCAATCTTATCTTGCTCAATCATGCTCTTAAAAGCTCAAATTACACTGCGTAACAACCTACACACGCACGACATAAAATCAGTGTAAAACCACATTCATAAACTATAAAATGTGCGAATAAGGTACTAAAACGTGAGGAAATATTAAGGAAATATAGGCATAAAATGCCAAACATCAATAGGACACATAACGAGTGGCTACTAACCTCCCAAGCTCACTAGTATCGGAAGAAGAAGAGATGGCAATAAAGTGAGGATAGAAACAATTAGATCTTTAGGGAGCTCATCTTCTTATTTGCTTGGCTACCAGAGCTAGATTACTTCCGAGTCAGGCTAGCCCAAAAATCACAATTGAAGAAATAGACATTAAATGAGCTTTATGGAACAACATCTATGCCAATTTAATCTCCCAATAAGAAGGAAACTCTGACAATTTACCAGAAAACATTTTTATAACCCAGATAAGCTCATGGGATAATGGGATTGTACTAGCATCTTGAACCAAGAGGAGATACGTAGATCGAATATTACTTACTAATCACTTTACGCTGGAAGAAACGATACACTTGCTGATGGTGAAGAATTAGGATCCTATTATCCTACCAACATGAAATTTCGAGAAGAGAGGTAAACTGATTTGACATAATAATAGAAGGTGGCACGACAAAATGCCAAGCAGGCAATAGCGACATTCACCGTCAAATCTCTCATATTTAGACTAGAAAATAAATTAGTAAGGTCTCACAAATGCCAGGAATAAATCATACCAGAAGCTCGCCCCTCTACCGCAGCCGATTCTTAATAAAGACGAAATCCAAGGAAACCATTGAAACATGATAAGACACACCATTTTCCAGATAGATCAAAAGAATCAAATCTTACTCATGTTTAAGAGAAAAATAAATCTCAGGTTCTACTACCTCGGATACCTCAGCATCCTGCCAGACTGGTAGTTCCTAAAACTGCCTTTGCGACTGAACTAAGCCGTTATACTAATAATTACCTTCTGAAGAATAATTTCAACCACGCTCTCAATCTTTACTGGATCGTGGAATTTCTTTAGCTGATTGAGATCTAAATGAAATCCCTACGACTGGGCAGGTGCCTGAGGGCAAGAAGAAGGACAACTGCCTACTTGCCGGAATAAGGGAAAACTCCTCAAAGGATAACCAGACTCACAACAATGATAACACATTTTCGCTGAAAATGGAAGCTGGACAGATTGTTGATAGCTACAAAGAGAAAAAACTGGGTCTGATATTGACGAACTACTGGCGCACTCTAAGAATCGCGTGACACAAGTTGAGATAACCTGGAAGGTGACCTCTCACAATAATCAGAACTCTTACCTCCAAAGGGGGGGGGGTATGGTGCCCACCGGGGCCGTGGGATCTCTCGCTCTCCCACTCTAACTCTTCCCGCTGTAACTTATGGTATGCCTGATATCTTTGAGCAATATCAACAACAACAACAACATCAAATGAAGTCCTGACCTCAATTTCTCAAGCAATCTGGGATCTCAAGGAAGGAGAAAGGTCATCAATAAATCTTTGAATCTCTCGAAAGGCTCATGAACTAATTCTAATGCATATTCAGCCATTCTATAAGATTCAATCTCATATTCTGAAACATCAACAGGTTAAGCGACAGGCTACCCTGTCCAACCCACTCAAACTGGCAACACTTTAAATCTCGCTCGCTAGTCGAAAGGAACTTTTCCCCGAATCTAGAAGAAAGATCGAACCAAGTTAGCTAATAAGAGAGCGGCCCACCAATTCAGGGCTGGACCTTGAAACTGGAAAGCAGAATAATCAACACCATACCGCTCGGTATAATCAAGAGCCTGAAGGATGCAAATACCCTAACATTATTTCTTTAAAAAAATTCACGAGGTTTATCTGATGCATTGCTTAAGAGTATCGGAAGGTTCAACTGCGTAAAATAATGCAACTTCTTTAGGCACTCGGACCGAACTGATACCTCGGCTGGCTAACCAGCCAGAATAATTAGAGGTACAACACATACTACCTCCGGAATAATTTGCTGCAGCAATATTAAGAACCAAAAAAGGAGTTCCCTGAGATCGAACGTCTGCACATGCGGCAACCTGATAGGCTGCCCAGCGAATAATAAGTTCTTACGGTAACTGCGTCGCCAAAATTCTCGTAAAAGCATTGTAGAGAGCCAAGGGGACCACAAGGCGCTGCTCCCTTGCCCATCGCGAGCTTGTACAGCTGGGGCCTGCGCAACTAGATCGTCAGCACGATCAAACATTCTCGGGGCTTGAGTAGCTCTAGCCCCATGCTAAGCTACTTCGTCTCGAACTCATACCGTTTGCTGATTTGTTACACGAGGGTTCACAATTACCACGAACGAATTAACGAAAATACTTTTGCATCCTAGACCGACGCACGATCAGAAAAGAAGGAAGTGAAATTTCCTAAATGCCATCATAGTCTCTCGTAGATAAGTACGGATAGACTCTAAACTAGGCTCTGATACCAACTGATACGACCTGGAATCCGGTTAGGCCGTGCGGGCACCCGACATCCTCCCCCAGACCCGTCGGGCGAACCCTTACCAATTAAATTAGGAAAATAATTATAATAATTAATAAATAAGGACAAGACTTAAAAAAAATACAAACATACTGATACCTCGAAGCTGTACAACAGAAATTACAGCTGACTACCCAACATACTAGGTTTAGGGCTATCCAAACTAGACATCTAAGAGTACAAAAGAAGACCGATACCTCTTGAAGGGATCAAAATGCAACTGAAATAACAACCCATAACTGGTGGCCATCCAGATTAAAAGCTGGCTCACCCTGACAACTGAAGTCGTCTTCGCTCCTTCACAACGTGGCGAACTCAAGCCTGGAGCGAACCTTCCGAAACGAAATAGATAGACAAGAAACAAAGAACAAACAAGGGTGAGTCAAAAGGACTCAATAAGTGGGGCAGACTAGCCACCTCAAAGAATAGGATAGCTAGCCAGGGAAGAGAAACAGATAAACAAAATTCCTCTTATTTAAATTATAAAAAGGCAGAGCCAGATAATAACCGGTAAAACGTATGAAACCATAAACTCAACTAGGAATATGAGCCAGAAACATGTTAACAAATAAGCAATGTACATATAAGCAGAACAGTAGTCATGTACCGCAAGTCTACACAATGGTATGAATTGAGATGCAATAAAATGAAGTGAGATGAAATGAAATATGATGCAAAGGGTCACATGTGCCCGCCATCCCATCTCGAAGGGGAATACTCCTGCATTCGAGGGAAATCAAATATGATAATCAACTGGAGCGGAATATTCCTGCTCCTGGGGCGGAATACTCCTGCACCCGATATAATATTAACCAGACGTGGAATACTCATGCACTCTCTTGGAGCGGAATACTCCTGCACCCGATATAATGTAAAGCTGAGGCGGAATACTCCAGTACTCTCCTGGGGCAGAATCCTCCTACCTCAATATGATACAATGGAGCGGAATACTTCTGCTCCTAGGGCGGAATACTCCTACCCTCAATATGATACAATGGAGCGGAATACTCCTGCTCCTGGGGCGGAATACTCCTGCACCCAATATGATATGCAATGTAATGTATATGAATGGCATATAATGCATATGAATGGCATATAATGCATATGAATGCAATGTGATGCAATAATAACCCTTCACCGGCGCGAGACTCTCATCGAAACCCGGGAAGTAGATTCCAACTCAGAGCCAGAGTACAACGCTAAAATCCTCAATGCAACACCAACAACAGGACATAACATATAATATATAATGTAAATCCAAAGCTAAGGCATAATGAGTACGTCTATCGGTAGCTACACACGTAAGGAACACGTGGTAGAAAATCCACGAGGCCAGGTGCCTCCAAAGAAATGGATATAAACACTTACCTCTTCCAAAAGTTAGTACAGCTAATCAAAAACCGCTTTATCCTTTGGTTTCCTTTCCAAACGATCCCACTCTATTCAATGAGCAGAAAAATATATCAAATTAGGATAATGGCTTCATTCCTCACATCTTAGGGCAATCATGTTAGGAACCTGATACCCTGTTAGCATACGCAATACGCAGGCTAGGCCTATGTACAGGGTTTAAGGTCACATAACCAAATCCCAAATAAATTACATTTATATGTTGCCCATAACTCAGTGAGTACGAATATATAATCAATTCCATTATCGGGGTCCATTTGACCCTTTAAAGTTTAAACTATTAATTGATCTTATTATGACGATGTCTAATATTCTATGTCTTACCGTTAAAACATATTCAAAGACACGTAATAAACTCAAATAATATATTATGATCATTACCTGAATATTTCAGGGTGAAAATTCTACTTTTCTCCGGCCTCTTTTCTCATTTTCTGGCTTTTTTTTCCTTGCTTCGTTTCCGCTTCTTATTCTGTATCGTTTTGCTTGAATTCCTCTGTTTTTGCTTATATCCCTTGACCACCGCCTACTTTATTTCCTTTTTTGTCTTTTCCTTTTTTTCCTTTTTCATTTTCTTTTATTTTCTTTTCTTTTCGTGACAAAAATTAAAATGGTACCCTACGATATTCGAAATAATTTCAACTTTTGCATAAAAGTTATACAAAATATATGTAACATACTCGCGCATGCGGATCTCAAATTGAACTCCCGAAACTCAAATGCGAATTTAAATAGAAAAAGTCAAATTATTTAACTTTCGGTATTTTAGCAGAAACTAGCCGAACAATATCGATATTTACTTTCGAAAGTTCACAAATGTCACAAATAATCATACGAACCTAATGGCGCTTTCAGATTTCGAATCGGAGCTCATTCGCCAAAACCGAGCTCGAAAATCTCTTTTTAATATTTATCGACAATAAAAACGGAAACTTTCTTCCGATGCCTACCAAACGAGGCCTGATTTAGCTCAAATTTTACAGAAAAGTCTCAATGGACCTTACAAATATTTTAAAATTATCGGCACGCCAATCAGAGTCCTAACTTCCGTAACGACTTACCGAGGTCGTTTAATATATACTATTTTGGCATATCCTTTTGTGTTTAGATCAGAGTGTGTGATGCTATCGACCAAATAAATATTTTAATTTTTGTTATTTTGAACAAAGTATACCTTTTTGATATATTGTATACTTTTTTGATATATTCTGTTATGTTCGGATAGAAGCGCAAGATGTTACTGAACACATAGATATTTTAATTTTTTTTATTTTGATGAAGTAAACTTTTTGGTGTATTGTATACTCTTTTTATATATCCTTTTGTGTTTGGATCAAAGTGTGTAAAGCTATTGAGAAAATAAATATTTGAATTGTATTGTTTTGAACAAAGTATACCTCTTTGATATATAGTATACTCTTTTAGTATACCCTTTTGTGTTTGGATTAAAGTTTGTGATGCTATGGAGAAAATAAATATATCAGTTTTTGTTGTTATGAACAAAGTATACCTTTTTGGTATACTGTATACTCTTTTGATATACCCTTTTGCATTTGGATCAAACTGCGTGGTGCTATCGAGCAAATAAATATTTCAGTTTTTGTTGGTTTGAACAAAGTATAATCTTTTGGAATACTGTATACGCTTTTGGTATACCCTTTTGCAATTGGATCAAGTTGTGCGATGCTACCGAGCAAATAAATATTTCAGTTTTTGTTGTTTTGAACAAAGTATACCCTTTTAGTATGCTGTATACTCTTTTGGTATACCCTTTTGTGTTTAGAACAAAATGTGTGATGCTATCGAGAAAATAAATATTTCAGCTTTTGTTGTTTTTAACAAAATATACCCTTTTGGTATACTATATACTCTTTTTGGTATACCCTTTTGCATTTAGATCAAAGTGTGCGACCCTATCGAGCAAAGAAATATTTTAATTTTTGAGGTTTTGAATAAAGTACACTCTTTTGGTATATTGTATACTCTTTTGGTATACCCTTTTGTGTTTGGATCAAAGTGCGAGATACTATCGTGAAAATAAATAATGTAGTTTTTGTTGTTTTGAATAAAGTATACCCTTTTGGTATACTATATACTCTTTTGATATATTTTGTTATGTTCGGATAGAAGCGCAAGGTGTTACAGAACATGAAACAATTTTAATTTTTGTTAGTTTTATGAAGTATACTTTTTTGATATATTGTATACTCTTTTGGTATACCCTTTTGTATTTGGATCAAAGTGGGTGAAGCTATTGAGCAAATAAATATTTTAATTTTATTATTTTGAACAAAGTATACCTCTTTGGTATAGTGTATACTCTTTTAGTATACCCTTTTGTGTTTGGATCATAGTTTATGGTGCTATCGAGCAAATAAATATATCAGTTTTTATTGTTATAAACAAAGTATACCTTTTTGGTATACTGTATACTCTTTTGATATACTTTTTTGCGTTTGGATCAAAGTGCGCGATGCTATCGAGCAATTAAATATTTTAGTTTTTGTTGTTTTGGACAAAGTATACTCTTTTTATATACTGTATATTCTTTTTGTATATCCTTTTGCAATTAGAACAAAGTGTGCGACGCTACCAAGGAAATAAATATTTCAGTTTTTGTTGTTTTGAAAAAAGTATACATTTTTGTGTATATTGTATACTCTTTTGGTATACCCTTTTGTGTTTAGATCAAAGTGTGTGATGTTATCGAGAATATAAATATTTCATTTTTTTGTTGTTTTGAACAAAGTATACCGTTTTGGCATACTGTATACTCTTTTTGGTATACCCTTTTACATTTGTATCAAAGTGAGCGACGCTACTGAGGAATAAGATATTCAGTTTTTGTTGTTTTGAACAAAGTATACCCTTTTGTTATACTGTATACTCTTTTTGGTATACCCTTTTGCATTTGGATCAAAGTGTGCGACCCTATCGAGCAAAGAAGTATTTCAATTTTTGTGGTTTTGAACAAAGTAAACTCTTTTGGTATATTGTATACTCTTTTGGTATACCATTTTGCAATTGGATCAAAGTGTGTGATGCTACCGAGCAAATAAATATTTCAGTTTTTGTTGTTTTGAACAAAGTATACCCTTTTGGTATACTGTATAATCTTCTGTATACCCTTTTGTGTTTGGATCAGAGTGTGCGATACTATCGAGCAAATAAATATTTCAATTTTTTGTTATTATGAATAAAGTATACCTTTTTGGGATATTGTATACACTTTTGGTATATCTTTTTATATTCGGATCAAAGTGCGAGATGTCTCAGAACACATAGATATTTTAATTTTAATAAGTATACCTTTTGATATACTATATACTCTTTTGGTTGACCCTTTTGTTTTTTTGTAAACTGTATACTCTTTTGATATACCCTTTTGCATTTGGATCAAAGTACGTGATGCTATCGAGCAAATAAATATATTAGTTTTTGTTGTTTTGAACAAAGCATACTCTTTTGACATACTGTATACTCTTTTAGTATACCCTTTTGCTACTGGATCAAAGTGTGTGATGCTACCGAGCAAATAAATATTTCAGTTTTTGTTGTTTTGAACAAAGTATACCTTTTAGTATACTGTATACTCTTTTGTTACACACTTTTGGGTTTAGATCAAAATGTGTGATGCTATCGAGGAAATAAATATTTTAGTGTTTGTTGTTTTTAACAAAGTATACCCTTTGGTATATTGTATGCTCTTTTTAATATACCCTTTTGTGTTTGGATCAAAGTGTGTAATGCTATCAAGACAATAAATATTTAAATTGTATTATTTTGAACAAAGTATACCTCTTTGAAATACTGTATACTCTTTTAGTATACCCTTTTGTGGTTGGATCAAAGTTTGTGATGCTATCGAGAAAATAAATATATCAGATTTTGTTGTTATGAACAAAGTATATCTTTTTGGTATACTGTATACTCTTTTGATATACCCTTTTGCATTTGGATCAAAGTGCATGATGCGATCGAGCAAATAAATATTTCAATTTTTGTTGTTTTGAACAACGTATACTCTTTGTTTATACTGTATATTCTTTTGGTATACCCTTTTGCAATTGGATCAAAGTGTGCGATGCTACCGAGCAAATAAATATTTTAGTTTTTGTTGTTTTGAACAAAGTATACCCTTTTGGTATACTGTATACTCTTTTGGTATACCCTTTTATGTTTGGATCAAAGTGTGTCACGCAACAGAGCAATTAGATATTTCAGTTTTTGTTGTTTTGAACAAAGTATACCACTTTTGTATACTGTATACTCTTTTTGATATACCCTTTTGCATTTAGATCAAAGTGTGCGACCCTATCGAGAAAAAATATTTTAATTTTTGTAGTTTTGAACAAAGTATACCCGTTTGGTATATTGTATTCTCTTTTGGTATACCCTTTGTTGTTTGGATAAAAGTGCGAGATACTATCGAGAAAATAAATAATGTAGTTTTTGTTGTTTTGAATAAAGTATACCCTTTTGGTATACTATATACTTTTTTGATATACTTGGTTATGTTCGGATAGAAGCCCAAGAAGTTACAGAATACAAAAAAATTTTAATTTTTGTTATTTTGATGAAGTATACCTTTTTGATATATTGTATACTCTTTTGGTATACCCTTTTGTGTTTGGATCAAAGTGGGTGATGCTATTGAGCAAATATATTTTAATTTTATTGTTTTGAACAAAGTTTACCTCTTTGGTATAGTGTATACTCTTTTAGTATACCTTTCGAGTTTGGATCATAGTTTATGATGCTATCGAGCAAATTAATATATCAGTTTTTATGGTTATAAACAAAGTATACCTTTTTGGTATACTGAAATAACAACCCATAAACTGGTGGCCATCCAGATTAAAAGCTGGCTCACCCTGACAGTTGAAGTCGTCTTCGCTCCTTCACGACGTGGCGAACTCCATCCTGGAGCGAACCTTCCGAAACGAAATAGATAGACAAGAAACAAAGAACAAACAAGGGTAAGTCAAAAGGACTCAATAAGTGGGGCAGACTAGCCACCTCAAAGAATAGGATAGCTAGCCAGGGAGGAGAAACAGATAAATAAAATTCCTCTTATTTAAATTATGAAAAGACAGAGCCAGATAATAACCGGAAACACATATGAAACCATAAACTCAACTAGGAATATGAGCCAGAAACATGTTAACAAATAAGCAATGTACATATAAGCAGAACAGTAGTCATGTACCGCAAGTCTACACAATGGTATGAATTGAGATGCAATAAAATGAAGTGAGATGAAATGAAATATGATGCAAAGGGTCACATGTGCCCACCATCCCATCTCGAAGCGGAATACTCCTGCATTCGAGGGAAATCAAATCTGATAATCAACTGGAGCGGAATACTCCTGCTCCTGGGGCGGAATACTCCTGCACCCGATATAATATTAACCAGAGGCTCTTGGAGCGGAATACTCCTGCACCTGATATAATGTAAAGCTGAGGCGGAATACTCCAGTGTTCTCCTGGGGCGGAATCCTCCTACCCTCAATATGATACAATGGAGCGGAATACTCCTGCTCCTGGGGCGGAATACTCCTACCTTCAATATGATACAATGGAACAGAATACTCCTGCTCCTGGGGCGGAATACTCCTCCACCCAATATGATATGCAATGTAATGTATATGAATGACGCTAAAATCCTCAATGCAACACCAACAACAGGACATAACATATAATATATAATATAAATCCAATGCTAAGGCGTAATGAGTACGCCTATCGGCAGCTACACACGTAAGGAACACGTGGTAGAAAATCCACGAGGCCAGGTGTCTCCAAAGAAATGGATATAAACACTTACCTCTTCCAAAAGTTAGTACGGCTAATCAAAAACCGCTTTATCCTTTGGTTTCCTTTCCAAACGATCCCACTCTATTCAATGAGCAGAAAAATATATCAAATTAGGATAATGGCTTCATTCCTCACATCTTAGGGCAATCCTGTTAGGAACCTGATACCCTATTAGCATACGCAATACGCAGGCCAGGCCTATGTACAGGGTTTAAGGTCACATAACCAAATCCTAAATAAATTACATTATATGTTGCCCATAACTCACTGAGTACGAATATATAATCAATTCCATTATCGGGGTCCATTTGACCCTTTAAACTATTAATTGAACTTATTAGGACGATGTCTAATATTCTATGTTTTACCGTTAAAATATATCAAACACACGTAATAAACTCAAATAATATATTAGGATCATTACCTGAATGTTTCAGGGTGAAAATTCTACTTTTTTCCGGCCTCTTTTCTCATTTTCTGGCTTTTTTTCCTTGCTTCATTTTCGCTTCTTATTCTGTATCTTTTTGCTTGAATTCCTCTGTTGCTGCTTCTTCGTACTACTTAAATGTCAAGGGAAATAATCCCTTGACCACCGCCTACTTTATTTCCTTTTTTTTCTTTTTCTTTTTTTCCTTTTTCATTTTCTTTTATTTTCTTTTCTTTTCGTGACAAAAATTAAAACGGTACCCTACGATATTCGAAATAATTTCAACTTTTGCATAAAAGTTATACAAAATATATGTAACATACTCGTGAAGGCGGATCTCAAATTGAACTCCCGAAACTCAAGATGCGAATTTAAATAGAAAAAGTCAAATTATTTAACTTTCGGTATTTTAGCGGAAACTAGCCGAACAATATCGAAATTCACTTTCGAAAGTTCACAAATGTCACAAATAATCATACAAACCTAACGACGCTTTTAGATTTCGAATCGGAGCTCATTCACCAAAACCGAGCTCGAAAATCTCTTTTTAATATTTATCGACAATAAAAACGGAAACCTTCTTCCGATGCCTACCAAACGAGGCCTGATTTAGCTCAAATTTTACAGAAAAGTCTCAATGGACCTTACAAATATTTTAAAATTATCGGCACGCCAATCGGAGTCCTAACTTCCGAAATGACTTACCGAGGTCGTTTCATATATACTCTTTTGGCATACCCTTTTGTGTTTAGATCAGAGTGTGTGATGCTATCGACCAAATAAATATTTTAATTTTTGTTATTTTGAACAAAGTATACCATTTTGGTATATTGTATACTCTTTTGATATATTTTGTTATGTTCGGATAGAAGCGCAAGATGTTACTGAACACATAGATATTTTAATTTTTTTTATTTTGATGAAGTAACCTTTTTGGTGTATTCTATACTCTTTTGATATATCCTTTTTGTGTTTGGATCAAAGTGTGTAAAGCTATTGAGAAAATAAATATTTGAATTGTATTGTTTTGAACAAAGTATACCTCTTTGATATATAGTATACTCTTTTAGTATACCCTTTTGTGTTTGGATCAAAGTTTGTGATGCTATGGAGAAACTAAATATATCAGTTTTTGTTGTTATGAACAAAGTATATCTTTTTGGGATACTGTACACTCTTTTGATATACCCTTTTGCATTTGAATCAAAGTGCGTGATGCGATCGTGCAAATAAATATTTCAATTTTTGTTGTTTTGAACAACGTATACTCTTTGTTTATACTGTATATTCTTTTGGTATACCCTTTTGCAATTGGATCAAAGTGTGCGATGCTACCGAGCAAATAAATATTTCAGTTTTTGTTGTTTTGAACAAAGTATACCCTTTTGGTATACTGTATACTCTTTTGGTATACCCTTTTATGTTTAGATCAAAGTGTGTGATGCTATCGATGAAATAAATATTTCAGTTTTTGTTGTTTTTGACAAAGTATATTCTTTTGGTATACTGTATACTCTTTTTAGTATACCCTTTTACATTTGGATCAAAGTGTGTCACGCAACAGAGCAATTAGATATTTCAGTTTTTGTTGTTTTGAACAAAGTATACCATTTTTGTATACTGTATACTCTTTTTGATATACCCTTTTGCATTTAGATCAAAGTGTGCGACCCTATCGAGCAAAAAATATTTTAATTTTTGTAGTTTTGAACAAAGTATACCCGTTTGGTATATTGTATTCTCTTTTGGTATACCCTTTGTTGTTTGGATAAAAGTGCGAGATACTATCGAGAAAATAAATAATGTAGTTTTTGTTGTTTTGAATAAAGTATACCCTTTTGGTATACTATATACTTTTTTGATATACTTGGTTATGTTCGGATAGATACCCAAGAAGTTACAGAATACAAAAAAATTTTAATTTTTTTTATTTTGATGAAGTATACCTTTTTGATATATTGTATACTCTTTTGGTATACCCTTTTGTGTTTGGATCAAAGTGGGTGATGCTATTGAGCAAATATATTTTAATTTTATTGTTTTGAACAAAGTATACCTCTTTGGTATTGTGTATACTCTTTTAGTATACCTTTCGAGTTTGGATCATAGTTTATGATGCTATCGAGCAAATTAATATATCAGTTTTTATGGTTATAAACAAAGTATACCTTTTTGGTATACTGAAATAACAACCCATAAACTGGTGGCCATCCAGATTAAAAGCTGGCTCACCCTGACAGTTGAAGTCGTCTTCGCTCCTTCACAACGTGGCGAACTCCATCCTGGAGCGAACCTTCCGAAACGAAATAGATAGACAAGAAACAAAGATCAAACAAGGGTGAGTCAAAAGGAATCAATAAGTGGGGCAGACTAGCCACCTCAAAGAATAGGATAGCTAGTCAGGGAGGAGAAACAGATAAATAAAATTTCTCTTATTTAAATTATAAAAAGGCAGAGCCAGATAATAACCGGAAACACGTATGAAACCATAAACTCAACTAGGAATATGAGCCAGAAACATGTTAACAAATAAACAATGTACATATAAGCAGAACAGTAGTCATGTACCGCAAGTCTACACAATGGTATGAATTGAGATGCAATAAAATGAAGTGAGATGAAATGAAATATGATGCAAAGGGTCACATGTGCCCGCCATCCCATCTCGAAGCGGAATACTCCTGCATTCGAGGGAAATCAAATCTGATAATCAACTGGAGCGGAATACTCCTGCTCCTGGGGCGGAATACTCCTGCACCCGATATAATATTAACCAGAGGTGAAATACTCCTGTACTCTCTTGGAGCGGAATACTCCTGCACCCGATATAATGTAAAGCTGAGGCGGAATACTCCAGTGTTCTCCTGGGGCGGAATCCTCCTACCCAAAATATGATACAATGGAGCGGAATACTCCTGCTCCTGGGGCGGAATACTCCTACCTTCAATATGATACAATGGAGCAGAATACTCCTGTTCCTGGGGCGGAATACTCCTCCACCCAATATGATATGCAATGTAATGTATATGAATGACATATAATGCATATGAATGCAATGTGATGCAATAATAACCCTTCACCGGCGCGAGACTCTCATCGAAAGCCGGGAAGTAGATGCAACTCAGAGCCAGAGAACAACGCTAAAATCCTCAATGCAACACCAACAACAGGACATAACATATAATATATAATATAAATCCAATGCTAAGGCGTAATGAGTACGCCTATCGGCAGCTACACACGTAAGGAACACGTGGTAGAAAATCCACGAGGCCAGGTGTCTCCAAAGAAATGGATATAAACACTTACCTCTTCCAAAAGTTAGTACGGCTAATCAAAAACCGCTTTATCCTTTGGTTTCCTTTCCAAACGATCTCACTCTATTCAATGAGCAGAAAAATATATCAAATTAGGATAATGGCTTCATTCCTCACATCTTAGAGCAATCCTGTTAGGAACCTGATACCCTGTTAGCATACGCAATACGCAGGCCAGGCCTATGTACAGGGTTTAAGGTCACATAACCAAATCCTAAATAAATTACATTATATGTTGCCCATAACTCACTGAGTACGAATATATAATCAATTCCATTATCGGGGTCCATTTGACCCTTTAAACTATTAATTGAACTTATTAGGATGATGTCTAATATTCTATGTTTTACCGTTAAAATATATCAAACACACGTAATAAACTCAAATAATATATTAGGATCATTACCTGAATGTTTCAGGGTGAAAATTCTACTTTTTTCCGGCCTCTTTTCTCATTTTCTGGCTTTTTTTCCTTGCTTCGTTTCCGCTTCTTATTCTGTATCTTTTTGCTTGAATTCCTCTGTTGCTGCTTCTTCGTACTACTTAAATGTCAAGGGAAATAATCCCTTGACCACCGCCTACTTTATTTCCTTTTTTGTCTTTTCCTTTTTTTCCTTTTTCATTTTCTTTTATTTTCTTTTCTTTTCGTGACAAAAATTAAAACGGTACCCTACGATATTCGAAATAATTTCAACTTTTGCATAAAAGTTATACAAAATATATGTAACATACTCGTGAAGGCGGATCTCAAATTGAACTCCCGAAACTCAAGATGCGAATTTAAATAGAAAAAGTCTAATTATTTAACTTTCGGTATTTTAGCGGAAACTAGCCGAACAATATCGAAATTCACTTTCGAAAGTTCACAAATGTCACAAATAATCATACGAACCTAATGGCGCTTTTAGATTTCGAATCGGAGCTCATTCACCAAAACCGAGCTCGAAAATCTCTTTTTAATATTTATCGACAATAAAAACGGAAACCTTCTTCCGATGCCTACCAAACGAGGCCTGATTTAGCTCAAATTTTACAGAAAAGTCTCAATGGACCTTACAAATATTTTAAAATTATCGGCACGCCAATCGGAGTCCTTACTTCCGAAACGACTTACCGAGGTCGTTTCATATATACTCTTTTGGCATACCCTTTTGTGTTTAGATCAGAGTGTGTGATGCTATCGACCAAATAAATATTTTAATTTTTGTTATTTTGAACAAAGTATACCATTTTGGTATATTGTATACTCTTTTGATATATTTTGTTATGTTCGGATAGAAGCGCAAGATGTTACTAAACACATAGATATTTTAATTTTTTTTATTTTGATGAAGTAACCTTTTTGGTGTATTGTATACTCTTTTGATACATCCTTTTGTGTTTGGATCAAAGTGTGTAAAGCTATTGAGAAAATAAATATTTGAATTGTATTGTTTTGAACAAAGTATACCTCTTTGATATATAGTATACTCTTTTAGTATACCCTTTTGTATTTGGATCAAAGTTTGTGATGCTATGGAGAAACTAAATATATCAGTTTTTTTTGTTATGAACAAAGTATACCTTTTTGGTATACTGTATACTCTTTTGATATACCCTTTTGCATTTGGATCAAAGTGCATGGTGCTATCGAGCAAATAAATATTTAAGTTTTTGTTGTTTTGAACAAAGTATAATCTTTTGGTATACTGTATGTGCTTTTGGTATACCCTTTTGCAATTGGATCAACTTGTGCGATGCTATCGAGCAAATAAATATTTCAGTTTTAGTTGTTTTGAACAAAGTATACCCTTTTAGTATACTGTATACTCTTTTGGTATACCCTTTTGTGTTTAGATCAAAATGTGTGATGCTATCGAGAAAATAAATATTTAAATTGTATTGTTTTGAACAGAGTATACCTTTTTTTATACTGTATACTCTTTTTGGTATACCCTTCTACATTTAGATCAAAGTGTGCGACCCTATCAAGCAAAGAAATATTTTAATTTTTGTGATTTTGAATAAAGTACACCCTTTTGGTATATTGTATACTCTTTTGGTATACCCTTTTGTGTTTGGGTCAAAGTGCGAGATACTATCGAGCAAATAAATATATCAGTTTTTGTTGTTTTGAACAAAGCATACTCTTTTGACATACTGTATACTCTTTTAGTATACCCTTTTGCTACTGGATCAAAGTGTGTGATGCTACCGAGCAAATAAATATTTCAGTTTTTGTTGTTTTGAACAAAGTATAACTTTTTAGTATACTGTATACTCTTTTTTTATACCCTTTTGTGTTTAGATCAAAATGTGTGATGCTATCGAGGAAATAAATATTTTAGTGTTTGTTGTTTTTAACAAAGTATACCCTTTGGTATATTGTTTACTCTTTTTGATATACTCTTTTGTGTTTGGATCAAAGTGTTTAATGCTATTTAGAAAATAAATATTTAAATTGTATTGTTTTGAACAAAGTATATCTTTTTTTATACTGTATACTCTTTTCGATATACCCTTTTGTATTTAGATCAAAGTGTGCGACCCTATCGAGCAAAAAATATTTTAATTTTTATAGTTCTGAATAAAGTATACCCGTTTGGTATATTGTATACTCTTTTGGTATACCCTTTGTTGTTTGGATCGAAGTGCGAGATACTATCGAGAAAATAAATAATGTAGTTTTTGTTGTTTTGAATTAAGTATACCCTTTTGGTATACTATATACTCTTTTGATATACTTGGTTATGTTCGGACAGAAGCGCAAGAAGTTACAGAAGACGAAAAATTTTAATTTTTGTTATTTTGATGAAGTATACCTTTTTGATATATTGTATACTCTTTTGGTATACCCTTTTGTGTTTGGATCAAAGTGGGTGATGCTATTGAGCAAATATATTTTAATTTTATTGTTTTGAACAAAGTATACCTCTTTGGTATAGTGTATATTCTTTTAGTATACCTTTTGTGTTTGGATCATAGTTTATGATGCTATCGAGCAAATAAAATATATCAGTTTTTATGGTTATAAATAAAGTATACCTTTTTGGTATACTGTATACTCTTTTGATATACCGTTTATTGTTTGGATCAAAGTGAGCGATGCTATCGAGCAATTAAATATTTCAACTTTGGTTGTTTTGGATAAAGTATACTCTTTTTGTATACTGTATATTCTTTTGGTATATTCTTTTGCAATTTTAAAACAGTGTGCGACGCTACCGAGCAAAGAAATATTTCAGTTTTTGTTGTTTTGAACAAAGTATACATTTTTGTGTATACTGTATACTCTTTTGGTATTCCTTTTTGTATTTAGATCAAAGTGTGTGATGCTATCGAGGAAATAAATATTTCATTTTTTTGTTGTTTTGAACAAAGTATACCCTTTTGGTATACTGTATACTCTTTTTGGTATACCCTTTTGCATTTTTATCGAAATGTGCGACGCTACTGCGGAATAAGATATTTCAGTTTTTGCTGTTATGAAAAAAGTATACCCTTTTGGTATACTGTATACTCTTTTTCGTATACCCTTTTGCATTTGGATCAAAGTGTGCGACCATATCGAGCTAAGAAGTATTTCAATTTTTGTGGTTTTGAACAAAGTATACTCTTTTGGTATACTGTCTACTCTTTTGGTATACCCTTTTGCAATTGGATCATAGTGTGTGATGCTACCGAGTAAATAAATATTTCAGTTTTTGTGGTTTTGAACCAAGTTTACCCTTTTGGTATACTGTATACTCTTCTGTATACCCTTTTGTGTTTGGATCAGAGTGTGCGATGCTATCGAGCAAATAAATATTTCAATTTTTTGTTGTTATGACAAAAGTATACCTTTTTGGGATATTGTTTACTCTTTTGGTATATCTTGTTATATTCGGATCGAAGTGCGAGATGTTTCAGAACACATAGATATTTTAATTTTATTAATTTTAATAAGTATACCTTTTGATATACTATATACTCTTTTGGTATACCCTTTTGTGTTTAGATAAGAGTCTGTGATGCTATCGACCAAATAAATATTTTAATTTTTGTTATTTTGAACAAAGTATACATTTTTGGTATATTGTATGCTCTTTTGATATGTTTTGTTATGTTCAAATAGAAGCGCAAGATGTTACTGAACATATAGATATTTTAAGTTTTTTTATTTTGATGAAGTAACTTTTTTGGTGTATTATATACTCTTTTGATATATCCTTTTGTGTTTGGATCAAAGTGTGTAATGCTATTGAGAAAATATATATTTAAATTGTATTGTTTTGAACAAAGTATACCTCCTTGATATACTATATACTCTTTTAGTGAAACGACCTCGGTCAGTCGTTTCGGAAGTTAGGACTCCGATTGGCGTGCTGATATACTGTATACTCTTTTAGTATACCCTTTTGTGTTTGGATCAAAGTTTGTGATGCTATCGAGCAAATAAATAGATCAGTTTTTGTTGTTATGAACAAAGTATACCTTTTTGGTAAACTGTATACTCTTTTGATATACCCTTTTGTATTTGGATCAAAGTACGTGATGCTATCGAGCAAATAAATATATCAGTTTTCGTTGTTTTGAACAAAGCATACTTTTTTGACATACTGTATACTCTTTTAGTATACCCTTTTGCTACTAGACCAAAGTGTGTGATGCTACCGAGCAAATAAATATTTCAGTTTTTGTTGTTTTGAACAAAGTATACCTTTTTAGTATACTGTATACTCTTTTGTCATACCCTTTTGTGTTTAGATCAAAATGTAAGATGCTATCGAGGAAATAAATATTTTAGTGTTTGTTGTTTTTAACAATGTATACCCTTTGGTATATTGTATAGTCTTTTTGATATACCCTTTTGTGTTTGGATAGAAGTGTGTAATGCTATTTAGAAAATAAATATTTAAATTGTATTATTTTGAACAAAGTATACCTCTTTGATATACTGTATACTCTTTTAGTATACCGTTTTGTGTTTGGGTCAAAGTTTGTGATGCTATCGAGAAAATAAATATATCAGTTTTTGTTGTTATGAACAAAGTATACCTTTTTTGTATACTATATACTCTTTTGATATACCCTTTTGCATTTGGATCTAAGTGCGTGATGCTATCGAGCAAATAAATATTTCAATTTTTGTTGTTCTGAACAACGTATACTCTTGTGGTATACTGTATATTCTTTTGGTATACCCTTCTGCAATTGGATCAAAGTGTGCGATGCTACCGAGCAAATAAATATTTCAGTTTTTGTAGTTTTGAACAAAGTATACCCTTTTGGTATACTGTATACTCTTTTGGTATACCCTTTTATGTTTAGATCAAAGTGTGTGATGCTATCGAGAAAATAAATATTTCAGTTTTTGTTGTTTTTAACAAAGTATACTCTTTTGGTATACTGTATTCTCTTTTTGGTATACCTTTTTTCATTTGGATCAAAATGTGTCACGCAACGGAGCAATTAGATATTTCAGTTTTTGTTGGTTTGAACAAAGTATACCATTTTTTTATAATGTATACTCTTTTTGATATACCCTTTTGCATTTTGGATCAAAGTGTGCGACCCTATCGAGCAAAAAATATTTTAATTTTTATAGATTTGAATAAAGTATACCCGTTTGGTATATTGTACACTCTTTTGGTATACCCTTTGTTGTTTGGATCGAAGTGCGAGATACTATCGAGAAAATAAATAATGTAGTTTTTGTTGTTTTGAATTAAGTATACACTTTTGGTATACTATATACTCTTTTGATATACTTGGTTATGTTCGGATAGAAGCGCAAGAAGTTACAGAAGACGAAAAAAATTTAATTTTTGTTATTTTGATGAAGTATACCTTTTTGATATATTGTATACTCTTTTGGTATACCCTTTTGTGTTTGGATCAAAGTGGGTGATGCTATTGAGCAAATATATTTTAATTTTATTGTTTTGAACAAAGTATACCTTTTTGGTATAGTGTATACTCTTTTAGTATACCTTTTGTGTTTGGATCATAGTTTATGATGCTATCGATCAAATAAATATATTAGTTTTTATGGTTATAAACAAAGTATACCTTTTTCGTATACTGTATACTCTTTTGATATACCCTTTTTCGTTTGGATCAAAGTGAGCGATGCTATCGAGCAATTAAATATTTCAATTTTTGTTGTTTTGGACAAAGTATACTCTTTTTGTATACTGTATATTCTTTTGGTATATTCTTTTGCAACTTTAAAACAGTGTGCGACGCTACCAAACAAATAAATATTTCAGTTGTTGTTGTTTTGAACAAAGTATACATTTTTGTGTATACTGTATACTCTTTTGGTATACCTTTTTGTGTTTAGATCAAAGTGTGTGATACTATCGAGGAAAAAAATATTTCATTTTTTTGTTGTTTTGAACAAAGTATACCCTTTTGGTATACTGTATACTCTTTTTGGTATACCCTTTTGCTTTTTTATCGAAGTGTGCGACGCTACTGAGGAATAAGATATTTCAGTTTTTGTTGTTATGAAAAAAGTATACCCTTTTGGTATACTGTATACTCTTTTTCGTATACCCTTTTGCATTTGGATCAAAGTGTGCGACCCTATCGAGCTAAGAAGTATTTCAATTTTTGTGGTTTTGAACAAAGTATACTCTTTTGGTATACTGTCTACTCTTTTGGTATACCCTTTTGCAATTGGATCATAGTGTGTGATGCTACCGAGCAAATAAATATTTCAGTTTTTGTTGTTTTGAACAAAGTATACCCTTTTGGTATACTGTATACTTTTCTGTATACCCTTTTGTGTTTGGAATAGAGTGTGCGATGCTATCGAGCAAATAAATATTTCAATTTTTTTTGTTATGAAAAAAGTATACCTTTTTGGGATATTGTTTACTCTTTTAGTATATCTTGTTATATTTGGATCGAAGTGCGAGATGTTTCAGAACACATAGATATTTTAATTTTATTACTTTTAATAAGTATACCTTTTGATATACTATATACTCTTTTGGTATACCCTTTTGTGTTTAGATTAGAGTGGGTGATGCTATCGACCAAATAAATATTTTAATTTTTGTTATTTTGAATAAAGTATACCTTTTTGGTATATTGCATACTCTTTTGATATGTTTTGTTTGGTTTGGATAGAAGCGCAAGATGTTACTGAACACATAGATATTTTAATTTTTTTTTATTTTGATGAAGTAACCTTTTTGGTGTATTGTATACTCTTTTGATATATCCTTTTGTGTTTGGATCAAAGTGTGTAATGCTATTGAGAAATAAATATTTAAATTGTAATGTTTTGAACAAAGTATACCTCCTTGATATACTATATACTCTTTTAGTGAAACGACCTCGGTCAGTCGTTTCGGAAGTTAGGACTCCGATTGGCGTGCTGATATATTTAAAATCTTCGTGAGGTCCATTGGGACTTATCCGTAAAATTTGAGCTAAATCAGACCTCGTTTGGTAGGCATCGGAAGAAGGTTTCAGTTTTTATTATCGATAAATATTAAAAAGAGATTTTCGAGCTCGGTTTTGGCGAATGAGCTCCGTTTCAAATTCCAAAAGCGCCGTGAGGTTCGTATGATTATTTGTGACTTTTTTGATTTTTCGAAAGTGAATTTCGATGTTGTTCGGCTAGTTTCCGCTAAAATGCCGAAAGTTAAATAATTTGACCTTTTTTCATTTAAATACCCATCTTGAGTTTCGGCAACCCGATTTGAGATCTGCCTTAGCAAGTATGCAACATATATTTTGTATAACTTGAATGCAAAAGTTGGAATTATTTCGAATATCGTAGGATTCTGTTTTAATTTTCGTTGCGAAAAGAAAATAAAATAATTTAAAAAAAGAAATGAATGAACGTCGGCTTAGCTTTATTTCTAAAAGAAACATGAGAAAACGAAGTCAAAGAGCTATAACAGATATATAACGCCAAAAATGCAGAAAATAAGAAAAGGGGCCAGAAAAAGATAGAATTTTCACTCCGAAACATTTAGGTAATGATCTTAATGCATTATTTGAGTTTATTACGTGTGTTTGAATATATTTTAACGGTATAAATATATGGATCGGGTTGCACGTCGCAGCGGTATAAATATATGGATCGGGTTGTGTTGCTCCCAACGCACACACAAGTATACGTGGTCGACAAGTAATAAAGTGATAAGATGAGTATCGTTCCCACGAGGACTATTCAGACTGAATTCTAGCAAACAATTTATATAAACTATTCAGGGATCTTTTTCAATTAGTCAGGATTTTCTTAACTAACGAACAGTAATTAAAATGGTAGAAGTGACTTCAAGCAATGGAGCAAAACTTGGTAGTTATCAGTAATAAGGAGACGGTCCAGGGTCAGAGTTACGAACAATCCAGTTGAGTTTTCCAATTGATTCCACTTCTTAAATCCCGGGTTACTAACTAACAGATTAAATGTACCCGTGAAAACCTTTCAATTCTTCACGGTCTATGATGGCTACTCCAATCCCTATATGTCTATGGGTTGAATCACGTGCACGCATTAACGATTTCTGTAATTAGTTAAACTAGGCGAGCAAGTATATGTCTATCCTACTCACAAATTGGTTCCCCGATGCCTGGGTTCACAAACTAGTCCTATTCTTTCTTATTACGTAATTAAATTCCCTCTTTCTAGTTCAATCTAAAAACCATAGATAATGCATAATAATCGGGCCCTGACAATTACACAAGTGAAATCAAGAAATAATAAGTAACCCGTAATGGGATTCAATCAATGGGAATCAATCTTCAAACATCAACTTTCATGTAATACTCTAACCCTAGAACGATAGATTTAGCCACGCATACTCATAATAACAAGGCAAGAATTTGGTGTAATAATGAAATAATGATGTAATAGATTAAAGGAAGGAAGAAAAACCCTTGTTCTTGATGTTATGAGCTCTCCAATTTGCTCCAAAGTCTGAACTCCCCTCAAAAACTAAGTAAAAGAGTATTTATAGGGTTTACAAACACCTAGTAATAATTTAGACCCAATCCTAGACGAAATAGGAAGTAAAAACGCGCACAAGGGGCGCTATAACGGGCGCCCCGCGCCCCGGAACGCGTGACCTTGGACAAAAGACGCCAGAATCTGCCCGCTTTTGCTCCGCGGCGCATGGAGAACCGCGCCTGGGGGTGGCGCGCGCTGGAGGGCGCGGCGCATGGCCCACAACGCCCAGCCATTTTTCTGTTCCGTTCCCCCTTTTCTCGTTTCGTGTTGTGCCTTCGTGTGCTCGATCCAATCCTCAATCAAAATCCAATCTTTTCTCGCTCAATCATGAACCTTTGCTCGCTCAATCAAAATACACACGACATAAAATCAGTGCAAAATCACATTCATAAACTATTAAACGAGCGAATAAGGTACTAAAACGTGAGGAAATATTAAGGAAATATAGGCATAAAATGCCAAACATCACCACTCCACACTTGAACCTTTGCTCGCCCTCGAGCAAGTCACAACTAACTTCCCAAACCTAGGTTAAACAGGTCTACTTATGACTATGGTTTATACCGACCATTGAACCAATGCACACATGACTACTATGGATCCACAAACATGCCAACAATTTACCAAAACCAAAAATATGAGAACAACCACCCCAAAATAGCTCAAATGCACAAACTCAACTTAATGCAACCATGCTCCCACAAAATCACACCTATCTACTCAATCAAGAACCATCAACTTCACCTATTACATGCAAACCACGTGCCCTCACCAATATGAAGCAAAAGAGTGCCCCCAAATATCACACACAACAATGAATATCAAGAATAGAACGGGGACAATAACAAATGAATTCACTCACTCTCATGAAAAGCTCACATGTCACACACAATGTACCATAGGCTTGCCCGTAGTGTAGGACTCCACTAATGTAAGCTCACTCCAATCGGGATTAACTAGGACTTTAGAAAGGTCGTAATGTAGGCTAAGGGGCGGGTAGGATACATATGGTAATAGCGACTACCTCCCTAAGCACTTTAATACATCACAATTAATTACGCACAAATCTCATCAAAGCCACCCAATCAACAACTTTTACACACACCTTCTCAACAAGTAGCAAAATTTTTTTTCTTTTAAGCACACACTAGCAAGGAATGGATATTCTTTTCTCTTTTTATTTCTTTTTCCACAAATTTTTTTCTTTCTTTGCTATTTTTTCTTTTTCAATTTCATTATCTTCCAACCTTGCCAATGCTCTTCACAACTTCACAATTTTAACAATTATTCCCCTTCATTAGTTCCACTCAAAAACCTCCCAATATCCAACCATAACTCCAACATAACAACACAATATCAATAAAGTGCTTAAGGAGTAAAGGGCCAAAAGAGTAAATTTAGAACAAATGGGTAGGCTCGGGGTGTGGGTGCCAACAAAAAAGGGTCAAAGAAATCACAACAACAATTTTTTTCCAAGGTATATATGTAAGGGTAGGCAAATCAAAAGAAGGCCTTGTATCATTTTCCAATTAGAGCGAACCTAGGATTTCGCTTTGCACACACACGGGGCAAGTTCTAGACATCAATATGCAAATATGGAGCAACAAGAACATGCCTCACAACTCACATTGCACATGGTCCACACAAAAAGGTTCCATCAACAACTCTCAACTAAGCATCTAGAATGTAACTTGTGGAAATTTAAGCACTCATGCACAAAGGTCAACAATCAAGTCAACCAAGCGGACTCAAGCATCTCAAGGGGGTCGTTCCATGTTTTCCTAGGCATGCATCACAATTAAAAAACCCAAGGACACCACAAATAGCACATGCAATCAATTCAAGTCCACCGGTATCAAACAAATCAAAGGCACCTAGCATTCCACCTATTCCTTCGTCTAGGGTCACCTATACTAACTATTCTAATCCTAAAAATAAAAACTACCCGGTTCAAAGGTCTCCCCGTGGAAAAGAACCGAGGCCATAAGAAAAACTACGGGGTGGATGACATGTACCACTAATAAAAACTAAAAAGAAAATCTTTTTGAAATTTTTTCATTGGTTTTCTAATTTTTTTTTTCAATTTTTCATATATTAAAGCAAGAAATAAATCAAAATAAAATCAAGTGACAAAAGAAAAATCCTAACGGTACATGCATCCCTAACCTCAAAATAGGTAAAGGGTAGTTCCCCACCCCACACTTAAACTAAGCACTGTCCTCAGTGCTAGAAATAAGAAAGTTCAAGGTAAAGAAAACTTCCCTGAAGATTCTAATCCTTGGTGCTAGCATCCTCCAAGCTTCCATATCGTATGAGGTACTCAGACTTCCCTCATCAGGTCATCAACATTAGGCCAGGGTGAGGACACCCCACACTTAGCCTCGACATTACATGAACCTGCAATCCAAGGAAAAACAAAAACTACGCGACACTATAAATGAAATAATACAAGTACAAACTCGGGTTGCCTCCCGAGAAGCGCCTTAGTTAACGTCGTGGCACGACGCCACCTTTAGCTCACTTCCAGCCTTTATGTCTTCTCTTCTTACGCCGAATCTTTGCTTTATTCCCGTCTTTTAGAGAACCCATCTTCAACTTCACATGTGGTTTACTTCCATCTTCTTGTTTGACACATTCAATCATAGAGCACTCTTCCACCTTAGCTATGTGCTCCTTCTCATTATAAACCATGAAAGTAACCTTTTCTCCATGCACTCTAACAGTCATCTCACCCAGCTCCATGTCAATAATTGCCTTCGAGGTGACTAAGAATGGTCTCCCCAAAATTATTTGAGCTTCTCGGTCCTCTTCATAATCTAGGACTACAAAATCAGCAGAGAATGTAAACTTACCAACTTTTAGCAACACATCCTCCAACCTACCATCAGGGTGAGTGAGAGATCCATCTGCCATCTTAAGAGTAACTGAAGAGGGCTTGATTGCTCCTAGCCCTAACCTTTTGCAAACAGACAGAGGCATGAGATTTATGCTCGCACCCAAATCACACAAGGCACCAGTGATATTATGCCCTCCAATGGTACAAGGAATAGTAAACCTCCCAGGATCTTGAAGTTTTGGAGGTAGCTTGCTCAAGATTGTGCTACACTCCTCAACTAACTCAACTGTATCTATCTCTTGAGGCTTCTTCTTCTTGACTAAAATTTCTTTTAAGAACTTCACAAAGGATGGCATCAATTCAAACACATCAGTCAAAGGAATATTAACTTGAAGTTCTTTCAACATACTCACAAATTTTTGATACTAGGCCAGATCCTTCGATGGTATAAGTCTCTGTGGGAATGGTGGAGGCGGCATAGGTGCCTCTTTTCTCTCTTCTTTCTTCTTTACCTTCCCCACTTTTTCAATATTTTCTCTTTCAGCACTCTCCTCGGACTTGGCCACCAGCTCTCCACTTTCAATTAAAGTTACTGCAAGACATTGTTCAGGCTCTTTTTTAACAGTGGTTATCTCTCCCACCAACTGCCCCAACTGGTGCTCCAGGTTCTTGTGAGCATTGGCAATATCTTGTATGGCCACTGCATGGGCTGCAGTGTCAGCTATCATTCTATGCTGGCCCGCCATTAACTGCTTTAACATCTCTTCAACTGAATAGCTAACCTGCTGTGGTGGAGGTGGAAGTTGGTGGTAATTATTCGGGGCTCTCGTATTACCTTGATAATAACCATTACCAAACTGATTTTGACCCTGCAGCCTGTTTTGATTACCCACGTAATAAACTGATTCTGGATTAGAGGAGCAAACCTCTGTAGCATGGTCTTGACCACAAACCTCACAAAAGCTCTGGAGTTGTTGCACTGGAGCCACTGGTTGCTGAGCCTTTGGCAGAGCTACCTTGCTAATTTGATTGGAAATAGCATCCATCCTCGCCCTTAGCTCTGAAACTGCATCTAACTGAAGTACCCCTGCAGGTTTCTGCGTAATAGCTCTACCATCTCCCTGCCAATCAGGATTGCTCTGCGAAAACTTGTCAAGTAAATCATAAATTTGATCAAAATTTAAGGCCAGTACTTGGCCTCCAGCAGCAGCATCAACCACGATCTTAGTGTGTTGGTTCAACCCCTCAACAAAAGTGTGTGCAATAACCTCATTGGATTGGTTGTGGTGTGGACAATCTCGCAATAAAGCTTTGAATCGCTCCCAGGCTGAATACAAGGATTCTCCTTCTAACTGTCTGAAGGACATAATTTCGCTCCTCAGCCGAGCTGTCTTGGCAGATGGATAAAATTTAGCCAAGAACTTCTTAGCCAAATCCTCCCAAGTAGTGATAGACCCAGACTTTTCAGCCTTTAACCACTTCCTTGCTGCCCCAATCAGTGAAAACGGGAACAACGTCAAGCGAACATAATAAGTAGGAACACCCGCTGGTGTATAAGTATCATTGATCTCAAGAAAGTTCTGAATGTGTTGCTGCGGATCCTCATGAAGTAATCCACCATATTGTCCAGTCACATGCAGCAACTAAATCATGCCGGACTTAATCTCAAAGCCCCCGGTGATAGCGGGCTTAACTATGCTCGATGCTACTCCCTCCAGGCTGGGGAGAGCAACATCTCGCACAGCTAAAGCTTGTTCTTCTGCCATTCCTGTAGGTAAAGATCAAGCAGGACCTAATACCTGAAACAGCACAAAACTCAAAACAAAAATTAAACCTGAATAGCAAGTAATAAACTGTTCAAACAGAAATCTGTCAATAATTAGTCCCCGGCAACGGCGCCAAAAACTTGTTGCTCCCAACGCACATGCAAGTATACGTGGTCGACAAGTAATAAAGTGATAAGATGAGTATCGTTCCCACGAGGACTATTCAGACTGAATTCTAGCAAACAATTTATATAAACTATTCAGGGATCTTTTTCCAATAGTGAGGATTTTATTAACTAACGAACAGTAATTAAAATGGTAGAAGTGACTTCAAGCAATGGAGCAAAACTTGGTTGTTATCAGTAATAAGGAGACGGTCCAGGGTCAGAGTTACGAACAATGAAGTTGAGTTTTCCAATTGATTCCACTTCTTAAATCCCGGGTTACTAACTAACAGATTAAATGTACCCGTGAAAACCTTTCGATTCTTCACGGTCTATGCAGGCTACTCCAATCCCTATATGTCTATGGGTTGAATCACGTGCACGCATTAATGATTTCTGTAATTAGTTAAACTAGGCGAGCAAGTATATGTCTATCCCACTCACAAATTGGTTCCCCGATGCCCCGGTTCACAAACTAGTCCTATTCTTTCTTATTACGTAGTTAAATTCCCTCTTTCGAGTTCAATCTAAAAACCATAGATAATGCGTAATAATCGGGCCCTGACAATTACACAAGTGAAATCAAGAAAGAATAAGTAACCCGTAATGGGATTCAATCAATGGGAATCAATCTTCAAACATCAACTTCCATGTAATACTCTAACCCTAGAACGATAGATTTAGCCACGCATACTCATAATAACAAGGCAAGAATTTGGTGTAATAATGAAATAATGATGTAATAGATTAAAGGAAGGAAGAAAAACCCTTGTTCTTGATGTTATGAGCTCTCCAATTTGCTCCAAAGTCTGAACTCCCCTCAAAAACTAAGTAAAAGAGTATTTATAGGGTTTACAAACACCTAGTAATAAGTTAGACCCAATCCTAGACGAAATAGGAAGTAAAAACGCGCACAAGGGGCGCTATAACGGGCGCCCCGCGCCCCGGAACGCGTGACCTTGGACAGAAGACGCCAGAATCTGCCCGCTTTTGCTCCGCGGCGCATGGAGAACCGCGCCTGGGGGTGGCGCGCGCTGGAGGGCGCGGCGCATGGCCCACAGCGCCCAGCCATTTTTCTGTTCCGTTCCTCCTTTTCTCGTTTTGTGTTGTGCCTTCGTGTGCTCGATCCAATCCTCAATCAAAATCCAATCTTTTCTCGCTCAATCATGCTCTTAAAAGCTTCAATTGCACTTCATAACAACCTACATACACACGACATAAAATCAGTGCAAAATCACATTCATAAACTATTAAACGAGCGAATAAGGTACTAAAACGTGAGGAAATATTAAGGAAATATAGGCATAAAATGCCAAACATCAGGTTGCACGCCTCAACAAGATTAATATATGGATCGGGCGCACGTCGCAGGGATATAAATATATAGATCGGGTTGCACGTCGCAACAGGATGAATATATGGATCGGGTTGCACGTTGCAACAGGATGAATATATGGATCGGGTGGCACGCCGCAACAGAATGTATTTTTGATTGTTGATGTGTTCGGGATACCTATATGTTCAGGCTATCTTACGTTCCTTGTTGTTGATGAGTTTACGGTTTCATACGTGTTTCCAGTTATTATGTGGCTCTGCCTTTTCATAATTTAAATAAGAGGAATTTGGTTTATTTATTTCTTTTCTCCCTGGCTAGCTATCCTATTTTTGAGGTGGCTAGTCTGCCCCCAATTTGGTTTATTTATTTCTTGTCTATCTATTTCGTTTCGGCAGATTCGCTCTAGGATTGAGTTGGCCATGTTGTGAAGGAGCGAAGATGACTTCAGCTGTCAGGGTGAGCCAGCTTTTAATCGAGATGGCCACCAGTTTATTGGTTATTATTTCAGTTGCATTTTGCTCCCTTCAGGAGGTATCTGTCTTCTTTTGTACTCTTAGATGTCTAGTCTGGATAGCCCTAGACTTAGTATGTTGGGTAGTGACCTGTAATTTCTTTTGTACAGCTTTGAGGTATCAGTATGTCAGTTTTTTTTTTAAGTCTTGTTCTTATTTATGAATTGAATTATATTTATTTTCCTAATTTAATTGGTAAGGGTTCGCCCGACGGGTCTAGGGGAAGTGTCACGACCCAAAATCCTATAGGCCGTGCGGGCACCCAAACCCAACTCATTGGGCGAACCCCTCTTGAGCAACACTTGACTTGCATATGAAATAACTAAATTAAAGAAATTATGAAAAGAATAGCGGAGTATGATATATAACCCAAATACACAACTAGGATCTTTGCAACCATGTTCTAAGTCCTCCCATGAATCATGAACATCTAAGGAGTCAATAAGGCTATACATTTCCGAATATAAAGAAATATTATCATTAATATTAACATAAAAATAATAAGGGAATGATGTCACCACAGGACAAAAGTGGTTCACCAATAGATTAAAGGACAAGCAACTCCGTTTACCACAACGCTTGGTAGAACTCGATATCAAATCTGCCGAATATAAAACAATACGACAACAACTATGCGATACAACCGCTATTCCGAGAATAACTCAATAACAACCTAAATGTCCCACGCTGCAACAACACCCAAAGGTCGAACATAGAGATTCCAAGATAAGTAGGAACGAGCGCAAACCATAAATATCAACGGCAATACCAACCTTCCAATATCACCGCAATGCCGTAAATCTCGCTAAGGCTCAAATTTTACAAAATTTCGACGGCACTACCCCTATAACTAAGCAACCATCGGACTATCAACAGCTACAAAAAAATTCCAAAAGGCAATACAATCCAGCTTAAAGCAAACCATCGATATCATATAAATATCTAGAATCAAATCAATACCATGGGACCCCACACAATCACAACCAAAATCAGAATAATATATAAGCAACAAGAATGGCAAGGAAAGAGTAAACCACGAACACTAGAATATCCCGTCCTCACGTTCAAGCCTAACCATCTAAGAAATCACATTGGCGAGCGTTCTCACATAGAGCAATTTGAACCTCACATGACTCAACACCAAACCAAGTGGCACAAAACCAATCATTACAAGGAGGAATAATAACCAATTTGAACCCAGATTTTGATACAACCTCGATCGAATGAACGGTACTAACTAAGTGCACCAAGTCTAGAAGCAATAAGCCGACTTATCACTAACTGCAGACGGAAACCTCAAATCAACGGTCAAAGAACAACAAGAATCACTGATTAACAAAATTCACATAACTGACGCTAAGCCACTCGGGTTTCACTTACACAAGTCTTTAACCTTCTAAGCCATAGGGTATAACACTCTCCAGAATATAACAGAAACAACCTGAGTACAACCAATAGAAACATCAAATCTCGCGATTAAACTCAATCGAACATATCCAAATGGGTCAACAACGGTACGACTCCATGCCATTGCAAGATCAAACACTATCATCGAAATTACACTCGCCGTAACAAGAAGAACATAATGGTAACCCACCGAAACCAACATTATAAAGCCTAATGCACTCTCTAACCGGCAACTATCAAAATCATTTCCGAACATTTATCAGCTGATAAGATGAACCAATCTTAGCTGAAAATACCTCAAAATACTGAACATGATACACCAACCCAAAATGAGGTACGAACTTAATTTTAAAATAAAAATCACTACTCGCAAACACATCGATCCTAACAAATCAACACACACCCCGAGAAAGCCAAAATCAATTTCAGCCAACAACCAACATGCATCAACACCATCACTCCAACTCAGGATACAATCCGGGACACAAACATGTTGCATAACATAATCTCAAATACAAATAACAACCCACCGACAACTAAACAGTGCATTAAGAGTTCGAGCAATCATAGCTCCCAAGAAAAGTCAACATACTAGCTATGGCCACAACCAGTTCAATCAAGTCCAATGGCTACAAATCGCACCCTAACTCACACATGGTCCTACACATGAAGTCACAGATCCAACATTATTCGGCACTACACGGCCTCCAAAATACCACGAGAAAACGCATGCACCCAAGTGCTGACCCGGTGCAAAGTATTGATACATCAACCGTCAAGAAGCAACAAACTGAAAACACTGCCTCGCCAAGTAAAACCTACTAGAGGAAATCCGCAACTCATTCCAAACAAGCAGCCAATAGATCAACGACTTACCATAAACATCCTCGTACAAACTTCGCTTCCTCGCAACCTGATCACAAGATCGCAATCGCACAAGCATTACAGACCAACCAATATAACCACGTGAGGAGTCCCACGACCGCACTCTTAGTCATACAAAGCGATGTGCGCGCGATAACTCTCTCGTAACCACACAAGTCAAAGTCTGTACCATATAAAAAAAATCCAACCACATATGTACGATTTGGCCCCAAGAGGCACATACAACTCCTCGACTTCACATAATAACACACTCGGGACTGCTTTCCGACAACTTATAAAATCAACCATCATGGTCATGATGAATTACGCAAAAATACCTACAAGGAATTTTACAACACATTCGTCCATGTCAAAACTACGAACACTGGTCTAACATCCAAAGTCCGACACTTCATAAAGACAAGGCACCGAGACTCATAAAATCCACAACAAGAAATCCATAACCCATCGACTTCCAGCTCCTAGCCCCGCTAGAGCAAACCACAACGGTAAAAAGGATCAAACCTTTACTGATAAGAAGTCTTCATAAGACGGTTTCGACAACCACAAAGGTCTCACAATCCACCACCGACTCCCACACTCAAGCTTCGCCTAAGAATAAGTCATTAAAGGAATTCCAGGGTTCATAACCGACATGAATTACCAAAAGAAAGATCTTGCCACTTTCAGTTTACAAATCCAAGGTTCATCATGATTACTTTAACCCTGAGCCACGAGCAAACACTCAGACGGCTTATCTGAAATAAAATCCTCAATCATCAAATATACAAGGACCACTAAGATGCAGAAAAATCTAGGTCAGCCTCCAAAGGCTCCTCCACTTGTGATACACCCAAAGATAGCTTGACGAATTTTACAACTACCTTTATCATTAACATACAAAAATCTCATGAATTTCTAATTATACTGAGTACAACCCATACTAAGGTTCGCACAAGAGTTAGATATTATGTTGAACGACCTTCTCATCATGCACTCAAGTTCTCAAATTAGCATTAAAACTTGTGCCATACCTTAGTATGCATAAATATGACTATCTAGCTTGCCTAGTTTCCCCTAACGAGTGTATTGCGAACCACCATCGCCTGAGCGTCGCACGACTAACCGAATTCTTTCATGATTCCAAAGATTATGAAAATCCCTTTGCTCTATTAAAGGATAATTCAATAGTTCAACTATTCTTCTAGATTTCATATTACTAAACCAATTACCTTCCATATCTATACCAACTTATCTATAAGATAGGCTAAAGCCAAATATTTTCACCACTTTTCCGAGCTTTTGCCTGCAAACCAAGTGTCTAACACATACTTTGAAGTCTCTCATATCTTTATAACATCTTCATCGTTGACGCATTATAGTTCCAAGGAATTCAAATCATTCACTTTCAAGTCTCAACGCACGATTAAGGAATGAAAGAAGTGAAGTTTACTAAATGTCACCATAGCTTCTCGTAGATAAGTACGGACGTCATCGTACCCATCAAAAAGAGTCTAATTGACACTGTTCATGATTCACAAGGACCCTAGAACCTAGGCTCTGATACCAATTGTCACGACCCAAAATCCTATAGGCCGTGCGGGCACCCAAACCCAACTCATTGGGCGAACCCCCTCTTGAGCAACACTTGACTTGCATATGAAATAACCAAATTAAAGAAATTATGAAAAGAATAGCGGAGTATGATATATAACCCAAATACACAACTAGGATCTTTGCAACCATGTTCTAAGTCCTCCCATGAATCATGAACATCTAAGGAGTCAATAAGGCTATACATTTCCGAATATAAAGAAATATTATCATTAATATTAACATAAAAATAATAAGGGAATGATGTCACCACAGGACAAAAGTGGTTCACCAATAGATTAAAGGACAAGCAACTCCGTTTACCACAACGCTTGGTAGAACTCGATATCAAATCTGCCGAATATAAAACAATACGAATAAAAAACAAAGAAAGTGGGTGAGTCAAAAGGACTCAGTAAGTGGGGACGGGGCTCCAAGTAGAATAACAAGTTGTAAATATATGAAAACTCCAACAACTCCAAGGTAACAAAAAGTAAAGACAAAATCACTTAATTAACAAACAAGTAATATTCATACTTAGTCATCAAAGTACTAAGATACATCCATTGTGACTTAATGATATGTATGGGACTGCGTCATAATACAACAATATGCGCATAACTACCTCATGCAACAATAATATGTACATAACCACATCATAGCATAATAATCTGCATGGAATTACATCATGCGATGATAATATGTACGAAACATCGTATTACAATAATATGCACGGAAGTACATCGTGCTATCATAATATGTCTGGAACTACATCGTATCATAATAATATGCACGGAACTACATTGTGCGATGATAATATGTACGAAAAATCATACCACAATAATATGCACGGAACTACATCGTGCGATGATAATATATACGGAACATCGTACCATAATAATATGCACGGAACTACATCGTGTGATGATAATATGTACGTAACTACATCGTACCATAATAATATGCACGGAACTACATCGTGCGATGATAATATGTACGAAACATCGTACCACAATAATATGCACGGAACTACATCGTGATATGATAATATGTACGGAACTACATCGTACCATAATAATATGCACGGAACTACATCGTGCTATGATAATAAATCAAGAAATAGTAATGAACTATAATTAAACTTTTCAAAATAGTCATGGCATAATAAGTATGCCCATTTCAGCAGCCATGCATGTAAGGAACACATACATAGACATCCAATGTGGAGAAAGTCCACCAAAGAAGGGATGTAAACCACTTACCCCAAGCCGACGATTGCTAACTAGCCCACGATCGTATTTTCACGCCCAAATCCTTCCAAATAAGTCTACTTTATGCAAAACAATAAATAATACGATCAATATAAGCTACCATACTAATTTCATAACTGGATGACAAATGAGCCAAAAAGTCAACCCAAAAGTGAACCATGGGCCCACATATCCGATTACCGGAACAAAATACAATTTTAGATTACTCATTCACCCACGAGTCCAAAAGTATGGTTACTTTCTCAATTAAAGTCCATCTACATCATCAAATAGCCAATTTATGAATTTTCGGGTTTATACTGAAAGTCAATTATTTATTAACACCTCAAATCTCAAATCCAATTCTACAATCATGTTACCCATTCGAAAACGAGTTTATACATACGAAAATCAAGTCAATCCGATATCTTTAACATTCCCAAATCCCCATATTATTCACTTTTGAGTTAAAATTTAAGAACTTACTCAACTTCCCCAATTTCTCACAACCACCATTTATGACCAAAATAGAGTAATCAAATTCAACCTTAGATATATCATAATCTAGCATAAACTCAATCAACTTCATCATTTAAAACAACTTATGAAATCTAATCAATTTTATGAACTTCTCAAGAAAGACCCATTAAACCTTCTTCACAAGAAAACCCCAATTTCATACTTTAGAAATCATGGATTAAAGCTTAAACCAAATGAATGAATCAAAGGGAAATACTTAGGTTATGGTTTAGACCTTACCCCATAGAAGAACATCCTTGAATTCTCCCAATTCCAAACTTTCAAGATGAGAAAAACTCCAACAACATGAATAGCCAAAAATGCCTACTGTTCTGCCTCGTTTCTTGTACCAAATGATCCCAAAACTCACTTTTGATGCCCCCAATAGATTCCTTGTGAAAATCCACTCAAGTTAGGCTTTTGAATCACTCCATTTGACCTTATAATGAAGGAGATATGTTGGTTTCAATATTTGGAATAGTGCAGATTTTTAACTACCCAGTGAGTGGCAATTTCGTAAATAATCTGAAAATTCTGGCAACCCAGTTTTTAGTAAAATTATCATAAATCCCTCATATGATGTCGAAACTTGATGATTTCCGTACCTATGGTTTTCAAATTACGATACGGATATAATAGTTTAGTCGAAATACGAATCAAAGGCCGTTTGCTCAATATGGTAACTTTTATGCTCAAATTACGTCGAAACCGAACCCAAACTTATCCAAAACTCATCGAAATTTAACCAAACTTTATGGACATGACCAAAATCATCATACAAACTTATTTGAACTAAAAAAAATATATCGACATGCATATCGCAGCTTCTATTTACCAAAATAACTGGGTGGACCATTACAGGAAGATGTCGGGTGCCCGCACGGCCTAACCGGATTTCGGGTCGTGTCAGTTGGTATCAAAGCCTAATTTAGAGTCTATCCAGACTAAGACAGTGTCTAGTAGAGTCTCGCTGATGGGTACGTAGACGTCCGTACTTATCTACGAGAGGCTATGATGGCATTTAGGAAGTTTCACTTCCTTCATTTCTGATCGTGCGTCGGTCTAGGATTCAAAAGTATTTTCGTTAATTCATTAATTCCTTCGTGGTAATTGTGAATCCTCGTGCGACGAATCAACAAACAGTATGAGTTCAAGACGAAGCAGTCTAGCCTGGGGCTAGCACTGACGAAGCCCCGAGAGTTTTTGATCGTGCTGACGATCTAGTTACGGAGGTCCCAGTTGTACGAGCTCGCGATGGACAAGGGAGCAGGGCTTTGTGGTTCCCTTGGCTCTCTACGATGCTTTTACAAGAATCTTTGCAACGCAGATACCGCAAGCATTTATTATTCGCTATGCAGCTTATCAGGTTGCCGTAGATGCAGACATTCGGTCTTAGGGAGCTCCTATTCCGGTTCTTAATATTGCTGCAATATATTATGTTCCGGAGACAACATGTGTTGTGCCTCTAGTTATTCTGGCTGGTTAGTTAGCCTGAGTAATGCTCGGTCCGAGCATCCGAAGAGGTTTCATTATTTTACGCGGTTTAACCTTCCGATATTCTTAAGCCATGCATCAGATAATTCCTGTGTAATTTTTTAAAAATATAATGATGTCAGCGTATCCTTTAGGCTCTTGATTATATCGAGCGGTATGGTATTGATTATTCTAGTTTCCAGTTTCAAGGTCCAGCCATGGATTGGTGGACCGCTCTTTCATTAGCTGACTTGGTTCGATTTTTCTTTTAGATTCGTGGAAAAGTTCCTTTCGAGTAGCGAGCGAGATGAAAAGTGTTGCCAGTTTGAGTAGATTGGATAGGGTAGCCTGTCGGTTAGCCTGTTGTTGTTTCAGAATATGAGATTGAATTCTATAGAATGGCTGGATATGCATTAGAACTAGTCCATGAGCCTTTCAAGAGATTCAAAGATTTATTGATGACCTTTCTCCTTCCTTGAGATCCCAGATGATTCGAAAAATTGAGGTTGGGACTTCATTTGATGTCATTGTTGATATTACTCAAAAGTATTAGGCATACTATAAGTTAGAGCGGGAGAGCAAGAAATTCTGTAGCCCTGGTGGGCAACCATGGTACCTCATTTGGAGGTAAAATTTCTGATTATTTTGGAGGCAATCTTGTCACGTGATTCTTAGAGTGCGCCAGTAGCTCGTCAAGATCAGATTCAGTCTTTTCTTTACAGCTATCAACAATCTTTCCAGCTTCCATTTTTCAGCGAAAAGGTGGTATCATTATCGTTAGTCTGGCTATCCCTTGAGGAGTTTTCCCTTACTCCGACAAGTAGGCAGTCGTCTTTTCTCTCGTCATTAGGAACCTGCACAGTCGCAGGGGATTTCATTTAGATCTCAATCAGCAAAAGAAATGCCACCATCCAGTAGAGGTTTAGAGCGTGGCGGCAGTGGTTCTTCAGAAGGTGATTACTAGGATAGTGGCTCAGCTCAGCTGCAGAGGCAGTTTAATGAACTGTCAGTCAGGCAGGATAGGTATCCGATGCAGTACACCCATGTATTTCTTCTTCCATTATATGTGAGTAAGATTTGATTATTCCGATCGGTCTAGACTTTGTTTATCTTACCATGATTTCATTGGAAGTTGTTTCTATTAAGAATCGGTTGCGGTAGAGGGGCGAGCTTCTGGTATGATTTATTCCTCGCATTTGTGAGACCTTACTAATTTTTCTAGTCTAAATATGAGAGATTTGGCAGTAAGCGTCGGTATTGTCTGCCTGGCATCTTGTTGTTCCACCTTCTGTTATTATGTCAAATTAGTTTACCTCTCTTATCGGAATTTCGTGTTGGTAGGATAATGGGATCCTAATTCTTCACCATTAGCAGGTGTATTGTTTCTTCCGGTGTAAAGTGATTAGTAAATAATACTCGATCTACGTATCTCCTCATGGTTCGAGGAGCTAGTAGAGTCATGTTATACTATGAGCTTGTCTCGATTATAAAAGGATTTCTGGTAAATTGTCAGAGTTTACTTCTTATTGCACTAATAGAAAATTCAAGTTCACATGCGGATCTACTTGGGGATTTCATGGTAAAATCCGCATGTAACTAATTTACCTGCGGTTTTCTCTGTGAAATAGGTTCCGCAGTTAATAAGCTCGTGGGTAATCCATACTTGCGGATTTTAGGATTCCCCAGGAGAACTACCTGCGAATATATATCCCTAGGTAACATTACTTGGGGATTTAAATTCCGTATATAAATTACCTGCCGATATTTTTCCTAAGTAACATCACAAATTCGCAAGAAAGTTTCCCTAAAAAATGTGGAAAAAATGACTTTTCCTAGGGAACTTCATGCAGAGAATCCGTATGTAATACCCTATGTAAAACCGCACGTAAGTCCCCAGAAAACTTATGTCGAATTCCGCATGAAAATCCCTAGAAAGTACTTGCAAGAAAATCCCTAGGTAGTATTCGCAGGTACATCCACAGGTAAATTTACTGGTTAATTAAAACTTTTAATCTAAATCCCCAAGAAAATCCCTAAGTAATAAAATCTGCAGGAAAAAACCAATATGATATTTGCAAGAAATTTTCTGTGTAAAATCAATTTCTGCAGCTGAATCCCATATAAAATCCGCAAGTAACCTGTATCAAATGCTATAATTCTAATTACATATATTTTCAAGAAACCATTCTGCACAAATTTAAAATAATTAACCATAATAATAAAAGATACTCATAATATTAAGATGTAATAATGCGTAGCTTCAAATAAAAACAAAAATTACAAGTCCCAATAGTAAATTATAAATATTACTATCAACTATTTCAATCCATATCATAGTCGTCACTTTCATACATATTTTCATGCTCGCCATCACTTTCGTCATCACTTTCACTCTCAGAGAATACTTGTGCCCTTGAAGAAGATGCCTTGTAACCCAAACGATTAATAAGTTCATCTATTCTCTTATTTGTGTGACCCAACTCCTTCCTCAACTCTTTGTTTTCTTCTCGCTCTTTTCGCAACTAAGCAAATAATTCAGCATTTAGAGCACGAACTTGAGATCGAATCACTTCACTAACTTCTGGCATAGTAGACGTCGATTGGCTAGAAACTTTTACAGATCGATCCAAGGAGCCAAGGCCCGCAACCGTTCCTTTTTTCTTTCCACCAACAGATTGCACCCAAATATCCATTTCATTTAGTTGAGAAGATTGACCAGCTGAACTGTCTGCTTTATCAGGCGTTGCACTTTGAGAAGCTAATATTTCTTGTTTCTTCTTTTCAAAATTATTCTGCACAAGCACAACATAAACACATGTCAAAAGAATCATTGCAATTTGCTCACAATATGACCTTTTTCGTCTTGACTGAATTTGTAAATAGGACATTGACAATTGTCCGGATACATTCTCATCATTATTTCTACATTGAAGTAAACCTTAGAATTAGGGGAAAACGGAAAACCATCTTTGAGCTTAATTCCGACCAGTCATTGTACTATTTTTAATTTAGTATAGAACTAGTTTTAAAGAAATGATTTTGTTAATAACAGTGAGAAAGAGAGTTCCCGCTTGGCCCCACAATTAAAATAAAACTGATATACTTTAACATACACCTATACAAGCAAAACACAGATGTGGAGCGTGGCATTTCAGTGCAAAATTCAATTTGTATATCTCCCACAAACCCAATATAGGCCATCAAATAGCATTAGCACTGATGTTTTTTAGGCCGTTCTAGCAATCTAATGTCAGATTCTTAGACAAGCAAACCCCTTCACAGAAGGAAACATGGCATTTTATTTTGTTAACAAGATATATTAAATACACCAATCCAAAATCATAAGGAGTGCTAACTTTCAGGAGAAAGACAAGCTTGAAGTGTATAAAGAATCTTTAGGACTATCTTTGGTATAACTATCCATACTTGAATAAAGTTTCAGTTACATAAGTTTTTCTAATATGTAGGAGTATGACTTTTTACTACTGTGACAGTGAAAGAGGAACTTTTAATCATTGAATTGGATTCGAAACATTAACTTCTCTAATTGGTGTGTTTGATATGAAGCCAGATTAAAGGGACAAGGATATATAGCCTCTAGGTATATCTTCTACAAAATAGTTAGGTGACATAGTGCATTACTACTACTACTACTTGTAATTTATTAAAAATTATGGTAACTTGGCTGTAATAGATTATCATGGACGCAGCTCTACTGCTCCTCCTTTAGCTGATGTATATTTAACTTAGTATTAATAAAATATCATTGTTACAAAAAAAAAAAAAAGAGTTAGGTGACATAGTTATTAAATTTCATCTGTAGAAGTACGACTCTTGCAATGTTGTGTATTTAGTGGGAAGACAACTGTACTTACAGCTAGTTGCTTGAACATAATCTTTTACAAAAGTTTTTGAACAAAAAAAATGAGTTCATTTACCATAGATGTGAATTTGGTTTATGATTTTTCAAATGCAGGAAGAAAGCTATTCAATAGAGCCAAAGCAGTTGGCAAAGAGCTAATTCAGAAACAAGAGATGCAGCTAATGTCGAGCATCAATTTTTGAAATCCAATTAGACAACTAGTATGGAATACATTGTCTAGATGATGGATGTTCTGCAATTGATCCATCTGCTAAGACAAATTGAATCCCAAGTGAATTAAATCCAAACCAACACTATTTAGACCCTTAGCGACCATCAGACAAATTTGTATTCGACCTAAGTGAGTTTACAAATTTTCATTTTGAAAAGGGAAAAAAATTAAACCAACTTCCCTAGATAACTCACCATCAGAAAAGGAGGACCACAAATGTATGCAATTAATATAAACTAATCTATTTAAAAAGTATAGAATGTAGACTTACATAAGCAGCTTCAGCATTCTCATTTACCCAACTTTTATCTTTATCCTTGCGATGAGTGCCAAAATAAAAATCAGATTTTGAAGGGTCTTGTCCATTGTTTTCTTCCTTCTATAATAAAAGAAATACAATTATATTATCGACGTTGTATATGTAGTTATTTATTAGAAAGAAAAAAAATAGAACGGGTAATACCATTCTCTGCCAAATCACACGATGAGGTATACAACCACCGATATGAAGTGTGGCACCTGCCTTTGAATCGCGATTCTTTTTGTTTTGCTCAGACTTTGACTTAAACTCAGGAGACTCCCAAATCTCCTTCATCTCCTTGAATACATCATCTCCCATCCATTCTGGTTTGATGGTCAAATCTTTTCTTATATCTAGGAATAGCCGACTCATTCTTGCAGATCCTCTTTTCTGAAAATTACGCCATATAGCGTCACCATAGCAAGGCAACCACCTAAATTTCTTCTATAAATTTTCATATAAAAAAATGGCATTAGTTATATAAACTAACACGGGGACATTGGAACATGAACCTAATAACATAGTATTTTCTTACCTTGAATTCTTCAAACCAGAAAAAACGAACAGAATCTGGAAACTTCTTCCAAGAAGGTCGAGCCAACTCAAATTTGCTACGGATGCAACTAGCGATGCATTCAATAGCTAGTTTGTGAGGCTTAAACCTACATAAAATATAGTATATACAACATAAGCAAGTGTGCTACAAGTTATGTAATTACCCATCCTCGTCAGGTTCAATCCATAATCGTTTATCGCCATCACCATCGCCAATTGCACTAGCCGAGCTGGCTGGAGTCATAGTTGCTGGTGGAGTAACTTGTGGTCCAGAGTCTTCATTTATGGTCTGGGAATGATTATGTTGAGGTTGAGTATTAATGTTATGAAGCTCAGGTCGAGTGACTTCAGAACTACGTTGAGGCAAGGAAGACTCATTTGCACGAAGTGGACTGATTTGAGACATGAGGTGTTGTGATGGGAATATGTTGGGCAATTGAGCTGCTCGAGACTCCACTGCAGCTGCCTTTCTTTTGCATGAATTTTCTCCTGAACCATTAGTCTGCCCATTTTTTTTTGGATCCATTACGTGACATCTGCAATCAATGAAATGTTAAATAAATGTTAGAGAAACAGTTAATGACTTGAAAAAGAATACACTTTCTAGTTCCTCTAAGAGCTCATTTTATTAATTTATATTCTTTCTATCGAAACAACAGTGAGTTTAATTGTGCAATTCATTCGTTACAAATATATTGGATGGTGGAGTAATTAACGGTTCAGAGACATCATTTAAGGTATGTGACTGATTAGGTTGAGGTTGAGAGTTGATGTTATGAAGCTCAGGCCGAGTGACTTCAGAACTACGTTGAGGCAAGGAATATTCATTTTCACGAAGTGAACTGATTTGAGACATAAGGTGTCGTGATGGGATTATGTTGGGCAATTGAGCTGCTCGAGACTCCACTGTACCTGCCCTTCTTTTGCGTGAATTTTCTCCAGAACCACTAATCTATCCATTTTTTTTAGATCATGTACCTGACATCTGCAATCAATGGAATGAAAATAAATATTGGTTGAAGCATAAATACGTGCTAAACAGACTGAAAGTTATTTTGAACTATGAAAATCATGTAGTTTTATCTACCATTGAAAGAGTCTTTTAGTCTCTCATACATCTCACATAAGGTGTCTTGCTGACGAGGTCGTTTGCTAACTTTTTCATAGTTGTTTTCATTCGTCTTCTGTTGGAGGTCCGACTAACCTTAAAAGATTCATAAGCCATATAAACCTGGAGGGGAGTTTGCTTTTTGGAGTTATGCACCTTGACATAGTTATCTAATTCCTCATATCTCAAATTTTTGTGTCAATAAAACAAGGGAAGTAGAAGAAACAGGGGTCAAAATCTTCACCCCTACCTTGTCCAAATTAAAGTAGGCAAAAACCTTCTTTTATGTATTAGTGCTGAACTTCTGAATTTCTACTTTACTTCAGTTCATCATGTAATTTATTTTTGTGAAACTCCATTGTCTTGAGAATCCTTACACCACTAAGAATCGTCAATATATTCAATGATTATTTATTTAATAGTGGACTTCTCATTGTCCATGCCTTTCAGAACTGGTACAATTTGCATCGGAATTCATAACAAGGTGGAAAATTTGAAACTCAGAAGGTTGGAGAACACAGAGTGCAGTGAAAATTCCGGGTTTAACTCTACTGAGAAACATGAAGACTAAGAGCACTACTTTCCAGGTTTAACTCTGCTAAACTCAAGGAATCAGTAAGAAAAAACACACACAAGTCGATGATAAAATAAATGTGAACATGCGTTCAAATATTAAAGTGGAAAAGACAAACTGAACCTCGCACAAAAAAAATCTCCATGACTTGAAATACGTTGTAATTTACTATAGACAAACTGAACCTCGCACATATCCTTTTCTTTTTTCCTTGATGTACTATAAGCGAAAAACTGTTAAATTTATCCACCTCGGAGAGTCACATATTTGCACAACAGCATTTGATATTGAAAAGAAAAAGATCACAAAAAAGTTCACAACCTTCTGACAAGAAAATGGTGCACACGATGTTCATTTTAGCTTCCAAATTTATGTATAAAGATGACAAAATCTCAAGCTTAACCATAAAGAGTTATATCTAAACACTCAGATAGCATAGAAAAATGAGCAGGCAATTTCTCATGTAGCCATAGAAAATGACTAAACAAATTGATCAAGAGTGTCAGGGTTCAACAGGTGAGATGGACAAGGAAAAAAAACACATATTCAAGAACCTGTATACTCGCCTATCTTCTGGACAGATATTGCTCTTAAATATATCAAATATAGTAAATAAACAAATAGTGTATTGTCAACAAAAAAATATAAAATAATTGACAAATCAATATTATCATTCTTCATCTCATCCTCATCTTGGATTAGATGATTATCTTGTGAATCATCACTATCAGAAATCTCTTCCTCTTCTTCACTTTCTGCCTCCTCATCTTCGTCCTCAATTAAATCATGCCCTTCTGCATCGACATCCAACTGAATATTATTCACATCAACTTCCTCACCGTCAACTTGGTCATCTTGTAGAAAATCGATTGGTTCATCCTCTGTACTTAGATTAACATGTGATTGCTCCTCTTGATAAACAACTTCCAGATCATGTCTTCCATCCACAGCTCCTCTTGGTTTCGTCTTTATAACCACCCACCAATCAGCCTTATCATATTTGCTCTCAGGATGATTAGCATAATAAACTTGAGTTGTCGTTTCAGGAAAGATGAAAGGGTCAAATTTAGCATATCTTCCCCTTTTTCGGACCTCGACAATACCAAATTGGCTATCAATTTTCATTCCATGTTTAGAGGGATCAAACCAATCACAATAAAATAAAACTAACTTCAGACCCGCTACTCTTGGCCATTTCAATTCAAGAATCTCCTTAATAACACCATAATATTCACTTATCGTGCCATCTTGTCCGATTCCACCAACACATACCCCACTGTTGAATGTACTTCTTCCTTCACCCCATGTAGAAGTGTGAAATTTGTATCCATTCACAAAATAAACAGGCCATGATATAGCCTTTCTTAATGGTCCCATTGTTAAGTCTTGCAAATATGGGTTTTGGAATGTCTCTTGTGGATTAGTAACGACCTACCGGATAATGAAAGTAAGTTAGAGATACATTTTAAATGATATTATTATATAATGAAATTTTCTACATTCATAACTAGTTTATGTTAAGCCATACATAATCTTTGAACCATCGTGGAAAGTCAGCTTTAATTTGTTTATCAATGACATCATCGCTAATGTTCCCATAACTATCTTTCAAGGCTTGCTCATACAAACTGCAAACACTTAATTAGCACATCAGTTTCAATCTAAGAATAATTAAGTTAGTCTTAAAAGGTAAGTACACATTGTGCTTAAGACTTACTTGAGGAAAGGCTTAACTTCATCACAATTTAAAAGTACATGTATTTGTGCTGCATCAACTTCTTTATCATCCAGCCATCGAATATTGCAATCGTCATAAGGTCGGCCAGAAGGATTAAAGACAGATAGAGTTTGTCGAATTGCATCCTTTTCAATTACAACATCATTTCTACCAACTCTATTATTGCTTGACAGAATATGAGATTCAAAATAATGGGAAGTAAACTAAGAGATTTCTTGAACCAGGTAAGCTTGACAAATAGATCCCTCAATTTTAGATTTTTTTTTTTACTGTCTTCTTAATTTTGTTTAGGAACCTACAAAAATAAAATTTTAAGAAATAAATTATTTAATATACTAAAGAAGAAAAATAGTAAATTCACCGAAGAATATTGCACACCTTTCAAACTGATACATCCATCGATACTGAACGGGCCCACCAACCATGGCTTCATAAGCCAGATGAATCGGTAAGTGCTCCATTGAATCGAAAAACCCTGGTGGAAATATTCGAGCTAACTTACACAAGATTATAGGGATATTCTGATCCATTTGTCTTAAATGATCCTCCCTTAACACTGTCGCGTACAAGTCTTTAAAAAACTGACTAAGTTCAGTTATAGGTTTCCAAATTGCTTTTGGAAGAGCACTGAAAGCAATCGGAAGAAGACATTGCATAAAAATATGACAATCATGGCTTTTCATCATATGAAGCTTTAAGTGCTACATATCAATACATCTATCCAAGTTGGAAGCATACGCATCAGGAATCTTTAAGTGTTTCACCCATTCACATACTTCTCTCTTTTGATTCTCATTTAAAGTAAACTTCGCCTTTGGTTTTTTCCATCTTCCCTTGTCATCACGATACAAGTGTAATTCGTTTCGACGATAATATTTTTTCAAGTCCATCCTGGCCTTCTCATTATACTTAGTTTTCTCTTTGTTGTCCATAACTGTATGAAAAACATTGTCAAAGACATTTTTTTCTATATGCATTACATCAAGATTATGGCGAATTAGATTAGTCTTCAAATATGGCAGATCCCAAAATATACTTCTTTTAGTCCAATTATGAGATGTCCCATAGCCATAGAAATATTGTGGACCCGATTCAGTGATCTTAGAAAACCGTCTGATTTTCTCCCACACTTGATCACCCGTTCATCTAGGAGGAGGTACCGACTTCTCTGATCTTCCTTTATAGAAATTATTTGTGTTTCTTCTAAATGGATGAGTATGAGGCAAAAATTGGCTGTGACAGTCAAACTAGCTGACTTTCCTTCCATGTTTCAAACTGAAAGCTTTTGATTGTTCCATGCAAATTGGACATGCTAATTTACCCGCTATACTCCACCCTGATAGCATGCCATATGCAGGAAAATTATTAATTGTCCACATCAATGCTGCTCGCATAAGAAAATTTTGCTTCTTCGACACATCATAAGTTAGCACGCCATCATTCCATAATTGTTGTAGCTCATCTACTAATGGTTGAAGGTATACATCTGTTATTTCCCACGATTACACCACTTTACTGTTTTAAGGACCAGTTCCTTAAAATGTGTTCCTTTACTATACGATATGCGGAATTAAAACTGTAAGCAATTGAACACCAGATATTAGCGTGGAAAAATCCCTTGACTCGGGATCAAAAAACCACGACCTACTTCTCAAGTAGGATTTCAACTTCACTATGTAAAAAGACCCACTTGGTTACAAGACTCACCCTTACTAACCTAGGACTAACTCTAATCCTTTAGTGATCTTTCTCACGATCAGTGAAGTTGTGTCAAGTCCACGACTTGAACCAGAAAGTTTACAACTCGATTTTTGCTTACTACAGTTGAACTAAGACTTGAACTTTTACAAGACTCAATTTAAGGAACAGGTTCTAACTTAGTTCTACTGTAGCTAACTGATTACACACTAATAACTCCTCTCAGATTTTGCTCGATGCTCTCTGTATTTGTGCACCCTTCTATGGCTGATATTCTCTACATTTTATAGCTTCCAGCAGCCAAGAAGTCTTGATGAATTAGAACTCCAAAGCTCCCTTGACTTTGAGTCCTAATTGGATTCTTCTCTTGAGAATCCGGATCTTCTATCCTTTATCCTTTGTTTATGCAATCTTTTCATATCCGATTAGACCTGCATAATTATCAAGATAAACATTAGTTTTAGGATAATTAATAATATCTTAACTTAAACGATTTTGCATGAATTATCTATTTAGCTGCAGTGATCCAAAGGAACATGTCCTTTGAATCCGTTCCTCAGTCATCAGTCAAAACTCCAAGCTTATCCAAGCTAACAATTTCCCCCTTTTTGATGAAGACAAACTCATACACATAGCTGCATAACCTTAATGTCCTGAAGTACAACTTAAGCTCAAAAAGACAATCAATCAGTGGAGAATTAATTTATTAAGGAACAGATTTTCAATTAGGTATAACTTCATGCAAAATCAGCTTACTCTTCCCCCTTTTGGCATCATTGAAAAGGTTGCATAAAAAAATATAACTCAAGTGTTAGAATTAATCAGCACATGGCCATTGAGGCAACTCAAAATGCAAACATAAATCATATTAAAGCAACTGCAAGACAATGATATTAGCCATCAAAGACAATTCATTAAATCAACCATTGAAATCAGGGGATACAAGCACATACTACAGAATTATCCAAAAATTAAAGAAGAAAAAGGCTAAGGCACTAGGCTAAGCTAGATCCACTAGACAAAAGATGGCTAAATGCTAAGGCTAAGGTGGTCAGGATGTGGAAGGACCAGATCCCTGAGACTTGTTAAGCAGCTCAAACATCTGCTTGAGCATTCCCTCATTGGTCTCCTTTGCCTTTGAGGCCTCTGCCTTCCAGTAATTCTTCTCCTCTTCCAACCTTGCTATCTCAGCAGCCTGAATAGCAACCTGTTACCTAAGTGCCCTCACTTTGTTGTTCAATGGCTGCCTCCCAACACCAGCCTGTGGAGGATCAGCCTGAACTGGCAAATCACAGCTTATCAATGTGGCACAGCCAAACTTTTCTTTCTTTGTAGCCTTCACCACCCCTTCCAAGGGAATCTTCAACTTTGCAAACACATCAGTCAGGATGAAACCAAACGGCAAGGAGTGCTTTCTCTTCCCAGCAATCACCCTTTTTATCAGGTGGTTCATAAAGCTGGGCCAGTTGATATGCTTTTCAGTGTCCAACAGTTCCATAAGGACCAAGTCCATGAAATTGGCGACTCCTCTTTTCTCCTGCCTTGGCAGCACAATCTTGTTCACAAACCCAAATAATACTTGGTGCTGTGGGTGCATCTCACTCTTCTGCACTGCCCTGGGTTTCTCTTCCCCTTCATTCTCAGCAAACTTCCTAGTGATCTCCATATCAGTAGGCAAGTTGGTCAAGTCAGATCAAACCTTCTTGACATAGCTGTCATACCCAGTAAAAGGAATCCCCAGCAGCTCACCAAGTTCCCTTGTATCAAACATAATCACATTGTCATTGACAGAGGTAGTAATCCTATCTTCTTTGATAGAGCAGTTCTTATAGAACTCTTGCACCATCCCCTTTGCACACCTACCAGAGATCTTAAGGACCATGTCCCTCCAACCCTGAGCATGCAGTTTTTTGCAACAACAATAACATTCCTTCTTCTTGCACATCAGACATTACCCGACCTTTCAACACCTTCCTGGTCAACATGTCATCATGAACACAGTGCACAGACTCATCACCTTCAGCTTCACTATCACTCTCTTCTCCAGCAAAGGACTCATCACTGTCACTAGCAGAGCTTTCAGACACAACAACTCTTTTGGAGGACCTGGTCCTCCTAGCAGACTTCTCTGCAGCTTTAGCCGAGCTTCTTGTTACCCTTCTCTCAGCAACTTTTCTTTTCTTGGACTGAGGCACAACCTCCTCAGCATCTACCATCTCATCATCCTCAGAAAAATCAGCAAGATCAATATCCTCCACTACTTCCTCTTCAACTACCTGTTTTCCTTTCCCTTTTCTGCTCCTTTCTAAGGCAGCAGCTAATTGTTCATCAGCAGCTTTTGCATTACTTCTTGTCCTCCTAACCCCAGAATCAGGGGTTGAGGCAGAAGGAACAGGTTCTTTTGCCTTAGAGGCACTTTCAACTTTCTTCTTATTTCCAGGCTTGTAATTGTCACCTATTTTCTTCAACTTAGCAGCAATTTCACCAGTCACATGGTCGTCAATGGGTCCCTTTCTAGCCAATTTTCTTTTCAAACTTCTAATGTTGATCAAATCCACCAAAGGCCTGTCACTATCACTTATAGCCTCCTCAACATCTATCACATCCTCCATGGGTGCTCTAAAAGCAGCCTCTGGAGACCCCGATGACCCATGCATGGGTGCTTCCAACCTCTTAATAGGTTCCCCCTCAAGAGCACCCTCAGACCCCTCACCCTTTTCTTCCTCATCTATCACAACATTCAAAGGGTAGGTGAAGTTTACCTGATACTGATACAACACCATAGCACGTGATAAATCATCAACCTGCTCAGCAATTGATTCAGCCGTGGGAACTGGTCCTTCCCCCTGAATTTCAGGGTCAGGTATTTCTGGTATTGGTTCAGGGATTTCAGGGTTTAGGTCAGTGGTTTCCATGGGTGAGGAAAGATTGAGATTTTGTGGTTGTTCAGCAGTGGGTGCAGTTGCAGAGTTATCAGAAGAAAGAGACATTCTTGCAATTCGAATTAACAAATAACTGACTATTCTTTCTGAAATTTTGATAATTTTAATTGATGAACAAGGTAAAAGAATAATGGGGGAGAAGAAGTGTATTTATAGAGTGAATTAGGTAGTGGAGTTAGAGTAGAAATCGATCAACTTACCTCAGCACAACATGCAACGGTTATGGATTGGGAGTCTCCCGGAAAAATAGAGCCGTTGGGCTGCCAGGTTACCTTTTCAGAGTGGGAACTGTTCCTCCGATGGGACTCTTTTGCAATTTGGATATGGGTAGGAAACTTAGTGGGATTTACCCTAATCAAAAGTTACCTATAGCCTTTATACTTCTAATTTAACTGAATAATAACGAGTACATACCTGAGTTTAACACAAAAATTCAGTGTCCTTCCAATTTGCAACATTTTGATCATCTGAAATTCTAAGAGCATAAGGGTAACATCATTCAATTTTAGCAACTCTAAATAAGATATATGGCATAAGTGTATACATTTAAGTATTAAACTGGACTGAATTATTCATAATGACTTGAATAAAATACATTTTAAGAGCAATTGTCTAGCCAATTATGAAGTAAAGCATTAATGATTTTATGTGAATTTAATCATCCCTAATTCCAATCTATTTCTTTCAAAATCATCTCTACCTAGAGCTTTTGTAAAAATGTCAGTAATTTGCTTTTCAGTGGGACAAAATGCTATGGTGATCAAACCTTTTTCATAATTGTCTCTTAGGAAATGATGTCTTATGTCAATGTGTTTAGTCCTTTTGTGATGCACTGGATTCTTTGTCATATTAATAGCACTAGTGTTATCACAATAAATAGGAACAGTTCCTACATCAATACCAAAATCCTGTAATTGTTGTTTGATCCATAACAACTGTGAACAACATGAAGCAGCTGCCACATATTCAGCCTCAGCAGTGGAAAGTGCCACTGGATTTTGTTTCTTGGTTCCCCAAGAAACCAAACACTCACCAAGAAAATGTGCCATACCTGAGGTATTTTTTCTATCAACAAGGAAACCTGCATAGTCAGCATCAGTATATCCAACAAGATTAAAACTACCACCTTTTGGATACCAGAGTCCTAAGGGACCTGTTCCTTTCAGATACCTCAATATTCTTTTAACAGCTTTCAAATGAGATTCCTTAGGATCTGATTGGAACCTAGCACATAAACAAACACTGAACACAATATCAGGTCTACTAGCAGTTAGATAAAGTAGAGAACCTATCATACCCCAATACAATTTTTGATCAACTGATATTCCATGTTCATCAAGATCCAATTTTGTGGCAGTGGCAATAGGTGTGTCAATTTTCTTAGCATTATCCATATCAAATCTTTTAAGTAATTCCTTAACATACTATTGTTGATGGATCATAGTTCTATTTGGGGTTTGCTTAATTTGTAAACCCAAAAAGAAATTGAGTTCACCCATCATGCTCATCTCAAATTCACTCCCCATCAAGTTTGCAAATTCCTTACTTAAATTTTCATAAGTAGCACCAAAGATTATATCATCTACATAGATTTGAACAATTAAGAGATGCTTACCTTTTTCTTTTAAGAACAATGTACTATCAATTTTACCTCTCTTGTATCCATGCTGGAGTAGAAATTTTGATAGTTTTTCATACCATGCTCTTAGTGCCTGCTTGAGCCCATACAAGGCCTTGTCCAACTTGTACACATGTTCAGGGAACTGTTCACTTTCAAAACCTGGAGGTTGCTTGACATACACTTCTTCTTTCAAGTAACCATTCAGAAATGCACTCTTGACATCCATTTGATGTAAAGTAAATTCCATGTATGTAGCAAAGGCTATAAGAAGTCTTATTGCTTCCAGTCTTGCAACTGGAGCAAAAGTCTCATCATAGTCGATGCCCTCCTCCTGACTATATCCCTGAATGACTAGCCTGGCCTTGTTTCTTGTTACCATGTCATCCTCATCAAGTTTGTTTCTGAAAACCCATTTTGTTCCAATTATGGACCTGTTCCTTGGCTTGGGTTCCAGTTGCCATACTTGACTCCTTTGGAATTGATTCAGTTCCTCCTGCATAGCATTGATCCAATCTGCATCCTTCAGTGCTTCTTTCACATTTTTAGGTTCAACAAGAGATAAGAAAGCACTAAAGGCACACAGATTGTGATTCTTGACTGCTGATCTAGTTTGAACTCCGGCAGTCTTATATGAGATTATTTGATCCACAGGATGTGACCCTTGATACTTGAAAGGCTTGGGTGTCAATCCATTGTCAGAAGTCCTCTGCAGAGGAACAGTTCCTGATAGAGTAGCATTACCAGTTTGTGAGGTGGAACCAACATTTGTTCCCCCTGTTTCAGTGCTACTCTTCTCAGTTCTGTCCTGTAGAACAGTTCCTTGCAGTTCACTTCTCATATCCAGAACCTGCATTTGTGGATTAAGTTCAAACTCTTTCAGCATTCCAATTTCTTCATCCTCCTGTACCTGTTCTTGAGTGAGACTGTCAGTTTTATCAAATTTAACATGCATGCTTTCTTCAATTTTCAATGTTTTCTTATTAAACACCCTATAAGATTTACTATTTAAAGAATAACCAACAAATATTCCCTCATCACTTCTAGGATCAAATTTTCCTAAGGCATCTTTCCCATTGTTGTGTATAAAACATTTGCAACCAAAAGCCCTAAGATGAGAAATATTTGGTTTTCTTCCTTTAAGCAATTCATATGGGGTCTTTTCTATTAAAGGCCTTGTCATACATCTATTTATTATGTAGCATGCAGTATTAATAGCCTCAGCCCAAAAGTTTTGTGGAAGATTTTCAGATATTAACATAGTCCTTGCCATTTCTTCTAGAGTCCTATTTTTCCTTTCCACTACACCATTTTGTTGTGGAGTTCTAGGTGAAGAAAAATTATGATTAATGCCATTTTCATTACAAAAATTGAAAAACATATGATTTTCAAATTCAGTTCCATGATCTGACCTAATGGCAACAATGTGATTATCTAGAGTTCTTTGAGCTTTCTTAGCAAAAATTGAAAATGCATTAAATGCTTCTTCTTAAGATGCAAGAAATATAGTCCATGTAAATCTGGAGTAATCATCCACCAATACAATAACATACTTCTTACCTCCACGACTCATTGTTCTCATTGGACCACATAAATCCATATGGACCAGTTCCAAAGGTTTAGTGGTACTTACCTGTTTCTTCGGTTTGAAGGAGGATTTTACCTGCTTCCTCCTGGCACATGCTTCACATACTTTTTCATCATTAAAATTGATGTTTGGAAGACCTATCACCAAGTCCTTGGACACAAGTTTGTTCAATTGTGAAAGACTAGGATGTCCTAGTCTTTTGTGCCATAGGAGGGGATCATTTTGCACCACACTTAAGCAGCTTAGGCTTCCATCAGATAATGTCAGCAAATCTACTTTGTAGATGTTTCCATGCCTATTTCCCTGCAAAATAATCTCTCCAGAAGTTTGGTTAGTCACAGTGCATCCAGTAGATGAGAAATTAACATTATTACCTTTGTCACACAATTGCGATATGCTCAATAAGCAATGCTTCAGCCCATCTACTAGAAATACATTATCTATACAGTGTGAATCAGACCTACCTACCTGTCCAATTCCAATGATTTCCCCTTTCTTACCATTACCGAAGGAAACGCTTCCTCCTTGGAAGGCTGAGAGTGAAAGGAACAGTTCCTTATGTCCTGTCATATTCCTTGAGCAACCACTGTCCATGTACTATTTGTGGTTTATCTCCTTCACTCTAGCGGCTAGAGTCTAGCCTGCAAAAGAAAACTAGGGGTTAATTTTAAGAACCCAAACTAGTTTGTGTTCCTTTCCTTTAGAAAAAGGATGAATCAGATCTCTCCTAGCCCAGAATGGTAATGGTTTCTTTGTATGAACAGTTTCCCTTTTTACAGAATTTTGAACAGGCTTATAGGACCTATTTTTCTGTTTCAATGGATTTTGAACAGGTTTATAGGACCTGTTCCTCTAGGCAGCCCTTTTTAAAGATTGACAATTTTCTTTCCGTTGACCAGTGTTCCCACAATGAGTGCATAGCCAGTTTTCAGGAAAAGATAAGTACTTACTCTTTGGATTCCATTTGGATGAACTCTGTGCTTTCATGAATCGAATACCTTTCCTTTTACTACTATGATTTTCATGTAACCATTCTAGTGCTTCAGAAGACTTGTTCCATTCTACAGTTTTTCTTAGTTCCATTTTTGTTTTAACCAAGTCTTCTTCTAAAGATCTTATCTTTTCATCTTTCTTTGCACAGTTCATCGACTGCGACTTTCAGTTTCTCTTCAGCAATGATCTGATGAGAATTAGCAATACCTTTACCCTTTTCAACTGTTTTAACATTTTCTAATTCCTGAGCAGTTGTTTCAAGTATGAGGACCTGTTCCTCAAGCATGCTAATCTTCCTTTCCATAAAATCATTTTTAACTATTTCTTCTTTGCATTCTGTTTCTAAACAATCAATTTTATCATGCATTTGATGATTGCTGTCCCTTAGAGATTTAAATTCATTTAGCACAATATGGAATACTTTAACCAATTTTTCTCTAGGCATGCTTTTTACATCATCCTTGAGTTTAGAAACAAATACCTCAACATCTTCTTCATTTTCTGAATCTCCAAGTGCCATTAGAGCAAGATCCTCATCCAGATCATCATCAGTTATTTCGTCTTTACTGTCTTGCCATCCTGCAACCATTGCTTTGGGATTTCCACTTTTCTTATGGACCTGTTCCCTAGCCTTCTTCCTTTCATCAATGAATCTCTTCCTCCATTCTCCTTCCATAATTGGACATTTGCTGATGTAGTGCTCCGAGCTTCCACATTTGTGGCATTCTCCAGCCTGTTTCATGTTAGTAGACCTACCCTGTCCACTAATTGCCCTTTTCTTAATCAAATATTTCTGAACACTTTTAGCGATAAGAACCAGTTCCTTATCATCAATGATTTTATCACCAGCAGTCAAGGCTAGGTTAAGTTCAGTTTTAACTGGTGCTCCTATGTTTTTAACCTTTTTCCTCAGTTCATAAGTCTTTAAATTACCTATAAGCTCATCTAAGGATAGAGTGGTTAAATCTTTGCTTTCTATGATAGCACAAGCTTTGATCTCCCAAGAATCTGGAAGAACCCTAGTTAAAATCTTTTCTACTCTATCTTCCACAGTTAAAACCCTTCCCAGAGAGATAAGTTCAGAAGCAATGGCATTAAATCTAGTATACATTTCAGAGATTGACTCTTCTTCTTTCATTTTAAAGCTTTCATATTCAGCATAAAGAAGTGTACCTCTGGACCTTTTTACCTGACTTGTTCCTTCGTGTGCAACTTGTAGAGCATCCCAAATCTCCTTTGCAGTGGCATACCCTCTGATTCTAGTGCATTCGTCAGGAATAAGTCCACCAACCAGCCACTTCCTTGCCTTTGCATTCTTTTCCCATTGCTTTATGTCTACAGCATTGAATTCCTTCCTGGTTTTGGGAACATCTTTTCCCTCAGCATCCTTCTTCATTGGGATCATGGGACCTTCAGTTACTATATCCCACAATTCGTAGTCTTCTGCTTGAAGGTGATTACGCATCCTCTCTTTCCACCATGAATAGTATTTCCCATTGAAATAAGGTGCTCTAACCATTGACTGGCCCTCACTGTTCTCTCGTGATGTACTCATCTAATCCTAGGTGTTAGCCTTTTCAAGGATAACCCGCTCTGATACCAATTGTTATTTCCCACGATTACACCACTTTATTGTTTTAAGGACCAGTTCCTTAAAATATGTTCCTTTACCATACGATATGCGAAATTAAAACTGTAAGTAATTGAACACCTGATATTAGCGTGGAAAAACCCCTTGACTCGGGATCAAAAAACCACGACCTACTTCTCAAGTAGGATTTCAACTTCACTATGTAAAAAGACCCACTTGGTTACAAGACTCACTCTTACTAACCTAGGACTAACTCTAATCCTTTAGTGATCTTTCTCACGATCAGTGAAGTTGTGTCAAGTCCACGACTTGAACCAGAAAGTTTACAACTCGATTTTTGCTTACTACAGTTGAACTAAGACTTGAACTTTTACAAGACTCAATTTAAGGAACAGGTTCTAACTTAGTTCTACTGTAGCTAACTGATTACACAAATAAGCTAATAACTCCTCTCAGATTTTGCTCGATGCTCTCTGTATTTGTGCACCCTTCTATGACTGATATTCTCTACGTTTTATAGCTTCCACCAGCCAAGAAGTCTTGATGAATTAGAACTCCAAAGCTCCCTTGACTTTGAGTCCTAATTGGATTCTTCTCTTTAGAATCCGGATCTTCTATCCTTTATCCTTTGTTTATGCAATCTTTTCATATCCGTTTAGACCTGCATAATTATCAAAATAAATATTAATTTTAGGATAATTAATAATATCTTAACTTAAACGATTTTGTATGAATTATCTATTTAGCTGCAGTGATCCAAAGGAACATGTCCTTTGAATCCGTTCCTCAGATATCAGTCAAAACTCCAAGCTTATCCAAGCTAACAACATCAATTTTCTTCTTGGGATTATGAGGACCTAGAATGATCAATGTTAAGAACATATATGGGGCAGTCATACAAAGATTAGGAGGAAGATTATACAGAGTAACAATCACTGGCCAACAAGAGTAAGGCATTGTTGATTGGCTAAAAGGTGTAAAGCCATCAGCTCATAGATCGAGTCTTACATTCTTAGGCTCTAGAGCAAAGTCTAGATAGGTTCGATCAAAGTGTTTCCATGCTTCTCCATCTGAAGGATGGCACAAGACACCTTCTTCCCTACGATTTTCGTTATGCCACCCCATGTGTTCCGCAGATCTCGTGGAAGCATATAGTCGTTGGAGTCTAGGAATAAGCGGCAGGTAATGCATTGTCTTACGGGGAACCTTTTTAATACTTTTCTTGCGTGGATGTTGTTCTTTATAACGAGGTTCATGATAAAACTTACATTCTGTCATGTCTATATCAGCCTTGTAGTACAACATACATCCATTAACACAACAATCAATTCTTTGACTAGTTAGCCCAAGCCCAGACACTAACTTCTTTGCTTGATAGTAATCAAGCGGTATCTTATTATTGGGATGACTAGTATCATTCATCAGTTGCGCCATTGCATTAAAACATCCCTGGGACATATTGTAATCAGATATGAGACTCATCATTCTAGCTACCGTAGACAACTCAGAATATTTACATCCAGGCCATAAAGGTTGTTGAGCTGAATTCAACATGTCATAAAATTTGGTAGCATCCATATTCGGAGGCTCTTCTACATCAGATTCAATTTGATGCCCGAATTCTAAGCCAGCCGCATCATAAATCATCCCTTGATATCTATTTACATGTTCTAAGTCTTCTCTTAAAATGCTACTTTGATTGCTTGATTGCGTTTCAAATGAACCTAAACTTTTCTGGTCATCTAAATTAATGGAAGGTGCTTCCTCTCCATGTGATGTCCAATACCAGTAATTTGGTGTAAATCCTCTTCAAAAAAGATGCACATTGACTACATCTGGTTTAAAGTGCTTCATATTTTTACAAAGCTTACAAGGACGCCTTATTTCACCATCAGACAAGTATTTAGGTTGATTGCAAGCAAATTCAATAAACTCTTTCATGCCATTTATAAATTCAGCAGTATATCCCACTCGACCGGGGAGAAGTCTATTTTCCATCCATTTTCGATGCTCGGGAACTTTCATTATCTATACCAAAAGATAAACTATAAAGTTAAGAATCTAATTTTGTAAGAAGAAGAGAATACAATTTAATATAACAAACTAACCTATGAATAGAACACATAAATTTTTTTATTAAACTAAGGCATACCATATATGCCTTACTACTGGAAGTTAACACAAAGCTATTTAACTAAGTTTAGCAGAAGAGAATATGCACAAGTTTCAGTCTTTCGAGCAGTATCAATCTTTTTTTTCACCACGGTTTATCGCTTTAAGCAACGAAAGCTCACTATTATCAATATTGCTCCAAAACTATAATCTTCTTTAAAAAGTAAGAAAACAGAGCAAGCTTAACAAATCCGCCAGAGTCAAAAACAAAACTAGTCTCGCAATATACTTCTACACGGCTCATTATTCACTAAAATTCCCAAACACACAACAAATCACATCAAAATTTTAAGATCTCCATTACCACAAGCAAAATTCTCCATAACTGAATCAGATTCACAAATAAATTCGAAAATAAAAGAAGTTGAGAAAAATTAACTTACTTCGCTGTTTGATTATTAGATGTCCACAAGGAGAAGATGGTGATGCCCTAAGAATTTTACAATAGAGAATTCTGTATGTTTTGCTGCTAGGGTAATGCCAATGGAGGGAAGTTTTTTAGGTCGGTTTCAAATTGAATGAAGATTCTGCCACGTTCACTTCCCTAGCTATTAGAAAGAGACTTTTCCTTTTTTCTTTTTTTTCTAAAAATAGATTTGCTTTTCCTTTTAATGAATCTTATTTTACTATAAGTTGAAAATATATCAATGTAAATTAAAATTAGAATATGAATCTCCTACAACCAATAATTTAGTAACGAGATTCAAGGTTAATTATTTCTTTATTTATTTTTTATTTTACAAATGGATTGATAAATATTTGAGGAAAAAAAGAAGCAAGAACAATTTATTATGTTACAAAGTTTAAAAATCAAAGTTTTCTAAATTAAATTTTGTACATCACTGTTAACTTTTATTTACTCCAAACTAATATGAAGAAATAAAGAGAAAATATATTGCTAACTCAAAAAATTGAAAATTAGAAAATTAAAAAACTATTCATCCTTTCATTAATAACACAATTTTCTTACTAGTTTACTTTGATATGAATGACGTATTTTTATATATGAAAATAATTTAATTAACTTCAAACTTGAACTCATTTTACCTTAATGAAATATGATTTATAGCCATATATATATATATATATATATATATATGGCATATTTTCGGCTACTGGTTTATATGTCTCTCAAGTAATTATAACCACAAAAATGAGAAATAGATGAGTATAATATTTATAAGAAAGGATTGTGAGTTCATCGAGAGAAGACTATATGATGATAGCATGCTATACATAAGATGTATCATCTTCCAATACGGGTGCTTATCGGCCGATTCGGTTGGGGATGTGTCCTTAATGATTCGGCTTATCGGTTATCAAACTTAAAAAATGAAACAACCTCGGTTGGTCATTTCGGAAGTTAGGACTTCGATTGGCATGCCGATAATTTTAAAATGTTCGTAATATCCATTGCGACTTGTCTGTAAAATTTGAGCTAAATCAGACCTCGTTTGATAGGCATCGGAAGAAGGTTTCAGTTTTTATTGAAATAAATATAAAAAAGAGATTTTCGAGCTCGATTTTGGCGAATGAGCTCCGATTTGAAATCCGAAAGCGTCGTTAGGTTCGTATGATTATTTGATACTTTTGTGAATTTTCGAAAGTGAATTTCGATATTGTTCGGCTAGTTTCCGCTAAAATGCCGAAAGTTAAATAATTTGATTTTTTCCATTTAAATTCGCATCTTGAGTTTCGGGAGTCCAATTTGAGATATGCCTTTGCGAGTATGTTACATATATTTTGTATAACTTGTATACAAAAGTTGAAATTATTTCGAATATCGTAGGGTACCATTTTAATTGTCGCCGCGAAAACGAAAAGAAAAGAAAATAAAATAAAAGAAAACAAAAAAAAAAAGAAAGGAAAAAGGTCGGTTGGTCCTTAGCTTAAATGCTAAGGACGAAGGTAGTAGATACAGAAAAAGTAGCATTCACGATATGAAACCGAGAGAAAATAAAATGACGGGAAGGAAGAGAAAAATGCCAGAAAATGAGAAAGGAGCCGGAGAAAAGTAGAATTTTTACCTTGAAACATTCAGGTAATGACCCTAATATATTATTTGAGTTTATTACATATGTTTGAATATATTTTTACGGTAAAATAGGGATATTAGACATCGCCCTAATAACGTAAATTAATAGTTTAAGGGTCAAATGGACCCCGATAATGGAATTAATTATATATTCGTACTCAGTGAGTTATGGGAAACATATAAATGTAATTTATTTGGGGTTTGGTTATGTGACCTTAAACCCTGTACATAGGCCTGGCCTACGTATTGCGTATGCGAATAGGGTGTCAGGTTCCTACCTGGATTGTTCTAAGATATAACGAATGTAGCCTTTAGCCTAATTTGATATATTTTTCTGCTTATTGAATAGACTGGGATCGTTTGGCAATGAATTCAAAGGACAAAGCGGTTGTTGAGTAATTGTGCTAACTTTGTAACAAGGTAAGTTTTTATATCCATTTCTTTGGAGGCACCTGGCCTCGTGGATTTTCTATCACGTTTTCCTTACGTGTGTAGCTGCCGATAGGCGTACTCCTTACGCCTTAGCTTTGGATTTACATTATATATTATATGTTATGTCCTGTTGTTGGTATTACATTGAGGATCTGAGCATTGTACCCTGGCTGTGAGTTGGCATCTACTTCCCGGCTGTCGATGAGAGTCCCGCGCCGGTGAAGGGTTATTATTGCATCACATTGCATTCATATGCATTATATGTCATTCATATGCATTACATTGCATATCATATTGGGTGCAGGAGTATTCCGCCCCAGGAGCAGGAGTATTCCGCTCCATTGTATCATATTGACGGTAGGAGTATTCCGCCCCAGTAGCAGGAGTATTCCGCTCCATTTTATTATATTGAGGGTAGGAGGATTTCGCCCCAGGAGAGTGCAGGAGTATTCCGCCTCAGCTTTACATTATATCGGGCGCAGGAGTATTCCGCCCCAAGAGAGTGCAGGAGTATTCCGCCTCTGGTTTATATTATATCGGGTGCAGGAGCATTCTGCCCCAGGAGCAGGAGTATTCCGCTCCAGTTGGTTATAAGATTGGATTCCCCTCGAATGCAGGAGTATTCCGCTTCGAGATGGGATTACGGGCACATGTGACCCTTTGCATCACATTTCATTTCATATCATCTCAATTCATATCATTGTGTAGACTTGCGGTACATGACTACTGTGCACCTTATATGTGCATTGCTTATTTGTTGATATGTTTATGGCTTACATCCTTGGTTGAGTTTATAGTTTCTTATGTGTTTCCGATTATTATCTGGCTCCGCGTTTTTATAATTTAAATAAGAGGAATTTGGTCTGTCTGATTCTTTTCTCCCTGGCTAGCTGTCCTATTATCTGAGGTGGCTAGTCTGCCCCACTTATTGAGTCCTTTTCACTCACCCTTGTTTGTTGTTTGTTTCTTGTCTATCTATTTCGTTTCGACAGGTTCGCTCCTGGATTGAGTTCGTCACGTTGTGAAGGAGCGAAGACGACTTCAGTTGTCAGGGTGAGCCAGTTTTTATTCCGGATGGCCACCAGTTTATTGGTTATCATTTCAGTTGCATTTTGCTCCCTTCAGGAGGTATACGTCTTCTTTTGTACTCTTAGATGTCTAGTCTGGATAACCCTAAACCTAGTATGTTGGGTAGTCAGCTGTAATTTCTTTTGTACAGCTTAAAGATATCAGTATGTCTGTATTTTTGTTTTAAGTCTTGTCCTTATTTAAGAATTGTTATATTTATTTTCCTAATTTAATTGGTAAGGGTTCGCCCGACGGGTCTAGGGAAAGATGTCGGGTGCCCGCACGGCCTAGCCGAAAATTCGGGTCGTGTCAAAAAATGTCAAACCGCTAAGTCTTCTTAGATTCAACATTCTCAAAAAAAAGTCTTCTTGGATTCAAGAGATTTATTATTTTGGTCATTTGGATTTTAAAATACTCTATACATAAATGTAAAAATTATAAATATAAATTATTTAATAATTCTTAACGGGTTAGCTAATAAGATAATAAGGTAAACCGTGCCCCGTATCGTTAAACCATTAAATGGAAAACTTCAAACCACTAACCAACCGTTAATCAGATAACCCAACACCACTAAGTCAATAAACCAAATTTGCGGTTCGGTTATCGATTTCGGTTCGATTTTGAACAGCCCTATATCCTCCAATGTTGACGTCAAATATTGATCATTAGCAACACAATGAATATCTTGCTTCACATAATTAAACCTATACTTAAAAATATTCTGGTGGAGTTTATTTTCTTTGAGCCGCTCGATCCATACTTAATGTTGTTCATAATTTTATATGAAAAAATTGAATCGAATCAAGTATCAATGTTCATATTTTTCGATATTTGGAAATTTACAAAAAATGAACTATACAAAAAAAAATCTTTTGCCATTTTTTCCTTACAATTTTCACAAGGAAAAGATATCTTGAATAAAATTGAAGGAATATATATTAGAGATTATAATAATCGTGAAAGTTTCCAGGATATAGATTGCTAGTTTGAAAAATTTACATGTAAATTTGCCACCTAGGGAAAAATCCATGTAAATCCCTATGTAAATCGGTAACTAAAAAAGACGCAAGTAATCCTCAAGAGATTATCCGTAAGTAAGTTCGCACGAAGAGAACCCCATGTAAATCCCCAGCTATGTGCACATCGCAAGTAAAGCCGCAGCTAACTATCCGCATGTATTTCCACAGGTAATAATATCCCATGTATATCCCCAGGTATATATATACCCATGTAAATCTGCAAGAAAATTTTCCCAGATAGTCCGACTATAAAACTATCACAGGAATATCCCCAGCTACCCAATTTCGCAGGTAAAGCCGCATCAAAAACTTTGCAAGTATTTCCGCAGGTAATCCTGTCCCCAGTTAAATCCCCAGGTAATCAAAGTCCCAGGTAATTCCGCATGAACATAATCAAAGGAAAATCTGCCGGTGATATTACCTACGGATATTCCAGCAAATTTTATCTCAAAGTATTTTTTCCAATTTTTTATTAATATACATAGGGATTCTCCTGCGGAAGCACTACATGCAGATAGATTCCCCAAGTAATGTCATGGGTAATTGTTTCGCGGTTGATTGGGCCAACTATACATGCAAATTTACATGGGGAATATATTATCGCAGGTAATTATTCGCAGTATTGGAATTTTTTAATTTTCGGCATGAAAATTGTAGGTAATACCTGCGAATAACGTCCCCAGGTAAAATCCCCATGTAAACAGAGCTTTTCTAGTAGTGTTGGGAGGTTAAATTGACATAGATTTGTTCCATAAAGCTCATTTAATGTCTATTTCTTCAATTGCGATTTTTCGGTTAGCCTGACTCGTAAGTAGTCTAGCTCTGGTAGCCAAATAAATAAGAAGAAGAGCTTCCTAAAGCTCTAATTATTTCTATCCTCAGTTCGTCGCCATCTCTTCTTTGTTCGGCACTGGTGAGCTCAGGCGGTCAGTAACCTATTGTGATGTTCCCTGTGTTGAGCCAGAGTGCGTACCAAGGTAGCCAGGTAAGCACATTGTTGTTTTTCAATGCTACTAAGGGTAATGAGAGGAATCATTTGACCTTTGATTTGATCACTCAAGCGGCGGTGCTTATAGAAAATGTATGGAGTTGTGACTCGAGAGTTGCAGCTGTTTGGCAACTCGAAAGGGTAGTTGATAGCTTAGGTCTGCCTACGTTTAGCTTTTAGCTAAATCCTCTTCAGTCCAGCAGACTGTACGGGGATGGTTATTCCTATTCAAATAGCTGCATGAGTTTGTGCTTTAAGTGGAGGAGTCTTCCTCCAAATACTGAAATGGTAATACTAAATCTCTAAGGTGTTGATACCACTTTTGTCACGACCTAACCTAGGGCCACGACAGAACCCTACAATGAGTGTCGATTATTGCTAAACCCACTAATAATCTATTAATGCTAGAGATAAGCTGGCAACCTGATCATATATACGTACTTATCAGTTGAAAGTATAATGTCTGGAAAGATTATATGACACGAACCGGAATCCGGTTAGGCCGTGCGGGCACCCGACATCCTCCCCTAGACCCGTCGGGCGAACCCTTACCAACTAAATTAGGAAAATAAATATAATAATTCATAAATAAGGACAACACTTAAAACAAAAACACAGACATACTGATACCTCTAAGCTGTACAAAAGAAGTTACAGCTAGCTACCCAACATACTAGGTTTAGGGCTATCCAGACTAGACATCTAAGAGTACAAAGAAAACAGATACCTCCTGAAGGGAACAAAATGCAACTGAATGATAACCGATAAACTGGTGGCCATCTGGAATAAAAGCTGGCTCACCCTGACAGCTGAAGTCGTCTTCGCTCCTGAACAATGTGGCGAACTCATCCTGGAGCGAACCTGCCGAAACGAAATAGATAGACAAAAAAACAAACAACAAACAAGGGTGAGTCAAAAGGACTCAATAAGTGGGGCAGACTAGCCACCTCAAAGAATAGGATAGCTAGGCAGGGAGAAGAAACAGATAGACCAAATTTCTTTTATTTAAATTATAAAAAGACAGAGCCAGATAACAACCGAAAACACGTAAGGACTTCTAAACTCAACCAAGGATGCGTGCCAGAAACATATTAACAAATAAGCAATGCACATATAAGCAGAACAGTAGTCATGTACCACAAACTACACAATGGTATGAATTGAGATGAAATGAAATGAAGTGAGATGAAATGAAATGAAATATGATGCAAAGGGTCACATGTGCCCGTAATCCCATCCCGAAGTGGAATACTCCTGCATTCGAGGGGAATCCAATCTGATAACCAACTGGAGCGGAATACTCCTGCTCCTGGGGCGGAATACTCCTGCACCCGATATAATATAAACCAGAGGCGGAATACTCCTGCACTCTCCTGGGGCGGAATACTCCTGCACCCGATACACTATAAAGCTGAGACGGAATACTCCTGCACTCAATATCTGACATAAGAGTGGAATACTCCTGCTCTTGGGGCGGAATCCTCCTGCCCTCAATATGATACAATGGAGCGGAATCTTCCTGCTCCTGGGGCGGAATACTCCTGCACCCAATATGATATGCAATGTAATGCATATGAATGACATATAATGCGTATGAATGCAATGTGATGCAATAATAACCCTTCACCGGCGCGAGACTCTCATCGACAGCCGGGAAGTAGATGCCAACTTACAGCCAGGGTACAATGGTCAGATTCTCAATGTAATACCAACAGTAGGACATAAAATATAATATACAATATAAATTCAAAGCTAAGGCGTAATGAGTATGCCTATCGGCAGCTACACACGTAAGGAATACGTGGTAGAAAATCCACGAGGCCAGGTGCCTCCAAAGAAATGGATATAAACACTTACCTCTTCCAAAAGTTAGCATTGCTAATCAATAACCGCGTTTATCCTTTGGTTCCATGGCCAAACGATCCCACTGTGTTCAATAAGCAGAAAAATATATCACATTAGGCTAAAGGCTTCATTCCTCACATCTTAGGGCAATCCAGGTAGGAACCTGATACCCTATTCGCATACGCAATATGCAGGCCAGGCCTATATACAGGGTTCAAAGCCACATAACCAAACCCCAAATAAATTATATCTATATGTTGTCCATAACTCACTGAGTACGAATATATAATCAATTTCATTATCGGGGTCCATTTGACCCTTTAAACTATTAATTGAACTTATTAAAACGATGTCTAATATTCCAAGTTTTACCGTTAAAACATATTCAAACACACGTAATAAACTCAAATAATATAGTAGGATCATTACCTGAATGTTCTGGGGTGAAAATACTATTTTTCTTCGGTCCCTTTTCTCATTTTCTGGCATTTTTTTCTCACTGTGTTTTTCCCTTTTTCTCTGTTAATGTTCCGTTGTTTCTGCTGCTTCACTTAGTGAAGATGAGCATTATATGCTCTTCACCACCGCCATTCATTTAAATTTTTTGTCTTTTTCCTTTTTTTTGTTTTCTTTTATTTTATTTTCTTTTTTTAACAAAAATTAAAACAGTGCCCTACGATATTCAAAATAATTCCAACTTTTGCATACAAGTTGTACAAAATATATGTAACATACTCGCGAAGGCGGATCTCAAATCAGACTCCCGAAACTCAAGATGCGAATTTAAATGAAAAGAAGTCAAATTATTTAACTTTCAGCATTTTAGCGGAAACTAGCCGAACAACATCGAAATTCACTTTCGAAAGTTTACAAAAATCACAAATAATCATACGAACCTAACGGCGCTTTCGGATTTCGAAATGGAGCTCATTCGGCAAAACCGAGCTCGAAAATCTCTTTTTAATATTTATCGCCAATAAAAATTGAAACCTTCTTCCGATGCCTACCAAACGAGGTCTGATTTAGCTCAAACTTTACAGACAGGTCCTAATGGACATTACGAATATTTTAAAATTATCGGCACGCCAATTGGAGTCCTAACTTCTGAAACGACTGACCGAGGTCGTTTCATTCTCCTCCACTTAAACTCTCGTTCGTCCTCGAACGAGCCTAAATCTAAAGAAGAATTCGCACTGATAGAAAAAGAACTTGCACGTCCTTTATGAGCTACTCCACGGACATTATTTCCTGATTATAGGATCAGAATTATATTACGCGCATTGTACTTTTCGAATAAAACATATCTGGATAATATTATCACATCATTGCCCAACTTATTCCGATTAAGCTGACCCTTCCTCGATCATGAGAGAAGAGTTCTATATTTTCGAAACAAAAATACACAAAACTTTGAATGGGTTAACATGATTCAGCCGATAATTACCTCTTCGATATACCTTTCGATATAGAACAAATTGATGGAACTAGGAATTAGCTCACACTTGATGCAATAGGGGAAGCTTTTGAAGTACCTTGTCACCACTCACTATAGAAGATTTGATGTAAGCTATATTATTTTTATGAATGCACTATACAACATCTCAATTGATGTTAGTGTTGTTCCGCAAGCTCCTTGTGGGAATGTAGATACTCATATCCTAATGTATGTCAAAGGTTCATCTGAACAGGGTCTATCGTATAAGGATAAAGATCATGCAACTACTACTGGATAGTATGATGTAGACCAAGAATGATCTTCAGACTGAACATCTCCTTCAGGGTATTGTCTTTGAATTGGAATTATTATGACTTGAAAAAGTAAATATAAAAGATACATGTAGTTGGACTTTCAGCTAAGGCAGAGTACCAGCAACAAAGTTAATTACATGAGCACATACAACGCTAAAGTAACTTCTCAAAGAGTTGAGGTGTGAAAGAGATATATATACCAATGATGGATTATCGACAAGCTGGACTAGACCTTTAACTCTAAATTTTCATGAAGTAAAACAGCGTCAGTATGAGGATCCAGTTCTAGTTGAATACAGACAGATAGCCCAAAGAAAACCGAAGTCACCATACAGGGTCACTACTGACGGTGTTCTCATGTATAATGTCATGGGCGGCCTCTCAGCCGTGCCCCATGACTCCTTAGGCGCACCCCGTGGTGCCCTGGCAAGCCCCAAGATGCCTAGCGCCACGGTTGTGGCCGCGCCAAGATCTATATGCGCATCTGCGCATGTCGCCCCACCGGTTGAGCGTGCCCGCGCGCAGCAAGCAGACAGCGCCCTCAAAGCCTGCCCGCAGCCAGCGCCCGCGCGCCTCGCACTTGAGTGCGCCAGCCTATGCCATGCGACCAACGCATGCGCACCTCAACGCAGATTACCCCGCGCCTGCGCGCGCCAAAGCCTTGCGCCCTGTGCGCAAGCCATGAACACGCAGACAAGGATGCGGCCCCTCAAAGTGCCGCACATCATGTAAATATAGTTAGGTTTATCTTTCTGTATTTTTCTAGTATGATTGTCTAGCCCCTTAGTGTTTGTTGCTATGACATGGGTTTATTTTTTAAGAACATATATAGGGGGTATAAGGATTCGAACAATTTGTAAGCTGCTTTCATATTTCTGCTCTGGTGTCCCACCCCCTCGACACCACATTGGCTTTCTTGTAATCGGTTGGCTTTTGATTAATACAAGCTAGTGCAACGAATTTCATCTTCAATTACTCTTTTTATACACACTGTGATTGACATCGGTTTTCCCGCACGGCACTGACGCTCTAGTCTAGCGTGCGGAGGGGACCATTGGCCGGCATACGTTGCCCTTCTAAGCAAACTCAAGAAGGCGCCGCGTAACAGTTGGTATCAGAGCATAGGCTCGACAACGGACAAAGGAAAAGGTTGACAAACAGTACGGAACATGGCTGGTGGACAGAAAACGAACGGTGAAAGGATTGGTGCGCTCGAAGAAACAGTCGAGGCACTAAAAGAGACCGTAGGGACGGTCCCGGATCTCAAAGCTAGTCTCGAGGAGAGACTGGACGATCTTAGTCGTCTTGTGCATCGTAGCGAAGCTGACATCGCTAACATGAGCCAAGACATGGAGAATGACCGCGTTGAGCTTGCTGCGGTCAAGAATAAGCTCGATGCGAGCGAGGAAAGGAATGCTACTATACAACAACAGTTGGATGAGAATGCAGCGTCACACGCGGCGTTGCAAAACACTGTAAATAACTTGATGGCTCAAGTCATGCAGGGTCTTCTCAGAGGAGGAGGAGGAAACGGAGGTGGGGGTGCAATGAATTTTGCTCCCAAGCAAAAGATGAAGTTCCCCGAGCCCAAGCATTACAATGGTGCTCGGAGTGCTAAGGAGGTCGAGAATTTCTTGTTCGACATGGAACAATATTTCAAGGCAGTTGGCGGGTTAGATGATGATCAGAAGATCACAGCTGCGGTCATGTACCTTGAGGGTGACGCCAAACTATGGTGGCGTGGGAAAGTTGAGGCCACGGGGAATGGCGAGCCCGAACTGGCTACATGGGATGAGTTGAAAGCGGCTATCCGTGGACAGTTCTTTTCGGAAAATGTTGAATACAGTGCTCGACGAAAGCTCAGGGAACTAAGGCAGACGAGGTCTATGCGGGAATATGTTCGTGAATTCACAGCCCTATTGCTAAGCATTCGCGACATGGGTGAGAAGGATAAGCTCTTTACTTTCATGGAGGGAGTTAAACCTTACGCCCGTGCCGAGTTACAAAGGCAAAGGGTGGACACGTTGGCAAGGGCTATTCAGACTGCTGAATGCATTGCGGACTATCAAGTGGATACTCGAAATGATAGACAGCAGGCGACTCCACGTTCTGCCGGTGGTAACAACTATAAAGGGGGCCAATCCAATAAAAGTGGTCCAAGCAAAGGTGGGGGAGAACGGAGTAATAATTATTCCAAGGCCTCTTCCTCGAGCAGTAGCAACACGGTAACTCAAAACAAAGGAAAGGGAGCCGCCTTTGTTCCTAAGGGTGGATGCTTCGAATGTGGGGGTCCTCACAGGGTTGCTGATTGCCCTGAGAAGAAGAAGCAACTGAATGCCCATGAAACTCTTGATGAAGAAGAAGTAGACGAAGAGGATGAGGATGATGGTGAGGCTCCGATTGGTGCGTTCTCGCACACGTTCTACTCAATCTCTCAAGAATTGGGTGAATCAAGTAATGCAGGTCTTCGGCTGAAGAAGGAAGCTGATCATGCTGGTCAGAAGAAGAGTTCTGAAGCCGATGCCAAACTTCGGGTTGGCAAAAATAAGGGACTTATGTACATCGACGTTCGGGTTAATGGCAAGCCTGTTCGTGCGATGATAGACACGGGTGCTACTCATAATTATTTGGCTGCTACGGAGGTGGAGCGGTTGGGACTCGTCGTGGAGAAAGGTCGTGGTCGAGTGAAAGCTATTAATTCTCCAGCTCAACCTGTTGGAGGCGTGGCGAAAGGAGTCCCAATCAAACTGGGCCCCTATGAAGGGAAGACTACGTTATCTGTAGTCACGATGGATGATTTTAAATTGATTCTTGGTTTGGAATTTTTGCGGGAAACTCAGACCGCAGTCTTGCCGCATGGTGATGCCCTACTTATCATGGGGGCAAAACCATGCACGGTTTCAACTTTGTCTGGGAAGTTGAATGAGAGGAGCATCTCGGCTATGCAACTGAAGAAGGGTGTCAAGAGACAAGAGCCAACGTTCTTGGCCACCTTATGCTTGGACGAGATTGAGCGGGCATCTGGCCCTATTCCTTCTGCTGTGAAGGATATGTTGGTGGACTTTGAAGATGTGATGCCACCAGAAATGCCTAGGCGACTGCCGCCTAAGCGAGATGTGGATCATCAGATTGAATTGGTGCCGGGCGCAAGGCCTCCTGCCCGTGCGCCATATCGAATGTCACAGCCCGAACTCACCGAGCTTCGGAGACAATTGACGGAAATGCTGGATGCTGGAATTATTGTACCCTCTAAGTCCCCTTATGGGTCGCCTGTGCTGTTCCAAAAGAAGCACGACGGCTCCTTAAGGCTATGTGTGGACTATAGAGCATTGAATAAAATTACTGTGAAAAACAAATATCCTATTCCATTGATGGCGGACTTATTTGACAGGTTGGGTGGTGCTAAGGTATTCACAAAAATAGACCTGAGATCAGGTTATTGGCAGGTGCGTATCGCTGAAGGAGATGAGCACAAAACAACCTGTGTCACAAGATATGGATCTTTTGATTTCCTAGTTATGCCGTTTGGCCTAACTAACGCTCCAGCAACGTTTTGTACGTTGATGAATCAAGTCTTTCGGGAGTTTATAGACGAATTTGTGGTTGTCTATCTGGATGACATTGTGATTTATAGCAAAAGCATGGAGGATCATATGATGCATTTGAAGAAGGTCTTGATAAGACTAAGGGAGCACGAGTTATATGCCAAGCCATCGAAATGCGCTTTTGCCCAAAAGTAGATCGATTTCCTTGGGCATATAGTCGAAGAGGGACGAATCAAAATGGATGGCGGGAAAATTCAGGCCATTACTGACTGGCAACCACCAACAGATATTCATGCCCTAAGATCTTTCTTGGGCCTTTGTAATTTCTATCGGCGGTTCGTGAAAGATTATTCTCTTATTGCTTTGCCCCTGACTGAACTTTTGAAAAAGGCCACGCCATGGGAGTAGTGTCCAAAGCGTGAGAAGGCCTTTACTACTTTGAAGAGGGCTATGTCAAGCAGCCCGGTCTTGGCCCTTCCTGATATGGCCAAGCCGTTTGAAGTGCAGACTGATGCCTCAGACTTTGCACTTGGTGGAGTTTTGATGCAAGAGGGGCACCCGGTTGCTTATGAGAGCCGGAAACTTATGGATGCGGAGCGACGTTATGCAGCCCATGAAAAAGAGTTGTTGGCTGTGGTCCATTGCTTGCGCTTATGGCGCCATTACTTACTGGGAGCACCATTTGTTGTTAAGACTGACAACACTGTTGTCAGCTATTTCATGACACAGCCAAAACTGAATGGAAGACAGGCGAGATGGCAAGAACTTCTTGCCGAGTTTAATTTCCACTTAGAATACAAGAGTGGGAAGTTAAACCAAGTTGCTGATGCGCTAAGTCGGAGGGCCGACTTAGCTGAGGTGTGTACGCTCGCCGCCCTTAAGGGAAGCGAGGTAACCACCAATATTAAGGATCAGATCAAGGATCTTCTTGTTCGTGACCCTGCTGCTCAAGATTTGATCAGCCTTATAGAACAAGGGAAGACGCGTCAGTTCTATATGGATGATGGTTTTCTCAAGACTAAAGGCAAGCGGATCTATGTGCCTAAGGGAGGTGATTTGCGGAAGACCTTGTTGAAAGAATGCCATGATACCCTCTGGGCTGGTCATCCTGGAATGGATAGGACCTTGGCGCTGCTTCAACGCGCATACTATTGGCCCCAGATGGCGGATGATGTAGATCAATATGTGCGAACCTGTTTGGTTTGCCAGAAGGACAAGCCCGACCGTTTGACACAAGCGGGACTATTGCAGCCGCTACCTGTCCCAAAAAGGCCTTGGGAGAGTGTCTCTCTAGATTTTATCACCGGATTGCCCAAGGTCGGAGATTTAACTACTATTCTAGTAGTTGTTGATCGGTTTTCTAAATATGCCACTTTTATAGCAGCCCCAAAATATATAGCAGCTAAAGAGACGGCCAGGCTCTTCTTTGCTCATGTGGTAAAGTATTGGGGTCTGCCCAAAGATATTGTTAGTGATCGCGACTCGCGATTCACTAGTAACTTTTGGACCGAGCTTTTCAAGTGTCTCGGGTCGAAGTTAAGCCACAGCTCCAGCTTTCATCCACAATCTGATGGCCAGACGGAGCGGTTTAATGGGATGCTTGAAGAATATCTTAGGCATTTTGTGACTGGATCGCAGAAGAATTGGGTGAAGCTACTGGATTCTGCCCAGTTGTGCTTCAATGCCCAAAAATGCTCAAGTACCAACAGGAGCGCTTTTGAAATTATCATGGGACAACAACCTCTTCTCCCGCATACTGTTGATTCACCAAGTGTGTCGAAGTCCCCTCGAGCTGCGAGTTTCTCAAGAGAGTGGAAGAGAAATCTAGAGATAGTGCGGAGCTATCTTGAAAAAGCACAAAGGAGGATGAAAAAGTATGCAGATCAAAACCGGCGTTTTGTGGAGTATCAAGTTGGGGATAAGGTGATGGTAAAGATCCCCAAGAGATATCTGTTTGCGGGAGCTCATGACCCGCGTCTTTTGCAGAAATATATTGGACCTCTGTCCATTGTGAAATGTGTTGGTAAAGTTGCCTATCGAGTTGAATTACCAGCTTGGTGGAAAATCCATCCTGTTTTCCATGTCAGCCTGTTGAAGCCTTTCCAAGAAGACAAGGATGATCCTTCCAGAAGCCAGCTCACCATGCCGAGCATCAGGAAGAACAAGTGGTCAGGGAAGAAAGTAGCAGAAGCTATCCTAGATGACCGTGTTATTCATGCCTCAAGGAAAGATCACCAGGAATTTTTGGTGAAATGGAGCGGATGTGATGCAGAGGAGAACACCTGGGAGAGGGGATCAGACCTCAAAGCCTTCAAGGACCTGATAGCTGAGTATCTTGCAAGGAAGGCGCCGAGGACGTCGCCAACTCAGGTGGGGGAGACTGTCATGGGCGGCCTCTCAGCCGTGCCCCATGACTCCTTAGGCGCACCCCGTGGTGCCCTGGCAAGCCCCAAGATGCCTAGCGCCACGGTTGTGGCCGCGCCAAGATCTATATGCGCATCTGCGCATGTCGCCCCACCGGTTGAGCGTGCCCGCGCGCAGCAAGCAGACAGCGCCCTCAAAGCCTGCCCGCAGCCAGCGCCCGTGCGCCTCGCACTTGAGTGCGCCAACGTCATGCGACTTGCGCATGCGCGCCACAATGCTGCCCATCCCGCACTCGAGTGCGCCTATGCCATGCGACCAACGCATGCGCACCTCAACGCAGATTACCCCGCGCCTGCGCGCGCCAAAGCCTTGCGCCCTGTGCGCAAGCCATGAACACGCAGACAAGGATGCGGCCCCTCAAAGTGCCGCACATCATGTAAATATAGTTAGGTTTATCTTTCTGTATTTTTCTAGTATGATTGTCTAGCCCCTTAGTGTTTGTTGCTATGACATGGGTTTATTTTTTAAGAACATATATAGGGGGGTATAAGGATTCGAACAATTTGTAAGCTGCTTTCATATTTCTGCTCTGGTGTCTCACCCCCTCGACACCACGTTGGCTTTCTTGTAATCGGTTGGCTTTTGATTAATACAAGCTAGTGCAACGACTTTCATCTTCAATTACTCTTTTTATACACACTGTGATTGACATCGGTTTTCCCGCACGGCACTGACGCTCTAGTCTAGCGTGCGGAGGGGACCATTGGCCGGCATACGTTGCCCTTCTAAGCAAACTCAAGAAGGCGCCGCGTAACAATAAAGATAGACTTTGTGTTCCTGATGTTGCAGATTTAGTTTACGATAAAGGCACATTATTCCAAATACACTGTTCATCCAGGTTCGACTAAGATGTACCATAATCTTAAGCAAATTTATTGGTGGGACGGAATGAAATGTGACATAGCAAAATTTGTGGCTCAATGTTCTAATTGCCAGAAAGTTAAAGTGGTGTCATCTTTCCAGAATTTATGCTTTCAGCAAATAGGTACGTATATATGATCAAGTTGCCACCTTATCTCTGTTGCTAATAGATTATTAGTGGGTTTAGCAATGATCGACACTCATTGTAGATTTCTGTCGTGGCCTTACTTTGGGTCGTGAGAAAAGTGGTATCAACACCTCAGAGATTTAACATTACCATTCAGTATTTGGAGGAAGACTCCTCCAGTTAAAGCACCAACTCATGCAGCCATTTGAATAGGAATAATCATCCTCGCACAGCCTACTGGACTAAAGAGGATTTAGCTAAAAGCTGAACTTAGGCAGACCTAAGCTACCAACTGCCCTTTCGAGTTGCCAAATAGCTGCAACTCTCAAGTTCACAACTCCATACCTTTGTCGTAAAAACCACCGCCTGATGGATAGTACTTCTATATAAAAATTTCGGCAGAGTTTCCCCTGAAACTGGATGATCCGCAAAAACAGAACCAGCACTATACTATACATGGGAATGGATACCCCGATAAACTGATATCCAAAACAATAATATGCTTACCCGGCTACAATAACACGTACTCTGGCTCAACACAGGGAACGTCACAAGCGGCTACCAATCGCCCAAGCTCACTAGTGCCGGACGAAGAAGAAATGGAAATGGATCGAGGATAGAAATAATTAGAACTTCAAGAAGCTCATCTTCTTATTGCTTGGCTACCAGATCTAGACTACTTTCGAGTCAAGCTAGCCAAAGAATCACAATCGAAGAAATAAATATTAAATAAGCTTTATGGAACAACATCCATGCTAATTTAATCTCCCAATAATAAGGAAACTCTAACAATTTACCAGAAAACCCTTTTATAACCCAGATAAGCTCATAGTGTAACAAACTTTACTAGTGTTTTGAACCAAGAGGATATACGTAGATCGAATATTACTTACTAATCACCTTGCACAGGAAGAAACGACAACACTTTCTGACGGTGACAAATTAGGATCCCATTATCCTACCAACATTGAATTTCGAGGAGAGAGATAAACTGATTTAACATAATAATACAGGGTGGCACAAAAAGATGCCGAGCAGACCATACCGACACCCTCTCCCAAATTTCTCACATTTAAACCAGATCAACTAGTAGGGTCTCACAAATGCCAAGAATAAATCATACTAGAAGCTCACCCCTCTACCACAATCAATTCTTAATAGAAACAATATCCAAGGAAGCCATGGAAACATGGTAAGATAAACGAAGTTTAGACCGATCGGAAGAATCAAATCTTACTCACATATACTGGAAGAAGAATTACATGGGTGTACTACATCGGATGCCTCAGCATCCTGCCAGACTAGCAGTTCATAGAACTGCCTCTGCAGCTGAACTAAGCCGCTATACTGATAATTACCTTCTGAAGAACTACTACCACCACGCTCTCAACCGCTACTGAATGGTGGCATTTCTCTGGCTGATTAAGATCTAAATGAAATCCCCTGCGACTGTGCAGGTGCCTGATGACAAGAGAGAGGACGACTGCCTACTTGCCATATTAAGAGAAAATTCCTCAAAGGATAATCAGACTCACGACAGTGATAACACCTTTTCGCTGAAAAGGAAGCTGCAAAGATTGTTGATAGCTGTAAAGAGAAGACTGAATCTGATCTTGATGAGCTACTGCCGCACTCTAAGAATCAAGTGACACAAGCTGAAATAACCTGGAAGGTGACCTCTCAAAATAATCAGAACTTTTACCTCCAAATGAGGTACCATGGTTACCCACTAGGGCCACGAGATCTCATGCTCTCCCGCTCTAACTCTTCCCGCTCTAACTTATGGTATGCCTAATACCTTTAAGCAATATCAACAACGACATCAAATAAAGTCCCAACCTCAATCTCTTGAGCTATCTAGGATTTCAAGGAAAAAAGAAAGGTTATCAATAAATCTTTGAATCTCTCGAAAGGCTCATGGACTAGTTTCCGTGCATATCCAGCCATCCTAAAGAATTCAATCTCATATTCTGAAACACCAACAGGCTAACCGACAGGCTACCCTGTCCAATTCACTCAAACTGGCAACAGTTTTCATCTCGCTCGCTACTCGAAAGGAACTTTCCACGAATCTAGAAGAAAAGTCGAACCAAGTTAGCTAATAAGAGAGCAGTCCACCAATCCAGGGCTGGACCTTGAAACTGGAAAGAAGATTAATCAACACCATACCGCTTGATATAATCAAAAGCCTGAAGGATACGCTGTCATTCTTTTATTTTAAAAAAATCACGAGGTTTATTTGATGCATTGCTTAATAATATCGGAAGGTTCAACCGCGTAAAATAATGCAACCTCTTTGGGCGCTCGGACCGAACTGTTACCTCGGTTGGCTAACCAGTCGGAACAATTAGAGGTACAATACATGCTGCATTGGGAACAATATATTGGAACAACATCAACGATTGCAACGGAGCTCCCTAAGACCAAACATCTGCATCTGCGGCAACCTGATATGCTGCCTAGCGAATAATAGGTTATTGTGGTATCTGTCGCCAAGATTCTCGTAAAAGTATCGTAGAGAGCCAAGGGAACCACCAGGCCCTGCTCCCTTGCCCATCGCGAGCTCGTACGGCTGGGACCTCCGTAACTAGTTCGTCAGCACGATCAAAACTCTCGGAGCTTCGTCAATGTTAGCCCCAGGCTAGACTGCTTCGTCTTGAACTCATACCGTTTGCTGATTTGTCGCACGAGGGTTCACAATTACCACAAAGGAATTAACGAATTAACGAAAATACTTTTGAATCCTAGATCGACGCACGATCAGAAATGAAGGAAGTGAAACTTCCTAAATACCGTCATAGCCCCTCGTAGATAAGTACGGACGTCTACGTACCCATCCGCGAGACTCTACTAGACACTGTCTTAGTCTGGATAGACTCTAAACCGGGCTCTGATACCAACTGACACGACCCATAATCCGGTTAGGCCGTGCGGGCACCCGACATCTTCCCCTAGACCCGTCGGGCGAACCCTTACCAACTAAATTAGGAAAATAAATATAATAATTCATAAATAAGGACAACACTTAAAACAAAAACATAGACATACTGATACCTCTAAGCTGTACAAAAGAAGTTACAGCTGGCTACCCAACATACTAGGTTTAGGGCTATCCAGACTAGACATCTAACAGTACAAAGAAAACAGATACCTCCTGAAGGGAACAAAATGCAACTGAATGATAACCGATAAACTGGTGGCCATCCGAAATAAAAGCTGGCTCACCCTGACAGCTGAAGTCGTCTTCGCTCCTGAACAATGTGGCGAACTCAATCCTGGAGCGAACCTGCCGAAACGAAATAGATAGACAAAAAAAACAAACAACAAACAAGGGTGAGTCAAAAGGACTCAATAAGTGGGGCAGACTAGCCACCTCAAAGAATAGGATAGCTAGCCAGGGAGAAGAAACAGATAGACCAAATTTCTTTTATTTAAATTATAAAAAGACAGAGCCAGATAACAACCGAAAACACGTAAGGACTTCTAAACTCAACCAAGGATGCGTGCCAGAAACATATTAACAAATAAGCAATGCACATATAAGCAGAACAGTAGTCATGCACCGCAAACTACACAATGGTATGAATTGAGATAAAATGAAATGAAGTGAGATGAAATGAAATGAAATGAAATATGATGCAAAGGGTCACATGTGCCCGTAATCCCATCCCGAAGTGGAATACTCCTGCATTCGAGGGGAATCCAATATGATAACCAACTGGAGCGGAATACTCCTGCACCCGATATAATATAAACCAGAGGCGAAATACTCCTGCACTCTCCTGGGGCGGAATACTCCTGCACCCGATATACTGTAAAGCTGAGGCGGAATACTGCTGCACTCAATATCTGACATAAGAGCGGAATACTCCTGCTCTTGGGGCGGAATCCTCCTGCCCTCAATATGATACAATGGAGCGGAATCCTCCTGCTCCTGGGGCAGAATACTCCTGCACCCAATATGACATGCAATGTAATGCATATGAATGACATATAATGCGTATGAATGCAATGTGATGCAATAATAACCCTTCACCGGCGCGAGACTCTCATCGACAGCCGGGAAGTAGATGACAACTTACAGCCAGGGTACAATGCTCAGATTCTCAATGTAATACCAACAGTAGGACATAAAATATAATATACAATATAAATTCAAAGCTAAGGCATAATGAGTACGCCTATCGGCAGCTACACACGTAAGGAATACATGGTAGAAAATCCACGAGGCCAGGTGCCTCCAAAGAATGGATATAAACACTTACCTCTTCCAAAAGTTAGCATTGCTAATCAATAACCGCTTTTATCCTTTGGTCCATGGCCAAACGATCCCACTGTGTTCAATAAGCAGAAAAATATATCACATTAGGCTAAAGGCTTCATTCCTCACATCTTAGGGCAATCCAGGTAGGAACCTGATACCCTATTCGCATACGCAATACGCAGGCCAGGCCTATATACAGGGTTCAAAGCCACATAACCAAACCCCAAATAAATTATATCTATATGTTGTCCATAACTCACTGAGTACGAATATATAATCAATTTCATTATCGGGGTCCATTTGACCCTTTAAACTATTAATTGAACTTATTAAAACGATGTCTAATATTCCAAGTTTTACCGTTAAAACATATTCAAACACACGTAATAAACTCAAATAATATAGTAGGATCATTACCTGAATGTTCTGGGATGAAAATACTATTTTTCTCCGGTCCCTTTTCTCATTTTCTGGCATTTTTTCCTCACTATGTTTTTCCCTTTTTCTCTGTTAATGTTCCGTTGTTTCTGCTGCTTCACTTAGTGAAGATGAGCATTATATGCTCTTCACCACCGCCATTCATTTAAATTTTTTGTCTTTTTCCTATTTTTTTTTGTTTTCTTTTATTTTATTTTCTTTTTTAACAAAAATTAAAACAATGCCCTAGGATATTCAAAATAATTCCAACTTTTGCATACAAGTTGTACAAAATATATATAACATACTCGCGAAGGCGGATCTCAAATCAGACTCCCGAAACTCAAGATGCGAATTTAAATGAAAAGAAGTCAAATTATTTAACTTTCAGCATTTTAGCGGAAACTAGCCGAACAACATCGAAATTCACTTTCGAAAGTTTACAAAAATCACAAATAATCATACGAACCTAACGGCGCTTTCGGATTCGAAACGGAGCTCATTCGGCAAAACCGAGCTCGAAAATCTCTTTTTAATATTTATCGCCAATAAAAAATGAAACCTTCTTCCGATGCCTACCAAACGAGGTCTGATTTAGCTCAAACTTTACAGACAGGTCCTAATGGACATTACGAATATTTTAAAATTATCGGCACGCCAATTGGAGTCCTAACTTCTGAAACGACTGACCGAGGTCGTTTCATTATATGACTTTAACTTGCTGGCAATTAGAACACTGAGCCACAAATTCTGCTATGTCGCACTTCATTCCGTCCCACCAATAAATCTGCTTAAGATCATGGTACATCTTAGTCGAACCTGGATGAACAGTGTATTTGAAATTAATGTGCCTCTCTCATAATCTGTCCACGTAAATCTGCAACATCAGGAACACAAAGTGTATCTTTATACATGAGAACATCGTCAGTAGTAACCCTGTATGGTGACTCCGGTTTTTTTTTCTGGCTATCTGTCTGTATTCAACTAGAATTGGATCGTCATACTAACGATGTTTTACTTCAAGAAAATTTAGAGTTAAAGGTCTAGTGCAGCTTATCGTCTATCCATCATTGGCATATCTCCTTCACACCTCAGCTCTTTGAGAAGTTACTTTAGCATTGTAAGTGCTCATGTAATCAACTTTGTTGCTGGTATTCTGCCTCAGCTCATGGTCCAACTACATGTCTCTTTTATTTTCACTTTTTCAAGATATAATATTTTCAACTCAAAGACAATACCCTGAAGTAGATGTTCAGTCTGAAGATCATTCCTGGTCTCAATCATACTATCAAGTAGTATTTGCATGATCAATATCCTTATATGATAGACCCTGTTCAGATGAACCTTTGACATACATTAGGATATGAGTAACTACATTCTTATAAGGAGCTTGCGGACCAACCCTAACATTAATTGAGGTGTTGCATAGTGCGTTCATAGAAATGATATAGCTTGCATCAAATCTTCTATAGTGTGTAGTGACAAGGTACTTCAAAAGCTCCCCCTATTGCATCAAGCGTGAGCTAATTCTTAGTTCCATCGACATGTTCTAACTTCTATATCGAAAAGTATATCGAAGAGGGTATTATCGGCTGAATCATGTTAACCCATTCAAAGTTTTGTGTATCCTTGCTTCAAAAATGTAGAACTCTCTTCTCATGATCGAGGAAGAATCAGCTTAGTCAGAATAAGTTGTGCAATGGTATTATCATATTATCCAGATATATTTTATTCCAAAAGTTCGATATACGTGTTATAATTTTGATCCTGTAATCAGGTAATAATACCAGTGGAGTAGCTTATGAAGGTCGTGCAAGTTCTTTTCTTATCAGCGTGAATCTTGCTTTAGACTTAGGCTCGTTCGAGGACGAACGAGAGTCTAAGTGGAGGAGAATGAAACGACCTCGGTCAGTCGTTTCGGAAGTTAGGACTCCGATTGGCGTGCTGATAATTTTAAAATCTTCGTAAGGTCCATTGGGACTTATCCGTAAAATTTGAGCTAAATCAGACCTCGTTTGGTAGGCATCGGAAGAAGGTTTCAGTTTTTATTATCGATAAATACTAAAAAGAGATTCTCAAGCTCGGTTTTGGCGAATGAGCTCCGTTTTGAATTCCGAAAGCGCCGTTAGGTTCGTATGATTATTTGTGACTTTTGTGATTTTTCGAAAGTGAATTTTGATGTTGTTCGGCTAGTTTCCGCTAAAATGCCGAAAGTTAAATAATTTGACCTTTTTTCATTTAAATTTGCATCTTGAGTTTCGGCAACCCGATTTGAGATCTGCCTTAGCAAGTATGCAACATATATTTTGTATAACTTGAATGCAAAAGTTGGAATTATTTCGAATATCGTAGAGTTCTGTTTTAATTTTCGTCGCGAAAAGAAAATTAAAAAAAAAAAAAAAGGAATGAATGAATGTCGGCTAAGCTAAGGGAGAACTCCCTTTGCTTTATTTCTAACAGAAACATGAGAAAACGAAGTCAGAGAACTATAACAGATATATAACGCCAAAAATGCCAGAAAATAAGAAAAGGGGCCGGAAAAAGATAGAATTTTCACTCCGAAACATTCAGGTAATGATCTTAATGCATTATTTGAGTTTATTACGTGTGTTTGAATATATTTTAACGGTATAAATATATGGATCGGGTTGCACGTTGCAGCGGTATAAATATATCGATCGGGTTGCACGCCGCAACAAGATGAATATATGGATCGGGTTGCACGTCGCAGCGGTATAAATATATGGATCGGGTTGCACGCTGTAACAGGATGAATAAATGGATCGGGTTGCACGCTGCAACAGGACGAATAAATGCATCGGGTTGCACGCTGCAACAGAATGTATTTTTGATTGTTGATGTGTTCGGTATACCTATATGTTCTGGCTATCTTACGTTCCTGGTTGTTGATGAGTTTACAGTTTCATACGTGTTTCCGGTTATTATGTGGCTCTGCCTTTTCATAATTTAAATAAGAGGAATTTGGTTTATTTATTTCTTTTCTCCCTGGCTAGCTATCCTATTTCTGTGGTGGCTAGTCTGTCCCACTTATTGAGTCGTTTTGACTCACCCTTGTTTGTTGTTTGTTTCTTTCTATCTATTTCGTTTCGGCAGGTTCACTCCAGGATTGAGTTGGCCACGTTGTGATGGAGCGAAGACGACTTCAGTTGTCAGGGTGAGCCAGCTTTTATTCCGGATGGCCGCCAGTTTATTGGTTATTATTTCAGTTGCATTTTGCTCTCTTCAGGAGGTATCTGTCTTCTTTTGTAATTTTAGATGTCTAATCTGGATAGCCCTAAACCTAGTATGTTGAGTAGTCAGTTGTAATTTCATTTATACAACTTAGAGGTATCAGTATGTCAGTATTTTTTTTTAAGTCTTGTTCTTATTTATGAATTGAATTAAATTTATTTTCCTAATTTAATTAGTAAGGGTTTGCCCGACGGGTCTAGGGGAAGATGTCGGGTGCCCGCACGGCCTAGCCGGATTCCGGGTCGTGTCATTTAGTATACCCTTTTGTGTTTGGATCAAAGTTTATGATACTATCGAGCAAATAAATAGATCAGTTTTTGTTGTTTTGAACAACGTATACCCTTTTGGTATACTGTATAATCTTTTTGGTATACCCTTTTGCATTTGGATCAAAGTGTGCGACCCTATCGAACAAAGAAGTATTTCAATTTTTGTGGTTTTGAACAATGTATTCTCTTTTGGTATACTGTATACTCTTTTAATATACCCTTTTGCAATTGGATCAAAGTGTGCGAAGCTACCGAGAAAATAAATATTTCAGTTTTTGTTGTTTTGAACAAAGTATACCTTTTTAGTATACTCTATACTCTTTTGGTATACCCTTTTGTGTTTAGGTCAAAATGTGTGATGCTATCGAGGAAATAAATATTTTAGTTTTTGTTGTTTTTAACAAAGTATACCCTTTGGTATATTGTATACTCTTTTTGGTATACCCTTTTGAATTTTGATCAAAGTGTATCACGCAACAGAGCAATTAGATATTTCAGTTTTTGTTGTTTTCAACAAAGTATACCTTTTTGGTATACTGTATACTCTTTTTGATATACCCTTTTGCATTTAGATCAAAGTGTGCGACCCTCTTTTGGTATACTGTATACTTTTTTGGTATGCCTTCTTATGTTCGGATCGAGGTGCAAAATGTTTTAGAACATATATATATTTTAATTTTTATTATTTTTTAAGAAGTATACCTTTTTGGTATATTATGTACTCTTTTTGTATATCCCTTTTGTGTTTGCACGAATGTTTGCGATGCTATCGAGCAAATAAATATTTTCTGTTTTTGAATCAAGTATACATTTTTGGAGAAAGAAAAAAAGCAAAAAAAAAAATAAAAATAAATATTGAGTATAATAAAATTACAGAGTAATAAAATAAAATTAAAAAAAATTGGGGTGACATGATTAGTGCTAGAGCAGGAGAAAAAAAAAAGAAGGGTGAAAACGGAGAAGGAGAAAAGAATAATAAAATAATAACAAAAGAAAAGGAGAGAAAAAAAATAAGGAAGTATTTACCTAATGGGTATAGGATGTAAATAAGTTATGGGTATCAATGTAATGGGTAAAGCCTTGAAAATCTCCCTAATTTTAAGGGAAATTTTCAGAAATAGGCAGTCCACTACCTAAAATTACAAACAGCAGACTATATTTTTTTTCATAATACATATCCCTAAAATTATAAATTTTAGTACTCCTTCACAAAAAACACCCTAGCTACCAAATCTCCTCCTTCCCTGCCACTAAGCCGCCAACAGACACCCTCTGCGTCGGCGGTGTCGTTACATTTTTGTATCTGACTGAAGTTATGCTGTTGATTTTATTTATATCATTGCTTTGGACAAGTTTATACACATAAATCTCCCATCAACAAATAAATTATACATGAATATACATAGATAAATACGTACCAATGAGAGAAATACAAAAATATACATAAAAAAAAGTAAAACTTCATATAAACATCCTTAATATGTAGATTATTTCACTCGCATATACATACTTATAACAATTTATACAATTTTATACACGTGTATAAACTTGTATAAACTTGCCCAGGCTGCTATCTCGGGAAAAAGGTGACAGATCGAGTAAGATTCGAGAATATGGATCATTCTTTATAATTTTCGTCTTTTGCTTGTCTTTTAGTGTAAATATCCCCAATTTTAAACCACATGATTCAAAAGTCTTCCCTAATTTCTTAATTTCCGTACAAAATCAAACCCAGGCAGTCAACTTATGACGGAGGGAGTATCAAATTAGGCAGAATAACCTAACCGCCCCTAAGTTAAACAGAATTAAAGCTGGAGCACATCATAGCTAATCATATGTGTTGGCCTAAATCTGATTAGAACAACAAATCGAATTTGTTTTGGGTTAACTAGCAATTATTTATATCAAAGCCGTAAAAAGATAAGAAATTTAATAAAGATAATTAGACAAAAGCCAAGAGACAAAGAGTATGTGTACCTGATATATTTGTGGATGCCTTTACATAATATTTTCATGACTATTTATAGTCTACAAGAGTGTAAATAGCAATTACTGCGCTTAATGACCATTACTCTATGTTCAGTCGTGGTCTGATCATGATCTCTTTCTTAAATGTGTGGGCAACGTTCGTCAGTTACAAAAGATGTGGGCTCGTTCACTGAAGAACTAATCTTCCCCGAGGGGTAAGTTACACGCTTCGTGATGGTAGTCTTCTAATCGCTTCGAGGAGTAACTTGTAGCTAAGGTTCATTTCTTACCCGAGGCAACTAGCCTCGGGATCTGAGCGAGCTTCCTTGAGAGCTCTTTTCCAAAGGATTCAATCGAACCATGTTTCGAGCCCTATCTTCAAGGCTTGGTACATTTCCATCCAATATAAATAGTCCCCCCACCCTTCGGATAATAGTCAGGATTGTCTGAGGAGTGGAATATATTCAATGGGAGATCGACCTGGTTACTCATGCGCCATGAATTTTGAAAACGGTGGTTGTCACTCCATATTCTCATCCATCACACACGGCCTCCGCTGATTGGACATAACTTTTTGCTCCTCTTTCCCCATATAAATGCAATGATGATTTCCTCCCCTATAAATAGTTTAACTTGCTTTCCTTCCTCTGCACCTTCAACTTTCCAATCAACAGTGATTACCCAGCATACTCTTTGTCCTTCCTTCTTGATTTAGAGCACCATCGATTACCCAGCAAAAATGTTTGCTACTCATTCTCTGCAGAACTCTTGAGGTCCTTCTGAAGAAAGTACTCCTCAGTGGGGCAGTTATCGCGTCGAAAGAGAAGATTAAGAAAGATAAGAAGAAGAAAGATTAACCTGATACCTTATTCATATACGCAATACGTAGGCCAGGCCTATCTACAGGGTTTAAGGTCACATAACCAAGTCCTAAATAAATTACATTTATATGTTTCCCATAACTCACTGAGTACGAATATATATTTAATTCCATTATCGGGGTCCAATTGACCCTTTAAACTATTAATTGTACTTATAAAACGATGTCTAATATCCCAATTTCTACTGTTAGAATATATTCAAACACACGTAATTAAATAAAATAATGCATTAAGATCATCACTTGAATGTTTCGGGATAAAAATTCTACTATTTTCCCGACTCTTTTCTCATTTTCTGGTATTTTTCCCGTTGCTTCTCGCCTTTCCCGTTTCTGTTTTGTTTCTCGTCTCATGTTTCTGTTTCTTTTTATTTTTATTTCCTTTTTTTTTGTATTTTCTTTTCTTAATCGAAAATTAAAACGGTACCCTATGATACTCGAAATAATTCCAGCTTTTTCATACCAGTTATACAAAATATATGTAACACACTTGCTAAGGCGGATCTCAAATCGGACTCCCGAAACTCTATATGCAAATTTAAATGAAAAAAGTCAAATTATTTAACTTTCGGTATTTTAGCGGAAACTAGCCGAACAACCTCGAAATTCACTTTTGAAAAATCACAAAATTCACAAATAATCATACGAACCTAACGACGCTTCCGGATTTCGAATCGGAGCTTATTCGCCAAAATCGAGCTTGAAAATCTCTTTTTAATATTTATCGACAATAAAAACTGAAACCTTCTTTCGATAACTACCAAACGAGGTCTGCTTTAGCTCAAATTTTACATACAGGTCCTAATGGACATTACGAATATTTTAAATTATCGGCACGCCAATCGAAGTCCTAACTTCCGAAACGACTGACTGAGGTCGTTTCATTCTCCTTCACTTATACTCTCGTTCATCCTCGAACGAGCCTAAGTCTAAAGCAAGATTCACGCTGATAACAAGAGAACTTGCACGACCTTCATAAACTACTCCACAGGCATTATCTCCTTATTACATGATCAGAATTATAACTCACATCGAACTTTTGGAATAAAACATATCTGGATAATATCATAACATTATTGCCCAGCTTATTCTGACTAAGTTGACCCTTCGTCGATCATGAGAGGAGAGTTCTATATTTTCTAAAAAAAGATACACGGAACTTTGAATGGGTTAACATGATTTCGTGGACGAATCATCTCGTTGATATACTTTTCGATATAGAACAAATCGATGGAACTAAGAATTAGCTCACAATTGAACAACGCCTTAAAGATTTTCTATTAGCATTCAGTATTGAAGAAAGACTCCTCCACTTAGAGAATTAACTCATACATCTAACTTGAATAGAAATAGCCATCCTCGCACAGTCTGCTGGACTAAGGAAGACTTAGCTAAAAGAAGAACGTAGGTCAGACCTGAGCTCACAAACTACCCTTTTGAGTTGCTAAACAGCTGCAACTCTCGAGTTCACAACTCCAAACATTTTCCATAAGCACCACCGCCTGATAGATCAACTTAGAGGTCAAATGACGCCTCTCATTACCCTCAGTAACCTTAAAACACAATGTGCTTACCCGGCTACCTTGACACGCACTCTGTCTCAACACAGGGAATATCACAAACAACTACTAACTGCGAAGCTCAGTAGTGCCGGAGGAAGAATAGATGGCAATGAACCGAGGATAGGAATAGTTAGAGCTTCGAGAAACTCATATTCTTATTCACTTGGCTACCAGAGCTAGATTACTTCCGACTTAGGCTAGCCAAAGAACCGCAATTGATGAAATTGACATTAAATGAGCTTTATGGAAAAACATCCATGCCAATTTAACCTTCCAATAAGAAGGAAACTCTGATAATTTACCAGAAAACCCTTTTATAACCCAGATAAGCTCATGGGATGACATGAATTTACTAGCGTTTTGAATAAAGAGGAGATACGTAGATCGAATATTACTTACTAATCACTTTGCACCGGAAGAAGTTACAACACTTTCTGATGGTGACGAATAAGAATCACACCATCCTATCAACACTGAATTCCAAAGAGAGATAGACTAACTTGACATAATAAGGAAAAGTGATACAACAGGATGCCAAGCAGACAATACTGACACTCTCTCTCAAATTTCTCACATTTAAACCAGATCAACAAGGAGGATCTCAAAAATGCCAAGAATAAATCATACAAGAAGCTCACCCCTCTACTGCAACCGGTTCTTAATAAAAACGACATCCAAGAAAACCATTGAAACATGATAAGACAACCATTTCCAAATCGATCGGAAAAATCGAAGCTTACACCCATATAAGTGAGGCAGAAATACTTAGGTCTACTACATTAGATACCTCAACATCCTGCCAGACAGGTAGTTTTTAGAACTGCCTCTGCGGCCGAGCCGAGCCGCTATCCTGATAATTACTTCTAGAAGAACCACTGCTACCACGCTTTTGACCTCTATTGGATTTCTCTGGCTGATTGAGATCTAAATAAAATCCCCTGCGACTGTGCAGGTGCCTGATGACGAGAGAAAGGACAACTGCCTACTTGCCGGAGTAAGGGAAAACTCCTCAAAGGATAACTAGTACTCATGACAATGATAAAACCTTTTCGCTGAAAATAGAAGCTGGACAGATTATTGAAAGCTATAAAGAGAAAAACTGGGTCTGATCTTGACGAACAACTAGCGCACTTTAAGAATAACGTGACACAAGCTGAGATAACCTGGAAGGTGAACTCCCAAAATAATCAGAACTCTTACCTCCAAATAAGGTACCCTGGTTGCCCACCAGGGCCACGGGATCTCTTGCTCTCCCGCTCTAACTTATGGTATGCCTAATACTTCTGAGTAAAATCAATAACAACATCAAATGATGTCCCAACCTCGATTTCTCGAGCCATCTGGGATCTGAAGGAAGGAGAAAGGTCATCATTAAATCTTTGAATCTCTCGAAAGGCTCATGGACTAGTTCTAATGCATATTCAGCCATTCTATAGAACTCAATCTCATATTCTGAAACACCAACAGGCTAACCGACAGGCTACCCTGTCCAATCCACTCAAACTGGCAACACTCTTCATCTCGCTCGCTACTCAAAAGGAACATTTCCACGAATCTAGAAGAAAAATTGAACCAAGTTAGCTAATAAGTAAGAGAGGCCCACCAATTCAAGGTTGGACCCCTAAAACTGGAAAACAGAATAATCAACACCGTACTGCTCGATATAATCAAGAGCCTGAAGGATACGCTGACATCGTTGTATTTTAAAATTTTACGCAGGGATTATCTAATGCATGACTTAAGAATATCGGAAGGTTCAATTGGGTAAAATAATGCAGACTCTTCAGACACTTGGACCGAGGCACTACTCGGGCTAGCTAACCAGCCAGAATAATTAGAGGCACAACACATGCTGCTTCTGGAACATAAATTACTGGGGCAGCATCAGGGACTGGAACAGAAGCTCTCTGAGACTGAATGTCTCCATCTGCGGCAACCTGATAAGCTGCCTAGCGAATAATAGGTTCTTGCGGTATCTGCGTCGCCAAGATTCTCGTAAAGCATCATAGAGAGCCAAGGGAACTACAAGGCCCTGCTCCCTTGCCCATCGCGAACTCGTATAGCTGGGGCCTCTATAATTTGATCGTCAGCACGATCCACAACTCTCGGGGCTTGAGTAGCTCTAGCCCAAGGCTAGACTACTTCGTCCTGAACTCCTACCGTTTGCTGGTTCAACGCACGAGGGTTCACAATTACCACGAACGAATTAACGAAAATACTTTCTAATATTTATCGACAATAAAAACTGAAACCTTCTTCCGATGCCTACAAAACGAAGTCTGATTTAGCTCAAATTTTACAGACAGGTTCTAATGGACATTACGAATATTTTAGGATTAACAGCAAGCCAATCGGAGTCCTAACTTCCGAAACGACTAACCGAGGTCGTTTCAAATTGACCTTTCAAACTATTAATTGAACTTATTAAAACGATGTCTAATATCCCAATTTCTACCGTTAGAATATATTCAAATACACGTAATAAAATAAAATAATGCATTAAGATCATTACCTGAATATTTCGGGGTAAAAATTCTACTATTTTCCCGGCTCTTTTCTCATTTTCTGGCATTTTTTCCCATCGCTTCTCGGCTTTCCCGTTTCTGTTTTGTTTCTCGTCTCCTGTTTCTGTTTTGCTTTGTACTCCGAGATATAAGCTAAGGTACCGCCTGCCTAACTCTCTTAGCTTATCCTTTCCTCTTTCTTTTCTGTTATCTTTTCTTTTTATTTTTATTTTCTTTTTTTTATATTTTTTTTTCTTAATCGAAAATTAAAACGGTACCCTATGATACTCGAAATAATTCCAACTTTTGCATACCAGTTATAAAAAATATATGTAACACACTTGCTAAGACGGATCTTAAATCGGACTCCCGAAACTCAATATGCAAATTTAAATGGAAAAAAGTCAAATTATTTAACTTTCGGCATTTTAGCGGAAACTAGCCGAACAACCTCGAAATTCACTTTTGAAAAATCACAAAATTCACAAATAATTATACGAACCTAACGACGCTTCCGGATTTCGAATCGGAGCTCATTCGCCAAAACCGAGCTCGGAAATCTCTTTTTAATATTTATCGACAATAAAAAAATGAAACCTTCTTCCGATGCCTACCAAACGAGGTCTGATTTAGCTCAAATTTTACGTATAGGTCCTAATGGACATTACGAATATTTTAAAATTAATCGACACGCCAATCGGAGTCCTAACTTTCAAAACGACTGACTGAGGTCGTTTCATTTAAGTACCATTACTCATATTTTATGATATGCTACTGTAATGTTGTTCACCAATTTACGAAGTTGTTATTTTTATGATATTTACGTATGCATGTATAAAAGCAATGAAGGTGCTGGGATGCAGTCTATTGGAGCTAATCAGCACCCAAGTATTGTGATGTTTTTTTATGTAAGACGGTCAGTTAGAGAAGGCTTTGGAATCTATATTGCTACTCCCTCCGTCCTAAAATGAGTGTATACCTTTCCTTTTTTGTTTGTCTCAAAAAGAGTGTCTCTTTTCATATTTGGTAACTCTTTAATTTAAAGATTTATTTTGGACCACAAGATTTAAAGGCACCGATCCACATTACACATAACTTTAATTTTAGGGGTTTTTACAGGCTATGCCCATAAAAGTAACTTATTTATGTTTTTATACCCATTAAAAGTTACTTTTTACTCGCTGCCCATTCAGCCCTACTTATTTAAATTCTATGCCCACCCACTCTATTTTATTACAGTTATACCCACCCGCGCTATTTCATTTATTCTTTCCCCGATTCTCAGTCAATCACCAGACACAAAGCCAAACTCTCCTCTTGCATCATCGGAAACCACCACTGCCGGTGGCGATGGACCTCCGACCACCGCCATCTGGCCAAAAGATACGTCATTGGATTCCTCACAACGTCCTCTTCTCTGATCTCACCTTAGTTTCCCCAAATTACCAAGGAATCAGCGTAGATCGAAAGTTGAAAAAATGGTCGTAACCATAATTTCGGCTCGGTGAGTTTCCGGTCAATCCATTCATCCAATTTTATAATAGACTGTCATCTGGTGTGAGTCGAAGATGCAGCGGAGATGTCTTAGTGGTGGTGATGGCTTTGATGGAGCGGTGGTATATCATTTGTGGGGTGGGGGAGAGTTGTTATGGTGATGTTATAGCGTTGATGGCTTTGTTACAATGGTGTTCGCCGATAGGCTAGGATGAGATAGAGGAGATGCTGTGGTGGATAGTGGCAATGAGGCAAAGTGGTGGATATGGCTATGGTGACCATGTTGTGATGGCGACGCGATGCTGTAGCAGTAGTGTGGTGCAGCTTTGGTAATGTATCGATGAGGCAGTGACGTTGGTGGCATGGACATGGTTACCAAGCTGCTAAAAATGGCTTTAGATTTGAAGTGATGTTACAGTGGTTGTTTCAACGATTTAGGCAAGATAACTTTGCATCGTTTTCCTTTTCTTTGCTAGTAGATTAGTAAAAAAAGTGAATGCATAGATTTAATGTATCTTCGACATGTAAAAGAATTTTGCATAAATGCATATGTTGTTTCTAATAATGGAATCATGGACATATGAGGCGAAGGAGTTTATGTTGTATATGAACGTTGATGTACACTTGATGGTCATGGATTAGGTGTTGGAAATTTAATTGGGAACGGTATGCTAGCCAGCTTTGCCTTCAAAATCACAAATTATGGGATTTTTGTGATTAAAAATTCTGCATAATTGTTCAAATATGAGTGTATTAGTTAAAGCATTATAATTAGTTTTTTTCTGTGCAAGATGATTTCTGATGGTTTAATAAATTGGGATATATGCAGAAGGTATGGTTAGATAACTATTACTATCTGCAGGGGCGAGCAAAATGTATTGATCCAAAGCGTGTATTCAGAGTGGGTACTTGGAATCCATCATGAGAGGTAATCGATCTGGCGTTGCAGACTACAACAACCGGCAAGTGCGAAATCCAGGCGATACCAGCGCCTCTTCACTATTGACTTCGATCCTTATCTCAAAAACTGTAAGTTTTCGGTCCTCATTTGTTGATTTCATTGCGAACAATAATAAGTGAATAGAAGCCCCGTTATACTGGTGGCTTTTTTTGTATTTATATCAATTGGGAAATTTGAATATTTATGCAGATGTTAAAAACGTCGTGGGGTAGTTTAATTTATTTTTGTAAAATTCAGATTGGCTTGAGATTAGTTTATGGTATAGAGAACTACAGAAAAATAAAAAGACATCTTTGTTTGATGTTTAGTGTGAGCTGAGATTAAAGAAAAGGAAAAAGAACAAGACTTTCTCAAATAAAAAATCTACAAAAGAAGGTATAACCTGGGAGTAATATGAATCAATTGATACCTTGCTCTAAGTCAACTAATATTTGATCAGTAGTGTGATTAGAACTTAGAGAGAACTACTTATAAGACTTGGCTCCTTCTCTTATACAATATTATGTTCAACTAAGTTTATTTGCTTAGATAAGTCTTACGACTTGTGTTTTGAGGGGTGATAATCCTTATTCTCTATTTGTTGAAAGATTTAAACCTATTTTCTTGATAGAGTTCGAATAATAAATTGTAAGTATGAATTGACTTACTGTCATTGTTGGGTATCAGAAACATTTTGTGATGTTTTTATTAGTTGAATTGGAGGTTGTGAGTCAATTGAATTCAACATTTCTAAGAGTATATTCATAGTAGTTTTTCTTAGCGTAATATGCCAATAAAAATGTACAGCTAAAAGAATTTGTGTAGACAATTTAGCAAACTCTATGAATAATTCATGTAGTCTGCTATTGCTCTTGAATGTGAGGTTGTTACTAGCAACGTTCTTGATGAACATGAATCATTATTTTGTGATTGTACGCTCAACATCTTCTTCAATTCTTTTCACCTCTTTGTTCAATTCTTTATTAGGGAAAGATATAGTGAAATTTTGTAGTAAGTTTAGTTGAGTTTATAACAATAGAAGTATTCTTGTTTTCCTTCCCAAAAAAAAAATAAAATAAAATAGTAGTACTCTTGTTGCTTCTGTAATCTTGTATGTGTCCACACTTTAACCTACCTAATAAATATGAAATAAGTCATATTGGTGATTGAAAATTTTGTTGGAGATGAAGCTGGTGTATTGTATCTTTATGTATCTGACATTGTCGATTAATCCTTGATTTAGTTTAGATATAACAACTTTAGTCTTCATGATCTATGTTTTGATATTTTTTCTATTTATCAAATTTGACATCCTGCATTCTATTAATTTGGTATTCGTTTTCCTTTGGAATTCTTAATTAATCCTCAGGTTTGTATAGAAGATGCAAAGAAGAAAATTATTTTGTGATGTGATTATTTTAAGGTTTGATTTCTGAAGAATTTTTGTAATATGTCGCTTATAGTAGATTAAGTTCAGCTGTAGTTGCCCTCATGGCTAATTAACCATATGTAGTAGCTTAGCTGTAGTTGCCCTCATGGGATACTGTATACTCTTTTGGTATACCTTGTTATATTCGGATCGAAGTGCGAGATATTTCGGAACACATAGATATTTTAATTTTTATTACTTTTTATACGTATACCTTTTTGGTGTATTGTATACTCTTTTGGTATACCCTTTTGTGTTTAGATCAGAGTGTGTGATGCTATCTCCAACATAAATATTTTAATTTTTGTTATTTTGAACAAAATATACCTTTTTGGGATATTGTATATTCTTTTGGTATATCTTAGTATATTCTGATCGAAGTGCAAGATGTTTCAGAACACATAGATATTTTAATTTTTATTACTTTTAATAAGTATACCTTTTTTATATACTATATACTCTTTTGGCATACCCTTTTGTGTTTAGATCAGAGTGTGATGCTATCGACCAAATAAATATTTTAATTTTTGTTATTTTGAACAAAGTATACCTTTTTGGTATATTGTATAATCTTTTGATATGTTTTGTTATGTTCGCATAGAAGCGCAAGATGTTACTGAACACATAGATATTTTGATTTTTTTTATTTTGATGAAGTAACATTTTTGGTGTATTGTATACTCTTTTAATATATCCTTTTGTGTTTGGATCAAAGTGTGTAATGTTATTGAGAAAATAAATATTTAAATTGTATTGTTTTGAACAAAGTATACTTCTTTGATATACTGTATACTCTTTTAGTATACCCTTTTGCGTTTGGATCAAAGTTTGTGATGCTATGGAGCAAATAAATATATCAGTTTTTGTTGTTATGAACAAAGTATACCTTTTTGGTGTACTGTATACTCTTTTAATATACCCTTCTGCATTTGGATCAAATTGCGTGATGCTATCGAGCAAATAAACATTTCAGTTTTTGTTGTTTTGAACAAAGTATACTCTTTTGGTATACTGTATACTCTTTTTGTATACTCTTTTGGTATACCCTTTTGTGTTTAGATCAGAGTGTGTGATGCTATCTCCAACATAAATATTTTAATTTTTGTTATTTTGAACAAAGTATACCTTTTTGGGATATTGTATATTCTTTTGGTATATCTTGTTATATTCTGATCGAAGTGCGAGATGTTTCAGAACACATAGATATTTTAATTTTTATTTCTTTTAATAATTATACCTTTTTGATATACTATATACTCTTTTAGTATACCCTTTTGTGTTTAGATCAGAGTGTGGGATGCTATCGACCAAATAAATATTTTAATTTTTGTTATTTGGAAAAAAGTATAGCTTTTTGGTATATTGTATGCTCTTTTGATATGTTTTGTTATGTTCGGATAGAAGCGCAAGATGTTACTGAACACAAAGATATTTTAATTTTTTTTTTATTTTGATGAAGTAACCTTTTTGGTGTATTGTATACTCTTTTCATATATCCTTTTGTGTTTGGATCAAAGTGTGTAATGCTATTCAGAAAATAAATATTTAATATGTATTGTTTTGAACAAAGTATACCTCTTTGATATAATGTATACTCTTTTAGTATACCTTTTTATGTTTGGATCAACGTTTGTGATGCTATCGAGAAAATAAATATATCAGTTTTTGTTGTTATGAACAAAGTATACCTTTTTGGTGTACTGTATACTCTTTTAATATACCCTTTTGCATTTGGATCAAATTGCGTGATGCTATCGAGCAAATAAACATTGCAGTTTTTGTTGTTTTGAACAAAGTATACTCTTTTGGTATACCCTTTTACAAATGGATCAAAGCGTGCGATGCTACCGAGCAAATAAATATTTCAGTTTTTGTTGTTTTGAACAAAGTATACCCTTTTAGTATACTGTATACTCTTTTGGTATACCCTTTTGTGTTTAGATCAAAATGTGTGATGCTATCGAGAAAATAAATATTTCAGTTTTTGTTGTTTTTAACAAAGTATACCCTTTTGGTATACTGTATACTTTTTTTGGTATACCCTTTGGCATTTGGATCAAAGTGGGTCACGCAACAGAGCAATTAGATATTTTAGTTTTTGAGGTTTTGAACAATGTATACCTTTTTCGTATATTATATACTCTTTTGATATATTTTGTTGTTCGGATAGAAGCGCAAGATGTTACTGAACACATAGATATTTTAATTTTTTTTATTTTGATGAAGTAACCTTTTTGGTGTATTGTATACTCTTTTAATATATCCTTTTGTGTTTGGATCAAAGTGTGTAATGTTATTGAGAAAATAAATATTTAAATTGTATTGTTTTGAACAAAGTATACCTCTTTGATATACTGTATACTCTTTTAGTATAACCTTTTGTGTTTGGATCAAAGTTTGTGATGCGATGGAGCAAATAAATATATTAGTTTTTGTTGTTATGAACAAAGTATACATTTTTGGTATACTGTATACTCTTTTTATATACCCTTTTGCATTTGGATCAAAGTGCGTGATGCTATCGAGCAAATAAATATTTCAGTTTTTGTTGTTTTGAACAAAGTATACTCTTTTGGTATACTGTATACTCTTTTGGTATGCCCTTTTACAATTGGATCAAAGCGTGCGATGCTACCGAGCCAATAAATATTTCAGTTTTTGTTGTTTTGAACAAAGTATACCCTTTTAGTATACTGTATACTCTTTTGGTATACCCTTTTGTGTTTAGATCAAAATATGTGATGCTATCGAGAAAATAAATATTTCAGTTTTTGTTGTTTTTAACAAAGTATGCCCTTTTGATATACTGTATACTCTTTTTGGTATATCCTTTTGCATTTGGATCAAAGTGTATCATGCAACAGAGCAATTAGACATTTCAGTTTTTTTTTTGTTTTGAACAAAGTATACCTTTTTGGTATACTGTATACACTTTTTGATATACCCTTTTGCATTTAGATCAAACAGTGCGACCCTATCGAGCAAAGAAATATTTTAATTTTTGTGGTTTTGAACAAAGATACCCTTTTGGTATATTGTATACTCTTTTTGAAACGACCTCGGTCGGTCGTTTCGGAAGTTAGGACTCCGATTGGCGTGCCGATAATTTTAAAATATTCGTAAGTTCCATTAGGACCTGTCTGTAAAATTTGAGCTAAATCAGACCTCGTTTGGTAGGCACCGGAAGAAGGTTTCAGTTTTTATTGTCAATAAATATTAAAAAGAGATTTTTGAGCTCGATTTTGGCGAATGAGCTCTGATTCGAAATCCGAAAGTGCCGTTAGGTTCGTATGGTTATTTGTGACTTTTGTGATTTTTCGAAAGTGAATTTCGATGTTCTTCGGCTAGTTTCCGCAAAAATGCCGAAAGTTAAATAATTTGACCTTTTCCTTTAAATTTACATCTTGAGTTTCGGGAGCCCGATTTGGGATCCGTCTTTGCGAGTATGTTACATATATTTTGTATAGCTTACTTGAAAATTTTGGGAACATTTCGACTTCTCTAGGGTTCCATTTTAATTTTAATCGTCGTAGCGAATTTATTATTAAAAAAAAAATCAAAGTGATTAGTCGGTGGCTAAGGGATCATCCCTTAGCAAAGCAGCAAAGTTAGAAGAAAACAGAAACATTCGAACCAAAGGCAGAGAAAAGGAAAAATTAGAAAAGAGAGAGGAGAAAAGGGAAAAAGGAGTGGAAAAATAGTGGAATTTCTACCCCAAATCTTCAGGTTATGATGTTTACTCATTATCTTAGCTTATTACGTGTATTTGAATATATTTTTACGGTAAAAATAAGGATATTAGACATCGCCCTAATGACGTAAATTGATAGTTTAAAGGGTCAATTGGACCCCAATGATGGAAATGATTATATATTCGTACTCAGTGAGTTATGGGCAACATATAAATATAATTTATTTAGGGTTTGGTTATGGGACTTTGAACCCTGTACGTAGGCCTGGCCTGCGTATTGCGTATGCGAATAGGGTATCAGGTTCTTAACTGGATTGCCCTAAAACATAAGGACTGAAGCCTTTAGCTTTATTTGATATAATTTTTCTGCTTATTGAATAGAAAGAGATCGTTTGGCAGTTAATCCAAAGGAAAAAGAAGTGGTTGAGTAGCAGGGCTAGCTATGGAATACGGTAAGTGTTTATATCCATTTATTTGGAGGCACTTGGCCTGGTGGATTTTCTACCACGTGTTCTTTACGTGTGTAGCTGTCGATAGGCGTACTCATTACGCCTTAGCTTTGGATTTATATTTTATATTATATATTATATATTATGTCCTGTTATTGATATTGCATTGGGAATCTGAGTATTGTACTTTGGCTTGGAGTTGGCATCTGCTTTCCGGCTGTCGATGAGAGTCCTGCGTCGGTGAAGGCTTATTATTGCATCACATTGCATTCATATGCATTACATTGCATATCATACTGAGTGCAGAAGTATTCCGCCTCAGCTTTACATTTTATCAGGTGCAGGAGTATTCCGCCCCAGGAGAGTGCAGGAGTATTCCGCCTCTGGTTTATATTATATCGGGTGCAGGAGTATTCCACCCCAGGAGCAGGAGTATTCCGCTCCAGTTGGTTAGCAGATTGGATTCCCCTCGAATGCAGGAGTATTCCGCTTCGGGATGGGATTATGGGCACATGTGACCCTTTGCATCTCATTGCATTTCATCTCATTTCATTTTATTTCATTTCATCCCATTCCATTTTATTTCATACTATTGAGTAGATTTTTTTTGTACATGAATACTGTTCTGCTTATATGGGCATTGCTTATTTGTTGATTGTTGTCTGGTTCCGTTTCCCTTACTAGCGTATCTATTTTTCGAGGTTGCTAGTTTGTTCACACTTATTGAGTCCTCATGACTCACCCCTTGTTTGTCCTTGTATTTTCTTTTCGTTCGGCAGATTCTGCACCAGGACCCAGCCAGTCGCGCCGTGATTGAGGAGTAGTACGTTCTCAGCTGTCTACGGTGAGCCATCCTGTTCATTGTGGCTAGCAACTTCAGATATTACAGTTTTCCCTACTTTTGCTCCCTTCGGGAGATGTGTATATCTTTTGGCCTTCTTAGATGTCTGATCTGGAAACCTTTAAAATTGTGTATTCTGGGCAGTTAGTTGTATTATTCAGACAGCTTGTATGTTTGTCTATCCTTAAGAGTTATCTTATGTTGTTAAAATTTGGTTCATTTTCATTTCAAGGTAATTTTTCGCAATTTATATCGATTCAGTCAATAGGGTTCGCCCGATAGGTTTAGGGGGAGATGGTCGGGTGCCCGCACGGCCTAACCGAGAATTTGGGTCGTGTCACTTTTGGTATACCCTTTTGTGTTTGGATCTAAGTGCGAGATACTATCGAGAAAATAAATAATGTAGTTTTTGCTGTTTTGAATAAAGTATACCAAGTATACCCTTTTGGTATACTATATACTTTTTTGATATACTTTGTTATGTTCAGATAGAAATGCAAGGTGTTACAGAACACGAAATTTTTTATAATTTTTGTTATTTTGATGAAGTATATCTTTTTGATATATTGTATACTCTTTTGGTATACCCTTTTGTGTTTGGATCAAAGTGTGATGCTATTGAGCAAATAAATATTTTAATTTTATTGTTTTGAACAAAGTATACCTCTTTGGTATAGTGTATACTCTTTTATTATACCCTTTTGTGTTTAGATCATAGTTTATGATGCTATCGAGCAAATAAATATATCAGTTTTTATTGTTATAAACAAAGTATACCTTTTTGGTATACTGTATACTCTTTTGATATACCCTTTTGCGTTTTGATCAAAGTGCGCAATGCCATCGAGCAATTAAATATTTCAGTTTTTGTTGTTTTGGACAGAGTATACTCTTTTGGTATACTGTATATTCTTTTGGTATACCCTTTTGCAATTGGAACAAAGTGTGTGACGCTACCGAGCAAATAAATATTTCAGTTTTTGTTGTTTTGAACAAAGTATACATTTTTGGTATACTGTATACTCTTTTGGTATACGCTTTTGTGTTTAGATCAAAGTGTGTGATGCTATCAAGGAAATAAATATTTCATTTTTTTTGTTGTTTTGAACAAAGTAAACCCTTTTGGTATACAGTATACTCTTTTTGGTATACCCTTTTGCATTTGGATCAAACTGTGCGACCTTATCGAGCAAAGAAGTATTTCAATTTTGTGGTTTTGAACAAAGTATACTCTTTTGATATACCCTTTTGCAATTGGATCAAAGTGTGTGATGCTACCGAGGAAATAAATATTTCAATTGAACAAAGTATACCCTTTTGATATACTGTGTTGAATCAGAGTGTACGATGCTATCGAGCAAATAAATATTTCAATTTTTTGTTGTTATGAAAAAAATATACCTTTTTGGTTTATTGTATACTCTTTTGGTATATTTTGTTATATTTGGATCGAAGTGCGAGATGTTTCAGAACACATAGATATTTTAATTTTTATTACATTTAATAATTATACCTTTTTAATATACTATATACTCTTTTAGTATACCTTTTTGTGTTTAGATCAGAGTGTGTGATGCTATCGACCAAATAAATATTTTAATTTTTGTTATTTTGAAAAACGTATAGCTTTTTGGTATATTGTATAATCTTTTGATATGTTTTGTTATGTTCGCATAGAAGCGCAAGATGTTACTGAACACATAGATATTTTGATTTTTTTTTATTTTGATGAAGTAACCTTTTTGGTGTATTGTATATTCTTTTCATATATCCTTTTGTGTTTGGATCAAAGTGTGCAATGCTATCGAGAAAATAAATATTTAAATTGTATTGTTTTGAACAAAGTATACCTCTTTGATATACTGTATACTCTTTTAGTATACCCTTTTGTATTTGGATCAAAGTTTGTGAAGCTATCGAGAAAATAAATATATCAGTTTTTGTTGTTATGAACAAAGTATACCTTTTTGGTGTACTGTATACTCTTTTGATATACCTTTTTGCATTTGGATCAAATTGCGTGATGCTATCGAGCAAATAAATATTTCAGTTTTTATTGTTTTGAACAAAGTATACTCTTTTGTTATACTGTATACTCTTTTGGTATACCCTTTTTCAATTTGATCAAAGTGTGTGATACTACCGAGCAAAGAAATATTTCAGCTTTTGTTGTTTTGAATAAAGTATACCCTTTTAGTATAATGTATACTCTTTTGGTATACCCTTTTGTGTTTAGATCAAAATGTGTGATGCTATCGAGGAAATAAATATTTCTGTTTTTGTTCTTTTTATTAAAGTATACCCTTTTGGTATACAGTATACTCTTTTTGGTATACCCTTTTGCATTTGGATCAAAGTGTGTCACGCAGCAGAGCAATTAGATATTTTAGTTTTTGTTGTTTTGAACAATGTATACCTTTTTGGTATACTGTATACTCTTTTTGGTATACCCTTTTGTATTTAGATCAAAGTGTGTGACCCTATCGAGTAAAGAAATATTTTAATTTTTGTGGTTTTGAATTAAGCATGCCCTTTTGGTATATTGTATACTCTTTTGTGTTTGGATCAAAGTGCGAGATACTATCGAGAAAATAAATAATGTAGTTTTGGTTGTTTTGAATAAAGTATACCCTTTTGGTATACTATATACTCTTTTGATATACTTTGCTATGTTCGGATAGAAGTGCTAGATGTTACAGAACACGAAAAAATTTTAATTTTTGTTAGTTTGATGAAGTATACCTTTTTGATATATTGTATATTCTTTTGGTATATCCTTTTTTGTTTGGATCAAAGTGTCCGATGCTATTGAGCAAATAAATATTTTAATTTTATTATTTTGAACAAAGTATACCTCCACTCTTTTAGTATACCCTTTTGTGTTTGGATCATAGTTTATGATGCTATCGAGCAAATAAATATATCAATTTTTATAGTTATACACAAAGTATACCTTTTTGGTATACTGTATACTCTTTTGATATACCCTTTTGCGTTTTGATCAAAGTGCGCAATGCTATCGAGCAATTAAATATTTCAGTTTTTGTTGTTTTGGACAAAGTATACTCTTTTGGTATACTGTATATTCTTTTGGTATACCCTTTTGCAATTGGAACAAAGTGTGCGACGCTACCGAGCAAATAAATATTTCAGTTTTCGTGGTTTTGAACAATGTATTCCCTTTTGGTATACTGTATACTCTTTTGGTATGCCCTTTTGTGTTTGTATCAAAGTGCGAGATACTATCGAGCAAATAAATAATGCAGTTTTTGTTGTTTTGAACAAAGTATACCCTTTTGGTATACTGTATACTCTTTTTGGTATATCTTTTTGCATTTGGATCAAATTGTGTGATGCTACCGAGCAATTAAATATTTCAATTTTTTTTTTGAACAAAGTATATCTTTTTGGTATACTGTATACTCTTTTAGGTATATCATATTGCAGTTGGATCAATGTGGGTGACGCAACTGAGCAACTAGATATTTCAGTTTTTGTTGTTTTGAACAAAATATACCGTTTTGGTATACTGTTCCCGTTTTGGTATACCCTTTTTCATTTGCATTAAAGTGGGTGACGCAACCAAGCAATTTGATATTTCAGTTTTTGTTGTTTTGAATAAAGTATACCCTTTTGGTATAGTGTATACTCTTTTTGGTATACCCTTTTGTGCATGCTACCGAGCAATTAAATATTTTTGTTTTTGTTGTTTTGAACAAAGTTTATCCTTTTGGTATACTGTATGCTCTTTTGGTATATTCTTTTGTGTTTGGATCAAAGTGTGCAACCCTCTTTTGGTATACTGTATACTTTTTTTGTATGCCTTCTTCTGTTCGAATCGAGGTGCAAGATATTTTAGAACACATATATATGTTAGTTTTTATTATTTTTTAAGACGTTTACCTTTTTGGTATATTGTATATTCTTTTTGTATATCCTTTTTGTGTTTGCACGAATGTTTGCGATGCTATCGATCAAATAAATATTTTCTGTTTTTGAATCAAGTATACCTTTTTGTCGAAAGGAAAAAACCAAAAAAAAAAAAATAAAAATAAATATTGAATATAATAAGATTACAGAGAAAGAAAATAAAATAAAAAAATAAAAAATTTGGGGTGACATGATTAGTGGTAGAACAGGAGAAAAAAAAAAAAAAGAAGTGTGAAAACGGAGAAGGTGAAAAGAATAATAAAATAAACAAAAGAAAAGGAGAGGAAAAAAAAAAGATATGGGGAGAAAGAAGACTTGAGTTGCTTGTTTTATGCTCTAAAATAAGGAAGTATTTAGCTAATGGGTGTATGATGTAAATAAGTTATGGGTATTAATGTAATGTGTAGAGCCTTGTAAATAAAATGAGATGTATGTGTATTTTTGAAGATCTCCCTAATTTTAAGGGAAATTTTCAGAAATTGGCAGTCCACTACCTAAAATTACAAACATCAGACTATATTTTTTTCATGTATAATACATATCCCTAAAATTATAAATTTTAGTACTTCTTCACAAAAAAACACCCTAGCTACCAAATCTCCTCCTCCCCTGCCACTAAGCCGCCAACAGACACACTCTGCACCGGCGGTGTCGTTACATTTTTGTATTTGACTGAAGTTATGCTGTTGATTTTGTTTATACCATTGCTTTGGACAATTTTATACACATAAATCTCCTATCAACAAATATATAATACATGAATATACATAGATAAATGCGTACCAATGAGAGAAATACAAAAATATACATAAAAAAAAGTAAAAATTCATATAAACATCCTTATATGTAGATTTATTCACTCGCATATACATACTTATACAAATTTATACAATTTTATATACGTGTATACACGTGTTTAAACTTGCCCAGACCGTTATCTCGGGAAAAGGGTGATAGGTCGGGTAAGATTCGAGAATATGAGTCATTTTTTGTAATTTTCGTCTTTTGCTTGTCTTTTAGTGTAAATATCCCCAATTTTAAACCACATGATTCAAAAGTCTTCCCTAATTTCTTAATTTCGGCACAAAATCAAATCCAGGCACTCATTTTTTGACGGAGGGATTATCAAATTAGGCAGAATAACCTAACCGCCCCTAAGTTAAACAGAATTAAAGCTGGAGCACATCATAGCTAATCATATGTGTTGGCCTAAATCTGATTAGAACAACAAATCGAATTTATTTTGGGTTAACTAGCAATTATTTATATCAAAGCCGTAAAAAGACAAGAAATTTAATAAAGATAATTAGACAAAAGCCAAGAGACAAAGAGTATGTGTACCTTATATATTTGTGGATGCCTTTACATAATATTTTCATGACTATTTATAGTCTACAAGAGTGAAAATAGCAATTACTGCGCTTAATGACCATTACTCTACGTTCAGTCGTGGTCTGATCATGATCTCTTTCTTAAATGTGTGGGCAACGTTCGTCAGTTACAAAAGATGTGGGCTCGTTCACTGAAGATCTAATCTTCCCCGAGGGGTAAGTTACACGCTTCATGATGGTTGTCTTCTAATCGCTTCGAGGAGTAACTTGTAGCTAAGGTTCATTTCTTACCCGAGGCAACAACCCTCGGGATCTGAGCGAGCTTCCTTGAGAGCTCTTTTCCAAAGGATTCAATCGAACCATGTTTCGAGCCCTATCGTCAAGGCTTGGTAAATTTCCATCCAATATAAATAGTCCCCACCCTTCGGATTAAAGTCAGGATTGTCATAGGGGTGGAATAAATTCGGTGGGAGATCGACGTGGTTACTCATGCGCCATAAATTTTGAAAATGGCGGTTGTCACTCCATATTCTCATCAATCACACACGGCCTCCACTGATTGGACATAGCTTTTTGCTCCTCTTTCCCCATATAAATGCAATGATGATTTCCTCCCCTATAAATAGTTCAACTTGCTTTCCTTCCTCTACACCATCAACTTTCCAATCAACAGTGATTTTCCATAGTGAAACTGCACCTTGAATCCTTCCTTCTTGATTTAGAGCACCATCGATTACCCATCAAATATGTCTGCTACTCATTCTGTGCAGAACTCTAGAGGTCCTTCTGAAGAAAGTACTCCTCAGTGGGGCAGTTATCGTGTCGAAAGAGAAGATTAAGAAAGATAAGAAGAAGAAAGATTAACCTGATACCCTATTCGCATACGCAATACGCAGGCCAGGCCTATGTACAGTATTTAAGGTCACATAACCAAACCCTAAATAGATTACATTCATATGTTTCCCATAACTCACTGAGTACGAATATATATTTAATTCCTTTATCAGGGTCCAATTGACACTTTAAACTATTAATTGAACTTATTTAAACGATGTCTAATATCCCAATTTCTGCCGTTAGAATATATTCAAACACATGCAATAAAATAAAATAATGTATTAAGATCATTACTTGAATATTTTGGGGTAAAAATTCTACTATTTTCCCGACTCTTTTCTCATTTTCTGGCATTTTTTCCCGTTGCTTCTCGGCTTTCACGTTTCTGTTTTGTTTCTCGTCTCCTGTTTCTGTTTTGCTTTGTACTCCTACGAGATATAAGTTAAGGTACCGCCTGCCTAACTCTCTTAGCTTATCCTTTCCTCTTTCTTTTCTGTTATCTTTTCTTTTTATTTTTATTTTCTTTTTTTTATATTTACTTTTCTTAATCGAAAATTAAAACGGTACCCTATAATACTCGAAATAATTCCAGTTTTTGCATACCAGTTATAAAAAATATATGTAACACACTTGCTAAGGCGGATCTCAAATCGGACTCTCGAAACTCAATATGCAAATTTAAATGGAAAAAAGTCAAATTATTTAACTTTCGGCATTTTAGCGGAAACTAGCCGAACAACCTCGAAATTCACTTGAAAAATCACAAAATTCACAAATAATCATACGAACCTAACGACACGTCCGGATTTCGAATCAGAGCTCATTCGCCAAAACCGAGCTCGAAAATCTCTTTTTAATATTTATCGAAAATAAAAACTGAAACCTTCTTCCGATGCCTACCAAACGAGGTCTGATTTAGCTCAAATTTTACATACAGGTCCTAATGGACATTACGAATATTTTAAAATTATCGGCACGCCAATCGGAGTCCTAACTTCCGAAACGACTGACCTAGGTCGTTTCATTCTCCTCCACTTATACTCTCGTTCGTCCTCGAACGAGCCTAAGTCTAAAGCAAGATTCACGCTGATAACAAGAAAACTAGCACGACCTTCATAAACTACTCCACGGGCGTTATCTCCTGGTTACATGATCAGAATTATAACGCACATCGAACTCTTGGAATAAAACATATCTGGATAATATCATAACATCATTGCCCAGCTTATTCTGACTAAGTTGACCCTTCGTCGATCATGAGAGTAGAGTTCTATATTTTCTAAACAAAGATACACGGAACTTTGAATGGGTTAACATGATTCTGCGGACGAATCACCTTGTCGATATACTTTTCGATATAGAACAAATCGATGGAACTAAGAATTAGCTCACACTTGAACAATGCCTTAGAGATTTAATGTTAGCATTCAGTACTGAAGAAAGACTCCTCCACTTAGAGCATTAACTCATACTGCTAACTTGAATAGAAATAGCCATCCTCGCACAGTCTGCTGGACTAAGGAAGACTTAGCTAAAAGAAGAACGTAGGTCAGACCTGAGCTCACAAACTACCCTTTTGGGTTGCTAAACAGCTGCAACTCTCGAGTTCACAACTCCATACATTTGCCATAAGCACCACCGCCTGATAGATCAAATCAAAGGTCAAATAACGCCTCTCATTACCCTCAGTAACCTTAAAACATAATGTGCTTACCCGGCTACCTTGACACGCAATCTGGCTCAACACAGGGAAATCCTACTGTGTCTAGATCAGGGTTCCCGTTTAAGAAAGCTTGTTAGCTTTGTATTGGCTCCCATCTTATTTAACGGGGCCCTTAGTTGAATACCGATCAAAATTGTTTGAAATTTTTAAACTTTTCCAATAAAGAATTATTCGTTATGTTAAATACCCCGAAAAGCCGAAACCTCTTATTCTGGTCCTTAGAAAAACTACGACTAGTCAGGAATTGCGTAAGAGAAGAGACGTCGCAAGTAACAATAGCGCAAAAGCAGGCGGCGGAGATCCGCAAAGATAACCGGATGCCTGGCGCTTAGGACAAGGGGCGTCCGGAGTCTCTTAAGAAAGGACAAAGACTAATTAATATCATGTTTGCACCGATCGGATTTAAAAAAGTGCTTCGCCCCTTATCTTCTCGTCTATCTTCTATTTTGCATCGATGGTCCATTCCTTTCCTAATCCTCACCTCTACCTTTTTTTGTGTCTATCTTCTTTATCTTCTGACGGATCGCCTGGCTTCTTTCAAGCCCTACTTGAAAGGCTTGCTTTCTTAAAAAATGCTTTCTTTATTAAGAGTCCTTTAAGAAGCTAAGCTCCTTCAGATAGTAAGATTCGCTTAACTTCATACCTCTAAGCGCTCGTGACTATCATCGGATAGTCACTTCGCTTTCCTTTTAGACTGAAAAAGGAAAACTGAAAGATTGAGCATAAAAAAAATATAGAGAATGAGCTATTACGTGCAAACAATGGAAATTCAATAATAAGAGTCTGATCTTCTCCCTTAAGAATATGCGATTCCTCCGGAGTGAAGTTGTTGGGGGGAAGAGAAGATGAGGAAGCTAGTTTAATTGAGGAAGCCACTTTCTTTAATGTATACTAGCTGGTCTACAAAAGCATGACGCATGACGCTTCTCCTTTTTTTAGTCCACTCTCCCTTAGAAAACGGAGCTGCTTGAAAGCAGATTTCTAAATTACATAGGTGAATGTAGAGATCACCGGTGTCCTACTCGAGACGAAGTACTTGTCGTCCCCAAACCAAAAGGGATGAGGGAAAAAGGCTCGAGAAAGCATCCTTGGAAGGGGGAATATCTTAAAAAGTGTTAGCGGGGAGCCCATCCCTCTCGTTCTTACAGAAGACATAAGGGGGAATACACGACGGACGAAAAGCGGGGAAACATCCTTTTCCTGTCTTCTCTCCACAGAGGAAGGAAAGCACCGCCAAGCCAACAAGAAAGCAGAAACTGCATGAGGTAAGACTAAGGGCCTTGTGCGCCCTGCAAGAGATTACCGGGGGTCTCGGTACCAGGGGGCGCGGGAACAAGAAACTCCAGTAAATAAAAGAAAGACAATAGGAGTCCTCTCAATAGCCGAGGGCCCACTTCCCTATATGCGCTTACGGAAGGGGAAAAGCTTGATTCTCATAGATTAGACAATACACATGTGCAAACAAGAAAATCAAACTATCTTCTTATTGATACTATATATTTATCCTTTCCCCTATAGATCCACGTTTCTTCAAAATAAAGATATAGCAACTAAAAGAAAGCTAAATCGAGTCGGAATAGGATAAAGAACGCACGAAGGATCAGAGAGAAAGAGGATTCTAAAAGCTAAAAGCCTAGAAGACTAGATTGTCAGATTCGGAGGTAGCAGTAAGATCTCTGTCTCCAGAGAAGGCATGAGGGGTTTCTAAAAGTCTCCTTTCATTACTTATGGATAAAGCTCTTAAGCTTAAGCTTTTACGAACTGAAAGATCTTCCCATTCTAAATAAGAATGAGAGTCTTTCAACTAGATGTGCTCCTTTGGCTGGGTTTGAGAGAGAGAGCCTGAGATAGTTGGTCTAATAACTAGTCCAACTTCCTTGTATCTGAAAGCGATGACAGGATGTTAGGTCTAGTAAGGAGACTTTTTGGAGAATTGACTTCCACGAATAGACTGTTAGGCTAAGAAGAATAGGTTGGGATTGATCCCACCTTTGAAAGAGTGGTTTTGTTCTGTCAATACAGCTTATCGAGTTATCAAGCTGAACTGCCTTCTGTAAGGAGCTTGAATCGTTCGTTTACTCTAAGTCTTATCACCGACGCGATGGATTGCTATTTGAAAACACTTTCAATACAAAAAGAGCTCCTTCCGGCTATACTCTAGTTGGACAGTCTTTGTTCAGTTTGAGAAGTCAAGGAGGCACGAAGAGCTAACAAAGAGTCTTTCTATTTGACTGTCCGAAATCAAGTGGGAGATTGAATTGAAAAGGCCCCTTACTATAGATAGGGTGTTAGCGCTGTTTTTTGAAATAAGGACGTTTAGATTTGAGTAATAAGATAGAAAGGGGCAAGCCAAAACCCACTCTGCTGAGTTCGGCTTTCGGGGCTACCTACTTTAGGGCTTATGTAATATATAAAGAAGAACCCTCTTAGGGCCTTTTTGTTTAAGGGCTGCTCGCCTTTTGAATAGAAGGAAGTGGGGGAGCAGAGGTTCTTTCGGTAAACCGATGCATGAGCTGAGGCTCCCATGTCCCGCCGACCCTCCGAAAAAGTAAGGGCTCATAGGGAGTCAGAAGCAAGTAGAGTAAAAGGCGGGTAAAACTCACATAAGCAGAGGGGGAGACACATTCATGAAAAGCGAGAAGCCCTGCAGTGGGGGACTGACCAACTATGAATAGATCTTACTTATGCTTACGGGTAAGAATATATATTAGTCCGTATCGTGGGTTTATTTGTTACAAAAGGCGAACATCCCCTTTCCAAAACATTAACATAGGTCCTCAGGCAGACATCGAAAAGGGGGCGAAAAGAGTCTATTTACCTTTACAATATTTCGGAATGTATCATGGCTCTATCTATTCATTAAAAAAAAAAAGAGTTCTGCATCTCTCCGGGGCTGGGTGAACAAATAGGCGTGGGGAAGAGTGAGAGGGGGGGGGGGGGCTACGAGCCCTCTCTCGTTGTTGTTCCCGGACCACCCATCTCTTCCTTCCCCTTCGCCCGGCCCGGTGAGATCTGATTTATAGAACGAAGTGAAGTGATAGGAAGAGAAGACTGCTGGCGAGAAATCCCTATTCATGAAAGCCCCTTGTTAAGGTTAAGGGGAAAACGAAAGTGCGCTCCTGCGCACCAGCTGAAGAAAGGAGCTTTGGAAGCTTACCTTATTATTATATTAAAAGGGGAAAGGGTTCCAAACCTATCTGACTAATAAGAAGAAAGGGGCAAGCCAAAACCTACTCCTAACAAGTTGCTGGATCGAAGTAGTACATTATACATCTGCCCGCCAGCAGCAGAGGGGGTTCGATTCCCGTTATACGCGATGTGGCGAAAAAGACTGATTCAACGAGATATGCCTTGCCTGCATTAAGATTTAAAACTTGTCGTCTACTTTGAGGAAATGTTTGGAACAGAGAACTTACAATAATACAACGCCGTATTCTCCGAAGATTGAGGAACAAGAAGAGATCTATTAAGAGAAAGATTTATTCTAGAGAAAATCTTAACAGTAGTTACATCCAATCACAAACTACACGAAAGTTGTCCCTTTTTTATGGAGATTTACCCATCACAGAGATGCACAGAGGAAGAGAACGAACTTCATATATCCCTTTTCTACTCAATCCAGAAACAAGATCGGACGTTATCCCGGTTCGTCTCCATTTTTTGTGAAACTATTCCTCAAGCAAGGCAGCCGATAAGTCATCGAAGGGTTTGTGTGAATAATGGAATGGTTAACATTACTCATTTTAAACTCTCCTACGGTGATATAATATCTTTTCAAGAAAATGATGCGAGAACCCGCGGTGAAGAAATAAAGAGATCCTTCTATATCGAAATCTCAGTTGAAAAAATAATAGGAAAATTCCTGGATCACCCGTGGAGAAGAACCAAAACAGAATGCTTCCGCCTACTCAAAACTAAGAGGGGATGCCGCCTACTACTAAAATCCCGGTTTTTGCAACAGTTGCGTTTTTCTATGCAAAAAGAAGACTTAGAAAGAACAAAGAAGTTTGGATCCGAAAAAGTATGCTTAGGCAGTTCTTTCACTGAGCACAACAGAATGAAGAGGAATTTGTATCATTTCAAATCCCTATTCTTATCGAAGAGAAGGAACGAGAAAAACCGAAATATTCCTACTCGAACAAGAAGTCCTATAGTTTACAACTCTTCTTTATATAGTAATTCGACCTATTGCTCCGCATCCCCCCATCGGTTTACTAAAAAGATCAAAATCAAAAGGATCGAACTACCTACTCATTATTCGGAGGTGAATCATAGAACACCAAAAGCTGTGGTATCTTATGGACCTAACATAGGTCACATACCTTACGACATAAGATTGAAAGATCCAAACCTTCTTCTTCGGAGCGGAAAGGGACGTGGCCAAAACATATAAAGATCGGCGTAGTCGCTCATAGGGACATATCTATCCGGATAGAGGATAGTCTAGGCCGATTCATAGATAGATCTCTCTCCATATAGATAGGTATCTCCGTGAATAGAGATAAAGATAGGGATCCATCTAGATCTTGATTCACTATTTCCATATTTTTTCTTGATTTTGATTGATTGCCTTTTTTTTGACGACAAGTTTTAAATCTTAATGCAGGCAAGGAAAGATCGTTTTTCAATTATTACTTGCTGGGTCGGAGCGTAGACGAGCGAGCAGAGCCAAGGAAAGAGGCAAGCCCGTCATAGAGTAGTCGACTAGAAGTAGAAGACTGCTGGCCTGAGAGAAGGCAGCCTCTCTCGGGAAAGATGGCCCAATTTCTCTTCTTTCTTTTTGATTTCAGCTTTTTTTTTTTTTTTCAGGGGTCCAGAAGGCTAAAAGGTGGGGGAGAAGGAAGCCGAACCTCTAATCGACCTGGACACATAAAAAATTCTCGGCGTCGAGAGATATTTGAGATTCCGTAAGTAACTCAGTGACTGCTTTCTAAGAAGGGCTTGGAAGAAGAAAATGAAATAGGAACAACCGCGCTGGTCGTAATAGATCGACTTTCATGCTAGTTCTTGCTCCAGCATGAAAGTTCCATTTCAGGGAAGGACGACGTACTATGATACTTTCTGTTTTTTCGAGCCCTGCTTTGGTCTCTGGTTTGATGGTTGTACGTGCTAAAAATCCGGTACATTCCGTTTTGTTTCTCATCCCAGTCTTTCGCAACACTTCAGGTTTACTTCTTTTGTTAGGTCTCGACTTCTTCGCTATGATCTTCCCAGTAGTTTATATAAGAGCTATAGCCGTTTCATTCCTATTCGTTGTTATGATGTTCCATATTCAAATAGCGGAGATTCACGAAGAAGTATTGCGCTATTTACCTGTGAGTGGTATTATTGGACTGATCTTTTGGTGGGAGATGTTCTTTATTTTAGATAATGAAAGCATTCCATTACTACCAACCCAAAGAAATACGACCTCTCTGAGATATACGGTTTATGCCGGAAAGGTACGAAGTTGGACTAATTTGGAAACATTGGGCAATTTACTTTATACCTACTATTTCGTCTGGTTTTTGGTTTCTAGTCTTATTTTATTAGTAGCCATGATTGGGGCTATAGTACTTACTATGCATAGGACGACGAAGGTGAAAAGACAGGATGTATTTCGACGAAATGCTCTGGATTCTAGGAGGACTATAATGAGGAGGACGACAGACCCACTCACGACAATAAGGAGAAGCAGTGGTTCGAATCCACATCGTGAGACCAGGACAGTGTGGAGAAGCATCGATAAATGCTATTAACATTGATGATACGGCTTAGAGGAATTCCTCTCTTGCTGCCGGACTGATTCCTTTCCTTTTGATGTGGACAAATGGGCATCCCTAGAATCAGCTGCTCTCCTTCCTGTTGGAGGAAGACAATGCGAAAAAATTCATAAATAAGTAAGGCAAGGTGATTGTTCGTTGACAACATTGGGGCGTAGCGGATTGACTATTGGGATCTCTTTAGCTTTAGTATGACTATTAGTATAGGCGCTGGAGTCAGCTTGTCATAGTATGTAAACTTTGTGGTGGATACGACAACAAAAAAGCCTTTCTCCCCAACCGAGGTGATAGACCACCTTATGGCCGATGTGATTACAAGCCAAAGGGCAAAAAGACGGGGTTGAATGCGACTCTACCAATACCAATCTCCTATGGAGCAAGGAAAGGCAACTCTGGCTGGTATCGGTAACGATTAACATATTCTTTTTTTTTTTAGAGAGGGGAACCCTTACTTAAGAACAGAGAGTGGCCGAGCAAAAAAGCAAGGCAAGGGATAAAGGAGAAGTACCCGGCCCGGCAAAGAAGGGTCTCCCATTAACAGGTTTTTCCTTAGTAAGCTAGCTTTGTAAGCTAAGCAAGCCAGGTTCTCTTTCACTCCTGGAATGAGCCTTTTGGCGACTCTCTCTCAACACAAAGAAAGAAGAGATGAAAGGATCTTCAAGTAGCCCTGACTAAGGTTTGAAAAGATTACCGGGGGTACTACAGCTTGCGTGGAAGGCTAGGGTGGTTTTTAGAAAGCGCGAAGACAGAAGACGTCGTAGGGAACCAATTTCTATCGCTTTCCCCCTCTAGTGGTCATTCATTCTTTTGATGACTCGCAGTCGAAAGAGTTGGTTGGCAGTTCAAACCTCAGAGGGAGTTGAAGAGAGGCCTTTCAGTTCGTTCAAAGGCACTAGGGACGAGCCATTACAGACGGTCTGATGCTTCTGGAGTTCGCTCATATCGAATTGTCCAAAAGCTCATCAACCCGTCCGAGGGATGATGAAGGCGATGCCACAATTGAGGGAACCACCCTTTTACTCTTTTTTAGATAAGAATGCGAAAGACCCTGACCCTGCCAACCAAGCCCACTCAGATAGACTAAGTAGACTAAAAAAAGTGCACAAGAAAGACTAAGGAAACAAAACCTCTTCTCGATAAGGCTGGGCCAACTAGCGACACTTCACCCAGATTCGATCATCACGTCAACTTGCTTTATTCAACAAAGTGATCAAGCTTCTTAGCCACCGGGGACCGACCTCGTGAACGCATTCGCTAAAGGCACTACTGGCCGGCTTTCTCAATCTTCAATCTAACTTCAGAAATAGAATAAGCCCACTTGACGAGATTTGATCTAATTCTCTTTCTAACATTTTTGGATTGACAGGAAGCTTTCTTGCTGTGTGATTCTGCCCCCCACTCTGCCAGCAGCCTATGTGTCGATCTATACCCAGTTGATCTACCACTATTTTACTTTGCACGTTCTGGATAGGCGCGCATCCTCATAGAGCGAGGAGTAGAAAAGATCAATGAAAGACTAGAGCGCGAGCTAGCTGATCTACCGACAAGTCCTTGATTTCTTATCCGCGAAGGCAGACTTGGACTCATTGAAGAAAGCACTTGAGGTGAAGACTAATGAGCGATTGCGACAACTACGGACCCCTTAACTAGGTTTTTTACTAAAAAAAACGAATAGGCTTTCAGAAGCTTTTCCACACAAAGAGGAGAGGAAGTGCTTGCTGCCAACTTGCCAGACGAGCGGACATCTGAGCTCAGCAGCGCATTTACTATTTGATCGAAGGGATGGCTAAAAGGCCAAATCTGGCTAAAAACAAAAAGAAGAGATCAAGGAGAGGGAGCTAGACGAGCACTTGCAAGAGAGCGTCCGGCAGATCTAAAACTGCTATAGTAAAGTAGAACGAAAGTACCTCCCAAAGGTTCTACCTTTTCTTGTGCGTTCGGGAATAAATAGAAAGTTTTTAAATGTATAGAAGACTCTCGATTGATTGGTTGTAATGTTCACGAGGTTGTATATAATCCAATGTTCAGTGATATGACTTTCCTACTGACTGAATTGCTTGAATTAGTTGAAGGTGCGGAGTCTTCTTCTTTTGATTTGAGACGAATTCATTTTTCTACTGAAAGTGCTTTTGATAGGGAATAGGGAAAAGCCTTGCCTTATTCAAGAGTACCAGGAAGGAGAAGAATAAGCATTACCTCTGTTGAAAGGAGAGGCCCCTCCCTTTGCTTATTTATTCTTCCTGGTCTTCGGGTCTCATCTGAACGGCTCGCTGCCTATTTAGTTACATTTTTTGTTTTGATTCCAGAACAGAACTAGAGATCCTGGCCCCCTCCCTTGAAAGCTCCTGGTGCTGCGACTATCACCGGTAAGTTGCGTCGGATCAACATCGGGATTAAAATAAACTGCAAAAGCAACTAAGTCAACGCCTATTTGCTGTGGATCTACTGGCCCGGACGCTTGAATCTATTCCACCGCAAACAACCGAATATACTACTGCAGGATCTTCTGCTGCTTTTGTTGTTATTGCTCTCACCTGTCACTACGCCACCTCAGCAGCTGGGACTCCCTAACCTTTTCTATCTATCTTTAGAAGTAGGGCGAGTGAGTCCGTTCCTTTCCCGTGAAGGTTTTGGGATATGTGACCAGATGCTTCCTCCAGATCTAACGTCTCTATCAACAAAATTCTCTTTTCTTCACCGGATCGATACTAACTTACCTACTCCTGCTCCTACCTGATCCAAGAGGGCCGATGCCCGATTCCCCGCCCCATTACTCATTCCTTCCCGACTCGATAGGGATTGCAATCTCGAGAGAGGGAGCAACAATTGACCTCCGACAATAGGTAGATGGGGTGGGCTCCGATGGATACAGTGAAATCTATCCTTATTCCGCACTCCCTCTCACCGGCCTGAAACATATATAAATCATGAATTCTTCAGAGCGGGCCGGCAGGCCGGGCGTACGGGGACCGTCGAAGAAGTGCCTCAACGCGCCGCAGCCACTACTTTGACTCCTTTTATGCAATTATGAACTCCACGGAACTTTATCAATTCCAACGCAACTTATCCTTTTGGAGCTAACGTAACAAACTACGCGAGCCTCCCAACGAAGCCAACATAAATCCGATCCGAATAAAAAAATAAAAGGAAGTTTGATTATTGTGGTATACCAGCCACCAGTTCTGGAACTTCCTGTTCCAATCGAAGCATATAGATCCGTAAATAGATTTGTATGTATAGCCACTTCAGTCGTGCTCGTCCTTTCTCTAAAGTATCTTTTTTCTGGGAACATGGTCAACCAGAAATTATTATGTTCGCGATTCTTCATCCACCGATGGAAAAAATGCTCCAGTTTTCCATTCTCATATGAGGCCGGAAAGTGGATTGGCAACAGGTCGGCACGAAGTGATTCATCATGCTCAAACATGAGCCGATCGCTCGTTAGGGACGGTTTATAGATCATCAAATTCCAACAAATGGAATGAAAAGTGGGTCCATATAAATGATCAAGACCTAAACAACAACGCTCCTTCCTCATATGGAGTTCGGAACCCAAAGGCAATCGTTGAGTGAACTGTATCTTTTTTTGTGTTAGTTGACCTAAGCCGCACCCTTACTGCTGGGGTGGGGCTCGGCCTCCGAACCGTACGTGGGACGAGTTTTTGCCTCATACAGCTCGGGCCGAAGACCGGGGGAAGTTTAGAAGAGATGGGGAAACCTAGCAGCTGCCGGTCGGGGCGGGGATAAGCTTGCTTCTTCACAAGCCTATCCCCCCAAAAAAATCGACCCTGTAGCGCTAGCGCTTCGCCTTCTTTCTATTCCATCCCATTCCATTCCGGGATAGGCGGCTAATACTAAAATAATAAGTGAAGCAGTCGTCGTCTGACCAATCGGCTCGGACACCAGACCGCCCGTGCCCGCCCATTTTGTCTCGCCCTAAATGGAATGGCTCTCTTAGTTACGCTGCTCCCCGACCCGAGTCCCCACGTCCGCTTTTCTCCGCCCGCAACCCAATAAGTTGGCAAAGCCAACACAAGATTAGGGCCGTCCCCTTCATTCTATGCTGACCCCGGCCCGGGCTGGCTTCTTGGGAAGCCCGTTCCCACCGCGCTCACGGCCCGGCTGGCCTACCAGCGGTAGTGGGAATTCTCCCGTTCCCTGGTCAAAGACTTGGTTGGATGCGGGATCTACTCCACGAGGAGCGGTACGGACGTAGATGATATCATCACGACCCCTCTTTTCGTACCGCTAGGGATGCTTAACGCCACTTTGCCAACTGGCGTTACCTGCGCTTTCGTGTCTCTCAGTGTGGTCAGCACTGGGTGTTTCCGAGCAGCGAGGCTTACACCCATTCGCATTAGTTCATCCAAAGTTCCTTACCCTTATGCACGAATTATTGAATAAGCCATCTTCCTATCAAGGTTAAGGAGTCAACTGAGCATCTCAGCGGCGGGATTGAATACCCGGATCGAATCAGAGTTCACGCCGCCCGCCCTGAACAAATAGGAGGCGTGGGCCAAAGGTCGCACATATGCCGCCGGGTCGCACGATAGAAGAACACCCAACATAAAGATGCACACTCCTCCATGTGAAATATTCATCTTCATAGGAGCTTTTTGATAGTAGTCGTGACCAACAGCCATCAGCTCTCGGCTTGTTGGTAAGGTGAGAGCTTCAAGCCCGATTTCAGGTGGCGCACCCTCCACACAAGCACCGCCCGACGAAGGGGGGACGGGGAAAGCTACAGGCCCAAAACCTTCGACCCTTCTTTCTAAATGGGGGTGCCCGAGGCACCTCATCTTCTCATTTCGTCGTTGCTCATTCCCGTTAGGCCGAAGTCTTTGGCCTTTCCTTCTCCGCGCCCGCTCAGGCTTCGCTGACCAATCGTGTGGTAAAAAGAAGAAAGTACGAAAGAATAGCAAACGGAGCACACCGCAGAAAGATTCTAAATATGAGAAGTCCCCCTTGGATTCGAGAAGAAGGAAATGAAGAACGGGAACGAAACGAAATAAAGCGTTTCTAGCTCTAGTTTCGGATGAGCTTCTCCTAATTATGTCTGGTAATAGAATAGGGCGGCTTGCTCTGACCAAGACTCCACTTTTTGCTCCGTCCGCGGAGCGTATGAATTTCCTGGAATGTAGATAGACCAAAAGAGGGAATGAAGGGATAGGAATCAGAATTATAGTACCATTGGAAAAAAGGGCACCTGTGGGAACATCTCTACTGACGAACCATTTCAATAGTACGGGTGCTGCCGTGCCACGAGGCACGACCATAGAAGTAATGAAAAAGAAAAAGTTATGTAGTTGGACCATCTGTTCTATCCGTTCGAGTTTTTCTTCTCTAGAGAAGATGAGAGGCTAAAAATGAAAGTGTTCGCAACACATACCGAAAGGGTACTAATTAAGCCGACCATTAATGACTAGTTAAAACACCAGGAGTGGTCTGATCCCCTATTTGATCAGACTGCTCTGAGAAAGAGAAAAAGCAAACTCTCATAGTTCGGAGCCCAGCTCCAACAACTTCTTCATAAGTGAGGTGAGGTACTTCCTTTGGTTTGAATAGGGGGTCGCCTTTTTTTTGGTTGAAGTAGCCACGACTTTGGTCGTAGTCAGTTTAACCCCATAAACCCAGTCCACTTGCAGCCATGTTGATCAAAATGACTAAGTTTAATGACTTGACCAGTCACAAGCCCTCGTATTATAAGATTCTCTCACCCTGTGGTCGACATTCCATTCCCCTTAGTCGTAGGTGCTCATTCTATTTTGATTTGAATGGGCCGGGGCTCCCGAGGTACATATGGCCGTCCCTTCGGGTGTCTCAGTGATACAAAGAAAGAAAAGACGATGGTTTTTAACATACCCTTGAACAAAAGGCCAATCCTTACCAAAGGAGGAAATAGAATAGAATAATCTACCTTCTTTTTTCCTTCCCGTTGATTCCCCCCGACAATAAAGCTGCACTTCCTTCTAACAAGTGGCTGAGAGTTAGCAAGCAACCATGGCCTCTTGGCAGGAGGTTCGCTGTCCCCCTCCTTTCCGGTCCGGCCGCAGTACGGCACCTGAACTCGAAGCTACGATCGGATCTGATTGGATCTGGTCCTATCCGACCTAACCCCAGAACTTAGAACGGCCGGCCTGTTTGGACGGTAGAACGGGGAGAGGGGGAGTCGTGCCCATTCTCTATCCGGGCACGAGCAGGAACATAAAAAAAAATGGAAAACCGAATACATGTACATGATGTAACGACATATTCAAAAATACGTGATCCGATTTGATAGGCTGCCCGCAGAAAGGAAAGAGTTTACCGACCGCATAACAATTCATTCTTGTGTGTAGCGCGTGGGCCCATGTCTCCCGAACGATCATAGTACGGCCGCTCATCTAATATAAAATCAATGAGTAGATCTCACCTCCCCTTCCCCATACCATAGCCGGAAGGGATAGCGTATCAACAGAAGAGAGAGTACGGGCCCTTGCCCAACATTTAGTTTAGACGCGGCTCGAATGCCTTTATTCTATAGGCTGTGTTAAGCATTCTTCTTTGACAGAAAACAAACTCTTTTTCCATGACAACAGTCGCGACTATAAAGGGCGGGGCGGTAAGCTCTCTATCAAAAATAGGGGGCTATTCATAGTAAAAAACTACTAGACTATATGGATTCCAACTGAACTTCAACTTCTACTTGGTTGATTAATTCAGGGGCAGTGCTGGAACATAATGTTGGACGATCTCCATTTCCATATGGTAATTGAAGTCAAACAGGAGCAAACCAGGTGCAATTCAATCCTTATTCCTAGCACAAAAAAGCAAAACCTCACTAGACCGAGGCCCATTGCTATGGGGACTACACTATATAAGAGAATGACTAAGGTAATTGCCAATAGTTTCTATTGAAAGACAGGCTGGCTCTTTAAAAAGGGCGCCCTCCTAATCTCATTTTGATAGGAAGAGATATTGAGAATTTTCCCCAGGAGGCTTCCTACTCAGCTGATAGATCAGGTGAGCCAGCCATGATCACTAAACTCACCAAACCTGCAGCATATTCAAATTGGAATCATAGGTTTCTATATGCTTAAGGAAAATGGGATTTGCAGAGTAGGATACGAAAGTTTATTTATATACAATGGAAAGTCCCTATAATCCATGGACGACCAGTGGAGTTCACAAAAGAAACCAAAGAAAGGTCCGCGACAAAGCTGTCCCCTCTCTCCATATCTCTACTTACTGGCTGGGTGCAGATAACACTGTAATAATAACAAAGCCAGATAGAGATACTGTTCGTTCAGAATTGATTCAGATGGCGAGGACCCACGAAAAAATCCACCTTATTCATGCTCCGCACAGCAATTTGCCCGGTCAATATTATATGTCTATGCTAAACTTGGTGATCTATTTTCGTTGCCCCCTTTAAGCGTATGTGATATAATCATTCTTATCTCAGAAGAGAAGTATGCATTGTCCCCACTTAAGTTATTAAGTATTCCCAAAGACGAGGCGATTTCTTTTTATGTTGAAACTTTATGTCAGCCAGGGGACCCTGATCATAAATGGGTTGTTTGTCCCGGTGAAAGGGACGCTCTCGTTTTAATCGCTCTGGCGCATATGTTTAATAGTTTTTTTATGCGTTCATCTATCTTTCACGAGCTGTCGTGTGGTTTTCCCAGAGATCGCCGTGAGTTCTTTGCCAAATTAGGTGGAGTGGGGAAGATTAGAACTATTTTCATCTTGAATGTAGCACCCTCACAAGGTACTATTCCTCATAAAAGAATTTTACGAAAGCTGGCACCCTTGGTGCGTGATAGCTACGTAATATCCTTAGTTTCATCCTTTTTAAAGATACCAGTTTATGACCAAAATGGAATTAATTGTTCTATTACGGAAGTTGGGATCCCACACGCTGGGTTAATCAAAAAGGTCTTATACAATTTTATGTTGGATGATTTCGACCAGGGATTTAAACAGCTATACCCTAGTCTTTCTTATTATCGTTACTTGGCTGACTGTTACGTATTATTTCCATTGTTTAGTCTCTAAAGCGAGCAGCAGTGTGAAGAAGAAATGAATAGTATCCTCTTAGAGTTAGATCTTGATGGGGATATCACAACTATTCTACCTGGTGGGGGTGCCCATGTGACTCGTGATGGGCCTTTGATTATTCTAAGTCGAGATTGCAGTCTTCACGTTGTCGAACAGTCAACATTCTTTCTTTAGTTCAATTTGTAGTCAATATGTTTTATACAAAAAGGAACCCATGCTTAGATAAGAAATCCTTTTTTTAGAGAGCCAATGCCTTAAGACAGACCCTAATAGCAGTTGTCGCCTACCTCACTGAGTTGTGGTTCTAAAAAGAGGATTTTTCTTGGTATATTCCATCAAGAGAAAGCCATATCTATATATATAAAGAAAAATAGAAATTGTATACAGGTGCTTACACTCTCCTGAGGATTCTAAGACCCGATCACCCGTCAAAGAAATATCCTTAGGTGTTAAGTCTACAGCTCCGTAGCTTGTGTCGCCTACATAGGGTAGAAAAGAATGCTTTGCATAAACATCTCAATGTCCAAGATAAAAGGAACGAGGGGAAGAATCGACGAGGCCAGTGTTCTCGAAGAGAAAATCGTGATGGAAAAAGCGTGAGGAGAATTCGAAAGTCGAGATATGCAAAATAAAAAGACTCCCTGGGAGATGGTATTCTTTGTTTTAGGTCTTGATAGATTTTTCTATTGATTGAAGTTATTATGCTGGCTGATTAAATCTCTTCCAAACGCCTTTAGGGGCTGTGAAGAGAGCCCAGTTCCAGGCCCTCTTTTAGAAAGAAAAAAATGGTACAAAAAGAGGGCTTGGGGGTATATATACTATAAATATTGATGATGGTTTATCATCATCAGAACTAATTAAGATCAGTCTAGGTCGAGATGAATGGAAGATGCTTCTGGAACTAGTTTTTGATAGGGTCTATCTTAGCTCGAAGAAAGAACAACCAAAGTTACACCCCCAAAGAATATGGATTCAAATCAGTTAGTATTTGACAAAGAACCTAACGGAATTTAACAAGCAGTAACCGGAATCAAAGTTTTCAAAAATGGTGTCAACCGGTAATAGAATGTAGCTAGATAACTGATGCCACAACATCCAAAATATGTGGGATGGAGTTCATGGTACACTAACTTAACCTTCAAGGTCAGATAGTGCTACAGTGAACATCAATCCACTATCTAGCTCAAAATTAGCCTCACGAACTACTAACACTATTATTCGCGTAGCCCTTTTGTGTGCTATTTCATCATAGGCTGCCGGAACTTGCTTCTTAGCGCTACGTGGGAAGAGAATTTCTCTATTCAGCCCCCCCTATTACAAACTTTAACTTCTCGGTCTAACTTGGACTAATCCCTTAGCAGGCAAGAAATTCCTACTAACCAGACAGAAAGTAAGTTTCCACTCACTACCAAAGCGCTGTTGCACCTCTACTATTTTCGGCGTAACGAGGTTTTAGTCTTTACGAGGGCACCCCTAGCCAGATTCAATCCCAAGGGTCAATCAAGCCTTTGAAACTAGTGAAAATAGTCGTCACAGTCTGAGTTCCTGCTTTCAACGAGACTTTCTTAGCTTGTCAAACTTTCTCTCCTTCACCAGGAAAGTTATCCGGTAAGCAAGATCTTTGATTGATGTGCCTGAATAAGGTTGATCAATGGTAGCTGCTTGGAGCTTTCTCTATACCTTAATTGAACTACCCTGCTCTTAGCTCGGGTTCTTGCTTAATGAGGCGTCCCTTGTTTGCTCTTGGATTGGACTAAGCGGCAATCCTTACTGTGGAAGCAGACCTTGTCATTCTTCTCCTTCAATGCCAGTGGATAAGTACACTAGGGCTGGAATGCTCTTTTATCATGTATGTGGATTACTTTGTCGATTACCTGATTGCACTAGTCTCATAGCCATCTCTTTAGCGTCCCGCCATTCCTTCTTGTTAACACAGGAAATCTAACTCATTCTAAGGTAGAGCTCTTAGAGTCCTACTTAAAGTTAAAGGTAGTTCTTTAGTTAAAGCAAGGAGAGCAGAAAGCAGCTACCGGCCATCAGGAGATCAACGACTTTAAGATCCGCATGCATGCAAGGGAAGATTCTTTATAGAAGATTCTCTTTATTCCCACCTCAAGCTCGGTCATTGGCTGTCCTCCTCAATCGATTAGACTATGGCGAATCACTTGTGTATTGGTCTTTGGGAAAGTGTAAGACGCTATTGCTCGCAACTGGGTCTTGAGTGTCGGTCTAACAAAAAAGTAAACTCTAGTTGCTTCTCTTGTCCGATCGGAAACTGGTCTTCTTTTTATGGTGTAAGGGTCGGCAACAGCTCCCTTTGGAAGGAATCGATCGTCAACGTCTTTGGTTCCCTCCACCCGCCGCCTTCGGTCAACTCAAACAAGAGGCCAGGAAGGACATTGTTGAAGGCTCACTGAGTGCTTATAGGTTAAAGGGTTGCACTAGAATCACTCCACGGGAACTAGCTTTTCGGTTTGCTTAAGATTTGGCATTCATTCCCCCTCCCCTTCCTGAATTTCGCCTTATTGCTTATTTTCTGCTATGCTAGCCTATGATGAAGGCCTTTCATTTTGGCTCTGTAGGGCTACCCTATGGTATGGGCTGTTATCTCAAGGGCCAGGTTAGGCTCTTCTTGTTGGAGTATCCTTGCTCAGAGGCTAAAATGAATTTCATTCTCTCTTTTCTTTTGGGAGTGCCTGAAGAGACCTGCTTACTGGAAGGTACCATTCTAAAAGAACGGTGAAAAGGTCACCTACCCTATGATCCTCCTTATCTTACAGAGGTTTACTACGAGCCATACCCAGCGGGATACATATTGCCCAAATGGAACCTAAAAGATGGGATGGGTGATCCATAAGATCATTTGGCGAGGTTCATCCCTCAGCGTGGGGATCCTTCTGGAAATAAAAACTTGTTTTGTTGAGGCAATTTCCCTCGTCGCTTACCCGTATTTCTCTTGGTATACCCACCTGTGTGCCTCCTAATTCCGTGAAGTCCTTGGAGCATGTGCGATTTATTCAGGATCCTTGTCAAGAAAGAAGTCAGTCCCTTATTCTTGATTTTATGTTAAAAGGTCTGGACTCGAAGAGGGAGTCGATTCACGTACTTCACCATTTCCTGGGTCGTTATCGCCTTTCCCCGGTTCAGGGTATGGGTTCTTTCTCTATTAAGAAAGTCCCGGTGCGAACTCCCCTACTGATCTGACTCCAGCGGATTCTCGAGAAGCCAATTCTCTCTCTCGATCTACTTTACCGACAAGAGCTCTTAATGAATGAGCAATGAGTTTGATTCTAACTATTCAAAGCAGAGGAAATAGAATATTATATAGCCTATAGCTATAGGGCTAGGCTCCGCTCCTCGCTCGAGCTACCAGCTTTCTTAGATTTCATTCCTGTTGACTAATCCGAGTCCTTGAGAGCTTAGACGTCAGCGGGGAAGAACTCCGAAAGAATTTCATCGGCTCCTCCTCTCTTGCCCTCTTGATGGTATCCAGTTGAAATGGTTGCTGGATTGCCCCTAGTTCAAGCTCTAAGTCAGGCATTCACGCACCAAAGACCTCTGACTACGCTCCTCAGCCTAGGAAAGAAAATTCCCATTTGCCTAATACGTACTACTGTGCAGCAGATGATTTAGCTGCCGTTATTCCTCCACCAGCTTCTTCTTGGCATCAAGCCAGCCCTTATTCCTTGCATCAACAGGCAATCCCGCATAAAAGAAAGGCTACTGACTTGGCTGATTCAACAAGGGAAAAAGGCATCCATTCAAACTGCTCCCATTCCTATGTTGACACCAAACCAAGAGAAAGAAACCCTGGAGCCTTCCTCTCTATCCATTCCTTTTTCATAATCATAAATGATTGAAATGCTTAGCTTACTAAACCAGCAACAGCGGAGTAAGCTCCCATATCCGTGAAGGACTGCTTTCCAGCAGAGGAAAACTTCTCGTTGCTGAGCTTGCCGTTAAAGAGTAAGATGCTGATTCTATAGCAGCTCTGATTCCTTCACCGAGAACGAGAAGGAAGTCTTATAGAACGAACAAGCGCTAAAGAAGGGGGTGGGATCTCTCCTAAAAGAAAGAATTGACCTCGAGCCTGTCCTACTCATTCTCCTTTTCCCGTTCCTGACCCCGAGTGTCAAGGGGTTAGCCTTGAGCCAGGTCTTGATTGTTTATTCCATTTTGTCAGTTTAAGTACTGGAATGGGAGTTACGGATATTCATTCCTAAACTATGTCACCGATTGGTGACCTGATCCCGCTAAGCAAGAACAGCTACCGACACCGACTCTATCTTAACGACCGGTAAAGCCCTCTCTCTAGGATATGGCACTTCACTGCTCGGAGAGGAAAGAATTCTTCTCCAAATCATCTCTTCCTTTATTTATGTTAAGAAAGAAGTCAATTACGTTCGAGCTTTTTGTCAACTGATTCAACTCAAGCAATAGAAAGAAAAGCTCTCTCCTCTAATCTCTAACTATGCAGAGTTCAATCAAGCTAAGAACTAGTCGACCTCCTTACTTTTTTACCGCTAGAACCTTCCTTTCACGAGTGAACCCGGGCACGAGCCTACCTTGTAAGAACCAAAAAAGGGGTACCGGCGTACCTACCATTACCATATAGGGAATGAACTGAGTTAGAGGCATATGCTTCCTTTACCGATAGCCGGTACCGAACTATCCGAAAGCCCTCTAAAAGGTCAAGAAGAAGGATTGGATGATCTGCGGAATGGAATGAGAAAGAGCAACAATTGTCTGACCAAAGTCTTACCCTTTCTTTCCCTTTCGACTGGCATTATCACACCGCCATCACCAGATTCAATAGCTGCTCCTAGCCCGATTCCAAGACCTGACCAGGTTTGAAAGTTCAAGCAGCCTTGATCAACTATAGGAAAGTACCAGTTTTCCACAGTGACAAGGACTTCTTAGAAAGCATTGATTGGAGGTCTCATGGTGGCAAAGAAAAAGAAAGAGGAAGCGCTCTTGTTCTTGTTATGCGGACCCCACAATAAACAAAGATGGAAGACAAGAAGCTCAGTAGCAAGGCCGTCTCATAGTCACCACTTGTCTGTCGTTTCAAGCTTCCAAAACAAGCAGAAAAACACGTTGTCGGTTCAGCAGCTCGAAGTTCATCTCAATAAAATGTTAGGTCAATCACATGACTCATCCTGTTAGTCGAGCATAGCTAACGCTACCAGGACGCTACGCTGCGCCTACACTGATGTGACTTGCAAACAAGGCTGACGCCTTATAGCCATATACGCAACGCTCGGGACCACCTCCCTTCGCTTCAGAGTCTTAGGCGCAGCTCTTCTAGTCAGAGAAGAGTCCAGTTGCGAACCTGTGCGCTCTTATCCTATTGTTGCTTCTATCACGATAGGGAATCGTGTGATTCTTTCTATCCCCGTACTTTTTTTTCCTATTTTCTTTATTCTTTCATGTCGAGCTTTCGAAAGCCACTGGGAGGGAGAATGAACGATCGACTGCTAAAGATCTTGAATAAAGCATTGATAGCTTTGCAGAGGAGAAAAAATTTGATTCTTCCCGAAGGTCTTCCTTGCATGCTGAAGTGAACAGGGGCGGTACCAACTACGACTATAAAGCGGTCACTCCTGTCAATGAATACCATTCATAGTTGTCTATGTTAGTAACATAGCCATAACGACCTTGTTTTACTGCTTGAGGTGGTGATAGCTTTTATATATTTACTAAATTATAAGCTTGCATAGTGCTCTTCCTATTTGTTTTCTCGGCTTTCTTCTGCCGAACCGAACGAAGACAGTTTCTCGTACCTCTGTACCTATTGCACTGATATCTTCTCTTTCACTCTCTTTCTTCATTCAGGAAAGGTGAAGATTGAATCGGGAACCGAAAACGAAGCAGGAACAGACTTGTCCTTTGGTCGAAAAGTCTTCCGACTGAACAAAGGGAGCAGGCTGGATACTAAAAGAATTCGATACAGCGGGGGGGGGGGGGGGGGGGAATGAAGGTTCCCAAATAGGATAATACTTTTAGTTTTTCATGCTGACATGACAGAGGAAAGAGGCTTGCAGAGTATGTCTTTGATGACCGAATAAAGGAGAAAAATCAAACTTTAAGGGCTACCAAAAAGAAAAAAACGGACATCATGCTCGGCGGCTAAAGGGAAAGAAATTGGAAAGGTGCCCAAGATTGATTATACTACCTCTGATGCTGAGGGCGATCGTTCTATTTTATTGTGTGCAGAAGTTGATCTTACTAAGCCTCTTTTATTTTATCTAAGTTTAAATCGCACTGTGTGGAAAATTGAGTGTGAGAGCCTTCATATGATCTCTTTTAATTGTGGCAAAGGCAAATATGGCCTTAAGGGCTGGGATCATGAACGGGGATCTAAATAGAAAGAAGGCCAAGGAAAGAGATAGATCACATCTTGGCCAAATGCCAATCCTCCTGGTTTGAAAGAGAAAAAGAGTGGAGTTTCGAGAACGAGAATCATATATTTTCTCATTTCTTTTTCGTAGTAAGAAGACACTAAGACGCACCCACTACACACCACACACTCAGACGACTAGCGTGGTCCTTCCCCCATCGAAGAGCCACGTATCCAGGGTTGACCACATCATCACTGTTTTATCAAGGTGTGGCCACGGTCTCAATTGGGTCATTCTTTAGTATGCCCAAGCTTGACAATAGCTGTGGATATTTTGAGTCCCTCAGAACGCAACTCCCTTATGAGTTGGAAGCCAAGACAAACGGATTCCACTTCATAGGTACCGTTCACGTCACGTGAAGGCTCGCTCAGAACACGTACCAAGCTTTTATTAGAAAGGAACAGAACAAAGAGGAGTGCTCCACTCCGAAAGAGAAGGAACGGAAAGAGCAGGCGGCATCTCTCGTCGTCTTCACGGAATTTATTCATCTGAATGAGCGAAAAAAGAGAGCCGAACTCTCTTTGTTTCGGGATCTGAAAGGTCGGCCGATCAGGATCAAAGATGACTGCCTAGTGGCGACGAGCCCACTAGGAAGACCCGCCTTTAAGAAAAAAAAGATAGAAGGAAGGATGAATTTCTCTCAGAATTTCTCAATTTGGCTGGAGAGGCCAGACAAGCATTACGGTTAGACAGAGCATTCCTTCCATCTCTCAATGATTTGGCGACCCCCGAAACTAGAATTAGCTGTAGACTTCTTGATCACAGCCAGGGTCAGCTCTAGGCTAGCAAGTAGCGAACCTGAGACCAAAGGTAGGCTACTGTGCAAGAAAGCCTAGTTTAAGGAGGACGGAAGGTAGAGCGTGGAGCATTTTCTTATTATGTACTTTTTCTTGGCTAAGTCTTTTCTTTTTCCGGCTAGCTCTAGCCCTAGTAGAGGTCCGACTAGACTAGACTATAAGGGCCAGTGTCCAAGGACCTGCCAGACCGCTGATCTCACTTAAGCACTCGATGTCACAAATAGCAATAAGAAGGGGCAGGGTCAACGATCACTCACGTCACGGGCAGCAGATCCGACGAGCTCAACTTCCACTGAAAAGAGAGGCTAGACCTCAACCTCAGATTCGAAGCCTGATGGTAGATATTCCCCTGATCTTCTTCTTGGTGGTACGGCTCCAAGGGCTAGGCCTTTCCTCTGCAAGCCTATTAAGTTAAGTAAGCCAGGTCAGTACTTAAGTTGGCCTTCACCGGCTAGACCTCCGGGAGGACGCCAGTCTTTTTCTCTTCTATGTTTATTGTCTTTTTGACAGAAAGGCAGGAATGCCAAGGACTTCCCCCCCTTCCTCTTCCCTGAACGGGAGGACTGTCCATCCCCTGTCTATTCATCGGGCTTTGGCACGCTCTCTCTCTGGGGCCGGAATACCTGGACCTCGGGTTAGAAGGCAGATTGTCCTTTCTCCATTATAGTAGTAGTGGTCAATTGCTCTTCTTTGAAGGCTAGAAGCATCCTCAGGTCATTGAGGATGGTCAAAGCAATGGGGTTTTCCGAGGGGAGCAGAGAATTCCACTCCTTGATTAGGAGGTTACAACCTTTATTATGAATAAGCCGTGAATATGAATAGTCAGGAGCGAGGTTACGAGCTGGCAAAGACAGAAAATCTGGGCACTGGTGACTAATTGAAGGTGTGCTCATTCCTCGAGAAAGGAAAGAGATAGATCACATCTTGGCCAAGCATTTCATCTACCTTGTGAGGTAGAGCAATTATTCTATTAGGTAATAATCGACTTAGGGCTCTAGCTATGAGTGCGTCAGACGGTCTAAGGAGAGGAATGGAAGTGATTGACACAGGAGCTCCTATCAGTGTTCCGGTCGGTAGAGCGACTCTTGGACGAATTTTGAACGTGCTCGGAGAGCCTGTTGATAATTTAGGGCCTGTAGATACTAGTACAACGTCTCCTATTCATAGATCTGCGCCCGCCTTTATATAGTTGGCTACAAAATTCTCTATTTTTGAAACAGGAATTAAAGTAGTAGATCTTTTAGCCCCCTATCGCCATGGAGGAAAAATCGGAATATTCGGGGGAGCTGGAGTGGGTAAAACAGTACTGATTATGGAATAGATTAACAATATTGCTAAAGCTCACGGGGGCGTATCCGTATTTGGCGGAGTGGGTGAACGTACTCGGGAAGGAAATGATCTTTACATGGAAATGAAAGAATCTGGAGTGATTAAAGAAGAAAATATTGCAGAATCAAAGGTGGCCCTAGTTTACGGTCAGATGAATGAACCGCCGGGAGCTCGTATGAGGGTTGGTTTGACTGCCCTAACTATGGCGGAATATTTCCGAGATGTTAATAAACAAGACGTCCTTCTATTTATTGACAATATCTTCCTTTTCGTCCAAGCAGGATCCGAAGTATCGGCCTTATTGGGTAGAATGCCTTCCGCTGTGGGTTATCAACCGACCCTGCTCCTGCTACGACATTTGCACATTTAGATGCTACTACCGTACTATCAAGAGGATTAGCTGCCAAAGGGATTTATCCAACAGTAGATCCTTTAGATTCAACGTCAACCATGCTTCAACCTCGGATCGTTGGTAAGGAACATTATGAAACTGCCCAAAGAGTGAAGCAAACTTTACAACGTTACAAAGAACTTCAGGACATTCTAGCTATCCTTGTATTGGACGAATTATCCGAAGAGGATCGTTTAATCGTAGCAAGAGCGCGAAAAATTGAGCCTTTCTTATGACAACCCTTTTTCGTAGCAGAAGTATTTATCGGTTCGGAAGGGAAATATGTTGGTCTAGCAGAAAGAATTAGAGGATTTCAATTGATCCTTTCCGGAGAATTTGATGGCCTTCCTGAACAGGCCTTTTATTTGGTAGATAGTATCGATGAAGCTAGCGCGAAGGCTATGAACTTAGAAATGGAGAGCAATTTGAAGAAATGACCTTAAATCTTTGTGTACTGACCCCTAATCGAATTGTTTGGGATTCAGAAGTGGAAGAAATCATTTTATCTACTAATAGTGGTCAAATTGGCATATTACCCAATCACGCCCCTATTGCCACCACTGTAGATATAGGGATTTTGAGAATACGCCTTAACGACCAATGGTTAACCATAGCTCTGATGGGTGGTTTTGCTAGAATAGGCAATAATGAGATCACTGTTTTAGTAAATGATGCGGAGAAGGGTAGTGAGATTGATCCACAAGAAGCTCAGCAAACTCTTGAAATAGCAGAAGGAAAGAAAAAAATCCTAGCTTTAGGGGAAAGAGATTGAGGATAGTTTGACATAAGCAGGCATCCATTGTCACGAGTGAGCAGCTGCTTCTCCTAAAGACTGGGCTCCCAAGGAATAAGAAAAAGAGAAAGCGGATTAGGAAAGATTCAAAGGATTGCTATACTCATAGACAGGGTTCAGGTTAAGTACGCAACAAAGAAAAAGGATAAATCAAATTCATACTAAGGAGGTGGGAAAGGGCCCGAATCGAAGGGCTCTTCTTTCTTTGATTTGAAAAGAAGGTGAGAGCCTTAACCCTCTGGTCTGTGGGTAAACCCTTCAAAGGTAGAAAGCCAGTGTCCTCTTTGAAGAGTTCTTCGGTGAAAGGATCGCTAGCATCCAAGGATGATCTGAACTGAGGTCTAGCCCCAAAGGGATAAGGAGCAGAGCAACTGGCGTAAAAAGAAGGGATAGGGGCCATACTACATAGCCTCCTTTTCGTACGAAATTTCCTAATTTTTCACTCTTATTACATTTAGTTTGAGATGAAAGGACATCAGATAGTCTCATTCAAACAAAGAAAGATAGGTAATGGACTCTATCCAAGACTGAGACAACATAGGCTAAAGAGAGGGGCTTAGGGGACAGCTAGACGATCAAAGATCAAGCAAGCGGATGCAATCAAAGAGCATCACCACTTTCTCCGTCTTAGACTTTTTCGACTACTTCGAATGGAATGCTGCGGGAAAGGGGTTAGACTAACTATCGGAACAAGCAAATTTCCCTTTAGCCACTCGCGAATGGGCATCAAAAAGGAACTCCCACTAAAACCTCAAGGAAGATTTAATCCCCTAGGTGCAAGTTAAATATCAACTCAAGAAAGCGATAGGCGAATGGGGATAGGCCCGGAAAAGGCATTTCCCCTTAGACGACTAATATGACCACTAGCCTTCAAGCCCATTCCCTGAGACAGGACTTCGACCGCTCTTAGTTCTTGGACCGAATGGAAAAGATGCAAAGCTAAGAGAGAGGTGGAAGGCTTACACAACTGAAAGAACAGAAGGTCGCTCTACGACAACAACTAAAGCAAAAGCAAATTCAACCTTAGCCGATTAGAAGGCTAGCGTAATAGCTAAAAGAAAAGGCTATGGTGATAGACCCCAAAGAAGATACCCTTGCTCACACCTTAGCCGGATTCAAAACCAAAAGCCATTGCGCCTTTAGCCGACTGGGAGGACTCCCTAGAAATTCCTTGTTTAGAGAAAGCTGTACAATCAATGAAAAGAGCAGACAATACGATTACTGAGGGTGAGCAGTCTCACATTCTCAAGGAAAAGGAGATGGTGAAAGACCTGGCAAGCACATAAGCTCGATCGGGCCTTACTCACTCAACAAGGGCAGAAACTTCACTCGCCGAGGAAAGAAAATCTGGAATTTTTAGGGAGAAGGATTTGGCCCTGACTGAGAAACTAACAAAAGGAAAATGAAATGCAACTCATCCGAATAAGACCAATTGGCATAGGCCATAGACAGAGAGGATGAAAGAAAGACATAGGAATTTCCCCCTGAAGCTAAAGGGGCCTCTCTCCATAAAAGAAGAAGAAGCCAAGACTAAGTCATTTAGTTGTTTTCTATTTCCATTCTCCCTTCACCATGCCTACCCTGTAAAAACGATTCTCCAACTGATGATTTTTCAGTTTCGGATGTGAAGGCTTAGGTTTCCATTTTTGTTCTAGGTTTTCTTTATTCGCCGGGGCGCTCAGTTCCTTCCTGTTCCCAGAGCTGAGGCATTGTAGTGCAGCTCCTGCTGAAGGCTGCTTTGTTTGGGAAGACGTGCTCTTCTTGTTTTCTTGCTGCTGCGGCCTCAATACAATTCTGGCTATCCTCTCTCTTCTTTTGCGTGCGGCCCGTGATGTTTTGATCCTTTCTTTCTTTCTTGCTCTATCGCTTTTTTTGAGGGCCTCCCGGACCCCATTGTCAATAGTGTTCTTTAGCGGGAGGTATGTCTCGGCTAATGCTTTTGTTTCAAATAAAAGCATCTGCTCTTTCGGCATCTCTTTCGCTTGTCCAGTAACCTCTTCTTTCTCAAAAAGAAAAAGTCGGAACCCGGTCTTGACGCCCCTAAACAAGAGCAATAGCACGAATCCTAAGCTACGGCACGCGAAGGAATGGTTCCATCAATCATGGGCGGATCTTCACACTTTTTTTTTTTCCATTTTTCTAGTGAACATAGGCTTCGAGTGCGTACCAGGCGAGACTATGACTGAGTCAAGCGGACACCCGCTAATCCGCACTTCCATTCGCGACCTGAAGCCAAGCCATTGACGAGCCTCGAAGGACCTTTCAAGCCTCCCCGCTTCGATTCGTTTCTCACTCTGAAAGAAAGAAGAAAGCCTTGCTTTGCCTCCTTCCTTCTTCGCTAATTGAAAGCTAGACTTACAAGTCTGCTTATGAAGATTATAGCTTCCTCACTTGACCTTCTTTCTAGCCGTTTTTTCTCTATTATTTTATTTTTTTTGAAATGGCACGATGCTTACACATGTAATTGGAGTCTGTTTTGGGGCTTACAGAAGCTCGTGCAAAGAAGATTTATAGGAGAGAAGTTCCCCATCTCTCTTAAGCCTTCTGTCTCTTGAAAATATTGTATTCTTATGTTAGAGATCGCCTCTGTGTGATTCATCCTAAGTAGCTAACCGAAAAGGAACTGACTGAAAGGACTGATAAGAGAAGAGGCTCTAACTGTTTAAAGGTAAAGGAAAGGAAGCCAGGTCACCCCTTGATAAAAAAAGGCTCCTACAAAGAGTCGACCAGGCCTTGTAGAAGCGAAGATCGATGTCCGTCCCATTCGACGAAGCAATCTTGGACCCTCTTGGCTGCGCTGTGCTTGGATGCACTAGTCTTCCACACGCCAGCGATGAGATGAAAACATCCCCCATTCAGTGGTTCCCGTGCCACCACAATGGCATGGCATCGAAAGAGTGACCGGAACCTGTCCCTGACCAGCTCATAAGTAGCATCCCGCTGCTGGTCGGCCCAGCGGGGCGTCAAAAGCAAGTCTTTTTTGATTGCCCCGCTGACCTTTTCTAAAAGCACCTTGGGTCGGAGGCTGGTTGTAAAGTAAAGAAGGGTGGTGCAATTTCGAATTCGATTTATTTTGATAGAAAGAAGAACCCCGTCCCACGAGTGGAGGGAGGTCCTGGGTCGTATCCTTTTTCAACTGTCCGCTGGTAAATCTGGTCTAGCACTACAATGTCTCCATTGTGCGGCGCTATGAAAGAGAAAAAGAATTCTGCCTCGCTAGCCTTTTCACCCCTTCTCTTCCGTCGGTCTTGTACTGAGCCATCAAAATAGGGATGGTGCCAAGAAAGGAAGTTGAATCTATATCTGTAGAACGAACAAAGCAAAGATATTCAAATAAAGAATTTGTGAGGGAATGACTATTCATCTATTGTATTTTCATCCAGGCAAGAAAAAGTCTATGGAAAGATGCTGTATATGTCGCAGCCTTCTTAAACAAAATGAACGAAGGCTATAAGAGAATCAGTAGCTTTCTATAGGAAAGGAAGTAAAGATGAGCTCTCTTCTGACCCTAAGGGCTAACTGAACTCACTTGAAAGAGGGAGACAAAGATGTGAACATGAAGTGAAGAAGTTCCCCAGACGTGGGTATGGACTAGGGACGGAGATTCTTTGAAAGAAGACCGCTTTGCCATGAAGTGCGGTTGAAAGATCGGATTAGTTGAAGCTTTTTATTGTTTATGCCAGAGAAAGAGAAGAACCTACGACTGTGGAATGCTTCTTTTATGTTCTTACAATAGGAACTTTTTTTTTTCAGACAGCGAGATGCCACCATTCGAAGGGACAAATCAAATGCTGCATTCAGAAACAAGTTCCGCAGCACAGATCTCTCGTCTTCATGACCAAGAATGCTTCCTAAAAGTGGCCCCCTTCTAAGATGGAATAAGAGTTCTGGTAACAATGAGAGCTCCCTAGGGATCCGATAGAGTTTTGATTTGGGCATTTGAGAACCAAATTTGCTTGCAATATCTTTGATTCTTTCATCGACCGTGACTCGCATATCAAGTGCATCATTGGCATTCTTGGCTCTCCTGTCCTCTTGGCAATAAGATAAGAACAGCAGCCACTTCATCTTGAACACTCTCAAGGTATGATGAAACACTGTCTACAGTAGGCAATCTAACAGTAATGACTTTGGTGATATCCGATTGGTAGACATCAGAAAATTGAAATGCAAACTGGAAATACACAAAATCGCGCTTAATGTCTCTCTTGGTTTCCATGGATAATGCAAAGCTCTGTGTTTCTTCGATGCTTAACATTCGTATGACAAGAGTCTCGTCATTTTGAAAAGTTTCATTGCTGTCCACATGTGCCTCTTCACCAGGGCCTATAACTTGACTAACAAAAATATCCTCAGAACAGTGGACCTCCAATAAACCATGTGAACCTGCAGCCCTCCCAGATGCTCTCTGCAAGTTCACACCAAAAGCCTCTCCAAAGTCATCGTGGAGTATAAGTACACCCCCGGAGGCTTTGGCAAGAGGTTGCAGGACAGGCACTCTTACAGGACATGTGCCTGCACAAAATATGTAAATCAAAGTCTTCTTCCTAAAAGCCTCACGACCTAGGTTTTCCAATCACTTCAATGCAGTTTTCTCCATATGGGCATAGTTTGGATGAGTGAAAGAATGAGGAACCGAACCAGGGCCACAAGTATTGGGTCCACCAGCACAAACAAGAATTCTGCTATTTCCACCGGGCCTTTTAACAACACCCTGTGACATTTCTGCCGATGGACCTTGAAGAATTGCCAAAGCAACTTCAACTGTTGTACCCAGGCAACGGTCTCTAGAAGCTTCCGGGATATTCAGTCTATATGGCCTCAATGATGAGAATATTGAGTGTGCGACAGGAAGTGATGCGTGCATAGGAGACAAGTATATCCCGGTCCCATAAATCAATGCCTTCAATGACTCAAAATTTGGTGATTTTTTACTTGGAAATACATCTGCTGATGCCATAGACTCTTCTGAGAAATCATAAACTGACACTGTGCTGCCATACGTGACAATCCCGAGTCTTGTTGTTGGGGGTAATAAATCTACAAATGCATGCAAGGAGCTTTGGAGATGCTGGAGATGAGGTTCATCTAAACACTCGTCTATTACAAGAACAACTGGTGCTGATACTCTAGAATCAGACACAGGAAAAAAACCAGGCCTCTTGTTCCCAGTCTGGACATAATCAACTAAAGGTAATGATAGCTCTGGCATATTGCGAAGTTTTTCCTATAAATAGATGGCGAGAATCTGTTCTTGGTGGTAGGGCATGGTTAAGCTTTTAGTAGGCATAGAGTAGAAGAAACTGATCGATCGAGATAACATTTCCACCAGATGCCAGAAAGAGGAAAACAGAAGTAAGAGTCCCCCAGGGGGGAAATGTGAGTTCATCGCCGGATTCGGAGTAGTTCAAATCAAGGAGTTCCAGATATGCGGATTAAGCGAGAGCTAGTTTCTTTGAGTCTTTCTTGGTTCTCGAAGCGTGAAATGCGTGTGTGAGCATTGTTTTGCCGTCTTTCTCTTATAACGTTCTCAGAGGATACGACGAAACCACTTTGTGTTTAGTGGTTTTTAGGAAAGGATCAGGTCTTTTCGAGAGCTTATTGACCCGCAAAAATAAGCTTTGTGACCGATTTCTTTGAGTCAGCTTCTTTTCCGTGCGTGATAGAGCGTGAGGTTCGAGAGCTGTACGAACAAATGCTTTATTCGAAAACTTTTCGCTAGCCTTAGTGATTGATGAGATAGCCTATGAACCGTGCGCTAAGCGAGCAGCAAGCATTTTCTACTTCAACAACTTCTACTTATAGCTTAGCAGTTTTGTCTTTCAAAATGACTTTCGTTTTCTCTTTTCTTTTTCTTTTAGATGATGACAAACGAACTGAAAACTGTGAATGCTTCTAATTAATTGAATCTTTTTTTAAAATCCAATTTTCTTATATATATATATAGCAGAGTGATATCTTTATGACAATTCGTCAAGTCCGATCGAGAAACCTGCGCCCAAAGTGCTTACGTAGCCGGTCACCGTTTGGCTAAGATCCTTGATGACTGATTCATAAACCACTAACTCTTTCAGTCTTGTGTTAAGTGTTCGCATAGCGACTAAGGTCCTAACAACTTGATGTCAATCTGTTCAACATGAGGGACATCTAACTCCTCTAACACAGATAACATAAAGACTAGGATTAGATGCTTAACATAACGACTCGTATGCTTTCACGAAAGATAGAGGAGCGACTCCGGAGAGAGACATCTAACAACTCGACTAGAGCGGATCCCGAGACTTCACCCGTTCCTTTAAACTGTTGGGCACTACATTCTATAACGAGAATCACAAGGCCGGTCAACAAGGAACAACCTGGCAGAGTGTCCTGAGATAACAAGACATCAGTGACAACGCCCAGTGACGAGAGTGGCGACATACGAGGATCTAACCTCGACCAACGAGAGCGTAGCTGCTCGACCTCAGACATAGGGATTCTCGGACCGGAACAACGGGATTCGCTCGACCGAAGGGAACGATGCGTAGCGCCATAGGGAGAACCTAGCGTAGCAGAGCCAGTCGCGACCAAGTAGATAGCGTTCTAGGACTCTACGCCTCTACAGAACAAAGAGCTACCTAAGTACGGTTAAAGAAAGTGAAAATGAAAGGTAAACAAAAGAGAGAACAAACGTGACAGAAAGCGTCAGAGCTTCGAAAGCCTGAAATTGAGCTTGAAATTGAGTGTCCTTGAATTGAGCCTGTCGTATCCTTCCCAACCCAAGACGACAAGGCGGTAACGGAACTACGGTAACTCCGGAACGCATCATGCGCTTTCTTTCAACGCATGGGTTATGGCCTAGGAGAACTCATGCGACTATTGGCGTTGGGGAAGCCATGCGTTAGGTAAACCAACCGCACATTTCAAGCGAAGGAGTGAAAGCTACTCGACTGTAATGGTTGGAGAGGACCTACAACGAGTTGCGGTTGCTTCGCAAGCAATACTCGACGGTATAGCGCATGCGTCTCATCGTCTTGGGAGCACTCGTTGTTGTTTGAGTCGTTGCCTTAGGGCAATACAACTACGAGAACCAGTCGTCCTAACGCTACTGTCAAACCTACTGTAGTTGTCGTTATTACCACTCGTCGGGTAGTTGTTCCGTAACACCACTAGTCGTAGACTACTAGTCGTTCCATTGTTGCACCACCCCAATGTGTGTTGCGTAGTAACTGCCTGGCTGTCTGTTGCGTTGTCAAACCCTTCCGAACAACCACCTCTGACGCAGAGACTACGAGTGACGGACAACTAAACGACAACGAGTGGTTGCTTCGCAAGCCTATATTACGGTCTAGCCTCACCTATCGTCGTTGTGGCGCTTGCCATAGTGGTTGTTGCTAGTAGTTAGGACCACTACGAGTTGTCGTTACCGTAGTCGGTTGTTAGGACCACACCACTCGTCGTTATAGCACTAGTCCTTTTTGTTCGGCGTTAGAGGGCCCCACGAGTCGTCGCTAGCGTCATCGGTTGTTTTGAACACAGATCGGTCACACTACTGGTTGTTTGGAACGCTAAGGCCGAAAGGCAGGCGGTCGGGAACACTAAAGGCGCTTGCTCTGGGCGCTAGGGGCCGTTGCTCACGCAAGCGAAAGGGTTTTTTGGAGCACTAAGGGCGACTAGTGGTTGCTTCGCTCGACAAGACTGAAACCTTCGCTTGCACCACTAGAGTCGTTCCGGCACTTTGAGTTGTTACCAATAGTAGTGTAAACAACATCCCCGAAACTAGCGCATGCGATATCCCTCGGTGTCTTTATGGTAACCAGCATGCGTTAGGGAAAGAGTATAGCAAACCGAAGGCGATCCCCATAACTACTGGTGCTGGGGATCGTTTTGCATAACGCTCTAACGCACGTCGTTATGGCGCTTTGGAACACTGCCGATCGCCACCTCTTGAAAGCAACCGTCGGTCACAAATGGGAAGAATAATACGCTCTCATAGGCACTTCTAATTTCTTTGGAGATTCTCAATGCAGCATGCGCTGAAATCCGCCTAGCTACTTACTACTCTACTTAACTTAAAATCAAAAATGAAATGGAATTCAAATTGGTCGAGAAAAAGAACCGCGCTAGTCGGAATTTGGGGAAAGATAGAGAGCTCTCTAGGCTCTCCTTATCAAATTGAGAGTTCGCTTTGCCAGTCCATGAATATGCCGCACCCAGCAGTTCGAGGAGTTGGCCAGATACAGGTCGAAGCCCTGCCTCAAAAAAGTCAGGACTTTTGGGCAGATTCCAGCATCCGAACCATCTCTTTCTGCCGATTCCCCGGGTTGTCGGAATCTCTGGTTCGATCAGGACCAGGAGTCCCATTCATTCGTTTATGGGAGCGACTCTCTGTTCCCATTCTCCACCGGGTCATCAAGTGATTAGCCAGCTCAATCCATTTTTCCATCCGATGATCTTCACCCTAGGACTGAGTCTATTCGACCTGCCTTGATTGCCTAGCTAATGCTACCGTCGCAAGCAACCTCTCAAAGAATAGGGAGTGAACGACCCTTCTATCTAGATCGGTGATTCCGTTTGGCCGAGCCAGCTATCGAAAGTCTTGCAAGCAACCTACACTAAGCGAGCTAGAAGCTAAAGTGAATCTTTTTTGGCATCTTTTTCTTTGCTTTGACCGCGACTTTGTTTGGTCTTCCTCTTTCCTTCGGCCCATGTTTCAAAGCTAGCAAAAAGTTCGAGCCTTCGGGATCTCTCTTGAACGGCGGTCGGTCAGTCCTTTTCTTCTGTTGATGCTGAGACTGATGCTTTGACTGTCTCCCATATCATTCGAGAATAAAGATCCACTACTTGCCTACCTCGCTTCCTTACTAGTACACCTACTAGACCCATACTCATAACGAATGTGTTCACCAGACATCTGACTTAGCAACCTTCTGCTTAGACCGGCAACGATAAGGAAGGAGATCTATGGATAATGGGATATAGAAGTCAGGTGCGGCGGTCAGCTCAGTCAGAGCGGAAGCGGTCAGGCAAGGTTATCGTCAGACAATGTAGTGCAAGCGACGGGTAGCGCTTGCCGTATAGATGTAGCGCTTGCAAGGCAATTCAGACGACGTTAGCAAGATGTAGCGCTAGCGAGGTTACGGTAGCACTTGCCATAAAGAAGCTAGCCAGAAAGCAGGTCAGGCAGGCGAGCGATAGTTCAAGCAGGCTAAGACGCGGGCGAGGTTGAAGGGGTCTTCCGCAACCTTCGGATTCTCGCAAGCGCAACCTTTGACCCCTTCGTCGACAACCTCTCATTTGTTCGACTACTCGCGGGGCCTGCTGCGTTTAGGTATAAGAAGCCCCACCCGGGAAAAGAGTGTAAAGCAGTACTCATGTTAAATTGTGTCCCTTGTAAACGAAAGAGCTCATGCCCTAAATTGCTAATGAAGACCGGGTCCCCAGTCGCTGACAATTGAGTGTGGCATTCCATGCAATGAATATATCAGTCAATGACGTCTTCGTTGCCAAGGTAGATCTTTTTCTTTGCCTTTCAAGATATTGTGCGTATAAAGAGAAAGATAGCCAGTCCTCTTGGGCGGCCGAGAGTGTTATGTAAAAAGGACCAAGGAGGATTCAGGAGGAAAAGGAGGAGGAGTAGGTGCTAGCTTTAGGGGCGGAATCGAATGATTACGAGATAAACAATGAGACAAAGGAGAGCACTTACACAATTCACTTTGAGTACAAGGAAGTCTGCTGGTAGGAATTCCTCAGGGCGTATTACGGTTTTTCACAAAGGGGGTGGATCGAAGTGATTGCAGCGAAGAATTGATCTGAAACGAAGCACTTCGTCTATAGGCATTGTAGAAAGGATAGAATATGAGCCTAATCGTTCTTCTCGAATCGCTCCAGTACGATGGACCGGGGGGGGGGGGGGGTCCGCCAGAGAAAATGCAACACGGTAGAAGAGTTCACTCCGCCGCGTAAGATCCTCGAATCAACCACGACGACCATCTGCGGTCCATTTTCGTTCTCTTCCCTGCCCGAAAAGGGGGATCAAAGAAAGGTAGCTTGCTTCTCTCCTGGACGGATGGCGACTTATGTAGTGGTCGGCCTTCCTACCAGAATGCCTTCTTGCTCGAAGAGCCCCTTTTTTACTAGTAAGGACGCAGGAAGCAAAAAAACTTGCGCGAAGGACGTTTTCTTCTCTGCCCTCTCCTCTCTAAAGGCCAAGGGAGAGACTGCATCCCTTTCCTTCGGTAGCTCTTTTGGTTTCCCAAGGATAGCGGTAGCTGGAGCAAAGCCCGCTTTCTTCGCTCCGCGAATGAGAGAGAAAGTCAGAGGAAAAAACATGTTATCTCTTTGCGAGATCCGAAAGTGGAGAACGCATAGCATTCTATGGGTACATAGGATCAAACGTAAAGCAGCGCTCTCTTGGAAGAGTTTTAGGCGGCAAGAGACTTTAGGGCTTGTTGGAGCTTCTGAGCGTAACGAATCGAAGCCGAAGACGGATCAAGGTAGCTTGCCTGCCAAGCCTATAGGCGAAGGGCTGAAGGATGGAACGTGCAAAGTAGATCGTGCACCTGTCGTGTGACCCGTTGGTCCTAAGCAATGTCTTGCGAGAAGCGACCCACTTTGAAAAAGCTCCCCTTTATGTTAGGGGAGCACTAAAATGCAACTTCGATCAGATGCGGGTATCAAATCCCGCCGCTGAGATGTCCAGCGGATTCCTGGGCCTTGACGAGTGGCCGGCCACCTTTTACGTTAGAAGAGCAAAAGGCCCAGGGCATAGCAGGATGAACCAATGTGAATGAGTGTAAGCTTCGTTGCCCGAACACGATTGGTGCTGACCACACTAGGTGCTACCGTGGTAGCAAGAGAGGCCAGGCAGTGACAATTGAGAGGTTGTCACTGAGCATTCCTAGTCACACGAGAAAAGAGGTCAAATGGCAAGGCAAGGCCATACGCCCGTTTGGCTCCTCGCGGAGTATAGCTCGCATCCAAACATCTGATTGGGGAACGGGGCAACGCCCATGAAGCTCCGGCGGAAAGGGAAGGCCTGCCAGGCCGTATGCCCATAGGTGCAGGAATCTTCGAAAAAGCGCGGGCTGACTCGGAGACCTGGGACCTTGGATTAGTAATGAATGAAGGGAAGCTCTTCGAGCTTTCTCCGCCAGCGGCTTATGTAGTGGTCGGCCTTATAAAGCTCGCTAAGCCTCGCTTCCCTCTCCCCTTCACTTATTAAGTGGAAAATCGTCGTCGGCATTCTATAAGCGACTTGACCGAGTCTACGAAGCTTTGCTTTTCTTGTAGTCGGCCCGTAATGCCTCCCTTCATTTGCTTGCCTCCTTTCAGCTCAGAATGCCTAATGCCTATTATTTAGTGCTAGAAGCTAACCGCCATAAGCTCACCCTTCGGGTCTCGCTTCTAGCGCAGGAGGCCAAGCATTCTGCCAGACGTCTCGGCCTGGGAGCCCCGTTCGCCTTTACTTTGACTTTCTGAGAAGTACTTAAGTAGCTAAGTTTCCAAAGGTGAACAACCCCCTGTCCTTTATAGTATAGTCGTAAAGGTCTTCTCAGAAAAGTAAGGAAGAAGGCATTTGAAAGGCCGACCACTATCTCATAGGCATTCTGGTGGTAAAACCGACGACTACACGGCTCTATACCAAGTCATGAGAGATAGCGAAGCCAAGCCGCCGTCTATAGGCGAAGGGACGAAAGCCCGACGAAGGCCTATGCTACAGTAAGAAAAAAAGTACGTTAAGGTTACGAAGTCACTTAGCCGTATACTATACAAAGGGAAAGGCGTCGGTACGGAGTCACGTCAGCTGTGGATATAGACTAGGCTATAAGGAACAGAGTCTTAAACTATGGACCGAGACTACACTAAGGAACAAGGAAGCTTGACTGAGAAAAGAAGTCAAGGAACGAAGCTGCTTCTCTAATAGCCCCCTTGAATAGGAGGGCGAAGGCTTTTTGAAAAAGTCTTTTTTGTTTTGTAAATTCATTTTTTTCTATTTAGAGAGAGGGGGCTTCAGGTTCTTAGAAAGAGCCGTACGAGACAGCTCACGTACGGTTCGGGAGCCGAGCCCCTGCGCAGGGGCTTAGGTCAACACTTATATAATAGCCAGTCATCAATTGGAAGCGGGCAAGATGGTGATGAATTGCGATTGGTCTAAACCTTCGACTAGCGACTTATTGTGACCTGCCCAGAATGCCCATACAGACTAAGACCTTATTCACACAGCGAAGAAAGGCCGAGTGGAAGGGGGCAGTCAGCTGGCTGCTTCTTTGCCATGCGCTTTGCTTCGCTTTATTTTCTAGAAGAAAGAGACCAAATGAGAGTGAAAGGCAAGGGCAAGCGATAGAAAGGATAGTCCCTCGCGCGAACTACTACTAGAAAATGGTGAGACCATTAGTGAAAGAAGGACCAAGGAGGATCCTATCCTAAAGGAGAAGGAGGAGTAGGAGGAGTCAGTTTTCTTTGAAGATCGAGGAACGTAGTGTCGGACAATTATGCCATTCGGAAAAAGTCTTCTATAGAAGAAAAGCCTGTTACGAGTAAGTGGAGAGGAAAGATCTCCAGAGATTCTTATCTCATTCCATTCCAGTGGCTCAACCAGTAACCAATGGCGAAAACTCAAAAATTCATGGTTTCCCGGTAGAACCCTATTTCGCCCAAGTTCTTTCGGAACCGAAAAAAAGAAGCGGTTTTTCGCACAGCTTGCTCATAGTGCAGGTCCCACTTGTATATCGTATTTGGCCGGAAAAGCATCGGACAGGTTGGAGTTCTTACCTTCTTGGGACTCCATGGACCAAGATCTGCTTTTATTATATGGTCAATACCGATCTACTTTAGTAGATCATATGGATGTAGAAAAAGCTTCTAATTTGGATGAAATAGAAAGATCTCTTTTCCATTTCTATTTACCCAGTTCATATCTTTGTTTCGTGTGTTCCTGGGAGGAATTCGATCTCGGAATACCACCTAAATAACTACGGCCAGAGAGTCAAATAGGTCGGGAAGAAGGAGTCTGAGGTCGGGTCGGACGACATACATCTTGGTTGGTTCCACCACCACTAGAGATTGGACATATATATAATCATTTTTCTAAAAAAAAGAGACTTTTATGTATATTTTAAAAATAGCTGCAAGACCAAAATGGGGTGCAAAAAACCGAAAGCCCTTCTTTTTATTAAGTTCCTCCCAGATACATGGCTTACATACCCGGCTCAACATTCTTGGAAAACAATCGAATCGAGGGTTCGGAGGAGAATTGGCCATTCAATCTTGTGAACTAATCAAGACCGAAATTGGAAAAAGAGATACGAACGGAGAGGAATAACCAATCGATGAAAGAACATGAAACCTTTCTGTTTCAATAGAGGTACGAGAAACGGTTGGGGGCAATGAAGTAGGTGAAGTGGTTGGATTTTGCGAGCTGTTCCAACCACTGCTGGATGTGATTCCAAGAGCCGAACGAGAATGAATACCATACAGAAGAGTCAAGACCAGGCTCCCTAATGGAATGTTTAACCGATCCATTCCGGATCGACCGAATTGGTACGGAAGTTGTAACATGGGAAAGCCACGGAAAACACGACTTATTTGAATAACCCGGTGACCTACCAATTGTAGAAGTAGGATTTTTGGCAAGCAATAAGCACTTAAATAATACAATTCAAGTGTACCATCTTCTTTCTCATTTCGAGGAAAAGGTGCGGAAGGAAAAGAAAACAATGGAGGGATCTGAATCGGACCTAAATGGGAATGACATAAAAAGTCTTTTTAAAAACCTAGCATTAAGGGCGTTACGACGATATACGAGAGGAATAGAGAAAAACTCGTGATTGGTGTGGAGGGGAAGATCTGTTTATGATATAGTTCAAGAAAGAGTCGTCTCATTTCCTTACTTCTTCGTTCATTCTAATTCATTCACTTCAAGACTGGTTCTGAATGCCGCGTAAGATCATCTTCAACCAACCTCCACCGTACTTTCGGTGCGACCACTAAAGAATTGCTTATACACTAAACAGCTGCTTATATACGTTTACTAAAAGACTGACTTTCATTCATTATTATTAGTCCAGCGTGAAACTAAGAAAGAGAGATGTGCCTAAGGCGGCATGTAAGCAAACTGTGCACGCTAAGAGATGAGGAGAGATGTTCGCAATTACTACCACAAGAAAGCCGCCCCCTATCTTCTAAAGGGGCCCATCACTTCGTTCGTACCTTCTTGGCTTAGGCTTCCAACTGAACTTAATGGCCTTGCCGCCCCGCCACTAGCAGAAGCTAAGCGCTTGAAAAGCGCGCTAAGAAAGGTTGCTTCTGTCGCCCTTTCTGTGCAACAGTCCAGCAGTAGCGGAAGAGAGGGTTACCGTACATACAAGAGTCTTCCAGTTCTTACGGAAGCTCTTTCTTACCAGTCAATCAAGTAGTACAAGAACTGTATCTTATCTTATAGCCCGGCGCGGCGGGTCGCCTTTTAAATTAAGTAGATAGAAGAAAGTATTAAATAGATAAGGAGTAGGTGAGTGAGTGAGTCCTCACTAACCTGAGCGATTTCGATCACCTAGCAGGCTTTTTATTTGGTAGGTAACATCGCCAAAGCGTATCATCAGATTTGACTACGAAGGAAGGAACTCGAAGTGAAAGGGCACCGTCTTGTGCAAGGCAACGATAGTTGGCCCTCTATCATCTTCTATCTGGTAGACTTGGTAAAAGGGCCCCGACTTATTTCCAGAATTCGAGTTCGACCGCGGCTTCCCCCTTTTTTTGGGGGGGATAAAGTTCCTTGCCAACTGCCACCTATCGACCCCGATCTCTTTTCATTTGTTTTGGATATTACCAAACCTAGCCTAGCCTTCGTAAATCACACTAAAGCGGACACCCAACTATGGAAAAGCCTCCTTAAGGGTGGGTTAGATTAGTCAATCCGGCCCGAGACGCGTTCGTTGACAAAACCGCCATAGGAATTCCGACTTTTCAATAGAGCGGAGGCGGACTGATCAACGAGAAAGAGGCCCTACTCACTACAAACGAATACACCACAAGATCGAACTGCACTCATGCCTCTCCCGCATCAAGTTGACCGCCCTCCCTACGTAGTGATTCTATCAATCATGTACGTAGGTAGGACCCTCCATTCTGATTGGTATATCATGAAAAAAGAAAGCCATTTGCACCAGGCGCACTGCGCTTTCCCTTGCCCAGATGTTCGCCTTTCGAAGTCAAGTAATGGTGACCCACCGAAGACTGGAGCTTCGTAACATGTTGACGAAGGCCCCCGAACTGAGGGTTCGGTCAGTAGAAGGGACGACTTTGTCTCCCCAGAAGAAGAATAGCCCCGCTCTCTAGCCGACTGATCCCGTTGATCATATAACTGGGAGGGAACGTGTCACATTAGAGGTGAACGATCAGAGGTGTCCTCTAATCACCACGACGAGGCTGGTCCCTCTTTTAGTAGACTCAGCTATGAATATTCATGAAGAAATGAATGCCGGGCTCTTTCTTTCACTGCTAACCCCAAGAGGTTTCAACATGCTGAAACTTTCTATTTCGTCGAGCCCCGAGCTTGTGGTCCTCATTTGAGTGTGGGTTCAATTGAATGAATCTGTCAAGTCAAGGAAAACGTACGTAGCAGCAAGGATGGTGCATCGCCTATTTATCGTTCTCGCTCGGGAGCCAAAATGAACACGCCTGCTACCTACTGTACAGGACTTTCGACCAGGCATTCCACCTTTGTCGAATCGGAACCAACACCACTGCATTGCGCTCGAACAGTTGAGCGGCCGCCGGCCAGCAACTTCCGTGCACAGATATAGATTCATTCTTCATACCTGGTCCAGCCTCACAACCCTTCGCGGGTTGGTAAGAAGTCAGTCTTGTTTGGTAAGACGGAATTGGACAAAGAAAAGAGAGTGCTCGATCGGAACAACGGCCAACAAAGACCGTAATTACATAGATAACTGCTCTTCCCCTTCTCCTTAAGGCTTTAAGGCGAACCGTATGGCGGCTGGAAAGAAAGACGACCTCACCTTCTCTGGTGTCAGTGAGAGCAATTTGAGTATCCCCCGTTGACCTTCTTTTGTAGATAGAATCTTCAATGAGTGGAAAGAAGCAACCTTACTAAGAAAGGTGCTTGTTGAGTAAGGCCGGCTTTCGAGCCCAAGCCCCTTGTATAGGTTGGGTGCTTGAGCGCATCTTTCTCATATCGATCAAGGCTTTCCTTGAGTTTGAAATAAGGGGCAAGAAGCAAGGGCGTAGCAGCTGCGCGAAAGCCTTTGCGCCTTAGCGCATCCGTTTTCTTGCAGGAGTGCTAACGCGCGACCTTACGTTTTCTTCCGCTTGCTCTGCAGTACGAGCCTCATACAGAGCCGCGCTCCTTTAATATGATGAGAAGAAGGGGGGCCGGCCTCTTTTCCGTACCAATCCTTATTTACTACTACATCTTTTTTTGGGTGTATAGCTCAGTTGGTAGAGCATTGGGCTTTTAACCTAATGGTCGCAGGTTCAAGTCCTGCTATACCAAACCTACCTTACACTCTACTATGAATAAGGATGCATAGTAGCCTTCAAAGATGACTCTTTGGCCTTTAGACTCGCTTCGGCGACTTCGCCCTTTAAGTGACAAGGGGGTGAGCCGCTCCAAGCGGAAAGCGATAGTGAATCCCTAACTTGCCCACGCTCATCCAAAGCGGCCTCAAAAAGCGATCGGAAAGCGAAGCCCTTCCTTCCAATCCAAGCCGGCAAAGCCGCCCCTATATCTAACCACCGCTCACCCCGATCACATATTGGCACGTTCATGATGCATCATAATCAAAAGGCCGTAAAGTAAAGAAGACCTATGCATCAGTGTACTGTCATGATCACATATTAGCTCGATTTTATTGACGGCTTGAAGGCGAAGCCGCCTATTTCTTAGGGCAAAGGGCGCTCCATCCTCCTAACTCCTTCCACTTCTCCCAGGGACAGGAACTACGGCTTGACCTTCGGGGAAGAAGTCCGTGGGACCCCTCCTTCGAGGGTGCCTAGATAGTGAAAGGTTATCCCTTTGCAAGGCTGGAAGCTAAGCAAAGTCACGAAGCTGGCTGACTACGCTCGAGCAGAGCTCAGACCCGGAGGTGGTGGCTGAACTCGCCGCAGAGTTCAGGAGCGAGCAAGACTATATTGGTGAATGCAATAAGAACCGGCTGCTCGCCGCAGCAGAGTGCTTTGCCCATGCTGCTATCCACCGCCGAAGCGCTCAAGGGATTCGTGCTTGAATGTCGAGATCAGGGGACTCTATCCAATCCATGCGGCAAATCTGTTTGTGGTGGAAAAAACTCAACAAAAAAAGAAAGAAAGAAATAGAATATAGAAAATCATTGAATTTCTTTGCTCCGATACAAGAGATCGGCCCCGAAGCAAGATATGGTGGGTGCCAGCAACTTTCACTTGTTAGGAGTAGGGGCTGAAAAGAGCTCTTTGTATAGGTTGGGTTTTCTGGGCTTTGATACTTACCTTCTTATTATTAAAAGGGGAAGGTTTAATAAAGGAGCTTTTCAGCCCTTTTGCTGGATTGTTGGTCCGCAGCCCCGCCCTATAGAATGAATAAGGAGAGGCTTATCGATGACCGAACCACTCTTATACTACTCCTTACCTCACCCCCTTGTCACTTAAAGGGAAAGCCAGAGAAGGGGGCCTGCTGGAAACCCTCGCCTTCGGCTCTATACTGAAAACGCCGGCCATGAAGGGACATCACGACTATCCTTTCTGGTAATACCGGGCTTTATATGATCCTGATCAGTGATCAATATATTTTAATATTCTGGATCCTTATGTGCTTTTTTTTGTTATACTAGCGGCGGCAGATCTATTAGTAAACAGGAGCCGCTATCGCTCACCTGGCTGGATGTCAATCTGACGGATGGATAGGCGTAGCAGAAAAGAAAGGGTCAATTACAAGAGGAAGGCGGAAGAAAAAAGACGAGAGAGCAAGACCCAGGAGGCTCGCAGCTACCACGGCCGTAAGCACTCCGCTCGTTCGTAAGCCCCTTTAGAGATAGGGGCGAGCCAGGAGCTTACTTCGAGTATTTATGACTCTGGTGGCAACACGTGACAGGCGAATGACATGATTCTCGAGGAGTTAGACGACGGCCATGTGATGATGCATCAAATAGATGCAAGGGTGGATGACTCAGTAGGTCCTTGTATGGACTGATTGTGTTCCCCACAGGGAGAGCTTTAGAGGAAATAGGAGTGGACATCTATATGGGCTTCATGTGATTCGAAGCCAACCACTATGTATTGCAAGAAAGTCCTATGCGTACCTAATGAAAGCCTTAAAGAGCCTCTTAACATTTACCTGCCTAAACCAAGCAAGATTCAAGAATCAATCCATTACCAGCAAGATACGATACGGCTCAGCCAAAAAAGGTGAGCGCCTAGCGCGAGCCTTATTGAAAACGGCCTAGCTAACGAGCAATCTTTCTAAAGCAAGAAGCAAAGGCGCAGCAGCTGCACGAAAGCCCTTGCTTCTTAGGGCATATCCGTTTTCTTGCTCGTTAGCGCTTGACTAATAAGATAGAAAGAGCCTTTCTCACTTGTTTAGTAAAGTCAAGCTTTGGCGGTAGGGTTGGGGTGGCTTGCTGGGGCACGAGTGCCCTTACTAGTTTTGGGGCTTTGATTGGCAAAAGCGGTTTTCGCCTTCTAGCCAGTAGTTGCCGGATTAGCCTTCGGACTTTCCTTACCCGCCTTTATTGAGAAAGAAGAGATCTAAAGGTTGGACATCCATCGCTTCCGTGATGACGCGGTTGAGTGTTCATTCGACCCAACACCCGGCCGATCAAACCTATCCTTGGGTTCGATCCAGCAAGTGATTCCCTCCCCGAAACAGGGATAGTCGTTAGCTCATGAATGGAATGCGAGGAAGAGAGATAAGCAGTTGGCGGGGACCATCCGTTATCGGTCCATATTGGGTAGATCTACCCCTCTCATCCTCTGATCCTTTATCTACCGTTCAATCTATTGATTGAATTTCTTCTCGACTGGCCTATTACGCACTCGGGCCAATCTACTACACGCTAATAATGGTCTTTTGGATTTCATCCCCTACAAAAATGGCAAGTGGTTGGCCGTTCGATCGAGTCCATCCCTTGAAGTCGTACCCTCCCAGTATGCGTGAGTCTTCCGCCGATTGACAGAAATGCCGGCCGGAATTCGAGAACGGTCCATCCCACCATAATGGATCTCTCCTACCGCTACCTACTAGTGGATCGATTTAGGGAAGGAAAGAAATGCCAATTAAGCAATTCTTCCCATCCCGATAAAGCGAGTCACCCGTGATTCGATAGTTCCATTTTCTGCTGATGCAGGCCGATTGGGATCCCAGCAGTCAAACCACTGTGTTCGTTCCTCACCCTCCTTCCAATCAAATCTATTCTAAGGTGTCCGGAGGCAGGGGAAAGAAGGGAGGGATTGATCGACCAACTTGAACAGATCCATAACCTGCTTCCATCTGTCCTGAATGAGGGAATTAAGGCGGGTATAGTCGAACTGAACTGCTTGATTCTAAGGTGGGTGATAAGCAGCTGTATCCGTATCAAGCCTACCATCTCTTCTCACGAAAGACTTTCCATCCCGTCTCTGAAAGTTTTGCAATATAAGTGGCCCTTCTTCAAAGCCCCAGAAAACCCCCCTTACTCTCTCTCTATAAAAAAAAGCCCTTTCCCCTTTTCTAAATAAGGTAAGCTTTGAAAAGTAACACGCTCCCGACAGGCAATTAATCCATAATATCATCCATCGTTGGCATTATTGGAAATAAATCACCCAACTCTTATTCAAAGCCCATCTACACACTCCAGCTGCTTCCTTTTGAGCTAGTCAAGCAGGCGTTGAACACGGACTGAGACTCTCCCACCCCTTTGGCAGCAATTCCTGCACTTGACGTCGGATCTCCTCATTTTCAAATGGGGATAAGCGAGAAGCCGCTTTGCAGGGTAGACTCGCTCCTACCTGCAACTAAATCTGCTTCTATATCCTCCTCTTATCTTATAGGGTAATCAAGCCGGTACTTGTGGATTCAGGGGCGGCATCAAGTCGGAAGAGTGTTGCAGAAAGATAAAGATCTGCACTTCCCTTTTACAACATAGGAGGGAGGGGGCCTCGTTCCTAAAAAGCCTTTCCGATTGCCTCCGCCCCTATCTCTTAAAGCTACGGCATCCCACCGATTCCCGAATCGGCTCTGCTAGTTGGCTTTGTTGCTATCAAGGCATAGCATTCTATGGACTCTTTCCCACGTCCAGAAATGGTATGCCAACAAACACCCTTTCTCCTTAGCCAACCAAAGTCTTCTGATGGCAATAACCGCCTTTCCCCTTAAAAGTAAACCGGTGTTCTCTCTATGCAGGTAGAACCCTACTCGTATTACCAAGGTCTTCCGAGTAGGATATGTAATACGTCCATAAGGACGACGTCACACCAGACGTCCTGCTTTAACTTCCCTAGCTCCAACTTAGCAGAAGGGGCACCTTCTCCCCCCTTACTCAACATAGGGCCCGCCGCTCATGCCCTTTTTGATCTGATTCGATAGGGCTCTGGATGAGGCCCTTACTTAAAAGGGCTTCAGGCCCAACTGATCTACCATCTCCGTGGACGCTATCTTATCCAAACTCCCAGCATCAATGATTATGTTTGCACTGGCCAATTCCGACATAGATTTTGAATACAGCCTTCCGTCTTCTCCTCCTTTCTGCTGACGTTGGCTCACGTTGCGACACAATCTAACGACAGCGAAACGGTCTCCTCTCCTAAGCTTGAGAACCCCCGCTATGTTTCCGACTTGAACTTACCTTTAGAGCTTCCCGGGCTCTAGGCTCGACAACGTTCACTCTTCCATCTTCAGCTGGTCTATTCTGCACTCCCCTAGCAGCATTCGTCCGTCTGAACATTGGAACAGTAACGAGAAAAATGCCCCACTCCTCCACATTCATAACAGTTAACAGATCCCCTCTGCTGAGCCTTTTCTTATCTCCTCTGCAGCAAGCTCTGCTGGCCTCGCGCTCCAAACTGATGGCGTCTCGACATTCTCCTGGCGCTCTCCCCCTTTAAGAAGTATGTAAAAAGGCTCACCTTTTTTGGCTTCCTATAAACCCCTCCTAGGTTGTGGCAACTTTCGACTCCTCCTGAGCTATCTTGCCGTATCTAAAATGACTTCGAGCATCCAGCTTCACCACTGCTGCCTGCTCTCTCCTTCTTCGGCACTTCCCAGTCCACAACATACCTGGTCTTCTCTTGATCCATCTGAATCACACCCTTGCTGATCCAATGGCCAAGAAATAGCACTTTCGCCTGAGTACTGTTTCACGTACAGCCTCTTTTCCTGCTACACCCGGAACACTGTACTCAGGGTTCCAAACCTCCAGTGAGTCATAAACGATTATGTCATTGAGGTTTTCCACTACAAACTGGTCAAGGTAAGGGTTTGAGTTATCCATTTAAGTGCGGAACAAGACCTGAATTGGGATGATATTCATCGATCGCTTACTCTTTGTGTACGTTATGGAGTCTCCACTCCATGTTGAAAGCTCTTTCAAATAGCATGAGCGTTGAAAGTCTTCAATTCGACTAGAGCGTTAGATTCTTTTTTTTTTTACTTCTTTTAAAGGGCAATGAATGGGAGGAAAGGGGTTCACTGGAGTTTGTCTCTTGAAAATGGTTTTATTTATTTATTCTCTTGAAGGTCTTTTTCTCTATTTTATTTCATGGTATCAAAGCCAACAAGAGAATTAGGGTGCTAAAAAAGAAGCCAAAACCTGCTTGTTTAAAGAATCAAACTGTTCCTGTCTGCTTTTTCTTTTTTCATTTTATGACCGAGGAAACCTTTTTGTTATATGCCCTATACCCACCCAATTTCTTATGTACACAATAAGGATCATAATTATTTTAGTTTGGATACCAAGCTATCTTATCAATATATTTACAAAAGAGCCTTCGATGTAGTGATGAAATTGTGATACATAAAAAATCCTATTTGTTTTGTTCATTACTAAAATGAATCGAATCCTATCAAATATTTATATTTATCCTTTGAATTACTCATATATATCCTATGAATTTCATTTCGCACCAGAAACTATTCTAGGAGAAGTTCGAATCCGTTCCGTTCGGATATTGATTGGTCTTGGTTTGACATGGTTTACGCGTTACTGGTTCCCGAAAGAGTTAATATCTCCATTAGCTAAACCCTTTCTTACCCTGCCTTTGGATTCGTATTTTATTCGTACACAATCAACGGAGGCCTTCCCTACATATGTTGCAACGTCTCCAATAGCATGCTCTTACTTCGTCTTTCCCTTAATAAGTCATCAAATTTGGTGCTTTTTGATCCCCAGTTGCTATGGGGAACAAAGGACGAAATACAATCGATTCCTCCATTTAAGTGGTTCTCGCTTCTCCTTGTTCCTGTTCCTAACTCCTCCCCGGGTAGTTCCCAATGTTTGGAACTTTCCATACTTCATGGGTGCAACATCAACAAATTCGCTCATGATCAAGTTACAACCTAAGATCTATGAACATATTATGTTAACTGTTCGTATTTCGTTCATTCCATCGGTATGCTCCCAGGTACCTGTAATTGTGATCCGTTTGCCAGAACCAAGGGGTCTTTCTGTAGAAACCTCCACGAACAATCGTCGTTTTTTGATGGTTTTTCCGCTTCTCACAGCTGCTCTTTCCACACCTCCGGATATCTAGTGCCAAATTGTCGCCCCTTTCCTTATTTCTTTGATAATAGAGTTGGCTATCTTTGTGGCATCGATTGTACAAGTTCGTGAAGAGGGCTGGACGAGTGGAATGAGGGAAAGCGGCTCGATCGACAAAAAAGAAGAGTAGCCTCCCTAGAACCTGGCAAAGTCATTATCAATGAATTCCCGAGCAATTCTCAACCAACATATGCGATTCATTCCCGTAAAGATTATAACACACAAGAAGACTCCTTACCTTAGGAGCGGGATGAGTGATACATCTGGCAAGCGCCGGTGAAGAACGCAAGCAAAGCTGGAGCTCGGGTATTGATATATTCCATCAAGAGAAAGGAGGCAGACTGGTAAGAAGGCCGACCACATAGGGGGGGCGAACCGAAAAACTCAGCTTTTCGGAGCGGACCAATCTTCCGTACCGCCCCCCCTTACTCTCTCTCTATAAAAAAGCCTGCGGGAAGCGCGAAGAGCTAAGCCACTAATGTCGTGGCGAAGGTTAGACCTCATAAAGTCAGCGAAGCTAAGGTTTCGTATGTGTTATATCCTATCGATCGAGCGAGAACTTATAAGGAAGGCCTTCATTGCCCTTTGAAAAAAGTAAAAAAAAAAAGAGCGCTAGCGCTAGGGAAGAGAGAAAGTTGCAGAAGTGCTTCTAGATCTCATGGAATAAGGCATAATTTCTTACAAAACTTTCCACCTCTTGCTTTCATAGAAAAAAGAATTTAGGAGATGAAATCCCGATTACATTACTGCAGGCCAAAATTGGATTTGAAAGAGCAAGCCAAAGAAAAGAAGCGTTTATATAATACCTTTCATCCTAATCTCATCTACTGAAAAAGGGAGCCCCCTTGATCACCTGAAGAGATTTTTAGGTAGAATTGGCATAATTATTACCGTGAGGATTGAGCTGCCAAAAGAGATTATCCTCCTTTGGGCTGGAAGAGAAGATTTATGTAGTCCATAGAAAAAGAAAAAGAAGAAAGTATTCTGAAGCCAAATGCTCTTGGATGGGTAGTTGAATAGGGGGATAAATCCTTTTTTCTCCTTTATATTGAATGTAGTCAATCACTTTGAGGTCATGAGAACCTTGTGATTTGATATAAATTATGGCATGCATCCCTGAGGAGAGTGGCGCGGTCAAACATCATCCCAGAAGCGAATCAGCTTACCATTGCCCAACCAAAGTCTAGCCCAAGTTCTGCCTGAAAGTCTCTCTATGAAAAAGAAGACCTTTTTATATGCAGAATATTTAAGAGGTGGGTTGGTCAATCCATATTTGCCATTGGAGAGGCACTTAGCAGCCAAATATGAGCACCATGGCTTTTTCTTTTCTTTTGGAAATTTCCATAGCCACTTCATAAGAAGGGTTGATTTGGTTGAAGTCCACCTCCTTCGTTAAGCGTTAAGGTGATTGAAAAAATTCAGACCATAAAAGATTTTCTTTTTTGTATGGGATGTTAGTAAGGATGAACATGACGAGGTTTTATTGCATTACTTAATTAAAAGAAAAAAAAATTCAAACATATCTATCTCAATCTTGCGGCAATTTCCTCTTCAAATCACATCAAGATGAACTTTGAAGGAGTAGGGAAGGCTACTCTGGGAATTCGGATTATGGTGGGGGTCATAAGAGATGGCAATGGTGCTGTCATGTGGAATTGAACAGATCTCCTCTAGGGATTAAAGATGCAACCTTTGCAGAAGCAGAAACTCTCCTGCATGGCCATAGTTTTGTCCAAACTATTGATTCTTTTCAAGTCATCATATCAAACAAAAAGGGGTTCTCTTAACAATGATTAGATGGGCGAATGGTAATAATCAAGAACCTTGGTGCCTATGCTTTCTCCTGATAAAACATTTCTCAATATATGTTGAGTTCAAATTCATCATGTGAAAAGGGAAGGGACTCATTTAGCTGACCGTCAGGCTAACTTGGGTGTTAGGCTGCAGTCTTGTAGTCAGTGGATGGGAGGTCTTCCATTCCAGAAGAGATTGTAAAAACACTCTTTCTCCCACTTATCATCTCTCTGTGGGACTTGTTCCCTCTTCAACTCAGCGCTTTATAGATAGGCATTTTTTTATTACTTTTGTCGGTTTAAAGGTCCTACCTTACCTTAAAAAAAAAAAAGTAGCCGAGCCGAAAGAGCTCTCACAAATCGAATTTGAGTACCACGGAAAAAAGCTAGCTGGATAAACAAGACAGGGATCGCCCGCTCGTCAATGCTACCTTGGGGAGGAGATATAACACTTTAATATAAAAAAATAAATATTCTAAAGCTTTTTCGATATATGAACAAGATTACTATGGAGGAGTTGGTGAACATTGTTCTGACTCATAGCTCTAAGATGACTAGCATGAATGAGCCAGCTCCAACACTAGGGAAACGATATTTCCTTAGTCCTTTTTCTGTGAAACAAAGCCAAGCCTTTTCCGCCTTCCATCCCGCCTTTCCCTGCTTGAGACTTTTTTATTAGCCCAGTCATGAATCACCTGGTTGGAGCCATGGTCTACCCAGCAGTGCTTCATATCCAAATTGCTCTTTGTCTAAGATTGGACTAAAGGTACCAAAGCAGGCATCCTTTTTTGTTCTTTTTATTTTGGCGAAAAAGCCCGTAGGTTGTACGCCAGCCATACGTAGCTTGAACTGTGATGGCCACAATGTTTAGCTATTGCCGATCCCCAAGACGCCTTTGGTTGATTTTTACACCTGATCCACCGTCTGCACTTACTACATTCACTCCCGGAAATTGAAACAGGAATTGTAACCTCCCGGTCTACTGTAGTCAGCCTCACGCTGTGCCTGACTGGCGAGTCTGCCGTCTCTACGGCTTTCCCTTTTTTGGGCTGCTCCTCAATCGAGTGCCGATCTTCGCTTGGGTCGGCTCCGAGGCTCTACCCTGGCTTTTCATTGGTTTCTCCCAGGGGCCTTTATCGTATCGCGCGCCTATCTTCAAGCAATCGGGGGAGGCGCCGAATACATAGATGAGGCGGTCCTGGGAATGAAAGTCCATTCCCTCGTGCTCTGGAACTCCAACACTTGGGTTGAACAAAAAAGGTTCAATCTTGTGAAACCGTTGCGTAGGCGAAACCTGGCAGCCCGCCCAGAGTTTGACCTTCTCCGGTCCTGGAAGGAAGCCCTACTTTCCTTCCTTCCCCCAGCAGGCAACAACACTGGGAGGAAGACGATCAGGATCTCACGTATGGCAGCTGTTGGAACAAAGTCCGAATCCAAGAGGTACCTACCTAGAAAAAAAAAAGGGAAATTCACCACTCACTGGTGAAAGAGGAGAGAGAAAGGACCAATTGAAGTCCCCGGTGACCAACCATGGTCCCTGGATGCGTTTAGACACTTTCTTTAGCTGCTCCCAAAGACATCTCCTCTCAGATATCAGGTTTGAGGCATTGGACGAGATAAAAGGCCTCAAACATTTCTTTATTACTAAAAGGGATCTGAAGAAAAAGAGTTTACTCATCAGAAAACTTTCTAAAGACTAACTTTAGCATAAGAAAGGGAAGCATGCATTGACAAACTATTCGACATACGACGGACCTAGCTGATTGATGTCATAAGCAATCTTCCTGGTCTAAGAGCAGCCTGAAATCGGAAGTTCACACTCAGTGTGAAAGAAAGTGCTTCTACTCTCTCTGAGCCCTCCATACAGTGGCACATCACCAGCCTTGCCTTAGTTCTCTTCTCGTTCAATGCTGTCTTTTCGGCGCTGATGGAAGCATGCCAAGGTGAAGTTGACGATCTGTTTAACCTTTTTCCGGATCTTCATCTTGCCCTATGAGCTTATGCAGTGAGTGCCGATGTTAAGGATCCTTTAGTTCTGAGCGAGGGCTTGACCCGTTGAGGAGGACATCTTCTTCTGCATCTCTCTTCTCAGATCGCCCATGATGGGACCCCTTGTCTACGTCGTCGAAGAGATGGTCTTGGGACCCCATTTCCCACAGTAGACATAACAATTTGATTATTCCTATTAGATATGAGATAGCTCTTTATAGCCTCTATGGCAACTTCTCTTAAAAGCCTCGGTTGTCACCCCCGTAATCAAAAGACTTATCTTCAATTTCGTAAGGGAGACATCGGCACGACATTGTAGTAATATTATTTGAATAAGAATTGTAGTAGGGTATGGGGCGCTAAAGAGACATTACTGACTTGAAGCTCTGACCTCGGCTGTGAAACTAATGTTTTTCAGTTTCTTCCTTAGGATGATAGTTTATATAAATAGACCTATTTGCCGAAACGTAGCTTTCATTCATATATAGAATTCGGAAAATAGTCAGACTAAACGAAAAAGGTAAGGCTTGAACTGGCACTGCTGGAACCCGTTTAAGGGTCGCTAACAAAAGGTGAAAGGAGGCCCTAGAGGAAGAATCTTTATACGAGTTCGAGGCGTCTAGCTTATAGTTACAGTTAGCCGACTCAATAGAAGAATGAAATTGGTGGGATCAGAGAGGGAAGTGACATCCAACTTGGGAAGCTCGGTACCACTAGTAAGAGGAGTGGCCAAAGGACGAGAATCAAGCATGTCTGCACGAGGCAAGAGATCTAGGGCATATTTCTGCTGACGAAGGATAAGAGTGCGCCCCTGCCGATACACTTCCATACCAAGAAAGTAGTGGAGAAGGCCCAAGTCTTTCATATTTTCATGAGCATGCAAGAACGAAAGAAGAGCAAGTATTCCCTGTTGATCACTACCTGTGATAAAAATATCTTCGACACAAAAAAGAAGGTAGATACTATCCCCAGATGTGTGACGAATGAATAAAGCGGTATCACAGGCACTGCCACAGAATCCCTTTAGAGCACAATATAGTGCTGAAACAAGTGAAAAAAGCTCTTTGAGCTTTCTTCAGTCCATAAAGAGCTTTGTGAAGTCGCCAGACATATCCTGGATGAGCGGTATCCAGAAAACCAGGAGGTTGAGACATATAGACCTCCTCCTCAAGAGTTCCGTGTAAAAAGGAATTACAGACCTCCAGTTGCTTAAGAGCCCAATTATATGTGCAAGCGCGAGAGAATGAATAATACGAAGAGTTTCTTGACAACAAGACGTGAAGGTATCAGAAAAGTAAATACCTGCCTGCTGATGGAAGCCTTTCTCCATAAAGTATGCCACTGGAGGGGTCCTTCCCTGCAATGTATGTTGGAGGGTCAGCTTCTACTTACTTCCTTCTAGAAGCGAAGGTTGGCAAGGAAGACCCATTCATGTTCTATTCTATGCCATGCCGAAAATTCAGTATACCAATGTTAGCGAATCAGATTCTTTAAAAGAAGAGTCTGCAGGGGCAGCAAATCTAGTTTCCAAATAAGTCAGAATCTTAGCGGAAGCTCTTCCTTTACCAGCTATTCCTATGTCAGCTACTACTTTGTCAGAGGCTACGTTCCCTCTATCTTCCGGGAAGGGAGTAGAAGAAGAAGTCCTCGTGACTCGGCTACATAAATTATCACATCATCCGAATAGATTTACATTGTCAATCAAATAGAGAAATCTAGTTTTTTGTACTTACCTTCCTACTAATAATAGATATGGTCGGTGATGCGATCCCCTTTCCTACCTAATCTAAGACTAATCTTAGTTTACAAGAAGTTTTCTTATGAAAGAAAGTGGAGGTTTGTTTTTACTCAGTGAATGTTGCCGAATCTCTCGCTCTATAGGAGTAATAAGCGAAAGGGGATTCTTTAGGCTACTCCGCGGAAGAGTCAACGCGAAAGAATGGTAGTATTCAACTTTTTATTGTCAATGTTCAAGTTCTTTGTGTTAGCTTATCTTATTCTTCTTGAATTGTCTCGAATTACCTACGGAGTTTGAGGGGTTCACTAGATTTTTGATTCCTTCTCCATTTCTGAGAGCTGGGAAAGGTAAATATTACTATATTATTTCTTCCCTCTCTTCTTCTTCCTCCCTGACTTCAGACTCGCTCTAACCCAACAAAAAGGGCAGGGCTGACCTTTGAACTGGATGGCTTGCAGAAGGAATGAAAAGCGCTTAGCTTAAGACAAAAAATGCATGACTGGGCACTAGGCGGGATGGAATGGAACTACCACTGGCTTAGAGTATGACTAAGATATAGTTCAGCTTACGGGAACTGGCTAGCGGGGAACGAAGCCGCCCTAAGCAAGGAGAGGAAAGAGCAATGGATGTAAGTAGGACTGAGACTAGTCACTATTCTGACTATTTGTTTAGGGATAGGGGAAGAAAGCAGTGACTGGGGTGAGCTTGCCCTTTGAACGGCAATTACTATTATTAGAGTCAGTAACTATTAGAATAGTCTATTATATAGCTATCTTATAGCCTATTACCATGATCTTCTACTTATAGGTTATTACCATGATCTTCTACTTATAGGTTTGTCCCCACCGGATAAAGATATTTCTATATTCGAATATCTGGAGCTCTACCAGGGAATCTTATCGTTAGGCCTGGAAAGAGTCTTCACTATGGAAGGGCAGTGGCCTGACCCGAAAAGATGAAGGTGACTCTTGTTCCAGTGAATACAACCTCTTCTTTGTGACTGCTCTGCAGGCTTGACTTCTTCAGCTGGCTTGCCTTCCATAGTCTAAAAGGCTTGCTCCTTCCTAACCTAACAAGAGTGAAAAAGAATGGAAAGAAGAAAAGGCGAGGGACTAACCAATCGGCAGGAACTCCCGAGATTGAGAGATTCATAGGGAAGGATGCCAAAGAAGGGCTAAGTACGAAAAAGGATAGAAGTTAAGAAGCGGAAAGAGAAGCCTAATTTCCTTTTTTCACTAGAGTATGGACCCAAGTTCATCAGAGGACTCATCTTACTTTTAAGTGAAGGCCAAGGCCGGTTCACGGTAATGAATGGTGGTCTCGGTCGGGGCAAGCACAGCACTCGTTCCCGCAGCCCTTGTTGCAGCTGATAGACTCAAAAGTAAGAGCACGAAAAGCTGTCTTAAACAAAAAACCTTCCAAATGGAATAAGCTACTATAACTTTCTTTGTCGTCAAAGGAAAATGGAATCATACCTTAGTTCAGGATCTCCCTACTCGTATGCAGGAGGAGCTACTGCCTTCCTTCCAATCGGTTCGAAGAGAAAAGGAAACGAAAGAATAAAGGTTCACTTTCATTGGTGCTTCCCCCTACACGTATATTGGAGCGAGAGCGGGCGCTAGTTTTTGAACAGGATTGACTGACTCACTCACTGGGACTGGCCTAGAATAGTTTGGAGGGGAGGTTAGCCCACTTTTTTTTTTTCAGGCTAAATTTAAGGGATGGACTTTTTATAGGGATTCAAGCTTGCGAAATGCTTTATCATTCTTACTCTTGAGTAAAACTAGACTGGCTTTTTACACAGGTGCGAAGCAAGTCTATGCGGAAAGGATAGGAAAAAGCTCTATACGATACGCGAGTTGTTGGTGGAATACGAGTAAGGACTTTGTTTGCCCAAGTCCCTTGCTTGAAGCACTATCGCACTTTCAGTGGTACTGAGACTGTCCCTACCACTACCCTTTATCAAGCTGGTTTACAAGAGTTCTGGCTTTCCCAACCGGACAAAACTTCTAGGGAATCAAATTTCGTTCGAACCCCCTATTCTATTTATATGCGGTCCTAACCTTGCTACTCTTACTTCCACTAGCAAGAGAACTTCTGCTCGTAACATACCCCTAGGGATATAATCTTACTTCTTGAAGCGAGCTACTTTAACTGCCAAAGGAGCGGGGCAAGACGAGAGGCAGGGATGTAATTTCAAAGAGGCTCGACCAGCCCCAAGAACCGGACAGAAGACAGACCCCACTGTGATACCTCGTGCAAGTTCTAGTTAATGACCTGAAAGAAGTCACTAGCTTCTTGCTATCGAGCGTGCCTTAGCCTTAGTTTACAAGGAAGCTTTGTCGTACTTAGAAAAGGATGGTTCTAAAGTAGGTGTCAAGCTGAGAAAAGGCGGAGAATTTTAGAATTCAAGAAAAGACATTGCCCAATACATTTATTCTATACAATAGGAATTCCAAGCCGTAAAAGGCAATGTGAATTCCTACGACTCCTCTCACTCTCAGGGACGGATTGAACAGCAGCTGTTAGGGAAGGATCTCTATCATTGGTTCATCAGAAGCCATCAAGCACGAAAGCAGCAAGGAGTGTGCTAGTGAGTCCCAAGCGAAGGAAAGAAGGACATGAGAGGCATAGAGAGGACTCAAGGACAAGACACGACTCAGACCCCGGTCAATTTGATCTTCATTGGCCTTGCTGTCCGCAGATCGATTACTCTCCTTTGAAGGTGAAGCCCGTTTGAAGGCAAGTCATGGTATCCGGGATCGGACATCGAAAGGGAAGGCGAGGTTTCAAAGTCTATTATGGAAGCGGGCCCCTACTGATAGTGATACCCCGATCTCATGGATGAAGGCTAACGTTTTCTATTGGAATAGAGGGATGTGCAGATCAATTCGACTTTTCACTTTGCCATCTAGAGATAGTTTGCCCTGAGTTAGGATACGGAGTTGGAAGAGAATGCCAGTATATCAGTTCAACTTCATCAAAGGCCAATTATTTTGCGTCTCTTTGCTTCTGAGGCAGTTTCAAGTTTAAGCCGATCCTCGAGGTCCAGTAAAAGGTCACTCCTCATCCCGATCTTATTAAAGGAGGAAGTAAACAGATCAAGGTTTCTACGTACTTCCGTTATGGAGGGTGCGGGCAGGGGGGACGGTGGGGAGGCCGGCTCCATGACCCCGGTTGGTTGCTGAAGATGACCCCTCGCCTTGGTCTCCAAATAACTTTTTAGAATAGTCAAAAGCACCTTAAAACCACGAATAAGTTGGAGATGAGGGTGATGAGTTGGGATCCTTTAAGGCGGGGGCACGGGGTTATGGTCTTGTTACTTTATCTTTCGGAGTCAATTGATCCCTCGATCAAGTCCTAACTAGAAATATCTTAAGAGAAGAAGAGAAATCATTTGGATTCGAGGCGAAACCCCTCTCCGCCCTTACGGAGTTCTTCTGCTCTAATCTCCGAAATCGAAGGTCAGCTGACTGAGGAGTTAGTATTGATTCATGCAAAGATGCTCCTTTGAAGCTGGAGTAAGGAATTGTCCACCTCATCACCCCGAAGAGCAGTGGCTCTGTTGTTTTGCACGCCTACAGAGAGAGACTCCAAAAGTACCGACGCTCAATCGAAAGAAAGAGCAATCAACTATATGCTTAACCTTAACTCATGCCCCATGAATCCCTAGACACAGAGAGAGGGTACGAGCTAATCTTTTACTAGAGGGAAAGCTGGCGAAAAGCATAGAGCGTGCGTGCTACGCTCTCGCCCTCCTTCCATCCGCGAAGCTGAGGCGGGAGAAAAAGCCTAATTCCCCGGTTTCATAGGTTACCTTTCTATCTTTCTCCCCCGTGACGTTCCCAAAGCGATCGCTATCCTTTTCTTGCTTTCTTCTTGTCTTGAATTTTTATAGAACGGCTTTCTATCAGGTATAGTTGGTTAGGATGAAGCGTTAGTAGATATAGCAAATGTGCCGGGGGGGTATAGTAGGTCTGGACGCCTAGCATGAAAGAGCCTTCTCTGGTAGCAGCACTATACCTTAGTATCTCTCTAGCTTCCAGTCTATATAAAACGTAGTTAGCAGAGGTCAGTCTGTCTGGCGTTTCCTCGCGTAAAGGACAACTTTTGCATCGGCTCTCTCTCGTTAGGTAATTACCGAGGCGAAAGCAGCTCTCTCGGAAGTCAGTTTCCTCGCCATCTTAGTGGGACTAGTCTAAAAAACTTTCACTTGAACTGCCAAGACTCGGTTTTTTTGCGGGAAGGCCCTTCTAGAATTACGTTTAACGTCCCTTTATTACTTTCCCGATCGGCGCCTCAGGTCGGTAGCTGGGCTCCGGGGCATTACTACCACGGCGACTATCGACCCGAGCCCATAGAAGGAAAAGAACGGACTAAAACGAGGAGTTCATTAGCCCTACATAGTTAAGGAGGATGGGGGTCAACCTCTTTCATGACCCATGGCCCCAGTGTGTCACTTGGTTAGCATTTGTAGAACAAAATAAGTAGGGCTGGTTTTTCGATAGGTAAAGAGACAGGGGAGGGGGAGTTGGCTGTAATTGAGACACGTTTTTCGGATGGACGATATGGATTTTTTCGAGATAGTTAACCACTTTTTTAACCGTGAGAGGGAGGTCATTCAGAACCCGCTGGTTCCATAACGGGGGGGGGGGGGGGGGGCAGCTCCAGAGGCGCTGCCGCAGGCGCCAGCACCGACATAAATAGCCCACCCCGCTCCCGATCAAAAAGAGCATGCGAGACTTCGAAGGGACATTCACACTTTGATTCCTGAGCAACTTCACGAGAACATTATGAAAGGGGGAAATGGCGGCTGTCCGTGCACTTTCCGGAAATGATGGAAATATAGTCCAGTGCCGCGAAGGCGATAATGTCTTATGATCTGGAGATCTCCGCGGAGACGGATACGGAAACCCTCCGCAGATGGGTGGAGAATATAAGGGGGACCTTTATCTCCTAAAGCTACTCATTAGGGAATACCGGCCAAATTACTCTGTCTGCCGCTTTCTTTCATAACAGAGCCGTTATTCCCGGCTGGCATAGAAGTCTCTCGCGCGGGCGAAGGAGATGCATTTCTGGTACTGGTGGTATTGGACAAGCTCTAAGGGAATAATCTCTTTCTTATTTCTGTATTTCTTTCCCATGACGACTAAGAACAGGCAAATCAAAAATTTCACTTCGAATTTCGGACCTCAACATCCTGCTGCTCATGGTGTTTCACGATCAGTATTGGAAATGAACGGAGAAGTGGTGGAACATGCGGAACCACATATTGGATTACTCCAGTGCGGCACGAAGCCGCTGATGCCGAGTCGGCTCCTATGCCGCTAGCTATGCCCTGCTTGGTCCCCCTCCCCCGGCACGGTGGAGGTTCCGTAGCACGTCATGAGCACCGGGCTAAGGGGCGGTTGAGCAACTCAAGCGAACCGCCTTACCTTATTCCAACATAGGGACAGAAGGGAGAAGGTTGTGAAGGTGGCCTCGTTATCCATACCTCCGGTCGGATGAATGGAGGACCGACCGACCCGGGTTTTCACGAGCGTTGGCGGGTTCTGGAGTGCCTTTCAAGAACGCTAGCGCATACCCCGGGGTGATCATCACCACCTGCACCTCACATCTCGGCACAGTGGAACGTGTAACCCGCCTGCTGTTCCATTCAACTACATTTGTTCCTTTAATCCATAGCTTAAAAGAACGCAGCAGCGAGGGACAACCCGCCCATACAGCCAGCGGGGAGGATGGCACTACTGGCAAAGACCGTCTGGCGAAAACGCCGCAGGCGCGAAGCGTGGTAGGCCTGCGCCGGAGGAGCATACCATAGGGAAGAAAGGGAGCCCGGACGGTGGAAGAGCCAGGGGAGGCCGGGTCATTTGACGGAAATGGAAGGCTTTTCCCTATTAGAGAAGGCCCTATGGAGTAAAGGGAAGTGGATGAATTCTTGGAAAAAGAGGGAGCGAGCCTATATAAAATCGAAAATGAAAAAAAAAAAGAAAGAAAATTCCATGAATAGATAGAGTCAACGGTACGACAGACAGTGCTGCCTACACGCGAATTAGCTTCCGAGGTTGAGCAGTCTCAATTTCACTACAGGATTTGCGAATGAATGCTGGGCTGGGCCACCTCGAATGGCGTGAGCCGCATGCGGGGAGACCCGCACGTACGGTTTTTAGGGGGATCTGGTCGAAAAATCGGCCGGCGCCCACCCGACTAGAGGAACTGAGAAATTAATTGAGTACAAAACTTATCTTCAAGCTTTACCTTATTCTGATCGCTCAGAGGGCGATCGCGGGGTCACTGAATGAAGTCCTCCATTTCTTTCGGAGGTGCTGACCCGCAGCGAGGCAGAGATGACTAAGTGACATATAGAATATGGCGACGACAACAGCATGTCGTAGAAGGAGATAACAGGTGGAGCCAACGACCCACTAAGACTAACCTATCTACAACTACATCCCCGAGCGGCAGTCAAACGGGGGCGTGAATGCGAGATGCCAGCGGAATGATCGGCCGGAAAGAGGCTAGGGCTGCTTCCTTCCCACCGCGTCCTTCCTTGTGTGTCGGAGATATAAAGCGAGTGCACCGGAAAAGAACGGGAACTGGATCGATCTATTCTATGGTGAAGCATCCGAAGCATAACTGCACACTGACACGATCTTTGCCGAGAGATAGGAGCATTCGGTGGAACCGGTGAACTACACTTGCTTCTAGATAGATGTGTGGGACAGAGGGCTCGTGGTACCTGCTGCCCACCCTTCCTCCTCTGCTTTGAGAACCGTGTGAACGGAGAGTGGGCAGAAGAGAAGGAGGTCCTCATACGGAGTCGCACACTTACTTGAGCAGTGCGGGAGACTGGGGAATGGGTCGAATAAACTCCCCTGGGGCCGAAAAAATAACAGACGAAGCTTTACTTAGATAGGGCTTTTATTGGTCTTTTTTTTCTTAGTGATTGGAAAGGAGGGCGCCTGGGTATGTTATTGAAAGGGAAGGCAGAAGCATCGAATGGCGAAGAGAGGCGACTCGGCGGGGAAGGAATGGGAAATCGTCAAGGATGACTTCTTTGTTGGCGGAACGAAGGGCTAAATAGTGACAGTGATTCTCTGAGCCGGTCTGGATTTCCAACGCCTCGGGAAACTGGTCGAGATAGATGACATCACCTTTTTCCCCTCTTCCTTACCGGTAGGGCAATCTTCTCTTATGGCCTTCACCCCCCGCCCGGAAATAGAGAACCAAGCCCCTTTCTGATCCATTCATTTCTGCAAGCAGGGAGGCTCCAGAGCTAAGCCCCCTCCTATTCGAGGCCGGATGGCCTCGCCCCACAAGCACCCAACCTTCCTTTTGCTCTTCCTTCGGTTTGCCTCCACGAACGCGCCACTTAGGAGCCCTACTCATATTCCAAAGGCGCTACTTCAATTCAAGTGCAAGCCCCCCCTTCTATTGCATAACTTAAAAAAGCTATAAACAAAGTACCAAAGTGGTTGCGGGAACGATACGCTTTGGTTACCGGCGAAGGCTTCCAAAGGCGACCAGCTTTCCATACTAGTTGTTACCTTACGCTGCCATTTTTCCTATATTATTGAATAGCATGGCCTGGGGCTAAGATAACTCAAGTGGGAGAGCCGTGTTATGGGTGACCTTATTGCACGGTTCAGAGAGCACTTGTGTATGTGATGCAAGTGAACGTCTACGAAAAAGTTGTCGTAAAGTTTCGTTCTTCGTTCCGTCATCGACCCTATCTATGTTTCTATGATGGCCCAAGAACACGCTCATTCTTCAGCCGTAGAGAGACTTTTGAATTGCGAGGTACCATTACGAGCTCAATATATACGAGTGTTATTCCGTGAAATAACTCGAATTTCAAATCATTCACTTGCTTTAGCTACTCATGCTAACTCCGTTCCTGTGGGCTTTTGAGGAGCGGGAGAAATTGTTGGAATTCTATGAAAGAGTCTCGGGAGCCAGGATGCATGCCAGTTTCATACGACCTGGTGGAGTGGCACAAGATCTGCCTCTTGGCTTATGTATAGATATTGATTCATTCACACAACAATTTGCTTCTCGTATCGACGAATTAGAAGAGATGTCAACCGGCAACCGTATCTGGAAACAACGATTAGTGGATATTGGTACTGTCACTACACAGCAAGCAAAGGATTGGGGATTCAGTGGTGTAATGTTAAGAGGTTCTGGGGTATGCTGGGATTTGCGAAAAGCAGCACCTTACGATGTTCATGACCAATTGGATCCTGACATACCAGTAGGTACCAGAGGAGATCGCTATGATCGTTACTGTATTCGTATCGAAGAGATGCGACAAAGTGTTCGGATCATTGTGCAATGTCTTAATCAAATGCCTAGTGGCATGATCAAAGCCGATGATCGTAAGCTATGTCCTCCATCACGATCTCGAATGAAACTATCCATGGAATCGTGCGCCGTGTGAAACGTATATCATCGCCGTTCTTAACCGAGACTCAGGTTAAGCTCCGTCTCGGAACCTTGTGGGGTTAGGAGTAAAGCATCCCGAGGTTGGCGCATCTCGTTGAGCGTGGAGAAGCATTGGGAACCCCAATTTTTTTCTTCGGAGCCGTTTTTTTTTCCGTCCCCCCGCCCCGGCATAGCGCTTCGCTTCCGGTTCTTCGGAAGAATCAACTTATGTCTCCCTTCTTCATTGATTTGGGGGAAAAGGAACCGTCTACCAGTTGGGAAGCTAGACATCAAGTAAGTGGTTTGATGAGGATAACTAAGCTGACACGCCAGAGTTGGCTGCTGGCATAACAGGGTGGTGCCTTACCGCACCGCAGGCGGACGCGCGGTAGCGTTCGTGGTGGTGCTTCAGGATTCCAATGTACTGCATCCAAGATCAGAACGAGCTTACCGGCGGACCACTGCCGTTCCATTCTTGAGTGAGCTGGAGTGCAACCATCTTATCCACTGAACTAGCTAGAAGCTATCGCTTCGGGTCGAAGCACTAAAAGAAAAAGACCGGGAAACGCGGCGGCATAGGAACCACGGGACCCCCTACTAGTAAAGGGAAAACGGAAGTGCGCTCCTGCGCACCAGCTGAAAAGGCCCTTTCCCCTTTTAATAATAATAAATAAGGTAAGCTTTATAGCTCCAACCTAGTGAAGGGGCTTTGATGCCCTTTGTATAGGTTGGGTTGCTGGATACGGAATCCTCGTAGTAGGCTGGACCAAGATCCAGCCGAGAGAGGGCAGTCTTTAGAAAGAACAGGTTGGGAAAGCAAGAGAACGCTTCGCGTTTTCTTATCTTCTTCCCGCCCTAGGAGTAGCACAAAAAGAGGGATTAGCATTATTGACCCAATGATAAAGCACTAACACCTTCCTCGTTGGGGCTCCGCGCACTGGGAAAAGGCTGACGCGACGGGAAACCGGCCACTAGTTACAAAGCTCCAATAAGGTATCGAGAGGGCTATCACAGTCATTCTTACTCCTTTTTGTAAACAACCCCTATTCCTATTTAGGGAGTTGAGGTGAAAAATGGCTTGATGAACCATTCGCCACGCACCGGCCACATTCACTTGCTTATCGTAGAGGCTGTAAGTACACAGTGCCCCACAAGTAGGCTGCTTTTTCCGGAACGTAGTCCGAGATAACCGTAACCGTGTATATATAGAAATCTATCTTCGATGCTGTCATTTCGAAATGTCCGCTTCAATCGCTGTTTCACCTCCCAAAGAGCAAAGTTGGCTTGATGAGCGCAGATGAGGAAGCGGGGGCAAGAAAACCAATAATATCTTTCTTGTCCTTCTACTTAAGGTTAAGGGGCAAAGAGAAGCGCTTTTGCTACTGAGAAAGCGAATGGTCAGCGCGAAGGTTCAAGACTTAGCCGAGCGTTAGCGAAGCTAGATTTTATAGCGAGGCGCTTCGAGTTAGCGAAGCGCTATAGTAGCGCCGAAGCCCTATGTGCTATAATGCTGAGCCAAGGACGCTCTGCCTTCTCTATAGAAGCAGTCAACTGAGTTCTGAACGAATTAGCTCCTTGGTGATGGCTTAATCTATAGATAGAAAGCCCTATGATGGGAAACTACCACGTTAGGTTTGGAGAGAGATGGGACCGGTTATATAATAGGGGAAGCAGATGCAAGCTTTTTCTTTCAATAGCTGGCCAAATGACTACAGGATCATCGGTCTACTCTACCTCAATTCACCATTTCGAACCTTATACAGAAGGTATTTCCGTACCAGCTCCTTCTACCTATACCGCAGTTGAAGCACCTAAAGGAGAATTTGGTGTCTTTCTGGTCAGTAATGGAAGCAATCGTCTTTACCGTCGTAAAATAAGAGCACCTGGCTTTGCCCATTCACAAGGACTCGATTCTATGTCCAAACATCACATGCCAGCAGATGTGGTCACCATCATAGGTACTCAAGATATTGTGTCTGGAGAGGTGGATAGATAGGACTACTAGTTGCTCGATCAGGACCCTAGCTTTATTGCGAGCCAAAAACCCTATTTTTACGCCCCCTTTCTTTATTTAAGGAGATTCTATCCAATGATCAGCCCCGATGCGGAAAGGAGTAAAGAAAGAAGAGTTGAAGACGGCTTAACAGTAAGAGAGAACCCCCTCATCTCGTGGCTAGGAACATCTATGTAGATGGGATTGGATTCATAGTGCCAGTTAGGGCTAGGTATAAACCTTCATTCATCTTCTTCGATCTTCCTTGGAATATCCATCATCTTGGTCTCGACCTTGTTGAGCTCTCCCTGATCGAAAGTTCCTATTTTGCTGCCTCTTCGATCGTCTCCAACTCCCTAAAAAATAAGAGTACTTGGTGACCTAGATGGTCAGGGTCTTTCCTTACCTTAGCTGAGCCTTATGTCCCTTCAACATTCCTATTCATCTTGCCTTGTCTTGGGCACCGCAGTGGACTGATTATCCTAAAAGAAATATATACTCTACAGATTAAGAGGATAGAGGGTCTCCCTTCCATAGATTCGATTGGGATTGATTCTCAGGATCGAGCCCTTATCAGAGGCGTGCCTACCGACACCTGTCAAAGTCTTCGGCTTGCACGACGTCTCCTTCCATTTGCTCCAGCTATGAAAAAAAAGAATGGGTGCAACACTTTATTCTCTTCTACCGCTCTTTGTTTACTTCTGGCCTTCCCGAACTCCTACACGGGGGGAGTCAAATCTTGGAGTAAGCTCCTTTCCATGGGCAATCTACTCAAGAGTTTAGGCCCCTAATTTGGTCTATGTCTGGGCTGCTGCCGTACTCAAAGGCGAGGGGCTCCAAAAGTGGATGCGATCGGCCTCAGAGGAGAGGGGAGGCAACTTGGGATTCTAGGCAAAGTGCTTTTTTTGTATATAGGCCTTCGTATAGGATAGGATTTTCATTCCTCCCGCCAAAGCTAGAAAAGAAAGGAGCTCTCTCTTTTTTCCAGCCTTCTTTTTATTTTAAAGGCATATAGTGCGTTCTCGCTTTCAGGGGGAATTCAAGTCAAAATCTAGTACAAGGAGGAAGCGAAAGGCTAGCTACCAGGTACGAAACTGAGTATGACTATAATAAATCATAGAGCAGTGGGGAGCATGCCCATCCCATTAGATATCATTTGAGCTTCCCCTTTCCTAAGGTCCTGGACGTGGTACTGACGCATGAACTTGCTTACTGGTTTGACCGCTTTGTTGGCAAGTCAAGTAAGGAAAGGTCTGTTCATTTGTCCAGAAAGAAGTTTTCGGCCTATCTATCGATTGAACCAGGGGCTGGGCTCTTGTTGACAGACATAAGAAGCACCCTATAAAACATGCAAGATCTCTTAGTAAGCCCTTGTTGGCATATCAGGTGCCATTGAACACAGTCCAGGGAAAGCATCTATCTATAGTGATAGTGATCCATCGCCTTGACTTGAGTCTCCACCACATCTATTTCCTGCACGCTTGTAGCGGTTGGTTAGGCTAGGCCGGTTAGAACCTCTCCGCAGTTCTCGATTCTGATTGAACTAGGGAGGATCGGTATTGCTGGGGGAGATTGTTCTTCCTCAGCTGGCTTGTTAACCACGGTCTCTTGAAGGTTTCATTCTTTTACCAGCTCTCCCAGCCAACAACCTGCTAACCCTAAGCTTGCAAGCACCTTGGTCACATCTAAGTCGCTATTCTATTGTTCTATTTGGGACGGAAAGAAAAAGATCTGCCTTTTGCGGGAAGAATCGCTCGAAAGCACGGGATGGGCCTTCCCTTCCTTTACGTCATCCACCACCCTGTCCTATCCACTCTCCCCAAATCTCTACTCGTAATTTGAAGAAGAAAGATAAGGAAAAGTCTTTATTGCACGGTATAGGCTTGATTCGTGGAGAGGTGTCGCTGGCTCAAAAGTCAAAGGGTGGAAATAAGCGATAAAGGTATAAGAGAGAAGGGCAGAGCTATTAAATTATTCAAAAGCTCACTAGGAGTCGCTTAAGGCAAGAGGGAGGCACAGCGAGCCAAACCCATCTTGTTCTCTTTTTCTCCTTGAGTCGGATGAATCGAGGGTTCCAAACCTTCCAAAAGTGATAGGTATGTGTTCTTTCTTTGCACTCTCTTAGACTGTCTATCCCTTTATACCTGGGTATAATAGCCAGAAAGAAAGTAGCTTCTTTGATATGGTTCAGTAAATAGGAATCCCAGTAATACAGTAAACATTGGAAGAACATAGGAATATGGGTCCATATAGGAATGAAGAAAGGGCATGATAGGCTAGTTTGATTCCAAGCCAAGCAGCAGGGCATGATCAGTCTTATCGGGCGGGGAATTGCATTCGCTAATAGAGCTTCCTACGATCGCACCCTAGGAGAGTGCAAATGGCAAGTTGAATGGTCTGGTTCCACTTAGTAGCCTAAATCCGCGTACCCACTTTAACACGCAAGTACGCTTTAGCTACTAAGCTTCGAAACAACCCATAGGCTTACTTCGAAGTACGAGCTTGAACTCAAGTATTCGAATGAGTCTTATTAGGTTTTCCCTGGGGGAAGGCTCCCCCCAACCCCCGTGAGTCCCGTCCTGCCCTGCCTTGAACTAGAACTCGGAAACCAGGACACATAACTATAAGAGAGTAGCTGCCAAAACAAGCTCCCTAAGGTCGCACCTAAGATCCGAAGGAATCGCTTGAGAACTAACTGCATACCTGAAGTTTGCTTGTGTGCGCATAGCGTTATCTTATCTTTGAATACTTCCTTTAGGCGGCTAGAAAGATGTTATTTGTGTGGTCCGTTCTAGTGACAGCATTTCAATTCTATTGTATTTATGTAGGAGCCGTTGTTTTTGCTTTGTTTGCCGGATTGGTACGCTTTCTTTTCTAAAAACCCTTCTCTCATAGGTCGTTACATTTCAGGCCATTTACGATCGTTTAAAGGGCCTTATATTCTAAAGTATAAAGAAAGTCAAGATTGTTCTTGCGGAGAAAAGCCTACTTACTTGCTCTTGCTGCTTTTAATTTAAGAGCAAGTCGGTCTAGCTTCTTACTCTTTCACCTTTCAAAGAAGTCGAAATAGAAAGGGGTAGGAAAGATCCCGTGTACCTTGTTCAAGTTGCGGATCTCCTTCATTAGCTTTGAGTTCATTGTTATTCTTCTGGTTCTCCTTTAAAAGGGGTCGTGGGGGAAAAGCCCCAGCCCCCCTACATGCATTAAGCGACGACGGCTCAAACGAAGCAAACCATTTCTCATAAGATAATAGAAAATCACAAGAAAGATTTGATCAAAAGTGACTAGAAAAGAGGCGGTCGAGAAGGAATGAGTGGAAACTATGTTGATTGAGTGCAATTTCTAAATTAGGAAAGATTAGACAGAATACTACCAATCAAAATCAAAGTTTCCAACAGTGAAAGGCTGCCCCTGTTGGCGGGTTGCTTAGGTCCATGTAGTCCAAATCTCCGCTTAGGAAAGAAGTCCAAGTTGACTTTTTGCGAAAGGGAAAATGGCTTTCTGTTAGAGAGTGATCGAGAGAGATTTTCAGTTGGGAGCCATTCTTTTGCAGCTAGGAGACATTGTTGTTATGTTTTCCAGTTATGAGCCAAGGAATTGGGGCTTAGAGCTATGAGCTATAACACATACGCAAGAAGGAAGAATAACTTAATGGACGGGTACGCTAAGGAAGGGGAGTCGCTTGTTTGTTTGGTGTGTTTGGAACCGGGTTGTTTAAAGCAACCCTTTCTTGAAGAAAGAGAACCTGGGCCCAGGTCTTGGTGTATTTTGACATGATTCTCAATACGCTATCTAAACTAGGAAAGTCAGTAAGGAAAGGTGGGACAAAGAAAGCTCTACTTCGGGTAGCTGGGTGCATCAACCTCTTTCTTTCACAGGAGAGGGGACAATACGCTCTCAAGGAGCTTGGGCTACTCAACCGATAGGAATAGGGGTTTGTTTCCACAACTGAAAGAGAATCTGAAGCAGGATCAGAAACTGAATAAGATTGAGGAGCGGGGTAAAACCATTCTCAGAAGGAGCAGGTTTAGCGGATGGGAATGGCATTTCCGGGAATGCAGTCAAGGGTGAAGGAGCGAAAGAAGCTAACTCGAATGAAGAATCTTTCCGAGGAGTGACCCCAAGTAGAAGTTAGAGAAGGAATTGATCCTTTCCTGAAGGATATAGGACTTAGGACACAAACTAAATGATCGAACTGATGAATCTCAGTCTAGGTGGAGTTTACCAGCACATAGGTAGTCTAAGTTCCTAAAAAAGGGAGTCTCTGACTTCCACTTAGCTATTCTCTGAGCTTGCTTTCCAGTCTATCTTCTAAAGTAGAGAAGGTTTAGCGGTCAGTAAGAAACTCCTCAATCAACATGAATGAGACCTTTCATGGAAGTCTTAGTTGGACTCTAGACCGCTACGCACCTTACGTCGATCTAGATGATAAGAAGGCCTTTCTTCCTCATGAAGAAGGAGTAGAGACCTAGCTTTCATCTGTCTGTTAAAATGTAATGCTATACCTTTTGTCCTTGAGAATCGGCTGGGTATAGCGGGAAAGAGTTTGACGATATAGTTAAATATCTGATAAGATGGGTACTTCCGATATTGTCTTGGGAATTTTCAGTCTATATAGTAGCGTACTGGACTCCATCTACATAAGTAGAAGGATTCAAGAATCACTTTACAGTTCTTATTTCCATTTTCCGGCTCTCATCTTGTTAACTGACTTAAGCGCAATACTTATCCAAAGACAGGACAAGTTGAAAGAGCTTCGGTAGTTAGACTTTCTGTCTCGCGTAAGAAAGAGAGTTTAGAGTGCCATAGAAAGAACCTTAGATAAGGGGATTCCTCCCATTGACTGAAGTTCAGAGTCAACCTTCCACACAAGGCAATCTTCTGATAGAGGGGAAGAGGCAGAGCACAACCGATTCTGTGGCACAAGATGGGCTGTTATTGCAAAGGCAGGAATTCGTTCGCTCTTTGAGGTATCAAAACATTCGTCCCATTGATTATGAAGATCGGATCTCCTTGTCCCAGTGGCCGAGGAAACTGGGGGCATCAGAATCGGCAGTGAATTCGGAGATATAAGCTTCTCCAAAGTACCTTCCTTTGCCCAACATTGATATGATTCTTGCTGGTAGCTTCTCTCTCTTATTGATGGATTTTCCAGTCTTAATCGGATCGGAACTGCCAATGAAATAGAACATATCTAATAAAGGCTCGATCGACTCCTGACTCCGCTTAGTCATTAATAAGCCGATGAGCCATACCGGTGAAGCAAGCCTACCGATGACCCGACTCACTCAAAGAATGGATGAGAAGCAAGAAATCCCTGTAGATCCTTTCATTTTTCCTTTCTCGCAAGCAGGAATCGAACCTGCGCTAGCGGATCAAGTCACAAGCTTATAGACCAACGAGGATATCAAACTTTTTATACTTTTTTTGGTTACATCTGTGGATGTGGAGGCCCATAAGGGCCAGAGAGGTACTACACTCCGATTACACACAGAAAGAGAAGACTGATCGCCCTACCGATGAAAGAGAGATAGTGATTCATTGATGTTGATGGAAGAAATGATTGGTTTCACTTTCACGACATGGAGTTGAACCATGATCGACCGTGATCGTGAGAATTGCCTAGAGCTTCTTGGCCCACGTGTCCCGAACGAACTAAATCGCCCAGTATATGTGGCACAGAGGCTACTCCACTAGACTATAGATTTTGGTATGATATATATCTAATTACATCCGGCATATGATTCACACTCTAGCGAAAGAAAAATCAACAACATCAGAAACATCAGGAAAATTAGCACCGACCCCTGACCTACGGCATGGAGCTGAAAGCCTCCAACTAGGCGAACCACCAGACCAAGCCAGACGAGAAAGAGAGAAGGAACGAGAGGGAAGGGTAAAGGGAAGAAAGGAGGATGAAGGGCATCTTTCTTAGCTTAGCAAGGCTGGGAGCTCTAACAAAAAGAGGGTTTGATCACCATGATTGGCACACTTTGACGTGACCACCCTGCCTATCGCTAGCTGCCCATGATTCTATGTTTGAGGATCTATCTGTGGAAAGGATGATTCTTATTATAATGCTTCAAAATCAACAACTAAAAGGGAAGCTCTCACAATTTTTAAGAAAGGGCTATATTATAGCTGTCAAAGCACGATAACAGAATGATAGGTCAAGACCTGACATACCAGCTTACTTAGTCTTTGACTTAATTTAGCGGCCATTCAGAGCCTTCTTTAGTCTTGCTGCATGACGAGCTATTCAATCAGGAGAAGCGGCTTTGTTTTATGTCTTCCTCTTTCAAAAAGTAAAGGTAGCTTGCTTTAGTTTTCTTCCTTTCCCAGAAAGAAGCATCATGAGAGTTAGCGGTACAGGCCATAGCTGTGCAGCTTTAGGGGCCCGGTCAATCAATCAATCAAGGGCGCGAGCCTCTATGCACAAGGCTACTCTGCAGAGAGAAGTTCCAACCACGAATGAATGCATGGCGAGTTTGTCAACTCACTAACGCTCGCGACTCCCGTAGGTCGACTACCTTACCTTCCCCACTCACCAACACCTCTCGTGCTTCCATGCCCACCTACCTCATGGAGTATACTCCACTCGTTCTCTCCTTTCTTTCGCCTAAACAATTTCATTGCCTCACTCCGCTCGCCTCCAAAAACTTATTTCATTCGCCTACAAAACCACCTTTCTAGTCGAGCGCACGAGAAGACCCTGTAGAAGTCCTCCATCCATATGTTACCGACCTGACCATCCATCTATCATTGGAATCTGAAGAAACTGGTCCGTCCAACGCCTCTGACCTTGTTCCAAGCAGATCTCATTTCACGTATCTGCTACCGTGCCCACCCGCCGCCCTCTCTATCCGCTAACTTCGGTACCCGGGGCATTTCCCTCACATGCTGAAGAAAGAAAGCCCCTCTCTTTTATGACATTTCTAAAGAAATTTACCCAACCTGGAAAAACTACAGCCAAAACAACTTCCTTTATTTCTAGTTCTCCCCGTCAAGTTGAAGAAGACTCGCCCCCGAGTCGTTAGTGCTTTCTTCACCATAATAAGGAGAAATATCAGAAACATTGAAAGTTTCTGAAACCTCATACTCAGCTGGTAGTTCAATCTTGTAGGCATTTTCACCAATGCGTTTGAGAACTTTGAATGGTCCATCAGCTCTAGGCTTGAGCTTAGCAAATTGTCCTCGCGGGAAACGCTCCTTTCGAAGATGAACCTACACCAGATCACCTTCTTTGAACTCAGAAAACTTGCGATGCTTGTTAGCTTGAGCTTGATACTTCTCATTTTTGCTTAGAAATTTTCTCGCTCATGCAACTTCTTCATTTTCTTCACCCGCATCTCCACTAAAGTTGTGAGTAGCTGGAAGTGGAGCTAAGTCCAGAGGACTCTCGGGATTTTGGCCATAAATAGCTTAAAAAGGACTAAAACCAGTAGTTTGGCTAGTGGACTGATTGTAAGCAAATTCTATTTGAGCTAAAAGCAAGTCCCATTGCCGAATATTTTCACCCCCAAAGCTCCGTAAAAGAATCCCCAAAATCCTATTAACAACCTCAGTTTGGCCATCCGTTTGTGGGTGACAAGTTGAGCTAAATTGAAGACGAGTTCCAAGCTTTCTCCAAAGTGTGCACAAAAAGTGACTCATGAACTTGGAATCCCGATCAGAAGTGATAGTTAGTTCTAGGAATTCCATGGAGCGTAACAATCTCTCGAAAGTAGAGGTCACCAAGTTAGAACAGCTACACACTCGCGAAAGCGAGGAAGCCGACCAATTCCTTCAAAGGAACGGAATTCAAGTTGCCGACCCAGAAGAAAAAAAAAAGAGTGGAATATATTTATACCATAGGGATGAACCCCTTACGGGCCGCCAAGGCCCTACAGAATCCCCATTCTAAGCAAAAAGTTTCCTCCGAGAATTTTAGGAATTCTCTTCACCTTTGTAGAACCGCTTACCTATGATCGGCGAATTTCGAAATCTTTGATCCCGTCTGATGAAACCGCAAATAATAATCTTGTTATGACTGTCCCTCTTACAGGGAACTCTTTTCAAGCAGCACTAATAAAATAATAGGGAGGAGAAAGAGGAAATAGCAAAGAATCATTCGGCGCGTAGTGAACTGCCAGATAGATCAGTACAGCTAGGGAAGCTGTTGATACCCGATCATTCGAAGCAGCACAGACGGACCGAGGGTCTGGTGCCTATGATGTCATCGTCAAAGAACACTCGAATGGGCGAAACACATAGAAAAAAGAGACCTTTCCACCCAGTCAAGGAAGATCCCCAATAATAGGGCCTTCCCTTGCTTTCGAGCCGGAGTTTGCTTGTTTTAGTCCATACAACGCCTTTCTGAGTCGACTAACTAGATGTGAAGAAACTGATCGCCCTGGCGAAGGTGGCATGTAAATCCCCTCATGTAGTTTTCAATTCAGAAAAAGATTCCCCACATCTCACTGGAACAAAGGCTACTTTCTTTCGGTGGCAACTTCAATCAGAGCCCTACAAAAGTAACCTTTTACAGTGGGGCAAAAGTATTCTCAGATCGATACCAAGAGTGAGTCTGAATTTCCCTCAATAGTGGTCTTTCCGTCAGGAAGAGGTTTGGAACCCCTCTCTATCTGATATGGTAATGAACGACGTCTTCTGCAAGACTGGCAATTCCTCAGATATGGCCTGCTGACACTGAGGGATCCTTGCTGCCTCAATGTCATTTTGCGGCTTCAAAGAAGAATGAACAATGGAAAGAAAAGCACTATGTTGGGTCAGACACAAACCATATGGGTGTCACAAATAAGAACAACGTACCTCAGTCAAGGACGAAAGGAAAAGGGGCTCGGGCGACGGATCAATAGTCGACTCCGGGTGGGTAGCAGTGGAGTCAAGAAGCCTGTCAAGAACATGAATCAGTTCGTTGGGGCTAAGAGTTTTCTTCGTTTCGTGTTATCGAACGAGTACAAAAAGCAGAGAATGAAGCATTGGGAGGGAGAGAAGATGGCTTCTCAAATCATCAAACGAGAGAGAAGACCTTCAACCCCTAGCAGAAGGCAGAAGATAGTACATGCCCCGCACCGGATAAAGAAGATCATGTTGACTTTGGGCCTTACGGAGCGCCAACGAGTAGTAGGATACTACCGCGTCCAAATCCCTCTCAACTCCCCAATCCCCCAGGGTGAGGGGTGAACCTTCTGTCTGATTCAATATCATCTATTGCTGCTTTCGAATCGGCTGAAAGAGGATTTTGATGTCACTTAGGAGAAGTATAGGGAAGTGTGCCTGAATCTTCTATAATAAGTAGTTGTGACTCGGTCTAGCTAGGACAGAGCCATCCTAAAGAGACTTTCTTCTGTTCTAGGTTTCCACAAAGCGGTATCAGGGTATGAGAACACCTTTCTCCTATATAATCAAGTCTTTGGTTTAGATCAATCAATCCTCAATCCGGGCTCAATGACCGGAATGAATGGCTTTCTCCTGTCTCCTCATGGATCCAACTATTAGGTTCGTGGGTTTGTGGTCCGTGCCTAAAGCAACTCTTTTCCATTCGCGAACGTTTAAGAAGTCATCTCCTGATTCGTTGATCTATTGAGCTAAGGCAGCTCTGCATATAGTGTTTTAGACTCATACTTCATCGCCGCCTGGTCCTTTCGAACCTTAATCTTAAGAAATTCCTGAACGAGAAAGCGGTATGTATGGTTGGCGTATGCCTAGAAACTAGTCCAGAATGATATCATCAACTGCACGATAGACCATGAGTAAGCACTTTTGACAGCAAGAGAAGAGTCCTCCTCCTCACAAGGACCGACTCCTTTAGGTGCGAGGTGCGATCAACCGCGAAAAGTCAGTAATAAAGAATCCGCTCTCCGGTAAGCGAAGGAAAGCAGGTCAAAGCCTGCCAAGGCGTCAAGGCAGTTCGACAAAGGCAGAAAGAGTCTCCGTCCTGAACACAGAAGGAAGGCGGGTTTGTCAATGCTTGAACTGATTGATCTAAGTGAGCTACGAGGTTAGTTTTCTAGGATCAACTTGCTTCAAAGTGCCCATTAATGATTTGTTCATTTCAGGAATGAAACTTCCAATGCTCCTGACGCTGCTTAACCCTCTCGGGCTCCCGTTGCTGAATTTGACGAAGCAGGTCCCAGGAGAAGAGGCCATAAAACCGGTATTCAAATCAGGTCTAGCTCAGCAAAGGAGAAGGTACTTCAAAGTTTGAATTAAAAAAAAAAGATGGAGATTCACTATTCACTAACAAGAGTAATGTGTTAAGCGATTTGTTCTATTTCTCCTATTTAACTACTTACAGGTTTTGATCTAGTTGAATGACTGTTTGGTTTATAAAGTGATTTCTTTTCCATGTCAAGATACTTTAGTTGTTCTTCCCTTAAATAAATTGGTATTGTTTTTGCTGTTAGTACTGTAGCTTATGGGCATGTACCACTACCCCAAGAAAATTTCGACTAGAAAGGATAAGATAGAAGAGGGAGTAAGAGAAAATATCTGAAGCTGTCATTTTCCAAAATGAGAGGTAAAATATGGCTCTTCCAATGCCCACAGAGGCAAAGCAATTAACAAGCACTTAAAATCCTCTAGAAACCTTATTATGGAATAGGCTCTTGCTAGTGGGATTTGGTTCCACATTCTACACCCCATTTTTTGCACAGAAGCCTATTTTTCAAAAGAGTGGGGTACTGAAAGAAAAAATTTCCAATCATTGTGGGATTGAATATCTGAATCCGTGGACAGTCAGTTAGTGTTAAATCTGAAAAAATGAATAACAGTTGAAAAAAAAAAGGTAGTAAAACCATTACAGAATACAGCCAAAAATCCAGGCCCCTGAATAAAAGATTTGAAGGAATAAAAAAATGATCAGTTTCAGTGCCTAATCTAGAAGATGAAACCACTATCATAGAACAACACAACAAAAAATTGTCATTTTAGTGCTTGTACCTCGAGGTATTGTATATACATGTCCCTAAGTTCATCAAGCATGTTCAACTATTAATCAAGGAGATACCTCCCTGACCCTATTCAGTTGCCAAAGATGACCCCTCGTCTTGAGCTACGTATAGGTTTTTATGATACACAAAATACCTTCTAGTTATTATCAAGTTACTAAAGAGGCTGATACGTTGGGATTCTTCTAGTGGCGGATTTAGACTAAACACAACGGGTTCAAGAATGAATTGCGATGAATTTATACTATGTGTATTTATGCGTGTAAAAAAGATCGTACATATACGAATAGCAGAACCCAATGACTTTGAATCCTAGATTTACCACGCACTCTGGAAGATTGTAAACCAAATATATTGAGAGGCCTAACTCTTGTAAAAATACAAAGACAACAAACTGCGAAACAAAAATGAAGAGCTGAGTTCAAAAGCAATGAGAAAATTATTGCAGATTTTTAGGATGGACATATCATAAAAAGGTATGGCTGATGCTAAACATAAAAAAGATAGTAGTAGCTTCATTCCCACACGTATGTTAGGGTAGCCTAAGAACTGTCCAAAATGAAGATTCATTCAAAGATTTCGAGAAATTTCATAAAGATATTTTCATCATTGTCATGTTGAGTATGAATCTATTCTAATCCTGTCAAGGAAACATCAATAAAGACACTCTAAAATTACCCAATAGAGTAGAGTAAGCGGCACTAAAAAACAAGCTACACAAGTAGTAGCAAACTATATCAACAATGTCCGTGGAATTGGGTGCACATCAATTCCACTTTGAAGCTCTACTATTAACTAAATTTCCAGTAGACCAGAAATCAAAATGAGGTAATAACATTTTTCATCAGAATCCTTTTTGGATAAACATGTCGGCTATTGATTGAGCTGTTTGTCACAGTACAACTTGACCAAATTTACAATGTATTGACACAGAATCAGTCATATTTATGTCGACGCATTTGAAATGTTCTTTAACTTCTTTTCTTTATTGCTTTTGCTCTCCACCTTAGGAATTCAGTTTTGCTTTCCGTTACCTTAAGGAACAGTAGGGTTTAATGTGAGAGTATCACGAAAACAGAGTTAAGAAGCACAATAATTGGCTCTGGCAGTTCTAAGCTTCATTTTTTTTTCAAGAAAAGGTGGGCTTCTTACCGTATGGCAATTGCTGGGATTGTTCGGACCGGTTCTTATGCCGACGTGTTGGATACCACCCTTAGGTGCAAGGCATCTAAGAGGCGGGACATAGCCGAGAGGGAGAGCAAGAGGTCAAGACTACAGGAGGACAGAGTGGTGCTCCATCTGGGAGCAAGGGCAAGCATGGTCGTGGTCAGTCTAGACCTACTCAGATAGCACTTCAGGTTACTTCCAAGGCACCCCCAGCCCAGCAGGGCCAGCAGCAGACTCAGAGATAGAGAGGTGGATCATCTCAGACAGGGTCACGTTCATGTTCTACTTGTGGCCGCACTCATCATGGCGAGTGTTGGGGTACATCTCAAAGTTGCTACACTTGCAGAGAGGTTGGTCACATTACGAGGTTTTGCCCTCGGGATAGTGGTACTGGTCAGACAGGCACGCAGCAGCAGGGTACTATGGTTACCGCACCTCCTCCAGCATAGCCAGTTAGAGCTGTTCCTCATGGTACTCAGGGTCGTGGACATCCAGGTCGGCTTTGTTAAAGTATATATACACATATACTTTCTAGTGAGAGAGAAGATTATCTAACATAGAGAGAGATGGGACCATGAACGAATGAAAGGAATCACTGCACAAGAATAGAGCCCTTTTTCTTCATTCACTTGGTCTTACCTCAATCAGGAAGATTGGATAAAGATTAGCTTTAGGGGAATGACACTGCTTTATTTAAAAACTTCCAGGCACCTTATTTATGATATTCTTCACTTTCAGGGTTAACACACAAGTACGCCCACGCGAAGACAGTGCCCCGACCTTGGCACCTTCCTTCACTCAGCAATAGCGCCACTACTCTTCACAAGTAGGCTTCCCGCTTACTCCAATTCACAAGCTGGAAAGACACCCTTCCTTATTATAGGAATCACTTAAAGACTCTACATACAGGCACCAAAGTGAAGTGATTCCTGGGTGGGGATCGCGAACGGAGTTTAGAGACATTCCACCCCCATGAGAACCAACGTATGGAAGATTTTCTTTTCCAAGTGAAATCCCCTAGTATTGAAAAAAGTGCTTTCGTTGGTGTGGAATAAGAAGCCTTCGTATGTTAATGCACGTATTTAATTTCTTCGGAGCAATTAGAGTGGGATCCACTTTTTTGGGAATATGAGTCGAAGCAATAACAAGAATCTTTATAGTATCACATCTTTCACAATCCCTGGAGAGATGGTTCACTAATAGACCAAGGGATAAGTCATTCGAGTCATTCACATCCAGATCATGAATGTTTGGAATCCATATTATGCAAGCAGACATTGCTTTTGCTAATTCGAATTGAAGGGTGATATAAAATCGGTCTATTTCCGGCATCATATCCATAGTTAGCCCATTCATCCTAGTTAGCTGTTCCAGCTCCGTATCAATGTCACAATCGATATCGTCACTAGTATCAAGATTGTCACTATCATCAATATCATCACTATCCTCAATATCGATCTCATCAAGAAGAAAACCATTAGGCTTGTTATCCAGGAACTTGTTCAGAAATATCGTAATGAATGGAACATAGGAGTTTGTCGCTAGGTATTTGACCAAATAGGATCGTCCAGTTCCTATAAAACCTATCACTAAAATACCCCTAGAGGGGGATAAGGCTAAGCGGAGCGAAAAGGCTTTTCCATGAGATGGGAAATGAAAACGATTTTCCACAAAGTGGTGACGAAAGGTATAACTTGTACAAATCTTTCCATTTTCCAAGTCGATCCGATCCATTCGTTCGTAGAGCTATTTACTACTCGATCGCAGACATTTCTGGAACACCTCTAACAGAGGGGCAAATAGTCGATTTTGAAAGAACCTATTGTCAACCTCTTTCTGATATGAATCTATCTGATTCAGAAGGGAAGAACTTGCATCAGTATCTCAATTTCAATTCAAACATGGGTTTGATTCACACTCCATGTTCTGAGAAATATTTATCATCCGAAAAGAGGAAAAAACGGAGTCTATGTCTAAAGAAATGCGTTGAGAAAGGGCAGATGTATAGAACCTTTCAACGAGATGGTGCTTTTTTCAACTCTCTCAAAATGGAATCTCTTCCAAACATATATGCCATGGTTCCTTACTTCGACAGGGTACAAATATCTAAATTTGATATTCTTAGATCCCTTTTCAGACCTATTGCCAATACTAAGTAGCAGTCAAAAATTTGTATCCATTTTTCATGATATTATGCATGGATCAGGTATATCATGGCGAATTCTTCTGAAAAAATTGTGTCTTCCACAATGGAATCTGATAAGTGAGATCTTGAGTAAGTGTTTACATAATCTTCTTCTGTCCGAAGAAATGATTCATCAAAATAATGAGTCACCATTGATATCGACACATCTGAGTTCGCCAAATGCTCTGGAGTTCCTCTACTTTTAGTCGAGTTACTTCGTTCCTCTATTCAATCCTTTTCCTTCTTCTTGTTGCTGGATATCTCATTCGTACACATCTTCTCTTTCTTTCCCGGGCCTCTAGTGAGTTACAGACAGAATTCGATAAGGTCAAATCTTTGATGATTTTATCATCACAAACTTCGTGTGTGGAAAATCGTTAGGTATGAATATGTTAGATACCTGTGACGAGAGGAATAGCCGGTTCATCGGAAAAGCAGAAGAGGGAATTCAATGTCAATCGCCATCTCCTTGGCACACGTGACGGTTATCACCTCTACCACGTCCTCTTTAACGTCCCTTGTTATCTCGTGCGGAATTCTTCCTCTGTTGAGGCTTCTGCTGGTCATCTTTACCAGCTCTATCTCCTCTACCGAATCTCCTGCGACTTCGTCGTCCCCTTTTGCTCATAAGTAAACTCTTCTCCACGGCGTATTTTGACTCTTACCTTCGCTTCTTTCATTCGCTTTCTTGTTTTTGGCTCAAGCAGTAGGTCCTTCGACAATCAAAGCAATACGGTATGCTCCTTCTATGCTGTCCAGAAAAGACAAATGCAATTCAAAAAGTCAGCTCGAATATTGCCTTTTGTCTTCTTCCTTCACTTTACATCGTAGAGACAATAGGTTAAACTCCTTCATGTACTTTCTCATAAAATTTTTTTAAAAACCTTCTTTCAGATTCTTAAACTTATTTATGAATTCCGCTTCGACATCACCTGGTAGAAATTAATCCTTAAACTTCAAAACTTCTTGTTCTTCGTAGCGCTTCTCCTCCAGCTCCCTCTTCTGTTGTACATGTGCTCACCATAAACCTGTCTTTTTGTTTTCTTCAACTTCGTGGTAATGAAACGTACCCGCTCCGGGTCTGAAATCTGTTTTAGTTCGAAATACTGGTCCATCGCGATTAACCAGTCTAAGACCACGTCACGGAGGGGTCTCGGCTTCCATAAAAAAAAGTTAGTAACTTCTACGCTAGTCTTCACAATTACTCCACTTCCCTAATTATCTGTGCTTCTCCTCCTCCTTCCCTTCCTTGCTTCGAGGAGGTTATATAATAGTAACAGAAGGAGACAGGTATAGAATAGAAGTCCGCCCCAGTCACTAAACCTAGCTCACCAAGCCTTAGGAGTGAAGATGGGAAGTTTCATTTTGAAGAGTAGGCATAAGAGGTCTTGGAGTCGGCATTAGCCCCGTTGTTGTAGGAGAGATGAAAGCCATAACTCTGCCCTAAGCATTGAGCTTACGCGAACCAAGCCTCCCAGTCTTTCATCAGGCTACCCCCACTCCTTGGTCTTCTTCTTTACGCTTTTCTCTGTCTTCTATAGTAAGTTCCCCCACGGGTGCAGAGATGCGAATCCCTAGTTTATTAATAGAATAGCAGGTATTAGGTCCTAGCGGGCGTAACCTCTTTCTCCTCTACTGCCTTTCCCACATTTAAAGATGCAGGAAACGCCCACAGAGATGTTAGCTCTTTCAACTCTTTATCCGGACTGGAAAGCAACTCTATAGAAATTGGATGCTTGTAAAGCTGCTCATTCTGATGAAGCTGGGAACTGCTTGCTTTAAACTCAATCACACAGTCCGGTCGGGCTGCCCTTTGCCCGCATTCCTAACTCCCCTGGTAACTCAATAGAATTCTCTCCCGGAAGGGGCTTACACCAAAATAGTAACTGGGAAAGATCAATTATTCCTTACTCTTCCTACGGGTTCAAAGAAGATAGGGACAAAGCTCCATAGCGGGATAAAGTGTTATTGTGCCCGTAAGGCCTATGTCTGCTTTGCCTCCCAATTGTGTATTGGAAGAGATTCTAAGGGCATAGTAAGAAATTTTATAGGATAAGGGCCTAACTTCCCCATGAATCCCAGGTCATTTGAATTTCATATGGGTAAAGACCCAGTCCTCTAACTTCTAACCAGATAAAGAGCAGCCAGCGGGAAGAGGATTAGGATTAGATGACCTAAAAGGGCTTTTCCTCATCAGTATGTTATTCCCCGTGAATCACAGGGAAGAGTCAGATCTTAGGCTTTCGGATCCTTAGTCTCTCTTTGCCGCTAAAGTCTAAGAATCCATTCAACTGCAACTGCGGACTCAAGAGAAGATGCCCTCTAACTTACAATCAATTCCTAACTTTCGGCTTGCACAACAATAGACAGAGGATGCTCCGCTTTTTCTCAATCAATGGGCAGAGGCAGGTTAATCCCCGAGGGTTATTGGATTGATTTCTCTTCGGTAGTTAATTGTTATAGTTAAAAGGGCGATTAGGAGAACCAAAGGTTCTTTGAAGTTCTTAGTCCCCGCTTTCCTGAAAGAGTTCTCTCTGCTCGGGCTTCTGTCTGGACTTACGTCCTTTTCAATCACAGGAAGAGCGGTGTAAAACGAAATCATAAGATTCTGCCTTCAATGGCTTTGCCTGCAATGTATCATCTTACCTCAGTCTGTTACGGGCCTACCTGTCATAGCCTACCAGATCATCAGCTGGAGGAGGATGGGATTGAAAGAACTAAAGAGAACTAGTTTTCCCGGGCTCTTCTAAGTATTAACTGTCCGATAGCGTAGTTAAGTGACTTCTGGGGTCAGACAGATAGGAATCCACACCAAGCTTTTCATATGTAATTTCGCCAGTAAATAAAGAAAGACTTCTTGAACTCGGTGTTCCGGTGAAGAGGCTTTCCGTCTGTTCGCTGCTAAAGTCTCATCAGAAAGATTCGTACTTGACTTCCTCTTCTTTCTAACTTACAGGCCTAGCAGAAAAGTCGGTTTTATAGACTGACAAAGCTGGGTAATGCACCCTAATATCAATACTTCCTGGCTTATCAATTTTAAGAAGCTGGGAAAAGGACAGACTTGCTTTCTTCAGACTGACTTCAGGGTATCAAAATATTATGATTCATACTTTTGCCCACCTTTAAAGAGAAGGGATGGGATTGTACCAACAATAGATCGATCTAAAGAACGGGCTTTTACCAACCTAGAAATACTAATTCATTCTAATTCTGGTCAGACGTTTAAGTCAAAGCCGCATCTCTTTTATCACAAAGTTACCATTTAGCAATAGAGGATAAGCTCCGATTGAAAGGATCTTCTTCTCTTTAAGGCATTTTCTCCCGCTTTGTCTATTTAATTTCTACTTTGAAGTCAAGATTAGCCTACTGCAGGAAGGGCTTCATTCACCTCAAGCACTAATTCTTTTCGAACTCTTATTACGGACTCTAATGCAATACCAAGAGATAGAGTAATTCAATCCTCCGCTCGTGGGAACTCAATCTAAACACACTAACTCCTCAAGCACTAAGTCCATACATCAATCCTCAAGAGAATGCCTTTCAACGGCAGCATTTACTCTAGCTTCTACTTCCGAAGTCAGTTCTAGGAAAGAGGCAGAAATTGCTTATATAGTAGTTCAGTGGGGAAGACCCGTGAGGGAATAGTAATAGAATTATAGGGTTTCGGAATTGATTAACAGGGATGGGGAACTCCGCCTTCAAAGGTCGTAGTGCTTTCCTAATCAAATGACTTGTTTACGGCTCTAAGATGCCATGCTTTAACTATTTCCCGTGTAAATATCATGAGTTCTTGCTTGATTCATTCTCAGGACGTAATGCTACTGCTTTCTCAGACTTTGCAGAGAATAAAGAGACTTGCAAGGATAGATTCCCCTACTTCAGATACTACTTAGGGCTTTCAATACTGACTACAAGGAAGTCTGGGAACACAGTCGAAATCTATTCCCCTATCAAGAAAAGAAAGAGTCGAAAGCTAGAGCTGACAAAGGAAAGAAAGCCTCTAACTTCTAACTCAACTTCCTCCGAGAGGGCTGCATCAGTCTTTAAAGTTGCTTTCGTAGTTGCTACCTTCTTTTAGGCCTAAGGAATGAAATCCTGGAAGAGTCGGAGAATATCGAAATCAAACTACGCACCTTGGGTTAAGACTTCCAAGAGCCTACAGGGGAATCTAAGGGAATAGCTCAAGAGAGATCCTGATCTTGGTCCCTAGAGGAAGTAAATAAATACATGAATTAGTATTTGATTTCCCGGGGAACTTCTTAATGGGGAGTTTGCAGATCTGGGTGTAGGGGATTCGGAAGTAAATACTGACTAGACTTCCCTCCTGGGGATAAAGACTGAGAATCTGTAAGTCTTGAAGCTCTAACTCTTTATAAGACTAGGCCAGCCCGTCAACCTTTAGAGGTTCATTTATGCCCTTGCTTTTGGTTGGAAGTTCAAAAGCTGTCAGATCCCCTACGGCTCTGTTAGCAGATAATGGACTTGATTCAATTCAATGGCATTTCATCACAGGCATTAGACTTCCAGACTTTCCTTGCTTTTTAGCAATGAACTCCGAAACTTCAGATACTGCTTACGCCTGATCAACTCATAAGGTTGGGATTGTATTGAAATAGTAGGCATCTCTTCCGGACAGGCGTGTAACAACAAAAGATTAATCGTAAACTGCTTTTCTTTCCTACGTAATTTCCCAGTGAAGAAGCGGGAGTTGATATGATCTTCTTTACCTAACTGCCCGGGAAAGACAGCATAATTAGGAATTGAATCAATGGGCATAGTAATTTCATCATCGGGATTATCTCAAATAGACCCAAAGGTAAGCAATAAAGACTACAAAGACTACAAGGAATTCAATCCTTGCACTACGCATCTACGGGAAATTTATAAGTCAAGATTGAAACGAAATCAAGGACTTCATCTACGGATTATGCCTCTACTTTTTATATGATATTTTTCTTGCTTTTTTCCTATTCTCTTTCGGATGCAGCTTTGACTCTAGCAGAGCTAAAGTAACTGATTCCACTCAACTACACTAATTGAGGAAGAGGATGAAAATCTAGGGGAATATCCTACTGCAAAAGACTTAGATCAATGAAGCTCAGCCGGCCTTGTTGTATGGCGTATTGGTCCTATTTGCCCCTTGAATTAGTATAAGTAGGCCTTTTTCCTCAATCTAACAAGGACTCATTAGGACCACTACACATTAACCATAGGCCTGATCCCGTAGATGAACCGCTAAGTGAAGTTTAGGATTATGAGTTAGATCTTAGGGTTTAAGCCGCCCAAAAAGGCAGAGAATCGTCTTCGCCCTGACTTCCGGGAGGCGAGGTAGTTTAAAGCAGTGGAAATCTCGTATGATTGGGTTTCGACTCTGTCCCGCAGTCTTGACTAAAATTGTTTGTCCCTGCAGCTGAAACTGCTAGATACTGACTTGAGTTTAAAACCTCAGATATAGGAGGAATGACAATCTAAAACCATGGAAGTTCTTATGAATGGTAGGCTTCTTGAGTTACCGGGGAAAGACTTAGTTAGGAAAGCATCATATCTTCCCCTCTACTCACTTGAAAGTCTGACTGATGAAATGCAGGAGTAGAATGAAGTCAAGGACTTTTCTTTCTTTATGGCTTTAGTCGAGCCGTAAGTAGTTGAATTCAGTAATGGAGAGAGTGATAGTTGTCTAGGGTAAAGTTAGTGCGTAGTTAGACAGGCTTTCTAGATCTAAGGAAAGCAAGGTCTTTGCTGTTGTGATTCCTCATTGCTGGAGTAATTCATGCTTTCTCCAGAGCGGGATCAAGCTTTCTAATGAAAGCCTATGTTCACACAATGGTTAACTCATTCGATTTCGGGATTGGGTTAGTGTTCTAGGAGTGAATTGTAGTGCCCCTGGTGGCTTATTGCGTAGTTAACTCTTTATATACGACCTTACTACTCCTCAATTCCCATCAAGTGTTGTCTTATTTCCCAAGCCACTGCTCAATCCTCCTTTTCTGATTGATTGAAAGTAGCAAGGAAAGACAAGCAAAAACTTTTAAGGCTCAAGAAGCAACTGAGGAGAGACAAAGAGTAGTAAAGGAAATACAAGTAGCAGTCTCAGGTCAAAGGAATCAACGAAGAATTTCTTCTGATATTACGGTTACTCTTCCAGAATCTCATCCTGAGACCTAAGTATGCCATTCTCTTCGTCAAGAAAGATCGAGCAGCATAGAAGCCTTGACTTCAAGCTTAGGTCTTTTTTTTGAAAAAGGGAACTAAGGCAACTTTTAGGTGCAGGGAAAGAGGTTCGCTAGCCTTTTCCCTAGCTTTTTTTGTCAACTATCTATCTTTCCGAACTAGATTAGACGGACTTACTTAAAATGAAAAAAGGGCTAAACAAGAAGGACGAAGTAATTTCGTATATAAAGATATGGCTTTCCGGGTTTAGATCGAAATGGAATCCCCGAAAACCAGGGCTGGAGTCTTAGACTTCTTCTGCTTCGATAGAGGGACTGACAGCCTAAGTGGAATAAGAATCATTCGGCCGATTGCTCTGACTCTTATCCTTCCTTCGCTGACAGAGAAGAGAGAGAGCACTCCCCAAGCCAAGGATGAGTGCCAAAGAGAAGATGGGCAAGCTAGTCTATCAGAAGGAGAAAGCGAGGGAGTGAGATTTTCGCTTTCATTAGGGTAGACTGAAGACCAAGCCAATCTCGATTCAAAAAAAAACTTATTGCAACTACGAAGGTGAAGAGATGCTTTCTCATTAGACTATTTTAACCGAAAAAGTCTTTATGTCGACCCTAGGCTACGATTCTTCTTCTCTTATGAAATTTGTAGTTAGATTAAGACTGCTCTGCTGCATGACGGAGTGATCTTTCCCTCTTATGAAAGGCGCTATCTCACTTTCGAAAGAGAGTCTCGACGTGGCGGTCTAGACCTAGCTCCATAGCTGGGCTAGTCACTGGCTAGAGGTCGAGGGACCTAGCGGACCGGAGGGAGCCGAGAATGTTATGTAAAAAGGACCAAGGAGGATTCAGGAGGAGAAGGAGGAGGAGTAGGAGCTAGCTTTAGGGGCGGAATCGAAGCGAAGAAATTAGTTCATGCCACGACGATCCATACGAAAGGGCAGTTTTGTTGATGCATTCCTCTTGAGAATGAAGAAGAAGAGAGATCTTCTTTTTAACAGGAAAATTTGGTCACGTAGATCTTCTATTTCGCCGGAATTCATTGATTGCTCCGTACGAATTTACAATGGAAAAACTCCTGTTCGTTGTAAGATTACTGAAGGAAAGGTTGGTAATAAATTTGGAGAGTTTGCTTCTACACGGAAACGAAGACCTTCGAGAACAAATATTGGACCGGGAAGAAAAAGGGGGAAAAAGTAAAGTCTAAGCGCATATGGCTCGAAAAGGAAATCCTATTTCGGTAAGACTTGATCTGAATCGTAGTTCAGATTCAAGTTGGTTTAATGAGGGCGACCGCGAAAGTCACCGAATGGGTCAGTCTTTTAGTTCTCCCAGATTCGAATCTCAAAGGAGGACGTTGCAGATGCCCGGGGCGGACACGACTTCTTCTTAGGCTAGAAGACCACTGGAAGACACCCAGGACTATAGCATGTCGTGAAAGAAGCACACTGGACGGGCGTGCTTCGACCGTGTCTCCGGGGCACAGTTGAATGTAGATATCATGAACGCGAGGTGCAGGATACCAGGCCGAGAAACCCGGGCAACCATTCCCCTATGTGCCGAGAAACCCGGGCAACCATTCGGTTCGGATAGACTTCATTCAAGAATGCCACCGCCCCGGGAATCAATAAGAAAACAAGTGCTAAGTTTCAGATCAGTGAATAAACCGAAAGGAAAGAAGAGACGTTTCTCGCTCAGCGCCTAAAGCGCACTATGCTCCGCTTCAACAAATGAGAGTTTTCGGTGGAACCGGTGAACCACGCGAGCTGGTTAGATGCGTGGGACAGAGGGCTCGTAGTACCTGTTAGCGCGGCTACGCAGTGGAAGGGAAGGAGACTAAATCGACCCCCTTCTTTTTTTCTTTTAAAAAAGCAGTAAGGAGTAAGGAGATTAAACTCTCGGATGAGACTAAGCAGCTACCGACCGTTCCGACGCGCCCTTGACCTATTTTGATTAAGACCAAAAACCTATCTCTAAAGTGGAGCCTAGTTTAAGCTGTCAAACAAGTGATGATTGAATGAAAGAAAAACCACTAATAGGGATATGGATGGAGTCTCGCTCAGTAAAGAGAGTTGTAGGATTTGTAAAATAGGAGAAGAGCCTTTACTTTCAAATGACAACTGCTTCTTCCTGCTGCGAGGGCCTTGCACGAAACCAAACCGCCCCCCGCCCGATCAAGTACCAGTTGCTTCGCTGGTAGGCCTACTTAGGTTAGGTTTGGAACCCTCAGTTCTTACCAACCTCAGGTGTGTAATCTACATCTTTCTAGCTAGAACTCGGTCGAATAAGAATCATTGATTCCCTCTGCTGTCAATTTCTTATTCATTCATTGCGTTCGGCCGGTGCTCCTTTCTCATCTCAAACCATAACTACTCTGAACCTTAGGGAAGATAAGGGAAGACCGCCTGAGCGAAGCGACCGAAGGAACTTGACTTATCCGAACCGAACGATAGCGGCTTAAAGCGTTGCCTATCACGAGCAGCCTCGCTCCTTGATCGGCTGGGAGGAGCATCTCAAAGTATGGGGCAAAGGATGTTATATTTTGACTTTATCTCCCGGGATCCACCACAGGTTGGGTTTGAGAGCCGTGTGATAGGTGACTATCCAGCACGGTTCGGAGAGCACTTTTAGTCTGCGCTGGTGAATGGAAGCCCCCCCTATCAAGCAAGAAGGAAGCGGCTCTTCCCACGGCGGAGTCACCATTGACTCTATTTATTATTATGGTAAATCAATGTATCAAGATGTCAATCTGAGATCTTATTTCGGTTCGATACGTCCACCTACGAGACTCACCTTTGGCTTTCGTCTCGGTAGGTGTATTATTATACATTTTCCCAAAAAAACATTCATTCATTTCTTTCTTCCCCGTCGACCACGACGACTGAAACGACGCGAAAAATCCAGACCCGTAAAGGAGAAGGGCCGGTGGGGGGCATTTGGGAAAGTCGGGCCGATCGGGTGTCTTCATTCAAGCGACGGTACAGAAGAAGAACGAAACAAAGTGAGAGGCCGGGGGGCAGGGAAAAGAGTCGAGTCGATCAGGCTCGACGATCGGGAGAAGCAAAACGAAATCAGGATTTGGCCGAAAAAGAAGCAAGGCTATGGATACCATGACCGATCACCATCGATAAAGAAAAATCTGCCTAAATCACTTCATGTCAGCGGGGCCTTCAAGCATCCGAAATATGCCGGGATTGAAAATGACATAGCCTTCCTGATAGAAAATGACGACTCCTTCAGAAAAACAAACTTATTCAAGTTCTTTTTCCCAAAGAAGTCCCGCTCCGACCGCCCGACGAGTCATCTACTTAAAAGGACCCTCCCCGCAGTCCGCCCTTCCTTGAATTATTCGGTCATGCAATACTTATTGAATACAAAGAACAAAATACATTTCGACCCCGTCGTAGTTCTCAATCATTTCGTGGCACCGGGCGTGGCTAAACCATCTACGATGGGGGGAGCTAATGCACAGGGAAGAAGCTTAGATAAAAGAATACGTTCTTGCATCGCTTTTTTTGTAGAAAGCTCGACCAGCGAGAAAAAGTGTTTGGCTGAAGCCAAAAAGAGGGTGACCCACTTTATTCGCCAAGCGAATGATCTTCGCTTCACGGGAACAACAAAAACCACCATCTCGCTCTTTCCTTTCTTCGGTGCTACCTTTTTTTTCCAAGGGATGGGGTTGGGGTGTATAATAACCTTTTTTTTTAGGATGCCCGAGAACAACTCCTAGGTCAATTAAGGAGAAAATGTTGGAACCTCATGGGTAAGGATAAGGTAATGGAATTGATAGAGAAATTCATAGACCTAAATAGGATAGGAGAATTGATAAGGGGAACAGAGATGATGATAGAGATCATACTGAGAAACAGAAGAATTCCGTACGGGTACAACTATTATTTGAACGAAGTGAAAAAAATGCGATCTTTGTTGTATAATAGAACAAACACTAATACCTTAATTGAATCGGTCAAGATCAAATCTGTTTATCAAAGTGCTTCTCCGATTGCTCAAGACATCTCTTTTCAACCGAGGAACAAAACAAGATCATTTCGTTCCATTTTTAGTAAAATAGTGAAGGATATTCCATTAGTAATGAAAAAAGGGGTGGAGGGGATCCGTATATGTTGTTCAGGTCGATTAGAAGGTGCAGAAATAGCTAGAACTGAATGCGGAAAGTATGGAAAAACATCTCGTAATGTATTTAACCATAAAATAGATTATGCTCCTGCGGAAGTATCTACTCGTTACGAAATCTCAGGTGTCAAAGTGTGGATTTCTTATAGTAAAAAAAAAAGGGACGTGCTATATCCGAAACGTACGAAATATAGTAAATATCGTAAAGGCAGATGTAGTAGGGGTTGCAAACTGGACGGTACACAACTTGGTTTTGGAAGATATGGCACTAAAAGTTGTAGAGCTGGTCGTCTTTCATATCGAGCCATTGAAGCAGCGCGTCGTGCTATAATCGGGCACTTCCATCGTGCTATGAGCGGACAATTCCGATGAAATGGTAAGATATGGGTAAGAGTTCTCGCAGATATCCCTATTACCGGGAAACCAACAGAAGTAAGAATGGGAAGAGGAAAAGGAAATCCTACGGGTTGGATTGCTCGTGTGTCCAGGGGACAAATCCTATTTGAAATGGATGGTGTGAGTTTGTCAAATGCTCGACAAGCCGCTACATTAGCGGCGCATAGACTATGTTCGTCAACCAAGTTTGTTCAGTAGTCGTAAGCTTATTAATCTGACCCAAATTCCCCATTTTGGTACACGCCAAAGCGTTCCATTTCGGCGGATTGAAAGAGCCATCAATGACTAGAATCTCCTTTTAGATTCGAAATTCTTCATTTTCTTCTCCCATGCTTTCCGTTGGTCAACAACCAACTAAAGTGCTCTATACTTCTTCACTACTCGTACAGGGAAGGTGGAAGAAATTCAGTCTCTCTTTTTTTTTTTGGGGGGAGCAGAGCAGTCAAAGAATGAACCAAACCAAATGATTGTTCTAGAATGGCTATTCCTCACAATTGCTCCTTGTGATGCAGCGGAACCATGGCAATTAGGATCTCAAGACGCAGCAACACCTATAATGCAAGGAATAACAGACTTACATCACGATGTCTTTTTCTTCGTTATTCTGATTTTGGTTTTCGTATCATGGATCTTGGGTCGCGCTTTATGGCATTTCCACTATAAAAAAAATCCAATCCCGCAAAGGATTGTTCATGGAACTACTATCGAGATTCTTCGGACCATATTTCCTAGTATCATCCCTATGTTCATTGCTATACCATCATTTGCTCTGTTATACTCAATGGACGAGGTAGTAGTAGATCCAGCCATTACTATAAAAGCTATTGGACATCAATGGTATCGGAGTGCGCCTCTTCACGAGGGTGATTAAAGTGCAACGAAATGCCTTAAAGTTGAATATGGTTCGCGAAGCATCTGGCTTACCGGTAATCTCCCATTCCCGCCGTCGAGAGACTTTAATAACTATAGCATCCCAGAAACGGGGAGTTGAGGTGGTTAGACCTATACCCCGAAATGCCCCCAGCATAGGAGCCTATGGTTCCATTCTTGTTGTTGCTGGAGGTACACATCCCTCTTCTCGGTGTGGAACGATATACGAGAAATAGATGCTCAGCCTGCAATGTCCGATAACGGCGCTGAAGTAGTGAATCTATCGGCACCATATCAGTGGTATACAACTTTGGACCTAACGGCTGGCCTAGTAACCTTTCGGAATGGGGGATCCCCGTTGGCAACAACCAGGGTAGTAGTTGCGGAACTACTGGGCCGGGAGAGGACAACCTCTTGTTCCTGCTCCTCTTTCTTCGCTTCGGGGACGGAGGTCCTACGGTAGGTAACAGCAGGCACAAGCAAGTTGACCGAAGGGGACCAGCGCTTCTACTCCTCCACCGAGGAGCCGTTCTTGCGAGAAGCAAGGGATGTCGTGAACGGTGGGAGGTCACAGAGAATTGACCTATTCATAGAGTGATCCTATGATCGATACAGGATATAGACTATCTCATTCTTTATTCTATTCTATTTCTGAAAAAAAGAAGAAGGGTGACTCAACTTCTCAGCTAGAGTTGGTGGTGGGACCTCTTGGCATAATGCACGCTGGAACGTGGGAATTCGAGGTCTCATGAACTACTACTAAAAACCGACTTTGTTTTTGTTTTGTTTGTGGACAAACGATATCCGGTCAGGCCTATGGCTGGATCCTTTTAGATCTACGGGCCGGCCGGCCCCGGCCGTTTACATGAGCATAGGGAATCTATACTCGAGCGTTCCACTGGGCCCCTGACAGGATAGGTGAGGAATCACTCTGGATCTTCTTTTTTTGGGCTACAACTTCGCCGAGACGACTAGCATCCCTTTCCACTGTGTATTTTTCGAACAAAGAAGACGACTATAGGATCGAATTCGCTCTTCAAGAATCTGCTCGTCCCATACCTTCTGCCTGTCTCATATGTGTGGAACCTGGTCTTTTTCGGTTCCAGCCCTTCCCTCGAATACATAGGGTAGGTAGGGCTGGGTGATAAAGGGTTCCCTCTTGCCAATAAACTTTCCCCGGCCTTCGATTAACCTTACTCATAAAGGGTCTTACGGTCGGGAGAACTACCTAACTAAAGAAAAATAGTGTTCTTTCTAAGAGTAGGCGTGGAGAGCTTTTTGCGGGGAAACTTGCAAGTACAGTTTGGGGGGAGGCGGGCGTCGACCCTACCTTATGAGTATTCGGACTATAACAGTTCCGATGAACAGTCACTCACTTTTGACAGTTATACGATTCCAGAAGATGATCCAGAATTGGGTCAATCACGTTTATTAGAAGTCGACAATAGAGTGGTTGTACCAGCAAAAAGTTATATACGTTTTATTATAACATCTGCTGATGTACCTCATAGTTAGGCTGTACCTTCCTTAGGTATCAAATGTGATGCTGTACCTGGTCGTTTAAATCAGACCTCTATTTCGGTACAACGAGAAGGAGTTTACTATGGTCAGTGCAGTGAGATTTGTGGAACTAATCATGCCTTTATGCCTATCGTCGTAGAAGCTGTTCCTAGGAAAGATTATGGGTCTCGGGTATCCAATCAATTAATCCCACAAACCGTGGGAGCTTCTCGAGTCTTCGTCGGTTCCCCAAAAGAAGACACTATTCTTTTTGGGAGACCCGTTCTTTTGGGGAGACCCGTCGTCGACGAAGATGAGCTCTACGAAGCGGCTTACCACCCCTTCTACACGGCCAACGTAGTCCACATCCCTGGGGAAATTGAAGACCCCTTTACTCTGGCTAAATTAAGTAAATTAAATGGGACTCTACTAGCCATAGGGGATCTCTTTTTCAACGGCCGGATAAGGGGATCGTACACTAAAGGGCTGCAACTTGAATTGAACGCGACCGAAGAAGGCGAGCTGGCGGCTAAGCTGGAAGAGCTGCGGATTAGGGAAAAGCGGCGCTTTAATTTACGCTAGGGTGAGCAAGCGCTAGCTCTTTCTCTTGCGGTGAAATAACCACCGTATAGAGGCGAACAGCCCTTATAGCAATAGCAAACGGCCTACTTATAGCCTTTCGCACGGCTTGCTCATAGTGCAGGTCCCACTTGTATATCGTATTTGACCGAAGAAGCATCGGACAGGTTGGAGTTCTTACCTTCTTGGGACTCCATGGACCAAGATCTGCTTTTATTATATGGTCAATACCGATCTACTTTAGTAGATCATATGGATGTAGAAAAAGCTTCAAATTTGGATGAAATAGAAAGATCTCTTTTCCATTTCTATTTTCCCAGTTCATATCTTTGTTTCATGTGTTCCTGAGAGGAATTCGATCTCGGAATACCACCTAAATAACTACGTCCAGAGAGTCAAATAGGTCGGGAAGAAGGAGTCTGAGGTCGGGTCGGACGACATACATCTTGATTGGTTGACCTCATTTCTTGGAATAGAAGGAAGCGGCCACCCCCGACACGCTTAACAAGAAAGTTAGCTTGTTGGAGGCAGGTCTCTTTACCCTCAACCAAAGGCTAGAGAAGGTGGAACATAATATATCCACACTCGAGTCCCATGCCTTGGAGGGGATTGATAACCTCAAAGGCGACGTGAGTAGGGTGCTCGACGTAAAAGAGGGCCGCAAGGAGCACATGTCCACCCTTGAGAGCAAGGTGATGGACGCGTTGGCCCGACTCAATGCTTTGAAGAAGAGCTTCGAGGAGATCAAGCTGGGGGCCGCAACTAATGTCATGGTCACACGGGAGGCTAAGTTTGACACTCCCAAGCTGAAGGGATTCAAGGGCGTCCGAGACGCCAAAGAGGTGAAGAAATTCCTTTCCAATCTACCTCGTGGTTGAGAGAAATGCGCCTGGCTCGATCGGTGCCACTCCAACTGGCTTGGCTGGAAGGGGCTATAAAAGGACCTGATTGAGATCACACTTCGTTTGGCCTGGCCTGGAGAGGAGTCTGACGTACTTCCAACACTCAGAGAATGCTTAAGAACTGGCCAGCAAACAAAGAGATCGGATGCTCGACTGCCTAAAAGAAAGAAAGCCCGGTATGGATATTCATTCCGCTAGAGCAAAGGCATGAAGTGAAGGAGGCCGCTAAGGTTGAGCCTTAAAAATTTTAAAGAGTTATATTCAATCACCCGAAAATATCCGCATCTGCGAATAGAAGCTGTGGAGGGAGATCCATGCAATGGCATTTCATCAACAGATACCACTTCTTCTTCCCTGCTTGGGCATTTGGAACTCTTAGCAGTTGAGGACGAACTTCAGGCTTTCTATGAGTAGAAATCCTATTAGCGAACCCTCTTTCGTACCTCCGCCTTTCCCTTCTAGGTCATGGTCACCATTTTGTGATCACCGCTACAGACTACTTCACCAAGTGGGTTGAAGCAATACCATTAGCCTTAACATTGGAAAGTCGCTTTTAAGCCCAAGTGCAACCAAACTAGCAGGAAATGAAAGAAGAAATGGATCTGTGTCACTGTCTGTATGCTTGTCTTCATAAAGGTTTGAGTTTGATTGTGTGTTGCCAAAGAGAAAAGTTCATTGTTTAGGTCCTACTCTGGGTCTGTAGCTGACAGCGGCAGTTATTTTCTTTTCGATTTTGGTCGATTAATAATACCCAAAAACGGTAGCGAGTAGAATAAAGAAGTTGCTTCTAGAATGCTGATTGCTAGGTAAATCGCCCACTATATATAGCACCTATCAGTGTAGAAGGTTCAAGCAAGGGATGTGGATTGAGTCCAAGTTCTGGAGAAAGAGGGGGCCTTTTTTTTTCATCTTTCCTAAATCGATCGATCAAATTCTTCATATCCGAAGCGCAGGAAGGATCTGACTAGAAAGTCGTCTTGCTGGTGCAATAGTCCTCTGGGTATGGCCACATTCGTCTCGACAATAGGATAGGGAAAGAAAATCCATAGACGAGACCAACTGGGACCGAACCTTTCTATCTTCTTCTTTCTCTTTTTGTTCCCGCCTGCCGAGGACCTATCTTTCAATAACGATGAAGGGCTACTAGAAGGGAAAGGGCTTCAGGAGAGATACTTAGATTGGATGGGCGTAGTTGATCGATCGAACTACGATGATAGGAATGAAGACAGACAGACTTCCGTGCAAAAGACAGAAGGGAAAAACTTTATTATTATTGCATTTTTCATATAATTCGTCAAGCCTATCTGCTCATTTGTTCCAAACCAGAGTTTCTAGTTTTCAAGATCGGGCTTTTAGTACGCGTGTGGTGAGATGTTCCAAGCCCGCTATCTACTTTGCCATTCCTATGATTCAAAAAAGGATTCACCTGCTATAGGGCAGTTAGCGCAGACATCAAGTAAGGGCTCGTAGGCTACTCATGCCAAATGAACATCCGATTTTCTTTTATTCAAAGAAGGCAAAGAAGGAGAGGAAAGCACAGACGGGAAAGAAAGGCAAAGCTCCTACTCAAGTCATCGAGTGACATATAAAACAAGGAGACTTCTTTATGCATGCGCAAAAGGCGATTAATCGAGATAGTGGAGAGGTGACAAAGCATGCATGAGGTTTCCTTCAATCTGGTGGTCCCAACAAAAAAAACATTTGAGCTCGCGGCCTCAGTTGGGAAAATCAGGGTTGTTGCCCCGAAGACAACAGAATGCTATTGTTATTTATTTCACTTGAGATGGGCCTTCTTACCACTGCTTCTGCCTATTACTATTCTTTTGTTGTGCTTCCTGGACAAAAGCTGCTTAGCCTTTTTTTTACTTACAACTCAAGTAATATTAGCTATTTGTGTAAAGCAACGATTCGTCAACCCACTAGCTTTTATAGTTGCTTATTATTTCAGTTTGTATACGTCAGTCGGTTGCCTATATGCAAGATCTTCATTCCTTTCACCGGAAGTAGCACTAATCAAAGAGGGAGACTTCCAAAACGAAGACTCCAGGTCAGTGAAAGGAAGACAAGGCTTTAGCAAGCCACCCAATGTAGGACGAATTACCTCCCATCCGTTCTAGGTAGGCCACACTGGCCTTAAAAGTGCCTACTTTTCTTTTTTCACCGAGATCTATCAAGTTTGATTGAATTGCGTGTAGAAAGAGAAACATGCTTTTGTTTTGACTTTTCTTTTGTCAGGAATGGCTTTTTCTTAAGCGGAAATGAAAGAGTAGGGTGAGGGAAGCCACTAAATTGAGGGCTTCGCTCGCTCGTTTTAACGCTCGTTTAGTAGACAGCGAGTGGAGTGCGTAAGCCCCTTTAGAGATAGGGGTGAGTACTACACGAGCTCATAAGTAAAGTACGGAACGAGCCTTGTCTACGAAGCAGAGCGACCTCATCTTGCTTGCTTCTGGCGAAGCTTCTAGCTCTAAATAATAGGACTTCTGGTATAGCAGGAATACTGTCGACCATTACGAGCGATAGCGAAGCCAAGCCGTATAAAGGCGAGCAGCCCTTATAGAAATAGCAAACGGCCTACTTATAGCCTATCAATAGGTCAGTCAATATCAGTAAGTAGGGGTCCTCTTGCCTAACGGAGTCAGCCCAACATGGACAATGATAGGCAGACCAAAGATTTACGCAGTCGTTGCGTGCTTGCTTTGCGCACCGGCATAGCAGAATTAGAATCCGCTGGCTCAGATGAGTGGCTCTTGGCTTCGTAAACATATCTATGTTGCTGCTTTTTCACTACCAATGAGTAGGCAGCTTTGGATGCTTATGGAGATATGGCTTGGCCCAGGACTATTGGCTTTCCGTCAAGTGTCAGTTCAGCCATAGACATTCAATTCAATCTCGGAGATAGTCAAAATGCCATTGTCCGTTCTAAATGAAAGGAATGAGATAGGCCGCTTACACACGCTTCAAGTCTTCTTTTGCTGATTCAATAACAGTCTGGAAATTCGACTGAATAAGTCTTAGTGTGGTTAAGCCGGGGCCAGGGTCAGAAGTTCTTCCATCTCCTGAGATAAGATCAGACAGAGCCCATACGCCTTCTTCCTTTGCTGCAGCTACCGAGTATTCATTCAAAAAGAATGCATTTACCTTTTCTCCCCCTTCCTTCGGCATCCCTGACTCGGGCATCCCTTTCAGGTGCAGTTGACGTACAATTTAGGTAATTTATAAGGACTAAACGTACTGATGAAAGGGAAAACTTAGGAAAGAATAGCTAAGGAGAATCCTTCGATTGAGGAAAGAGATGATAAAATAAGTCATGAAAAAACCCAGTTTGTTTTAAGGCTCTCATGAAGCCTTAGGGCGAATTCCTCTCACATTGGAAACTTCGCTCACTTCCTATATTATTCGCGCACCTACCTACCAAAATCCGGTTCCAAGTCCTTAATTTAAAATCGAGGAGTAGTTCAACTTTTCTCTCTTCGGGACTAAGAGAACTTACTTACTAATTGAAAAAAAAAAGACAACTAGAACGAGGTTTTTTTTTACGTGATCGGAAATCACCCGTCGGTGATGAACCAGTACGCACTTAGGATAGCACTTCGGGAGAGTGAGATCCAGGTGGCATATCAAAAAGACTTATAAAAATCGCCACCATACGAGACTTGCAGGGCATGCCCGCCAGAAAGTGAAGAGAGGTTTATAAGCACCCCGACTTAGGAATCATGACCCACCGAAGAAAAGAAGACTCGAGGAAAACTATTGATCCCTTTGATGACTCTCCTCTTCATCTTCCCGGGTTGCAGAGAAGAATCCGAACTGAGGAAATGAAACAAAAAATAAAGAAAAGTCTCTCTTTCTCTTTCTACGATCACCTGTAGCGTCCTTAAAAAGTCTTAGAAGGAGAATCTAACTATTCTCGAAGAGATTCTTGCCAACACCATTAGGAAGGTGAGGGAAAGGGGAAAAGAAGTCAAATTCGCTATTTCCGACAGCTACGGTAGTAGAGAAGGAGAGGGACTACTTATGAGAAAGAGGAGTTCTCTCTTCTACTCCCGGGTATTGAACCGGGATGCTTTGGTACTAGACTGGGCGGGCGAGCCATAATCACAGGGGGAGAAAGGCGCAGATCTTTTCATCCTCCGCCAACAAGCAGAGCCGACACCGAGCTACTTCGTACCTTTTTCATTCAAACGAGAATGACTCCACTCTCAGTCCCAGTGTGGCTTAGACTAGTAGAAGGCGTAAGGATGCTAGACCGCTGCTCAATACTGGATAATCCACGTTCATCGGTCTGCAGCAAGCACTGACTTTTAGGGGGCGGCAACTAAAGAGGTAGCGAGACTAAGCGCAATTTCAGGAAGAGTTGGACCCTTGCCTCTAAGCTTCCTTCTACCCTTGTGCTAAAGGACAGGAAAAACAACTTTTTTTTTTTTTTAATATATTGAATAATGGAATAACTCGAACCCTACTAAAGAGTGGCTTTCAGCTCCTCCCCCTTCTTTCATTCAGCGACTGGGTACGCACTTCACCATGAAAGATCTTGGTGATCTTCATTTCTTTCTTAGGAATCGAAGTCAAAGGTACATCGACTTCTCTAGTCTTAACTCAGACTAAATACACCTTGGAATTACTCGAACTCATTTGCAAGACTCCAAGCCATGTCCCACACCCCTTGCGTCTGGCTTAAAGCTCTCTGCATACGATGGTCCTCCTCTCTCTGATGCAACGGAATATCGTAGCATTGTTGGCGCCCTTCAATACCTCACTCTCACCACCGTATATCTCCAGGCTGTAAAAGGCATCTTACGGTATATGAAGGGTTTTCTTGGGCTTGGCCTAACCATCACTCAGGGACTTTTAACCACCTTCTTTGCATTCTCCGATGCCGACTGGGCTGGCTGTCCCGATAGCAGACGGTCCACTACTTGCCTCTGCGTATTTCTCGGAAACAACCTACTGACTTGGGTTTAAAAAAAAAAAAAAGAATCCGATTCTTTCCAGGTCTAGTGCCGAAGCAGAGTACAAGGCACTCGCTCTTACTACCTCTGAACTCTTATGACTTTCTTACTTGCTACGCGATCTAGCGGTGCCGTTTCGCTATCAATTTTTCGTGCACTGTGATAATGCTAGCGCTACACACTTGGTGGCCAATCCTGTGTTCCATGTCCGCTCTAAGTACATAGAAGTTGACTACCACTTCGTTCGTGACCTCGTCGTCGCAGGCAAATTGCTCATTCGACTTGTTCGTAGCAACAATCAAGTGGCGGACCTTTTCACTAAAGGATTACCTGAACCCCCCTTCCATCATTTTCTGTTGTCTCCCGCCTGCCCTTCTCGAAAGAATGGGCTCCTGGCCGTCCTATCTCATTGAAAAGGACAAAAACCATTTACTTTTCCAATCAAAGAAAGTGAAGCCTCCAAAAAAAAAAAAAAAAAGGGTATAGTAATATATATATAAAGTCAAAGTTCAATGGTAACGACTTCTTCCATTGACTTCAGGATTGCTTGGTTTCAGGGAAAGTCTCTCGCTCCTCTCCTTATAGCGCTGGCCTCTGTCTTTGATCTTGGCTCGAGCTCTGTCCTCTCCTCTCCCTATGTGAGAGTGGCTGCTTGAAGCTTCTCGTATGAATAGTCAAAGCTCGAACTTAGGAGCTGCTGGCCTTTGTTGATCCGCTTGAAGAGAGTTCTCACGACCCTGCTACATCGCGATCGTTTATTCCCAAGGAATAGAGAATACAAAGCACACAAGGCGCATGATGAACAAGAGTAACTTCCCGTCCCTTACTCCATTTCTTGTCTTAAATAGACAAAATAGTGGGCTTCCTGCCCCCTTCTCAAAGAGAGGAGGACGGGTTATTCATATTTCATTTGATGGTCAGAGGCGAATTGAAAGCTAAGCAGTGGGAATTCTAAAGATTTCCCGGGGGGAAAAAAGAGATGTCTCCTACGTTACCCATAATATGTGGAAGTATCGACGTATTTTCATAGAGTCATTCGGTCTGAATGCTACATGAAGAACATAAGCCAGATGACGGAACGGGAAGACCCAGGATGTAGAAGATCATAACATGAGTGATTCGGCAGATTTGGATTCATATATATATCCACCCATGTGGTACTTCATTCTACGATATATAAAAGATCCATCTGTATAGATATCATCATCTACATTCAGAAAGCCGTATGCTTTGGAAGAAGCTTGTACAGTTTGGGAAGGGATTTTGATTGATCAAAAGAAGAATCTACTTCAACCGATATGCCCTTAGGCACGGCCATACATAACATAGAAATCACACTTGGAAAGGGTGGACAATTAGCTAGAGCAGCGGATGAGATAGGAGCAGAGTCGTGAAAAGAGCTAAAAGCATTCTATACATACGAAAGCACCAAGCACATTTGCTTACGAAAGAAGAGCAGCTTATTCTGTAACAGATTTTCAACCTCCCTTCGGGAAGTAAGAGCAATTTTCCCTTGCCTTGAGCCAGTTCCAGTCATGAGATGACTTTTCCCTTACTCTTTTCATTCACAATCTCTCTCTGCCCATCGCTCTCCCTGTGGGTCGAGCCTCCTTTTCAGTCGCCCTCTACAACTAAGTCAGTTGAGCTTTCTCGGCTCCTAGACCAGCTGTGATCTTTCCTCCTGTTGGTTTGCTTAGTTAAATATATGCATCCTTAGAGTCAGTCCCTTTTTTTGGAGAAAAATTCCGAGCCGGTAAGCACGACAAAGCAAGTCAACGTGGGAAAAAGCTCTCGATGGCCATAGACCTGAATGGTTGGAGTGTGAAGGATCACTCCTGAAACTTTCTTCCTTTATATAAGGAATCCTCTTGGTTGGTCGAAGCTAGAAAACGGTTGGACGAACTGCTATTTTGCATAGGGGGAGTAAGATAGGCTAGGTGCTTTTACTCAACTCGTGAAGGTTCATTTCTAGTTAGCAAGGATAAGGAAGCAAAGGTAGAGTCCTTTAATAATATGTCTGTCATTACGTGCGACTATCTCCACTATAGAAAGAAAAAAAGGAAAGAACAACATTTTCAGTACATTTATACGAAAAAGTCTTTATTATTATATTAGCATAAGTAGGAAACATTTTCCACTAGGGTTTTTCCCATACATGCAAACATAAAAAAGAAAACCAAACAAAGATAATTAGCATAGATAGGAGTCTATCTCCAGTAAGCATCGGAGTAGATCTCCACTAAAAAGACAAAGAACACCCAAAATTAAAACACATTACTTTGCGTCTACAGACACTTATTTAAACCTTCTAAAACTAAAAAGAGTCGATGGACTCTTCTATTCTACTCTCTCTGGGAATGCGAAGCTGTGCGGGCGACCCGCACAGTTAGTTCCTTTTGTTCCTCGAGGAGGGCCTTCTTCCTCTCTTCCAGATCGCGAATGCGGTCCCGGATCTCTTGCATCATATTTCCTACGGCCTCAGGATCGAGAGGAGGCAAATGCTCCCAGAACAGACCCAGCCTTTGCTCCGATTGGAGCTTCTCCTCTTCCACTTGAGAGATTTCTTGCGAAATTTCTTGAAGTCTTATAAAAGAATCCATGGCTACACTCAAAGCTTTTTTTGCCGACTTCTAAGTTCCTCTCCGTCTCCCTTTGCCAAATAGAGACTGAAAGAAGCTTCTATTTATAGGCGTTGGAGGCCCTTAACCCTTTCTTATTATTAGTAAGATAGGTTGTCTTGGTTCCGTAACATGGATCATTTCAAACCTGGCTTTTCATGAATATGGAACCCCATTCACTAGATTTTAGTGCGCTGAATAATTGTCCTTTCCCCGTACGGATTTGAGTACGAAAGGCCCACCCCAAAGAGCGAATAGTGCTTTTTCGCCACGCGGCTTAATCCCGATCACTCCCTCAAGAATAGGAGGCAATAATAGAGCGAATCCGTTAGAGAGTACTCCACCACGAGCTGCCAAAGCACGCTCAGTCAATCGTCAATCTCCAGCCCAAAGCTGACCAGTACAACTATGTGTCACCCCGCGGGCTTTGTCGTACCCTGCCTACTCGTCCCGGCCTATTTGTACCCAGCTACAATCTATTCCCTTAGAAGAGAAAAAGGACCCCTCGGCTAATCCTCAATCGACAGCAGCTCCGTCCTAGCGAAGTAAAGTCTCTGCCCCTATCGCTTGATTGATCAGATCAGACACTTGCTGTTCCCTACTTTTGACAGAAGAATAAGAGCACATGTCGAGTGGTTTTTTTTTAAGGCCGGATGGTAGTTCTAAACTAGCTATTGCTGACTACACTCGGATAGCGAGCAGGCCTGGGCCGGCCCGGAATGGGAATTAGACTTCATTCACTTGATGGGCTTTCTTTGGAAAGCCTGAACAAGGTGGCGGTACCTTTCCGGGTCAGGACTTATATATATATATATATAACAATAATTGCGGCAGATCCACCCACTCGTAGGACTGGTTCACCATTCATTTAGAGGGCCCAATTCACCCCCCGACCTGGACGAGACATTAGTTAGAGTGATGAGTCTGAACCAGATCGAGAAAGTTGATCACGTCTTTTTGACTTTAAATTCTTTAAGCACATGACAGAAGAGAGAGAGCTGAAAGAAAGATGGTGGTATGACTAGTAGTTTACTGTAGAATATGAATGGCCACGTCGACTAAACCTGTGGCCTCAGCTGAGTGTAGGGGTGACAAATGTCCAACACTTAGGTGCTTTCTAAAATCATCCTATATGAAAGATGTATGACATGTGTGGATAATAAATGACTTGCAAGGTATGCAATCTGAACATCCACAGAGTACAAAAGGTCATACCTAATAAGAGAAATGAGCTTAGCACAACACGGGATAGAAAGCTAATCCTAAAAGGAGAAAACCCATCACAGAACAATCATAGGAAAAGAAGAAATTGGGTTCAACTAAGCCCTTAACCCAAGATGAGGTAGAGCCTTAACCCTGGGACCCTATTAGGATAGTGGGCTTAGTCAGCCCAACATAGGTTGTCAACATAAAAGGAGAAGTTCCCGGTTAATGGATATCCTATCCTAAGACGAGAGGATTGGGCTTAGAACAAGACCCATCGGTGGTCGAGACCTTCGAATAGAACCTAGTGTTGGTATGTGTAAGTGCATGGTCAAGTTGTAGGCTCTTCCATTGGTTGTGGGCTTTGAATTAAGCCCAATCTGTGGTTTTGTCATACAAATAGATCCAATTTGTTTGGACTCGTTAGGTTTGGCCCATTACCTTGAGTGAGGCCTAACGTGTACACCTTTTGTCATGAAGAGGTGATCTTATCTACCGATGGGTCCAGGCCTCATGCTTCGAGTTGAGGCAATCCAGAGACAAGAACGATTTGGTTCCAGAGGTCATGCTTTGTCTTTGCCAAGTTGAATAAAGCAGTTCGGCTGCACGCAGGTTGGGGTTTTTAGGTGAGTTCCGTGCATCCAATCCATTTGTAGCAGAATTTCCACATATATAGGGGTAAGACTCGGATTAGAGATTATATAGAAGCACCCCCAACCCCCTTTTTTTTCCTTCCTTCGAGTAGGTCCGCTCACTGGAAAGTTAGGTCAACAGAAAAGTTTCATCCTCCAAGGAATATCGTAGAACAGTCGAAAAGAAATGACATTCCTTGTGGCAAGAGTCGACCTCTAGGGTATCGAGGAAGGTTGGAGAATATAGGTTACAGAGTTCATCAGTCCAAGTCTCAGAAGAGAGACTCCTGCACCATCCATTCTTCCAGTATCAACCAGTTAAAGAGCATACATCGTAGAAGACGGAACTCCTTGATTACCTTCTCCTGCTAACTGATAGGGAAATTCTTACACAAGCCCAAAAGCGTGAACTCGATCTTCAGCCATTACCACGATTCTATCAAAAAATTAGACTAAGTAAGGGGCTGCGGAGGGACTGAGTCACTAAAGAAAAAAGAAAAGGCAATCTATTGTTGAAGCTGTCAAGCAATAAGTCATTTGACTGCAGAGAAGCCGTCCGCTCGAGGTTCTCTTTGGTATGGGACCATCCCCTAGTGTATTTACCCAAGATCGATCCCTCATAGAAGACTTGAAGGAAGGAAGGTTTTTAAATTCCCGGGTAGTTTCAAAGGCTTGAAGGCATTCCGGCAAGCTGCTATAGAAGAATGGATTCCCGAGCGTTGGGTTCAAATTGATTGGTGCCCTTAGTCCACTTAATGCTAATAAGTAAAAAAGCAAGAATCAATGGTATGGCATTTACAGCTCGCTCTGTCAGTCTTGCTTCTTGGATGTACGATTCTATTTACTATGGAGATCTCTTTTTAGGGGATTCCTCAGTCTGCCTTGGCTGTAGAGCAATCACTCATAAGAGGCAGTTGTCTATTCGGCATGGAAAAGACTGAAAGCACAACCGTCCATCTCAATCCAATTGCTATTTTTGCTAAAGGATCCCTTATTTCTTAGTTATCAAATTTTCTGGCTGCTAGATGTCTAAACAGGAGGGGGAAGGTAGTTGCATTAGCTTTGGTTCAGGAATTGAGAGAGGTGAATCGCCTAGCGTTGCCGGAACCGGAGCTGGGGTGATGCCCTTTCTCTTTTGTTTTCATACAATCTATCATC